>JAZHEH010000564.1:3122720-3747265 GCA_036589455.1 Ateles fusciceps | reverse complement strand
CTGTTCCTATTTGGCCATCTTTCTGGCAATCTGTCTAGTACTTACAGGCTGATTTTTACAAGTCAATTTTACAATAGCTTATAAATCCCAATTACAATTGTTAGAAATAAAATAAAATATCTAGCAATTAATTTAGCCAAAGAACTGAAATATCTCTACAGTGAAAACTATAAAAGAAATGATGAAAGAAATCAAAGAGAACACCGGAAAATGAAAAAGATATTCCATGTTCATGGATTGGAAGATATTCCATTTTCATGGATTGATAAAATGTCCATGCTACCAAAAACAGTCTACAGATTCAATGCAATCTCTATCAAAATACCAATGACATTCTTCACATAAATAGGAAAAACAATCCTAAAATGTATATGAAACCACAAAAGACCTGGAATAGCCAGAACTGTCCTAAGCAAAAAAAAACAAAACTGGAGCAATCACATAATCTGACTTCAAATTATACTACAAAGCTATAGTAACCAAAATAGCATAGTTCTGTCATAAAAGAAGACACATAGACTGGTGGAACAGAATAAAGAACCCAGAAATAAATTTATATATTTATGCCGAACTCATTTTCAACGAAGGTTTCAAGAATACACATTGGGAAAAAGACAGTCTCTTCAATAAATCGTTCTGGGGAAAACAGGGTATCCATACGCAGAGAACAAAACTAGACCCCTATCTCTCACCATATGACAAAAATCAAGTCAAAATGCCTTAAAGTAATAAATCTAACACCTCAAACTATGAAACTACAATAAGAAAATATTGGGGAAACTCCAGGACATTGGTCTGGACAAAGACTTCTTGAGCAGTACTCCCATTAGCACAGGTAACCAAAGCAAACATGTACAAATGCGATCACATCAAGTTATAAAAGCTTCTGTACAGCAAAGGAAATAATCAATAAAGTGAAAAGACAACCACAGAATGGAAGAAAATATTTGCAAACTATTCCTCTGACAAGGGATTAATAACCAGAATATCTAACAAGTTGAAACAACTCAATAAGAAAAAAATCTAATAATCTAATTAGCAAATGGGCAGAAGATCTGAATAGAAGAAAGAAGACATTTCTCAAAAGAAGACAAATGACAAACGGGTATACATACATATATATGTGGTAAACCAAAATAAAATTCTAAGTCTTTCCAACTGACAATGGATTCTCCTCTTAGCCAAGAGGACCCAAAGGAATCTGCAAAAGCAGTTCAGGCTATCATGGGAAGGGAGGGTAGGACATATCTCTTATACCCCTCTTTCTTTGAAGTTCAGGCATAACTGACCAGCATTAACATGAAATAACATGAAAATAGGAATTCTAAGACTGATAGAACAGACTCTGTAGCAATAAGCTAGCAAGTTCCAAACAGACTCTAGCATAGCATCTAGCATCACATGAATGACAGCAGGCCCTGAAGGAAATGAAAGTATTTTACCCCAAAATGTATTTATTTGATATATTTTGAAATGCTCCTGCCAAGCTGTTTCTTGGGGAAATTTGCATTCTGTAGAGAGTATCCTTCCCTTAGTAGAATATCTCCCTTAACTTTCTGAAGAGTCTGACAACCTTTGAAGTTCCATAGTAGACATTCACATCTATTGTCTCTGAATTCTGCTACTTGGAGGCTCATCTACATGACAAGAACCTTGGTTTCCACAACCCACCACTCCCCAATTACCTTTACTCAAGCAGATTTTAACTCCTCAGGCAGAGCTTATCCCTTTTAATCAATTGTCAATCAGGAAAATTTTAAATCCACCCATGACCTAAAAGCCTCCAAGATGTCCCACCTTTCCAGGCTACACCAATATATACCTTACATGTCTTTACCTGTAACTTTCGTCTCCCTAAAACGTGTAAAATTAAGCTATAACGCAACCACCTTGGGCACATGTCCTTAGGACCTCCTGAGGCTGTGTCATATCCTTAACCTTAGCAAAACAAATCTCTAAATTGATTGAGACCTGTCTCAGATACTTTTTCATTTATAATATATAAACACTGAGTTCTTTTTTAGCATAGGTAAAAAGTGCTCTATCATCTAAAAATCCTTAATGAATAAAAAAGTCAGTATTACCAATCTATACCTTGAATTTTCTTAATCCTTAACGAATGAAAGAGTCATTATTACGAATCTATACCTTGATTCTTCTTAATTTTATGTTAAAAGCAAAAGAGGGTAGAAGTGACTATAATTCTCTATAAAATATTTTGTGCCTAATGGTATTATAGATAGACCAAAGAGAGTCATGATAGGATATACTGACTCCAAGGGCCCATTTTGCGTTCTCTTAAAGAATAGAACTCTGATATCTGAACACAAATGTAATCTTGTCCACAGAAAATGATCATTCTCAAAACTATAACACCACACAGTTTTCACTACACTTTTTAATAGGCGTAATTCTACACTTTATTTTCATTTTTCCTGCAGTTGAAAAGTGCACAAAATTGTGGCTCTGTAGGTAGCTTCACTGGCTTCTTTGTGCTGACAGAAGATTCACTCATATTGCTACCATTGGCTAAGGCATTGGGAATACAGATGTCAGGTCCACTAATAATGGCCACGATCCTCCATTTTTGCATTTCTCTCCAGCTGTGCTCTTTAAATCTTTTCATCCAATTAAGGGAACAAGACTCCGTGAACAGAACTTAATCATTCGGTGGTTACTAGGTAACCTGTCCCCATAGCTTAAGAAGAGCATTCTATCTATTCTCCACTGTCAATCAATCTCCACAACAGTACATTCGGGAGGATGCTCACCCTAAAGCTTTGATAATCTCTACCAAATGCATTCTCTGTTTACAAGTGGCTTCACCATGAAGAACAAAGCAAAACAAAAAGCTTAACCAATATGTTCATCTATCCTGATAATATCTTTTTTCTTAAAAAATAAAATCTGAAGTTTTAACAGTTAATGAATTTTTGAAAAGCTCTTGTAAGTGCATCTACTCCTCGCAAACTGCCACGCACAATCAATTTTTAAAAGCCATGATTTATGTAAGCTACCAATGAAAACCATTCTTTATTGATACTTTGCCTAGTCTTTCTAAGGGATTTCAGTCTCTACTCCAGTTACACTTTAGTTCTTTGTCTTGTTAGATGTCTGCCTGCAATGTACTCAACACTTTAAATTATTAGATTGAATGACACGAAATTACTATTTTATAAATAAAAAATGGTCAAATAGGCAATATCACTTAGTTCTACCTACTAATTTGAAGTATTTGAAGAGCACTATTAGAAACTTAGATTTAATTTAGACTACATTAATTATTTCTTTAGAATATTTGAGTAAGTAATCTTAGAAAATGGAGGTGGGAGGGTGGTTCTTGACATCCTTAGACATGTTCAATCTCTGACTTAATTGAATTAAATATGAGATTTCTCTTATCCTCTTTGAAGCCTTCCATTTCCTTGTCTGCAAACAATTGCTTAGTGTTTTTAAACAATTATGTTTTTAAACACAATCTAAATTATCCAACAGTATGAAAATGTGTTACGAAACAGCCTATCGTTATGTAATATTAAGTATTCACTGAAGTTTATACCCATAGGCAACCTGAGATTACAATAACATTGAGGTTACAATTAACACAGGAAGTATTAATATTTCCCACAGTAAAAACACAGTCTAGATAGAAATTTTGGTGTTGATCTAGGTACAGAAAGACTTCCTCTGTGTTCTTTACACCACGCAGAGTGAATGTTCCTGTACAGTACTAGACAAGGTGGAAGTGATGCTCCGACACTCTTTAATTCAGTTGTACACAAGGCTGGAAGTAAGCAAATATTTTCCCTTGTTTGTCAGAAAATTTGGGGGCCAGGAGGATGCTGGTGATTGCTAAGCAAAACTTCTAATTTTACGGAAAACGCTATGGACCCCAGAAAAGGTAAGTAATTAGTCCACACAATCAGGCTTTATGACTCTTGATTTAGGGCTCATTCCACTAAATCAGGAAATAGGCAGCAAGACAATTATTTCAGTGACTTGTCCTTAGACGTGTTCACTCTCTCATGCATGTGCTACCTAAAATAATAGAAAAATGATTTTCATATGTAATCACAGACACATAAAATGGAAAAGGTCAATGAGAATTTGCTTCAATCTTTGGTCTTAGGCAAACCTGTACCTAAGCTGTGCTAGATAAATAAGAATATGTATATTTTGAAGTTATACATTTTTTTTTTTGGTGAAAGAGCAACATGTATTATTTTTCCAATGTGTAACAGAGCATGGCTGAGTCCAGTTTTTCTTCTACTCTGGAGATGATTACTTTAGTGTAATCCAGGGGGACCATCATTTTCAGATTCTAGAAACATTTTACTGGAGAATTATCCCCCAGAAAGTTTCCCCTTTTCAAGGATAACATAAAGAGTAGCACTAATGATGTTTTGTAAAGTAAATACTGCCACATGTTATTTTAATAAATACTAATGGGCACCTACTACGTGCAAGGCTACTTGGGTCATGGTTCCCCCTCAGATTCTATGGAACAACAGTACTTTCTCTAGTTCATTTACATCCCCTTCAGTGATGCTCTGGGATTTACCTGCTTTAAATAGAATCATTAGAAGTTGGGGTCTGTAGTGATATTGTAAAGTGTCAAGAAACACAGCAGCCATTGTTAAGTGTGTGTTGGATTCAATCTGCTTTGAATTCTAGCTGTACTTTTTCCCCAGCAGTGTGGCCTTTACTAAGGGCCTCATTTCTTTTTATCTGCAAAATAGCATAATAATAGTGTGCAATTCATGTGATTGTTACGAGAATGACAGGAGGTAATACATGTAAATAGCTTATCACTACATTTGGCTGTCATACTTTGGGTTCCTCTGGAACAAGACTTCAAGTACAAGTGGTTTAATTAGGAGATGGTCCCAATAAACGCTAGAAGGGGGGACACAGAAGTGAGACAGAAAAGGGAAGGAAGCCAAAAAAGAAATGCTATCAAGCAAGTCACCACCGAGGGAGCTGGAAAACAGCGCAGAGTTCAGCAGTTAACCTACCTTAGGGGTGGGGAAGCTGGGGCATTGATCCATCATCTACCAACTGTTCTTGTCTAAGGGTTGCTAGGGGCCTTAGGTGGCTAATTCCCTGGCCTTCTGATCTGCCCTATTGGCAGGTAACTAAGCTTCCATGTTCAGAGAAAGCTCTAAGCAGTAAGGTGCAGGCACTGGCTACTGAAGTTGGGATTGGTGTCCAAGAAAGTGGCGAGGGCTGAGAAGATGTGGGCTGAGCATCAGCAGCATCTGCTGCCCTGGCAACAGGGGCCATTCAACAGAAACATACATTTACTCTTCGTGTTTTTTTTTAGACCGAGTTTCGCTCTTGTTGCCCAAGCTGGAGTGCAATGGCGCAATCTCGGCTCATCACAACCTCCGTTTCCTGGGTTCAAGCGATTCTCCTGCCTCAGCCTCCTGAGTAGCTGGGATTACAGGCGCACATGACCATACCTAGCTAATTTTTGTATTTTTAGTAGAGACAGGCTTTCACCATGTTGGCCAGGATGGTCTCTATCTCTTGACCTCGTGATCCGCCTGCCTTGGCCTCCCAAAGTGCTGGGATTACAGGCGTGAGCCACTGTGCCTGGCCTTTTTTTTTTTTTTTTTTTTAATGGAGTCTTGCTCTGTTGCCCAGGCTGGAGTGCACCTCTGCCTCCCAGGTTCAAGTGATTCTCCTGCTTCATTCTCCTGAGAAGCTGAGATTACAGGCACATGCCACCACGCCTGGTTAATTTTTGTATTTTTTGTAGAGATGGGTTTCACCATATTGGCCAGGCTGGTCTTGAACTCCTGACCTTGTGATCCACTCACCTAGGCCTCCCAAAGTGCTGGGATTACAGGTATGAGCCATGGCGACCAGCCTACTTTTCATATTTTAAAATATTGTTAAGGGACCTTTTAGGTTCTTTTCATATTGGCTATGCCTGGCACAGAGAAGGCGTTTGTTCTAACCCTTTTCCCTTTTCTTCCTGTGGGAAATTCATGCCAGGTCTTGATTTTCCTTTCTTCCCAGTTCCTTCTTTTCTCCTAGCCCTGTATTATCACAGGAAATGGGACTGGGATCCAGGAGAATACTCCCAGCCAGTTGGCTACAGACATTGATTCAAGGTGAGCATGGAGCCCTAGTCAGCACACCATCCTACCAGCAGCATCTCTGGACATAGCTGCTAGAGATTCTAGTATGGATTTTTTTCTGCTGCATCTGCTAAACTGGAAGAGAGAGACAAAGAAACTCTAGAACAAATCCAGAAGACACTATTTTATCACCCAAATGCAATTCTGATTGAAGCGAGCTATAATACAGTTATATAAGCTGTATTAATTTGTTATCATGCTGCTAATAAAGACATACCTGAAACTGGGTAATTTATAAAGGAAAGAGGTTTAATCGACTTACAGTTCAGCATGGCTTAGGAGGCCTCAGGAAACTTACAATCATGGATGAAGGGGAAGCAAACATGTCTTTCACATGCTGGCAGGAAGAAGAAGAATGAGAGAGGTGCGAGTGAAGCAGGGGAAAGCCTATCACAAAACCATCTGATCTCATGAGACCTCACTGTCATGAACAGCACAAGGGAACTGCCCTGGTCAAGTCAGTCACCTCCCATGAGGTCCCTCTCCCCAGTATGTGGGGATTACAATTTGGATTAAAATTTAAGATGAGATTTGGGTGGGACAAAGAGCCAGACCATATCATAAGCCAACAAATTCTTTTCTGCTGTTTGCAACAAAAGCGTCCTACCTGTCACAGCATTTAATATGTACTCATAGCACTTCGTGCGCTAAGATTCTCTTTTTTTTTTTTAGAAAGAAAAGAAAAAAGAAAGAAGGAAAAAAGAGAATAAAAGAAAAGGAAAAAGAAGAAGAAAAAGAGGGAGAGAGAATGGGAATCTTGCTCTATTGCCTAGGCTAGAATGCAGTCTAAAAATGGGTATTGAAAAGCTCTTTTATACTAGTAATTGTGTTATACAATGGAGACAGGAAGGAATGAGGAAGGAAAATAACAAACAGTCAACCAATATTTCATTTAAACCTATGAAATGCTATGCAATTGCGGGGGAGTGATTTACTCCCCAACCATGTGGTCACTTTTAGAATAGATGTGATGTGTTACTGAAGAAAATCTATGTTTTGTGGATTTGGAGTAGAGAGTTCTGTAAATGTTTATTAAGTTTACTTGTTCGAGGTCTAAGTTCAAGTCCCGGGTATCCTTGTTAACCTTCTGTCTCATTGATCTGTCCAATATTGACAATGTAGTGTTAAAGTCTCCCACTATTATTGTGTGGGAGTCCAAGTCTCTTTGTAAGTCACCAAGTAGTTGCCCTATGTATCTGGGTGCTCCTATATTGGGTGCGCATAGTCTTAGGTTTGTTAGCTCTTCCCATTACATTGATCCCTCTACCATTATACAATGTCCTTCTTATCTCTTTTGGTTTCTTACTTTAAAGTCTTATTTTATCAGAGACGAGAATTGCAACTCCTGCTTTTTTTTTGCTCTCCATTTAGTTGGCAAATCTTCCTCCATCCCTTTGTTTTGAGTCTCTGTATATCCTTGCATGTGAGATGGGTCTGGATGCAGCTCACCAATGGGTTTTTTGGAATGGCTGATACTGGTTGTTCCTGTCTGTATATAGTGCTTCTTTCAGAAGCTCTTGTAAAGCAGGCCTGGTGGTAATGAAATCTCTGAGTACTTGCTTGTTTGCAAAAAATTTTATTTCTCCTTCACTTATGAAACTTAGTTTGGCTGGATATGAAATTCTGGGTTGAAAGTTCTTTTCTTTAAGGATGTTGAATATTGGCCCCACTCTCTTCTAGCTTGTAGGGTTTCTGCTGAGAGATCTGCTGTGAGCCTGATAGCTTCCCCTTGTGGGTAACCTGACCTTTCTCTCTGGCTGCCCTTAGTATTTTCACCTTCATTTCAACCCTGGTGAATCTAATGATTATGTACCTTGGGGTTGCTCTTTTTAAGGAATATCTTTGTGGTGTTCTCTGTATTACCTGGAGTTGAGTATTGTCCTGTCTTGCTAGGTTGGGAAAGTTTTCCTGGATAATATCCTGAAGAATATTTTCCAGCTTGGATTCATTCTCTTCGTCACATTCAGGTATACCTATCAAACGTAGATTAGGTCTTTTCACATAGTCCCATATTTCTTGGAGACTTTGCTCATTCCTTTTTACCCTTTTTTCTCTAATCTTGTCTTCTCGTTTTATTTCGTTAAGTTGGTCTTCGACCTCTGAAATCCTTTCTTCTGCTTGATCAATTCGACTGTTAAAACTTGTGCATACTTCGCGAAGTTCTCATATTGTGTTTTTCAGCTCCATTAATTCACTTATATTCCTCTTTAAATTGTCCATTCTCATTAACATTTCATCAAACCTTTTTTTCAAGGTTCTTAGTTTCCTTGCATTGGGCTAGAACATGTTCTTTTAGCTCACAGAAGTTTCTCATTATCCACCTTCTGAAGCCTGATTCTGTTGATTCCTCACATTCATTCTCAATCAGGCCTTGTTCAGTTGGTAATGAGGAACCGCAATCCTCTGTAGGAGGAAAGGCATTCTGATTTCGGGTGTTTTCAGCCTTTTTGCGCTGGTTTCTTCCCATCTTTGTGGATTTTATCCACCTGTCGTCTGTGTAATTGCCGACTTTCAGATTAGGTCTCTGAGTGGATGTCCAGCTTATTGGTGATAAAGTTTTTTCTGTTTCTAAGTTTTCCTTCGGCCGACGCCCCCCCCCCACAGAGCTGGACCTTCCCGGATTCAGCTGTACTTGCTGTGAAACTCTCAATCCTCAGCAGTTCCAAGTGCTGTTTTTTTTGTTGTTGTTGTGGGGGGACCAGCCTTCCCCCTGCAGCGACCCACTACACCGGCTGAAACAGCGGCATTAAGATTCGTGGCGCTTTCTGCCCGGGAATCTCCCTGTCTGGTTCCCCCGCTTCAGTCCGCTTTTCAATCAGCTGAATGGGAGACTCTGCCTTCCCGGAGCTCCAACGCCAACCAGAAGGGCACTCAGTCCCGCATACTCCGGACTGAGAACCGCCGCGCTGAGGCGCCTGCAAAACGGCCGTGCTGGCCAAAAGAGTCACGCTGGTGACCCGTGGGGCTCCTCCACCAGGAATCTCTTGGTCCGTGGGCGATAAAAATTCGTCTGAAAATGGGGCGTCCACTCACTCTCTGCGCTTTCAGTGGGAGCTACAATCCTGAGCTGCTTCTAATTCGGCCATCTTGGATCTCTCCAAGATTCTAAGACTTATTTTTTCACACATCACCTTTCAGTGTAAGTTCCTCAGTAGTTATAAAAGCTGCTTAGCAAGATGTTGGAGGCAGGTATGTACTGGTGTGTGTGTGTGTGAGACCCCGTGGGAGACCCTGCGAGTGCCGGGGCAAGGGTCTGAAGCCTCAGCTTGTTCCCATATGAATATAGAACTAGAAAAGAATTAGAGATGTAGTTACATAGTTATTCCTATATATAATCATAAATAATCATATAGTTATTCATATACAATCACAGAAATATATATACTCGATATAACCTTTAAATTTTACTAATGATTATCGGGTTATGAAACACAGAACTGAGGTGACATTGTGAACAAAGTGATCTTAAGGCAAGATGCTCTAAGTCCTCTGTCACGCCCACCTAAGGGCTGCTGAAGGGTGCCTCGGCTGTGCGGTAGCGCCAGCACTGGGAAAGCGCCCACTGTTTAGCCAGCTAGGGAAGGAGACATTCAAAATGTCCAAGATGTCTCCTTTCTCAGGGGGAGTTAGGAGAAAATTCCACTCCTTCAAGCTCTTGTGGTAGGCCTGACAGCTGTCGGGGGGCCCCACAGATATCTGGGGGCTTAACGGTCTCTGTGATGCTGTGCTTCAGTGGTCACGTTCCATGTCTGCTTTCATGTTCTGCTTCTGCACCTGGTTTCTCTAGAAGGTAGAATCAGTAATAGTAACATAAATCTTAATGTCTTTGTTCTTTCTTGACAAGTATGAGAAAAGTGCTGACCCATTAGGTTTTCTCCTTGCCTCAGCTGCTTGAAAGACCTGGGCCCCTATCCCCAAGACACATGATTTACCTGACCCTATCACTGACCACCATTACCTCACCCTACCTGCCCTGCCTCCTGCTTTGTACTCAATAAAAGTCAGAGCATCCAGGCACTCGGGGCCACTGCCAGACTCCATGCTTTGGTTGGCAGTGGACCCCTGGGCCCAAACTCTGTTTTCTCTTTCTTAGTGTCTTGTATCTTTTATTTCCACAGTTTCTCGTCTCCATACCTGTAGAGAGGGCTCACAGGACCCTGTAGGGCTGGACCCTCCACTGATGGCACCATTATATACCAGAACATCCTTCCTCTCCGGTGAGGTTTTCGTATTTTCATACATTATTGCTCAGTCACAGCATTAAAAAACTTTGAATCACACCATAAGAAAGTCATTCACTTTGCAATTCTTTGATCCTAATTACATCAAGGAGAAAGTCTTTGCTTGTTACTAATATGTCTTTAGCATTTCTTAGCCTTGCTAATCTCCCTTTCCAACAAAGATCAAAGCTTGGGCTCCGGTCACAGTATATAGATAAAATTTGAGAGTATCATCTTTGTTATGTTTATTTATGGCAATTTCTACAATAGTAATTGGGCTTGCTTTTCAAGATTTCAGTTACCCATGGTCAACCATGTTCTAACAATATTAAATGGAAAATTCCAGAAATAAACAGTTTCTAAGTTATAAATTGTGTCCCATTCTGAACAGCGTGATGAAACCTTGCACTGGCCTGCTTTGTCCCATGAGAGACGTGAATCCTTCCTTTGTCCAGCATCTCCACGCTGTCTCCACTCCCCCACTAATGAATCACTTAGTAGCCCTCTCAATGATCATCTCACATCATCGCAAGAAGGGTGAGTACAGTACAATGAGATATTTACAGAGAGAGAGAACCCAAATTCATGTAACTTTTGCTATAGTATATTGTGAGGGTTGTCCTACTTTATTATTAGTTATTGTTGTGAATCTCTTCTTGTGTCTAATTTATAAGTTAAGCTTCATCATAGGTAGGTATGTATGGGAAAAGACAGTGTGTGTATAGGGTTTGGTACTATCTATGGTTCCAGGCATCCACTGGGGGTCTTCAAATGTATTCTTCGTGGTTAAGAAGGGACTACTGTACTGTTCTTCCAATTATAACTGAAGTTT
The DNA here is from genome assembly GCA_036589455.1 of Ateles fusciceps. Taxonomy (NCBI): domain Eukaryota; kingdom Metazoa; phylum Chordata; class Mammalia; order Primates; family Atelidae; genus Ateles; species Ateles fusciceps. Next base: position 3,736,067 of record JAZHEH010000564.1, on the reverse strand, counting down.
CTTTTAAAAATATGGTTAATTTTAAAAGTGAGTAAATTCAAGGTAAAACTATGAAGTAAATAACAGTAGAGGTGGTATAACAATATGGCAGAAGCCATGTAGGTGGTATTTAGAAAGCTTAGCTTTGGAATCACTTGCTTAGTATAGTGGTGTCCCTGTTTCCAAAGGGAGGAAACAGGGAGTAGGCAAGGATCTGTTCAAATTGGCATAGGCTGCTTCACTAACATGATTTTGACTAAAAGACAAAGTTGGTTCATTGAGAGAGGAGTCTCTTCATGTGCGGGTAAAAACACAGAACGCTTATTTTTCCCAATCACTATTTTCAGCTCTGCTCTAACAAATTCCTCTCCCCCACTGGGTGACAGGGGCTTTTTATAACACTTCATCCTGATTCTTTAGCTTTTTGTCATTTTAAGTAATTAAAAGTCACCTTCAGTTTTTAAGACTCAGCTCTGTTTATTTAAATTTTAATTTTTTTCAGATCCAAAGTTCTTCTCTTTCCACTCCTCCCAGTACTGGCTAGACTAGTGGGCTCCAGGGCTGGTATTGGAGGGGGCATCATCTGCTTTCATACACCCACTTCTCCCTCTCTCCATGCACCTGCTCCTCTGATGCTGAGCTGGAGAAGGAAAGGAACAAGAAAAGACCTAGCTCCTTATTTGACTTGTCTTTATGTAGCGCTCATGGGTAGTTGACACTGTTGTTGTCTGAGGGTTCAATGTAGACAAGTGGTGGCTCCAGCATGCCCCTTGCATGGCAGCCTCCCCAAGCAGCTTCCCCAGATGTTGGTAATATGTTGTGAGATTTGACTCCAAATGAAGACCCTCTGTCTGCATTTTCCCCCACTGCTTCAGTGTGCTTGCCTCATTGACCCCTGCTACAGCAATCCCCAGCTAGACTATAGGCCCCAGACTCATAGACTTGTAAGTACCAGTGGGATCCTTTTATGTACTTCTTGAGAACTGGAACTATGGGAGGGATGCAAAGACAGGGAGTGGCCTCTCTCTGTCTTACCACCCTCCATCATGCCTTATCTTCTTAATTCATTCTCCTCCACCTGGAATACAGGGGCAGGTTAGCAGATACACTAACTAACATAGACATTTAGCCAGGGAGTGGAATCACAATTCCCCTTCTTGTAGGCACCTAGAAGAGACTGTTTCTCTTGGGACCTGCCTCCCTTGGTTTTCACACTGCTATAAAGAAATACCCCGAGACTGGGTAATTTATAAAGAAAAGAGGTTTACTTGACTCACAATTCCACATGGCTGGGGAGGCCTTGGGAAACTTACAATCATGGTGGAAGGGGAAGCAGGCATGTCTTGCTTGCATGGCAGCAGGTGAGAGGGAAGTAACAGCGAAGGGGAAGAGCCCTTTATAAAACCATCAGATCTCGTGAAAACTAACTCATTATCATGAGAAAACATGGGGGGAAATGGCCCCCGTAATCCAATCACCTCCATCCCTCCACACGTGGGGATTACAGGTCCCTTCCTTGAGACAGGAATTACAGGTTAAGATGAGATTGGGGTGGGGATACAGAACCAAACTACATCAGAGTCTGAGTCCCTGAGACTATGGAAGTTCATACCAACCTAAAAGGGCTGCTACCTTAGGACTTTCAGAAAGAGAACTAAATGTTACATTACTTACATTATACATAATCCTAGCCAATCATAGTCGGGCTTTTTGTAGTGTTCAAACTAGACTATGGAAATGGAACCTCCTAGAAACTACCTTTATTGACAGCTTGGAATAGTTATCAATGAAGAATGTACATTACAGAATGCCTACTTGGATGGGACTGAAAATGCAACAGTATTTCTACTCTTATATGTGGATATTTTTATAGTTGGAGCAATTGGAGGACTGACTTGAAATGAGCCAAACCCAGATTCAAGATTTTATCAGAGGTTGCCTTTTCCCCACTATATTCTCCACTCTTGAGATTATCCAGGATAATTGTTCTAACAATGCTAAAGATTTGGCAATTGCATGGACACATTACAGAGTAAAGAATTATGAGATCAAAATCCTTGGCTTGTATGGTTTTAACTGGTTGTAGGAGTTTGAATAGATACATCTCTGAGTCTCAGTTTCCTTTTTTTTTTTTTTTTTTTTTTTTTTGAGACAGAGTTTTGCTCTGTCACCAGGCACTAGGTTGGAGTGCAGTGGCCCGATCTCAGCTCACTGCAACCTCCACCTCCCTGGTTCAAGGTATTCTCCTGCCTCAGCCTCCCGAGTAGCTGGGACTACAGACACGCGCCACCACGCCCAGCTAATTTTTGTACTTTTTTAGTAGAGACGGGGTTTCACCATGTTGGCCAGGATGATCTCGATCTCTTGACCTCGTGATCTGCCTGCCTCAGCCTTCCAAAGTGCTGGGATTACAGGCGTGAGCCACCACGCCCGGCCTAGTTTCCTAACCTTTACAATAAAAGAGTTAAATTACAATAAATGTTGCTTCTAGTCTTTTATTTCTATGAAAAACTTGGTATTTTTAAAAGACAGCTTTTTCCTACTGTTCTGACAGAGGCCAAATCTCAAACTTTGGAGTTATTTTAGGATCTGTGCTATCACAAGCTGCTCTATGAAAGATGGCAGATTTAGTGTTAGTGATTTCACTGATATTTTGTTCTTAGAAAATTATTCATGGTCTTAAATCATGTTCAAACACTCAAATTATTAACGTTATCATTTATAAAAAGTAAAACATTTCAGAGAGAGGAAGCAAATAATTCTGTCTGGTACCTGCTTCACCGATTGGAATGGGGCATCTTGTTGTATTGAACCTATAAGTAGTTTCTTCTGTACTCTTTCATTAAGCGTAGTGTTATTGTTTGTTTTTCTTACAAACTCTTTGGTGTCTTTTAGTGGTTACAGTCTAAATCAGACATTATAAAGGACTGAAGTGGGTAGGAAGTTGACATAATTATATCAGGACAATAAATGCCAAGTCATTAGTATTGTTACCAGGTGTATCCACTGCCCAGGTAATTTGGATTTTCAATAACAGGCATACTTAAACACACTCCCAGGCTGTACATTGCATATAAGCACCAATTGATAATTTATGACTTAAAAAGGTTGGTGGCCAAAATTCATTGCTTATTAAGAATCTTGGCTAGGTGTGGTGGCTCACGCCTGTAATCCCATCTCTTTGGGAGGCCGAGGTGGGTGGATCACCTGAGGTCAGGAGTTTGAGACCAGCCTGGCCAACATAGTGAAACCCTGTCTCTACTAAAAAATACAAAAATTAGCTGGATGTGGTGGTGGGTGCATATAATCCCAGATACTCGGGAGACTGAGGCAGGAGAATTGTTTGAACCCAGGAGGTGGGTTGAGTGGAGATTGCGCCACTGCACTCCAGCCTCAGAGCAAGACTCTCCCCCCAAAAAAAAAAGAATCTCGTGGGGTCGGGCATGCTGGCTCATGCCTGTAATCCCAGCACTTTGGGAGGCCAAGGCAGGCAGATCACCTGAGGTCTGGAGTTTGAGACCAGCCTGGCTAACATGGCGAAACTCCATCTCTAAATACAAAATTTAGCTGGGTGTGGTGGTGCATGCCTGTCATGCACCACCAGGTATTAAGTAGGCTGCACCAGGTATTAAGTAGGCTGAGGCAGGAGAATCGCTTGAACCCAGGATATGGAGGTTGCAGTGAGCCTAGATAGTGCCATTGCACTCCAGCCTGGACTACAAGAGCGAAACTCTGTCTCCAACTCTGTCTTCTCCTGGAAGGCCTAAGCTGTGGCTCATGCCTGTAATCCCAGCACTTTGGGAGGCAAAGGCAGGAGGCTCACTTGAGCCCAGGAGTTTGAGACCAGACTGGGCAACATAGCGAGACCCTGTTTCTACTAAAAAAAAAAAATGAGCCAGATGTGGTGGTGTGTGCCTGTGGTCCTGGCTACTTGGGAGGCTAAGTCAGGAGGATCACTAGAGCCTGGGAGGTTGAGGCTGCAGTGAGCCATGATTGCACCACTGCACTTCAGCCTGGGTGACAAAGTGAGACCCTATCTCAAAAAAAAAAAAAAAAAAAAAAAAAAAAAAAGAAAGAAAGAAAAAAGAAGAAAAGAAAAGAAGAATCTCCTGGAGAGCTTTTTGAAAGATATACCTGGGCTTCTCCCCACCCCCAGAAATTCTGGTTGAATTCATTTTGGGTTGGGCTTGGCACTGACTTTTTTTCCCAAATCTTCTCTCCTGATTTTCATGTGGAGCACAGTTAAAAAGCACTGAGGATATTCTGTTACAGATTCCTTACACTACAAATAAAGTGGTATAATATATTTGTAGGCAGACTCTGATTAAATATATATGTTGTAAACCTAGGGTAACCACTAAAAATTCTTTAAAAAAATTTTTATATATCGCTATAGAGATAATCAAATGGAATTTTAAGAAATCCTCAATGATTCTGAGAATAGGCAGCAGAAAAGGGAGAAAATGAGACAAAGAAATGATGGAACAAATAGAAAACAGCTAGTAAGAAGGTGTTTTTAATGCATTTTACACGTTAATGATCTGAACACTAATTGAAAAGCATTGTCAGACTGGGTAAAAACAAGACCTAACTGTATACTTCTTTGCAGAAATCAACAAGTTGATTCTGAAATTTATTTGGAGAAGTAAAGAAACCAGAGTAGTCAAAACAATTCTGTAAAATAAAAACAAACTGTGTAAAATTGTTAACATTAGGGGAAGATGGGTGAAGGAATGATGGGAACTCTTGCAACTCTTCTTTAAGCTCAAAATTATTTAAAAATAAAATGTTAAAAAACTTAACCCTGTTTATCAGGTGCCTAAGAAAACTGAGGACAATGTGATGAAATAGTTTCTCACGTATTTGCTATTTAAGTTCCATATTTGATATTGCAACCCAGTTCTGCTGACTGTAAAGTTTGTCCTCTTTGATTAGCCGACTGTCTTTTAAGTTGTGTTTCCCCAACTAGTTTGTAAGTTTGAGGAATAGAACTGTATCTTTTTGTTTGTTTTTGTTTTCATTCTAAGGTGGAGATGAAGTTTCATACCTTAGTATTCCCAGCACCTAGCAGAATGACTGTTTTAGGGAACATACCCCTCAAGGATTTGTTGGTTGGGATAGCATTTCTGTCCTCAGGAATGTGTGTTCTTTGCCATCTTCACATTCTCTTTTCCAAGGTCATATTGATGAGCTAGTATGTAACAACCTGACATTCTTCTCCCCCATCATTCCCCAGCTCAATGCCAGTTGTTGGAATCAAGTAGAGGGGGAACACTAAAAAAAAAGATGGTCAGAAATACTGCAAGAATAGGTGCATTCAGAGAGCATCGTTTGCTTTCTATGGGCTCTTGAATGCTGTATGAGTCAGGGTAGGCTAACTGCTGTAACAGACCTCCCCCACTTCCCTATCCAAATTTCAGGGGTCTGATATTATAGACAATTATATTTTCTTTATGCAAATTTGAATAGGCAGGGGGTAGAGGGGTAGATAAGTTGAGTTCCATGTAATCATCATAGGATCTGGCTTATGGAGGCTCCACCATTCTTCAAACACAACTTCATGGTTACGTGGGCATGGACATCCAGCTGGCAGATGGGGGAAGAGAGAACAAGGAGAATTAACCATGGAGGTTTTTATGGGCCAGTCCTGGAGGTGGCCCACATCATTTTTGCTCATATTCCATTAGCTATAACCTCAAGAGAGGCTGGGAAATAGAGTCTAGCTATGTGCAAAGGAAGAAGAGGTTATGGGATTGGTTGTATACATGGATATTAATGACTATCTTAGTCCATTTGTGTTGCTATAAAGGAATTCCTGAAGCTGGTAATTTATAAAGAAAAGATGATTATTTGGCTCACAGTTCTGCAGGCCGTACAAGAAGCATGGTGCTGGCATCTGCTTCTGGTGAGGGGCCCAGGCTGCTTCTACTCATGATGAAAGGTGAAGGAGAGCTGGTGTGTGCAGAGATCATGTGACAAGAGAGGAAGCAAGACAGAGACAGAGAGTGGGAAGGTGCCACTAACAACCAGCTCTCCCAGGAACTAATAGAACAAGAAGTCACTCATTACCACGAGGACTGTATGAGCCACGTAGGAGGGATCTGCCCCATGACTCAAACACCTCCCACTAGGCCCCACCTCCAACATTGGGTATCAAATTTCAACATGAGATTTGGAGGGAACAAACAAAACCAAACTATGGAAATGCCCAGATGTGAATTCATTTGTAGGGACAGACTGGACAAGGTACCCTAGAAATCACAGCAGCAACCACTAAAAATAGAACTGACAGCTAATCCCTCCTCCTCAGCATTAGTTGGAGAGAATCTCTTACCTCTTTGCTGGTGCTCCAGTGTGTAATCTTCTGCTTTGCCCTCTGCATGAGCAGTTTCTGATGACAAATGCATGGGAATAAATGGACATAAAAGAGAACAAAGCTCTGCTTGTTCCAATAAACCGCAGCTGTCAGGACACATCTCTTACACCACAAGTACTGATCCCAAGTGTTTCTTGGAAGTGATCTCTTTAAACCGAATCAAGTCAGAATGCACTTAACATTCATCATTTCCTGCTTTTATGTAGCTTTGTAGTATAAGCTCTGTGGGATCTTGTCAGACCCTTTGTTGTTGAGTAATAACGTATTTGTTTGAAAAAAAAAAGATGGCAAATTAAGAGAGCATGAGTTTATTGTGGCAAATGTAATAGGACTGCTTTTCTTCCTGGGAGGGAGCTGTCACTGTAGCTCAATGTCCTCAGCTCACCTTACAGTGAGGTAGACCACAGTCAAGGGCTTGTCCTATTCAAGAGCCTGGAAAATCCATAGACATTCACCAAAATCAAGATTTTCCCAGCCTAATCAAAGCACATAGAACAATTAATTATTGCATGGAATGAGGTCATTTACCAGGTGAGGTTTACATGAATTTTACAAGGTAAATGGTGTATCTGTCCAGTTGTTTTTCAGGGTATTTCATCTCCAGAAATCATCGAATTGCAGCTTGTCATATATTTACACAAAGCAAATTAAAAAGCTATTTTGTACTATGTGAAATATAGATGAGCATGAAATGATTTATATACAAGAGTGGTTATGTAGAGTCTAGGTCCTACACCATCATGAATGGATATCAACCAATGACATTTTGACCTATTGGGCCACAAGTGAACGTAACCATTCAACAGTAACTTCTTGATCCTGAGCTGTTATATAATGTGTCGGCTCTAGCTCTCAGAATGTAGTAACTAGAGTAGTAGTAGTTTAAATGTGTCATTTTTAGGTAACATTGAAATACAGCAAATGTGAATTACTCATTGCTATGGTCTAAATGTTTTTGTCCCATTCCTAATGCCAGCACATTGGGCATTAGCATTTAATGTTTGAATTTTTGGAGGGGACAAAAACATTTATTGGGAGGTATCTCTCTGGGACCTGGCATTAGGAATGAGGCCTTTGGGAGGTGATTAGGTGAATGCTTTTACAAAAGAGGTCCCAGAGAGATACCTCACTTCTTCCTCCATGTGAAGACACAGCAAAAGAACAGCAGTCGACGAACCAGGAAGTGAGCCCTTACTAGCCAACACCTTGATCTCCAGAACTGTGAGAAATAAATTTCTGTTATTTATAAGCCACCCAGTCCATAGCAGTTTGTTATAGTAACCTGAACAGACTAAGATATCCATGGTTAATGATGAATAGTAATGATAATGATGATAATAATCTCAATAAAGTCTAAAGACAGTCTCAGAATGTCAAAGGACAAACTAGAAAATGTCAAAGATTTAAAAAAATGTAATAATATTTTAATCAGATTTTATAGAAAAGTCAAAGAAAAATTTAAAAGTATAATCTATCTTACTGTGCCCTGGAGCCGAGTGTCTTGCTATCTCTGGAGTTCAGTCTGTTTCTCTGGGCTCATAGCTCCAAGCTGGGTGAGGCTTGGCAGAGGATGGGGGCTATCAGTTAAGTGGTACGTTCAATCCTGAGGCTAACAGCTTTGTAGCTGCCAGGCTGCTATTATATGGCATGGTGAATAGGGACTGCCTTGTCCACAATAAGAAAAATCTCCCTCCCCAAAGCCAGGTAGGCAGAGAGTAAAGAACATGGACAATATTTCTCAAGCACCTATTAAATGTGCAATATTGAATGCTCAAGTGGTGACACAAGATGGTAGTGAGTGGGAGTGGGTGGAGGAAGACAAGGGCCTGAACATAGAAATCAGAAGATGAGACTTGAATTATGTTTATGTGAATATGATTTTTCCTGCAACTCCTACCTTGCCTTGGAGTAGACTGTATGTTCCTGAAGGACAGAAACACCAATGAGGTACAGCAGGGGATAAGGAAAGAAAAGTCTCAGCTTTCTAGTTGAATCAGCCTGCTCTGATTCTGCTCTTATTTAATCCCCATATTTTTCCTGTATGCAATGAGCATCAAAACAACTATCCCAAAGGGTTGTTTTCACATTTATTAGGTGTTCGAGGTTAGCTTCTCCTTCTCTGGGATCTTGCTTATAGTAGGTGCTTGATAGAGAAATGAATTAAGAACATTTTTATAGAATTCTTGAATGTTAAAACTGGAAAAGCCTTTCAAAATCATCTAGGTCAACTGTGTCATTGAATTGAATTACACTTCTCCTTTTTTAGGAGTTATAAATTGATGGGAAATAGCTGCTGCTATCAAAATATAATGACATCTTGTCTGTTAGATGGGAAAAAATAAAAAGACTGAGATAACCAATATCAGTGAGGATGCAGAAAAGATTTATCTTCATGCCTTACTGGTAGATGTGTAGATTGGCTTAACTCTTCTAGGGTACAATCTGGATAATATGGACTCCAAATTAAAAAAAAAAAATATATATATATATATATATTTTTTTTTTTTTAAATTTAGCAGTCTTGTATCTAGGAATGTATCCTGTGGAAATAGTTGATCGATTGCACAATAACATGCATGTAAAGGAATCTTCTTTGTAGTATTGTTCATAAGCAAAATGCTAGAAATGTCCTACATATTTCTAAACAGGAGATTAGTTAAAGAAATTATGACACGCCTGTGCAGTAGAGTGTATGACAAATCTATATTGATTGGAATGTAAAGACCTTCACAATGAATTGAATGGTAAAAGCAGGTCACAAAACATCACACAGAGTACAGTCTCACGTATATAAAGTTATTAAGAAATGCATGTGGCCAGGCACTGTGGCTCACACCTGTAATCCCAGGACTTTGGGAGGCCGAGACAGGTGGATAACCTGAGGTCAGCAGTTCGTGACCAGCCTGACCAACACAGTGAAACCCCGTCTCTACTAAAAATACAAAAATTAGTTTGGTGTGGTGGCGGGAGCCTGTAGTCCCAGCTACTTGGGAGGCTGAGGCAGGAGAATCACTTGAATCCGGGAGGTGGAGGTTGCAGTGAGGCTAGATCATGCCATTGCACTCCAGCCTGGGTCACAAGAGCAAACTCTGTCTCCAAAAAAAAAAAAAAAAAAAAAGGAAACACATGTGACATGCATGCACATAGTGCTGTTGGGATGATAGTAATCATGATTTTAACAGTTGCCTTTGGGTGACTTAGACTGATGTTTGCTTTCTTCTTTATACTCTTCTAAAGTGCATGGATTGTGTACTTGAACATGTATTGACTTTATAATTAGAAAAAATCATGACACTGTTCTCAACTTGAAACAAAAGACAGAGCTATCAAGGATCCCTTCATGTTGCCCAGTTTAAGAGTGATACTTGATCAGTGTCACTGTACAGAATCCAATTTTATTTTTCTTATTTACCCTATCTGCCAAGCTAGCTGCTTCTGCAGTCATAAGTGCAGAAAGCCCACAACCCAATACTTCTCACTTTCTTCATCTCTCCTTTTGGGATTCTGGGACTTACCACAAATCTTTTTGAAAAAAGGTAGCAAACAAATAAGTAATAAAAAGCACTCTTTTCTCTCCCTCATTGTAAAGCTTACACCATCCAATAGGTTTTTATTTTCCTAAATAAAAGCAAATGGTTGACCATCATGTAATATAAATCTGCCCTTAATTGACATCCAAACAAAACAGATTTCCTGTCTTGTGATTAAAGAATTTGAAGGACTACCGGGCAAGATGCAGGATGTGTACTGTGTACTGGTTGCTATGGTTTTGACTGAGGATGGGCTATTTAAGCTTATCCTTAATTTGGATAGGCATGAGTCTCAGCTTTGCAGGGTTAAAAATGGTGTAAAAGACATGGCTGTTTTTAGACTGAATGGGAGTCTGGCTATAGTAACAGCTAAAAATAGAGGCTCCTATCTTTAATTAACCCTTTGGTTTCTGAATAAGATAAAGAAATTAATTATGATAGATTCTTTTAAGAAAGTAAGCTGGCATGACAGAAAAGCTAATTTCTAATTATATAGGCATTTTTGAACTGACATCCTGACTTTTTTTTTTTTAAACCTGAAGTATGAATTGAAAAGGCTTATTTTAGCTTTAAAATCAGTTATTCAGTTCCCATGGCAGCTTTACTCTGTTGAAGGATTCGATTGTAACCAATTTAATGTTTTTAGCAGCAGATTTATTTTTCCATTTGCAAATAGCACTTTGAAGCAAACAAGAGGTGGACTGTTAATAGTTTACCCTTGATTCTATTATCTACATTACTTCATGCAGCATGCCACACATTATTAAAATGCAGATGGTAGATTGAGTTCTTTATAGAGTGAGAAAAATTTAGAAACATAAAATAAAATGCAGATGGTTTCTGTATCAAAGACTTTAACACTGAAGGTAAAACAAATCTATGTAAGTTGGATAAATAAGCATTCAACAACTTCAGACTCAAGATTTTCAATTCCTTGTTTTGGAATTGCAAGGGCTTTTTGATGGACACAGTGTATTTTGGAGAGCTCATTCAAATTGGAATCAGAAAGTGGAAATTCCAGTTTTTGTCTTGTCCTTGGGTAGCTCTAAGATTTGAGGCAAATCATTTAACCTTATACTTATCAGCTTCGAGAACATTTGGACCAAATGAATTATCTATTTTATTTTATTATTATTTTTTGAGACAGAGTCTCGCTCTGTCACCCAGGCTGGAGTGCAGTGGTGCGATCTTGGCTCACCGCAACCTCCACTTCCCAGGATTCAAGCCATTCTCCTGCCTCAGCCTCCTGAGTAGCTGGGATTATGCACCCATCACCACACCCGGCTGATTTTTGTATTTTTAGTAGAGATGGGACTTCACCATGTTGGCCAGGTTAGTCTTGAACTCCTGACCTCAGGTGATCCACCTGCCTTGGCCTCCCAAAATACTGGGATTACAAGTGTGAGCCACCGTGCCCTTTAAAATAGAATTATCCATTTTAAATTTTTATTTGTTTTTAAATAGTTGAATGCTTTCTTCAAATAAAGCACATGTAGAAGCCCATTATGAAAACAGAAGTGGATTTCTACTTGTTAAAGGTGTCCTGGCGTTGGCAGTGTCCTGAGTGCTTCTCTCTTGTCCCTTTTCTTTTTTTTTTTAATTGCATTTTAGGTTTTGGGGTACATGTGAAGGACATGCAAGATTGTTACATAGGTACACACATGGCAGTGTGATCTGCTGCCTTCCTCCCCCATCACCTGTATCTGGCATTTCTCCCCATGCTATCTCTCCCCCAACTCCCCACCCCCTGCTGTCCCTCCCCTATTTCCCCCGACAGACGCCAGTGTGTGATGCTCCCCCTCCCTGTGTCCATGTGTTCTTATTGTTCCACATCCACCTATGAGTGAGAACATGTGGTGTTTGATTTTCTGTTCTTGTGTCAGTTTGCTGAGAATGATGGTTTGCAGGTTCATCCACTCTTGTCCCTTTTCTAACCCCCTTGAAACACCAAGTAGGAGCCCACAGCACTCCTCAGTGCACAATTTCAGGGCCATTTTTTTAAAGACAAATTTTAACATCTCATGTTACCTTAAAAGTTAGTCTGTCTGAGAAATCTCAAAACATAATGCCATAATAATTTTTTTAGAAGATAGAAATTTTTATATTATACCTTCACACTCAAGATAAAGCATAGCAACTTTGAAAAGATGGTAATTTTATTTCTGACTTTATGGGTTAGAAAAAGTGTTGCTTTCATGTTACAAATGCTCCTCAACTTACAGCTTTATGTCCTGATAAATCCACCTTAGGTTGAAAATATTCTGGGTCAAAATGCATTTAATCCACCTAACGTATCAAACATCACAGCTTAACCTAGTCTACCTTAAATGTGCTCAGAACATTTACATTAGCCTACAGTTGGGCAAAATCATCTAACGCTAAGCCTATTTTATAAAAAAAAAGTTGGTTATCTTATGTACTTCATTGAGTATTGTATTAAAAGTGAGAAACAGAATGGTTGCATAAGTACTGAAAGTATGGTTTCTACTGAGCATATTGCCTTCACACCATGGTAAAGTCAAAAAATTAAATAATCCTGAGTTGAACCATTGTACAGTCGGGGGCTATCTGTATTTGACATCAAGGGACACTCAAGTGAGTCATCTCCCCCACTGCCTGTTTGTTATAAGACCTTAGAATCAAATGATTTACTACTTGATGTATGCCCTTTGCTACTGTGTCTTTTTACAAATGTCTACCCATTGACTCATCACATCATAATTTTTATATTCTTTTGTATTTTTTATGGCTTTGCACAGTCCACATACTCCATATTCTGAATAATAGAATGCTTCTTATAAGGATAACTTGTTTACCCTCAATGTTAATCCAGCCTCTGTTAGCGTAATAAAAAGTACAAGAACACTTTTATTTATAGAGCAAGCTGCAATATTGAGAAGAGCTCTGGTTGGATCAAACACTTGTGAGCTCACATGGAGGAAGCTGTAGTTTGGGCTCCAAAATGGAGATTTTGATTAGAACCTGAACACTATTCTGCATCTACTAGATGTAGGCTACTAATGGGAATAATATAATAAAGGAAAATAGATATCCTCAGACTTTCTTCATTATTTCAAATATTTCAGGATCAACATGACAGCTTTGTCTGATTCTTGCTTTACTTTAATGTCTTCGATAGCTGTGATCTTCATAGGAATCAGTTGTGTTAGAATCTGCAGCTGGAAATCATGAGTGCTTCTGGGCACTGTGCTACATAGATAAAGCTGACTAAAAGTACTATGACTTAATAATATAATCTCTATGAAAAAAATATTATATACACCCCTAACATTTATGTGTTTCCCAAACCATTAGACAAATCATTTATAGAGAAATCACACCAACCACCCACCACTTGTTAAAACAGAACAAGTATTTTAATGTGGAAATGCAACTTTATAAAACAGCAAGGGAATTGGAAATAGAAGGAAATGACAAGCCGGAGACTTAACTGTTTCTTCCTTTTTTTATTTTAAACCTTTAAAGTGTAATGTATGTTCAGAAAAATATACACAAGGGCCAGCTAGCTGAATTTTCACCAGCTTAACACACTGGTGTAATTAGCGCCATATCAAGAAACAGATTATTCCCAAACTCCCTCAGTTCTGCTCTTGCTCCTTCTAATCACTGTCCTTCCACCAGGGTTACCCGGTATCTTGCCCTCTAATAGCATAGATTAGTCTGTTTTTAACTTTTCTATAAATGGAATAATACAATATGTAGTACTCTTTTGTGTTTAGCTTCTTTCATTTAACTTTTATGTTTGTGAGACTCATCCATGTTGTTGTTTGTAATTGTTCAATCTGATCAAGAATATTAACTTGTGCAACTATGCCACAATTTATGGACCATTTTGCTGTTGATGTTCATTTGGTGGTTCTTTGTTTGTAACTTCTACAAATTGTGTTCTAATGAACATTCTTGATTATATATTTTAATTACATATTTAGGAGTAAAATTGCTGTGTCATACATAATAAACATATGTCCACATTCATGGGAACTGCCAAATAGTTTACCAGATGCTTGTACCAATTTACATTCTCAACAGTCGTGGGCAAGAAATCCTGGCTGCTGTGTATACACTTGACCCTTAAACAACATGAGTTTGAACTTCAAGGGTCCACTTATAAATGAATTTTCTTCCACCTCTGCCATTCCTAAGACAGCAAGACCAACCTCTCCTCTTCCTCCTCCTCCTCAGCCTACTTATTGTGAAGATGACAAGGATGAAGACCTTTGGGATAATCCACTTACACTCAATGAATATTAAATATATTTTCTCTGTCTTATGATTTTCTTAATATTTCCTTTTCTCTAGCTTACTTTATTGTAGTAATAAGAATACAGCACATAATACATATAACATACAAAATATGTGTTCATGAATTGTTTATGTTATTGGTAAGACTTCCATTCAATAAGGGGCTATTTGTAGTTAAGTTTTTGGGGATTCAAGGGTTATATGCATATCTTTGTCAGAGCAGGTGGTTGGTGCCACTAACCCCCATGTTGTTCAAAGGTCATCTGCACTTGCCAACACTTATTATTTTCTGTTAAGTGAATGGTGGTATCACATTATGACTTTCTCATTTGCATTTTCTTGAGGACTGATAAAGGTGAGCATGTTTTCACACATATACTGTCCATTTAATTAGCCTCTTTTGTGAAATATATGTTTAGGGTTTTGTCCAATTTTCTGTATTTTCCTTATTGGTTTATAGGAATTATTTGTATATACTAGATAATTTCTTCATTTTCTTATGTCTAACGAATATTTAAGTGTTCAGATTTATGCTTGGTATATCTTTATGTTTTCAGGTATTCTGTTTATTATGCACCTCAGGCCACTGTATACTGAAGTCTGGAAAGCTTCAAATGACACTCAGGTACAAAAAGTATCCTTTTTCAAAAGTCGAAAGTATTGTATGCAATGTGTCATCATTATTTAATGACATTTTAAATTTCAAAACCTATTTTTTTAGCTTTAGCCCTTTAATATTGTTTGATCCATTGTTTAACACTTGATATAAAAATCAGAAGGACCAAAGAAAAGGAAGCGATAATGGTCATGCTTTGACTTCGTTAGAATAGACCATAATATCTCACGTTGGACGTATGTATGGTGATGTTCATAAGAAGATTTAAAATCCTGGTTTGGATTTCAGTTTTGCAACTTACCGGTGTTTCCTGGTCAAAATAGCCTTGCAATCGCCATATAGTGGGGAAGACATTTGCCATTTTTTACTATCTAGTGTCCTTCTTTTGGTAGCAGCACCCAGTATGTTTTTGGAGAGCCACCCTAGATCCACAGTGGTCTTTGTGCGTTGACCCCCACCTCTACCTCCAGCAGAGGGTAGCTACTAATTCAAACCTGGCCAATCAAGCATCGCATTCCTTAGGGCACAGTCATTGGTTTAAGGATGGGCATGTGACCCAGTCAGAAGCATTGATATATAACAAGACCTGTGTTAGGACTGCAGAGGGAGAGAAAGCCTCTTCCCCTGGTGAATTTGACCTTTGGAAAATGCGATGTAGAAGTGTTTCAAAGCACCTTGCAACCTCAAGGGAAGATCTTGTTGAAAACAGAGCCAGTCCAGAAGAGGTGCAGCTGAGGCAGAGAGAACACTGAAATATTTTGAGTCTTTTGGATCAAGCCATGGCTGAAGCAAATAATACTTGGTCTTTTCAGTAATGTGAGCCTATACATTTCTTGTCCACTTAATATGGTTTGGGTTGGGTTTTCTGATACTTGAAACTGAAAGTGCCTTACCTGGTGCAAATATCTGTCCCAGATGTTGTTAGTAGCATTACGTGTGATATATACAGTATGATAATGATATGGCTTGAAGCAGAGACTTCTCCCTAAAGGCAAATATTCTTTCAAATAATAGTTTTATAATTTAGACACTAGGATTTAAAGTTTCTTAAGGGTTTGTATATGGCATTAAAGTTAATTATGGCAAAAATGTTTGGTTAGGTTTCGTTTAATGGAGATAGGTGGGAGAAGAGAAATGTGTGCTCTTGTCTACGGTCAAGAATAATCACTGTGCTTTATGAGAGTGGTTCCCAAGTACCTGTTCTTGGACTCTCCCCATCAGAATTACTTGAGGAGCTTGCCATACGTAGACATTTTAGGGCTCTAGCCTTGAAGATCTGGATAACTAAATGTGGGATGATAAGTAGAGTCTGTGTTTTTAAACATATAAGTAGAGTCTGTGTTTTTAAACAAACTCCAAGAATTGAGAACCAATGCTTTATTACAAGACTCTCTCTCCTAATCATGGGACATGGATGGCTCCTGCTTAATTTTTTCCAGGAATTTTGAACTAGACAAGGAAATAAAACAAAGAGAAGGAAGAGAGAGGTACACATAGGCCGTGAGAAAAGCATAACTGCTAAAGGACTAAAGAATGCTGGGGTGGAGAGGGGAAGGGAAGAGATTTTACATTAATATTGTTTTTAAAGACTCAGAGTTTTCTAGAAATTAAAATAGATGGTTGGTTATAGAAGAAAAAATACAAAAATAGAAATAAAAATAAATTTATTTGGAAATGCAGAGGTGTATGTATAGTCCTCATTTCTACCTGGATGCATCATTTATGGGGAAAGAATGAGGAGGAAGTGATCCCAGATCTCTTTTTCCTGTGGCATTGCTGACTCAAATATATGTCAGTGGGCTGGGCGCAGTGGCTCACACCTGTAATCCTAGCACTTTGGGAGGCCGAGGCGGGGAGATCACTTGAGGTCAGGAGTTTGAGACCAGCCTGGCCAACTTGGTGAAACCCCATCTCTACTAAAAATACAAAAATTAGCTGGGTGTGGTGGCATGTGCCTGTAATCCTAGCTACTTGGGAGGCTGAGGCAGGAGGATTGCTTGAACCCAGGAGGCAGAGGTTGCAGTGAGTAGAGATTGCACCACTGTATTCCAGCCTGGGTGACATAGTGAGACTCTATCTCAATTAAAAAAAATGTATATATATATGAGTGTACAGTTGACCTTGCATTGAACCCTGCAGGGTTAGGGTACTGACTCCCTGTGCAGTAACAAATCTGTGTTTAACTTTTCACTTCCCCAAAACTTTACTACTAATAGCCTACCGTTGATTGAAAGCCTATCAATAACATGAACAGTTGATTAACACATATTTTGTATATTTATGATATACTACCTTCTTACAATAAGCTAGAGAAAAGAAAAAGTTATTAAGAAAATCTTAAGGTAGAGAAAATATATTTATAATTTGTTAAGCGGACATGGATCATCATAAAGGTTTTCATCCCTGTCACCTTCATGTTGAATAGGCTGAGGAGGAGGAAAAGGAGGAGTTGGTCTGCTCTCTCAAGAGTGGCAGATGTGGAAGGAAATCTGTGTATAAGTGGATTCTTGCAGTTTAAACCCATGTTGTTCAAGATTTTACTGTATTTCACATACATTGGCTTTTGTATGGAGTCACGAAGAAGACAATCACTTGCTTTTCTACTTAGTAGTTAATAAAACTGATGAAAAAAAGTATTATTATTGATCATCTCCAGATAAAAATTTTCTAGTTCCTTCAACTCCACTAGCATGCATGTCGTGTATAGTAAAATATAACAGGTTAATTTGAGGACATATGTTGACTTCAAATACAGTTTTTTATGTGAAGAGACTCCAGGCTTAGTACTTTAATACTGTAACAGATGCCCAATAATTGATGTTAAAAGCACTTTATAAATCTGGCTGTAGGAAAAAGAGCTAATGATTCTCTTATGACCCCAGCAGTATTACATTACATTTCACCATCATTGGTTGTATTTCAGGAAGGAGGGGCATATAGTTTGAACTACATCCTATCTGAATCTCTGTAATAAAGACCTATGAATATGGGAATTCAGATTTATATATTGTATGTACTATTGAAAAATCATTTTTAAAATTTAAAGTATTACTTATTTTAAAATTAAAAATATTTAAATTTAGATTAAAATAATTTAAATTAATTTAAATTTAAAATTAAAATTTAAAAATACTTTCAAATGAATATTTATTTAATTTTAAATACAATTAAAATAGAAATAGAAGCTGGGTAGAACTGTGAGAACCTTTCTTCTTGTCTGGCTATTCTGTGTTCTGTTTTAAAATGTAAACAAAACAGATTCTTTTCAGCCGAAAGGGCTTTTTTCCTAACCAAACTCAAGTCCTTTGATTTAACAACAGGCTCAGATGACTTTTTTGGTGTATGAATTATTATTTACAGTCTTTTTGGCCAAATCACAATAAGAAGTAGTACGTATAACCACAAGATGTTCAAATTTTGCTTTTTCATCTACCAGATGAATATACTTATTACTGCAATTAATATGGCTACTCTGCATCTGGAAGCACAGTATTTAGCAGTCTAAGTAGCTTAGCCTATTAGTTAGGTTGCAGTTGAAAAGCATGGATTTGAGTTCTTACCTGGATCCTGCTACTAACCAGGGAAGTGATTTTGGCAAATTATCAGGCCACTCTGACCCTCTGGCTCCTCTTCTATTTTAACAGGGGCTGGAGCCAATGATCCATGTATCGTTATAGAAGTGAATGGGTTGCTAGACACTAGTTGACATAGACTCCTAGGAGACACAGCCAAGGAGATAGCACACTGCATCTTCTGGGCAGAACCCAAACAATAAGAAATGAAATAATAACCAAAGTAAAATTCATTATTTCCTAGTAATGTAAAACAAAACAAATCCTATCAGTCACCTTTGGAGGATGTTAGGGAACCAACTATTTATTCTGACAACTGGTACATAAAGGAAAAGAATTGAACACTTATCCTATTTGTTGTGGATGGACTATACCTCAAGGTAATTGAATAGTTTATGAAGGAGAGTTCATTATGCAATAGTTCCAGCTAATAAATGCAGAAAGAATAGTAGAATTAAAGTGGTATCATTTTGCAACCCCCCAAAATGACACAAGGCAATGATCACAAATAGTTGTAAAACAATTAGAGGAAAAGCAAATGGGGAATTTTGTAGTAGGTAGATCAGGCTGACAACAAATGAAACCATTAGCCAATCTTAATGTCACACAGAAAGACACCCAGGCATTATGGTGATAAGATGTACAGTACAAAACCCCACCTATGAAGCATTCTTTCCAAAAATATTAAATCTGAATATGCCATAGATCTAATTTCCGGTTTACAGAGAATGCAGGGAAGACAGGAACATATTAAAGATACTCAGAGATAAATTAAAATCTGGGAAATTTTACAATGCAAACAACCTGACCTGGTTTCTTCAACAAATAATTTAGAGGGAAGGAACAAAGAAGAAATTTACAGAACAAAAGACATGTTAACCAGATGCAGTGTATAGACCTGGTTTGGGTCCTGTTGCAAAAAAACTAATTCAATAAAGAAACCAAATGTCAGATAATTGGGGGAAATCTGAATATTGATTAGATATCTGATGTTATTAAAATATTTTGTTAATTTTTTAGGTGAAGGATCATATTTTGGTTATGTTAAAAAAGGAAACATTGTGTTTTTTTGAGATGGAGTCTTGCTCTGTCGCCCCAGCTGGAGTGCAGTGGCGTGATCTAGGCTTACTGCCTCCCCCTGTTCAAGTGATTCTCTTGCCCCAGCCTGTAGCTGGGATTACAAGCGCCTGCCACCATGCCTGGCCAATTTTTTTTGTATTTTAGTAGAGACAGGGTTTCACCATATTGGCCAGGTTGGTCTTGAACTCCTGACCTCAAGTGATCTGCCTGCCTTGACCTCTCAAAGTGCTAGGATTACAGGTGTGAGCCACCCTGCCCAGCAGGAAACATTGTTTTTAGAGATATATTGAAGTATTTATAGATGGAACAATATGATGTCTGGGATTTGCTTCAAAATAATTGAGTGGCAGGGTGGTGAGTGGGAGTATAGATGAAACTAGATTGCTCATGTGTTGACAATTGTTGAAAATGGGTTTTGGCACCATGGCACATGAATATCTATGTAACAAACCTGCCTGTTCTGCACATGTATCCCAGAACTTAAAGTATAATTAAAAAAAAAAAATAAGAAAATGGGTTTTGGGCACATGAAAATTCATTATATTACTTATAGTGAATATTACATTATTCATTATATTACTCTCTCTGTTTTGTGTATGTTTGAAAATTTGCCTAATTAAATTTTTTTAATGGGAAAAAGTAATAAACACTGATAATTTATTAAATTGTATACTTAAGATTTGTGCAGGTTTTTGTATCAGTGACTTGGTTTGAATCCTGCTGCAAAAAAACTAACAGACTCATACATCTGTTGCTCTACAGAACTACCTGAGACTGTGTAATTTATAAAGAAAAGAGGTTTATTGATTCACAGTTCTGCAGGCTGTACAGGAAGCATGGCTGGAAAGGCCCTGGGAAACTTACCCACATGGCAGAAGGCAAGGGGAAGCAGGTATGTCTTACATGGCCAGAAAAGGAGGAAGAGGGAGAAGGGGATAGTGCTATGTACTTTTAAACAACCAGATCTCATGAGAACTCACTCACTTTCACAACAACAGCAAGGGAGAAATCTGCCTCCATGGTCCAGTCATCTCCTACTAGGCCCCTAGTCCAATATTGGGAATTACAACTTGAGGTGAGATTTGGGTGGGGACACAGAACCAAACCATATAAATAATTGTATTAGCTTTCTGTAGCTGCCATAACAAATTACCACAAATTGGTGGCTTAAAACAACAGAAATGAACTCTCTCAGGGTTCTGGAAGACAGAGGTCTGAAATCCAGCAGAGCTGTGCTCTCTCCTGGGGCTCTAGGGGAGGATCCATTTTGAGCCTCTTCCAGCTTCTGGTAGCTGTTGGCGTTGCTTGACTTGTGGCCATTTCACTCCAGTCTCTGCCTGTATGATCACATTTCTGCCTCCTCTTCTGTCTGTGTAGTCTCCTCCTGCCTTTCTTATAAGGATACTTGTCCTTGGATTTAGGGCTCATCAGATAGTCTAGGATGATCTCCTCATCTCAAAATTCTTAATCACATCTGCAAACCTCCTTTTTCCAACATGGGGACATATGTTTTGGGAGGCCACCACCCAATCCACCATAATGGCATATTTTGGTAGAAAGGTTTGAAAACTAATAACTAAAAAGCACAGTTTATCTTTCTCAATTTGGTAATAAGGAGTAACTGTCAGAGTTGTTTCTGGTACTAATATGTGAGATATCCTTGATTTTTTTTCTACCTTGTCACATAAGCAAGTCCGGTCATTTTCACTAAAAAAAGGTAAATGAAATCTTTCTACTTTCCATCTACACTCTCAATGCTTTAATCTCATCTACCATATTTTGTGATGGTCTTACCGATCTTCCTGACTTCTAATCTCACCTCTCTCCATTCCATTCTCTGCACAGAAGCCGAAAAGAGTAATTAACTACAAACAAAACAAAAATTTATAATCTAATCACCGTCTCTTTCTTGCTCTGTACCTGAAATGGTAGTCCATTGCTTCTAGAATAAAATCAGAGCACTACTATGGCTTCAAAGGTGGGAATAAATAATTCATATCCCAACTTTGTCTACACTTATCTGGGGCTATTTTCTTTCTTACCCACAACTGCCCAGACCCTCTGGCTTCCCTTCAGAGTCTTAAACATGCAAAAGCCAACTCCAGCAAATGTATACCCTGGAAAAGGAGACACCAGACAGTGTTTACTATGAGAATTCTATTGATAATCAGGCAAATTGTCATTTTTAAAAGGGAAATAATAATTCATAATGGAAACAGTAATTCGTGTTGGATACAGATACATTAGTAGACATGTAAATAAAATATAAATACTCATCCTTCTTCCCACCCTCTGAGATAATGATATTTTAATATATATCTGTTCAGAATGTATGCTTAAATAAAACAAAAATACAACTGTATAACTTGGTAACTTGTTTTTTTTTGAGGTGGAGTCTTGCTGTGTCACCCAGGCTGGGGTGCAGTGACATGATCTCGGCTCACTGCAACCTTTGCCTCCCAGGTTCAAGTGATTCTTCTGCTTTAGCCTCTTGAGTAGCTAGGATTACAGGTGTGCACCACCATGTCTGGCTAATGGCTAATTTTTGTATTTTTAGTACAGACTGGGTTTTGCCATGTTGGCCAGACTGGCCTCAAACTCCTGACATCAAGTATTCCACCTGCCTCGGCCTCCAGAAATGCTGGGATTACAGGCATGAGCTACTGCGCCTGGCTGTAACTTGCTTTTTTCCACTTAGCAATGAACTGAGACTGTGCTTTCATATTGTTACATATACCATTTCGTCATTTTATTAAAGCTTTTGATCCATATTTCCTAATCACCCTCCCCAGGACTTGTGCCAGTCTGCATTCCCACCAGCAGAGCATGAAAGTGCCCATTTCCCCCACATCCCTGGACATCTTTTTAAATCTCAGCCAATCTGAGAGATGAAAAGCAGCATCCTGTTGTTCAATTTGCATTTCTTGGATGGTTGTGACATTGACTATTTTTTCTGATATTTTTCACCTGTAGTTTTGCATAACTGTGTAATGAAGTATTTGGTTACATTCTGAAAGAAACAGCAAACTAGCAGAAAAAAGTGTTCGTGAAAGCCACTTAGTGCCAAATTGCAGTAGCCCTGCCACCATGCCTGGGAGCACAGTTACAACAATGCCTCAAAGCTGTTTGCTCTCCTGTATCTGAGCATACAACCTGAGCTTTATAGCCCTTATTAGGGAAGTCTTGATTTCTTCTTGTAAAACATAAATCACAGAAAACCCTCCATGATCAGTTTTCAAAGTTTATTGCTTGCATTTTCTGAAAATACATGTGGTAAAACAAGAAATTACAGATTTAAAATCTAAGTTTCAGAATGGGGCCCAGCAATTTGCACTTGCCATTGTCTGGGGTTTTGGTTATCTTTAAGTTTCAGCATGGAGTTCACGTAACTTGATATATTAGCATATTCAGCAGTACATTTTCCTGTTATGTTTATTTTAGAAAGAAGGTCAGATACATGTGTAGGAAAACCCTCATTTTCTACATTATTTTTGAACAGGCAATTTTATTTTGCTTCATCTGAAAAAAAATAACAGCAGGATATTTCAGGGCACCCTGTCTGATATAGTACTGCAGATGTAAAAATGTATCACAAACTTGCTTGTGAGGCAATACCAGGGATTACAGCCAGAGTACTTCTAACTGTCCAAGGTCCTGAAATCTCACATCTTCTTGGTCTACAATCTTGTGTATTATTTTGAAATCAGAGTGTTAGTTCATCAAGCAGACACATTCTATCACTTCATATTTCTTATACTCTATTATCATTTATGTGTATCTAAAGTTAATCCACTTGAAGGTTGCAGTGAGACGAGATTGCACCACTGCACTCCAGCCTGGGTGACAGAGCAAGACTCCATATCAAAAAGAAAGAAAGAAAGAAGAAAGAAAGACTACTTGAATATGGATCAATTTTATGTGTGATATAGTGTCATTTTTAAGATCTATTTTTCTAAAAAAAAGTAATCAAAACAAATGTAATTATGGTTATGATTGTGAGACCAAATATTTTGTTAAAAAAGTCAAAAACATAAACCAACATGACCTACGTCACAGCTGAGTAGAGAGCTCACTGTAAGTAGAAATTCTAAAGAAAGAGGTCCAGGATATCAGAAATAAAATTAAATAGTATGATTCAATAAACGCAAGCACAGGAGTTCCAAAAGTAAAAAATAACCTGTTAAATAAAAGGGATATGTTGAAGTAACGTTTTGTGTTAATGGAGAATGTGGAGGGCCAAGGAACACGGTGTGCCATTTCATGGGAGGAACGGTGCCACTGGAAAGACACACGGTGAGTACTGCTTTTAAAAACCTAGTCTTTACCAAAATCAAAGTTCAATGGTGATTAGATATGTGGCTCATGCGCCATCTGTGAGAGGAGCAGGTGGAGAGGGGGAAGGCAAACTAGACCAAAAAGGAAGTGTCAGCGTTTATCGGGTGAGCACACCGAGTAGCTTTATGAAATAGGCTGACTGCAAAGAAGATAAATCAGAAAAGGTAGTTTCTTCCTTAAAGAAATGGGACAGACACGTAGAAGAACTTAGAATCTCAGAGTTTAACCCTTTCATTGAACAACAAAAGCTCAGACAGGCAAAGTGGCTTACTCAAGTTCAGATCACTTACCAGTGGTAGAGCTGAGGCTAGAAATTAGTAGTTTCAATTTCGATTAGAGTGGTCTTCCCACTCTAGGACAGCTATCTCATATGTGAAAAACTTAACATTCAGATAAACAAACATGCACTAAAGTTAAACACAAAGGGGCTGGGCATGGTGGCTCGTGCCTGTGATCCCAGCACTTTGAGAGGCCAGGGTGGGTGGATCGCTTGAGCCCAGGAGTTCAAGACCAGGCTGGGCAACATGGTGAAGCCCATCTCTACTAAAAACATGAAAATTATCTGTCACCTGCCTGTAATCCCAGCTACTTGGGAGGCTGAGGCGAGAACTGCATAATCCTTGGAGGTGGAATTTGCAGTGAGCCGAGAGAGCGCCATTGCACTCCAACCTGGGTGACAGAGCGAGACTTAGTCTTAAAAAAAAAAAAAAAAAAAGGTTAAACACAAAGGACTAGAGAAACGGAGCAATTAAATGAATGGATGACAAAGTGAACAGTATAGAAAGGAACTGTGTAACATGAGTTAGGAGAGATATATCTGGCTTTATATGAATTTGAAGGAGAAGAAAGAGCATTGGCTGAGAGGTACAAGAAAGATGAGAGTGTTGACAGGCCCAAAGTTACCAAGGGGAGCCCGGTAAACCACATGGCAGCAGGATTTGGGGGCCAATCAGAGCAAAAGTAGAAGAAAGACTTCAGTAGTCCAACAAATAAGGGACAGAGGTGTTACAAATACTTGATTAGCCAGAATGCATCTGAAATGAAGAGTTTCAGATAACTGAAATTTCTGATCGCGTAATTTTACTTTTTTCACAATCCCTAACTCCCATCATGCTTGCAAATGTTTCTTAAATACGTTAGTCTATTTTATGAAGACTTGAAGCCAGTTAGAATATTTCTGTTCCATCCCAATTCTATCACAGACCAGTTGTTTGGCCTCAGGGAAGTCGCCTTACTCTCGGGGCCTCGCTGTTATCTGTAAAACAAAGGGCTCTAGTACATTAGAATTTCCCAGACTTTGCATGAAAGAATCACCTGGTAGCCAGGTTTGGTGGTTCATGCCTGTAATCCCAACACTTTTGGAGGCTGAGGTGGGAGGATTGCTTGAGCCTAGGAGTTTGCAGTTGCGGTGGGCTGTGAACCCAATACTGCACTACAGTCTGGGTGAGAAAGTGAGACTATGTCTCAAAAAAAAAAAAAAAAAAATCGACTGGGGCTCTGGGGCTTTTGTTAAATAAATGAATCTCCAGACCCCACCTTAGACTCACTGAAACAAGATCTCAGAGGAAGCACTTGGACCTAGGAATCTGCTTCTTGTCACCAGGAAATTTTGCAAAGCTCCCCACTACATGATCTCCATGGTCCCTACTCATAATTATATTTATGATTGAGTTTTCTCACTGGAAGCTCAGAATTTCTAAAGCAACTAGATCCCTATTTGATGGACTGAGTTCACTGTGAATATGGAAAACATTGTAGGGTTCTCTAGCTTGGATAAAGGACAAAAGAATGGATACATGCACTAACTCCAGGTTATTTATTCTTTCTTGAATATAAAATTGAATGGATGAGTCTTTGATGTCTGCTTATAAAATTTATATACCAGGGCTGGACATGGTGGCACATGTCCACAGTCTCAGCTACTCAGGAAGCTGAGGCCAGAGAATCACTTGAGTCCAGGAGTTTGAGACTGTAGTGTGCTATGATTGCTCCTGTGAATAGCCACTGCCCTCCAGCCTGGATAGCATAGTGAGGTCTTGTCCCTAAAAAACAAATTCTATATGCAAGAAAAAATATTCTGTATCTAGTGTGCCCACGTTACAAATAAAATCCTGGCACCAAAGACATAAAATAATAGATGATGCTATCTCCTAGGAGTAGAGTAAAGCAAACCGTCACCACAAAAGTATGAACTTTACATAGTCTCAGTAGCTTCTTTAATAACAAGTTACCCAGCTAGTCAGAGGCAGAATGTGGATCCCCGCCACCAACATTTTAGAATTAAATTTATTATTTTCCTCATTCACAGCTCAATAGCAATGGGGGGCATCCCTGTAATATCAAGTTCAAGCTTACTGTTATGATTTAAAGAAAGAACATGGTTATGATATTGCATAGCTATAATGTTTTGATCTCTTTCCAATGGAGAAAAATAGCACTTAGGAAAACAAGAGAAGCTGAAAATACCCAGAAACGACACACACAATAATTTTTTTCTTCCTCAAAACTAATCTAAACTTAATTTGAATTCATGTATGACATAAAGTACTTAAATATTCTCTTTCCAAAAATTGACCTTGAATGATTGGAATTCATCCTGTATTGTTGCTTATTGTATCCATCTGTGTATCTTATATAAAGGACCAGAGCATACAATTACTCAGTTTGCTCATTGTATACAGGCACTAGGCTGAGGTGGTGAGTGGGACTGAAAGCCAGTTCAAGTTCTGGACATACTCTGTGCTTCCTGGTATTGGCACATCCTTCCTGTCTCACCCCCCCACTCAAGGTTGTTTTGTGAGATGAACAAAGAACAAAGGTACTGTCTGTAAGTTAAGACAGTGCCATAGTGTGCTCTTTCCCACCAGAAAGGAGCGCCTTTCTCTAATTGCCATCTCGGTTAGCAGTGTTTGACCTTCTCTTCTATGACATTGCTGGAGGTAGATTTATTTGAGTGAGTTCTGATTAGTTGAGGTATTACACAGTGAGGCAATAATTGATGGAGGGTTTTAAAAAAAATGTTGCATTCTTTCTAGCTGAAGATTATAATCACTTACAACGCTTTGGAACCTGAAGACATCACTCTTCTGAAACTCTTTTTGAAAAATAAAGACCCAAATTTGGAAAAAAATGAAAAAGAATAGTTTTTCATAAAATATACCATAAAATTCTTAGAAATTACAGTTGTCAACTTAATTTTGATTACTGATGAAATTCTTTTGCAGGTCCAAGAGGATCAGTATTTCAATGTGAATTAATAACATTAGATGACTATTAAAATATAGTATTGGGGCTGGGAGCAGTGGCTGACACCTGCAATCTCAGCATTTTAGGAAGCCAGAGCATTTGAGGTCAGGAGTTAGAGACCAACCTGGCCAACTTGGTGAAACCCCATCTCTACTAAAAATAAAATTATATGGGTGTGGTGGCACATGCCTGTAGTCCCAGCTACTCGGGAGGCTGAGGCAGGATAATCGCTTGAACCCGGGAGGTGGAGGTTGCAGTGAGCCAAGATTGTGCCACTGTACTCCAGCCTGGTGACAAAGCAAGACTTCATCTCCAAAAACAAACAAACAAAAAACCCACCAAATTAGCCAGGTATGGTGGCAGGCACCAGTCATCCCAGCTACTGGGGAGGCTGAGGCAGGAGAATTGCTTGAACCCAGGAGATGGAGGTTTCAGTGAGCTGAGATTGCATGACTGCACTCCAGCCTCGGTGACAGAGCAAGACTCCGTCTAAAAAAAAAGAGAAAAAAACCTAAATAAAAACATGGTATTGGAATCTAAATATAGAGACATTATATAAACTGGAAATAGATCCTCTTTCTATACCTCAGCATTATTAATTGACCATCGAAAGAGTAGAGTAGGTTGAGCAACATAATGTGGTCATATATTACACTGAATAAAAATTGAAATAATTTTAAGAGGACTGCATATCTGAGTAAATACTTCAAGATGGTCACATATTTGCCGTGATTTCAGGGACATAACAAAAGTTTTCTCACCTCCCTCTCTACTCACCTCTCCCCATACTTCTTTTATTTGATAATGTCTGATGGTCAAAGATTCATTTTTCATTACTTTGGCTTAAATGTTCACCTGCTGTTAAAAATGGAAATACCTCTGGGATAGGAAGAACATTGTCTTTGGGCATTAGTTCTCTAAAAGAACACAGACAACACACTTTGATAGGGAGAATAATACAAGGGAATAGTACCCTAGAGTTGAGGAGAAAACAATGAAAAGGAAAAAGGATCAAGAGTGTTCCAACTGCAATCGCCAGAGATCAAAACTTTGTGTAATCATCTTGGCATTGGGAATGGTAATTTGACTTAGAGATCAGTGGGTACCCAACTTCAGGCTGATAGCTCTGGTTTGATTTCTACTTTCATTTCTAATTAGCCTTTCTTATTTGGATAAGCACTAACCTCTCTAAGCTCCAATGTTCTCCTCAACAAATATTTATGTGCCCAGTATATGTCAGACATTATTTTAAATTAACAATAATATTGTCCATCTTCTAGGATTGTTATATGAGAAATAAATGGGATAATCTTAAAAAGTGGTTGCTATGTGCCAGGTAGATGGTAAGAAGAACCTTATGGAACAGGTAATCCTAAGGATGATTCCATTAGTATGTGAATTCCTACACAGTTTACAAAGCACTTTCACATCTATTGCCTCTTGACAGCAACCCTGTAGGCAGAAGTAACCAGATATTCAGTGCCCCATTTTACAGGTGAGGAAACTGAATGAAGCTTGGCATGGGTCAATTGGTTGGTTGTACAGTGCTTCCTACTGAAAAGAATGGCTGACTAAAATGTGTGTAAGTTGGCCAAATACTTTGTATTTGTTACGGATCCCTATTTTATAGATGGAGAAACTCAGTAAGGCTTAGAAAGACTTTGATTTTCTCTTCTGAAACTTGTAGTGAAAAATAATGCTTTTAGGAAAAGTACAAGTTGGCTGTATTAGCCTATATATGTTGGTAAAGGGGTAAAAAAAGGGTTGCTTGACATGAAGAAGAGGACATTGAACAATTTAATCTCCAATACATAACAGTTATTGAAAGTGACTGGTTTCTCCTCATCTTTGCTTAAGTACTGGAAAATTTAAAGAAGAAAGCAATTTAGACTGTAAATAAGAAAATATTTTTACTCCACCAAAGTTTCTTAAATTTTGGGAAAGCCCATGAACAAAGGATTTTGAATCTTTCACTAAATATATTTAGAAACCTTGACTAGTCATATATACTGGAATCCTATTTAGAAGTAGAAAACTGAACCAGTAATCTTGAAATGACCTCTTTGAAATCTGCTTTCATGATTCAGCAAACATTTAGCTGACTTAGTTGTAGGAGAGGAAAGTTCTTATATTACATTTGTTCCAATAATTTTCAAGCAAACAAATATTAGCTTTAAGCTCAGCAAAAATGAAATGAATGTATTTCACACATTCCTATAGGATGTGGAGACTGTGTCTCACACTTGATCTTCGCTAAAAGGCTGAGAAGCAATGTGAGACTGTGTCTCACTTCCTACTGAACAAATTTTTTTCTACTGGCCAGGCTATTCCAAGCCTTTTATAGGCTCTCTGGGAGAAGCATCTGTCCATATGCCCAGACAGTAGGTCCCTCTAAAGAATTTTTAACTCTGCCAAGTTGAAAGACCCTGAGAATAAGACTTGCTCATATATCAATAGGTTATTGAAAGCATGCATGCTTTCTACATGTCTTTAAGTTTGGTTCAAATCAAAACCTTCCTAGAATGACATGAAAATCAGAGCTCACTCATTATGGTGTGTGACCTTGCTGAGTTCTTATTTTTAAATTCAGTAAAATACCATATGTGCCTGTCAACTTGGCGTATATGTGTGAAAACACTCATCCATCCCTGAAACAAGACCTTTTGGATAAAAACCAAAGATAACTTCTCTGATGAAAGCGAGGACTAGGGAGGAGAGAAACTTGAGAGCGGGGCTACAACAGTCTTCCATTCTATGGATACTGGCACAGATGCTAAGTTTATAGAAAATGTTAACTGATTTTAATGACTGCTATGAACAGGAAATAATTTTTCCCCTTTGACTCATCTTTAGCTACATCAGGCCATTAAACATATCAGAAAGCAAATGAGCTTGGACTCTGAAAAAAATTAATGGCATTAGAAAAATATGAAGATGCTTTTCTAGAGGAAAATACACTAAATAGAACAATCAAAGACAATCTTTGATTGGATCCTGATTGTCTTAGTCCCTTTGTGCTGGGTAGTTTGAAAATAATGGAAATTTATTTCCCACAGCTCTGGAGGTTGTGAAGTCCAAAACCAAGGCTTGTTCTCTGCTTCCAAGATAGCATCTCCTTGCTGTGTCCTCACAAGACAGAAGGGCATTAAGAGACAAGTTCATTCCCTCAAGCCCTTTTAAAAAGGCAACAATTCAGAAGGGTGGTGCCCTCATGACCTAATCATCTCCTAAAGGCCTCAACTCTTAAAACAATTGCATTGGAGAATAAGTTTTAAATGAGTTTTAGAGAAAAACATTCAAACGGTAGCACTGGTTTTTACCAAACAACTGTAACTTTTCTGTGTGTCTGAAAATTTTCAAAGTAAAAAGTGGAGAGGAAAAGCAAAAATATTCTCAGCTCCACCTCTTTAAAAAATTACCTGGGATTATGGTTTGGTGGTAATCCAGAGAGAGAAAAACACTTTAAAACTGGTTCTATAAGAAGCAGGGGTGTAGCTCTGTACATTTTTTGGTTAGATGTTTGGCACAATGCTTTATAGGAGCATAAAAATATTGTCCTAAGGGTTAAGATTTTAAATAGAGAAACTTATAAGGAAAGAGGATGCAGTTCCTGGTTATGAAATATGTCCATCAGCCTGACACTTTAATTACAACCTCTTTGGACTTTATAGTATATTATCCTCATTAATCCCCAATTAGAGGTGTGAGTCATCAAAATAAATCTGCAGGACTTACACACACAGAGTTAGTTATCCAGCGGCCTAGCTTTGTGCTTCCAGGAGTATGACATATGTCACCCTCTGTCCTTTCACTTCTGATGTGTCTCTAGATTTTCCAAGCCAAAAGCAGAGCCCAGGATTAGAGAAACACATATTTAAAGGTGTGTTTTTGCAGATGTCGGCTGGGACTAGAAAACAAATGTAGGCATGCTTAAACACTGAGACCAATGAGGAAACTTAGCTGGGGAAAAGCACATTTCTTGTGGGACACATTAAGGTAATATTAATGTATAACACTCTCCGTTTTACTACTATTGAGTGAGTAAATGAAGGGGATGTTTGCGTGTCTCTCTTTCTCTCTATGTGTGTGGTGAAGGAGGGTGTGTGTGTGGAGGGGGTATTTTCACAAAATGACATGGAAACCTAAACTGCAGTTCTTTTGAGAAGAGGACTCGCAGATATCTTGCGGGTGGGGAAAAGATGGAAGACTGGGATATATTCTGGACTTCAGGGAAGAAGGATGAAACTTTAGTTCTTTCTTTAGGGGAAGAATCCAAGGCAGATTAATGAATTTAGTCTAATATTCATGAATTCAAAGTAGATGCTAATCAGATTGTTTCCTCCCTCTTCTGTTTGCAAAACTGGCACCAAACAGGAGTCCCCAAGCTGCTTCATCACTCCCTGCCATTCGCTGTCCCAGGAAATTCTCCTGCCTCGCCCCGGAATCCGTGTTCCACTCTTCTCTGGCTAAGCTGTTCGTTGCCAGCCACCCCAAGACTCCCCCACGCGGCAGGTAGCGTCTCCTCCGGTCTCACAGCCACCCCGGGCTGCAGCGTGGGGGAGGGGGTAAGGGAGCCAGCCAACTCGGGGAAACTTCGTCGCCAGAGATGACCGGGGTTTTCGGGCTTTCCCAGCCTTCCCACGCCGGGCCACAGGGCACTCATTAAAGTGGTGCGGCAACTATTGTTGCTCTCCCGGCCGGGCAGGTTCTGAGCTGCAGAGACCCATGCGCCCGGCAGCAGCGCTTTGCCACCGAGTGCACCCAGGACGCGGCGGCTGCCAGCCCGGGGCTCCTGCTGGGGGACGGCGAGTGCAGGGAGATTTTGCGCCACGATGCTTTGTTTTCCTGCAGCAGGAACGCCAGGCAGTCTCTTTCCGCTGGACTTAACCCGTCTGAAGCAATAGCCATGGAAGTTGCGGCGGCACAGAGGGAGAGGGAAACGCTTGGCGCGGCATCTTTTTTGGAGGTTTTTTCTCTACATAGACGACTTCTTTTCTTCCTTGGGTAAGTGAAGTCCAGCCTGTAAATAACCAAGGGCGGAACCGAAAGGGATGGAAGGGGATTGCAGTAGGCCAAAGGGCTAAGTTTTCTAGGGAGGAGGTCTCCCTCCATCCTCACTCTGTGCAGTCCATTCTAAATACGCAGTTGAGGAGGAGTTGTGTTTGATTTCAGGCACGTTGTGGGAAACAGTACTGGGATTTATTTACCTAATTTTGGTGGATGATTTTTTTGGGAGGGTTCACAAACTTGTTTTTGTCTACATTCTGAGAAGGGAGAATGAAAGTGGAGGTGGGAGAATGCTCCAGAGGTTGGAGGTGGGGAAAGGAAAGGAGGGGGCGGCATCCAGTGATTAAGCAGAGAGATCGTCTTAAGGGCCAATGACTAGTGCGAGTCTTCAAGGAAGACCAGGAGCACTAGACACTGATTCTGCTCCCTACCCTAATAGAGACTACACCACCTCCGCATTCCCAGACCTCCCCTCATAACCATCCTGCTGATACCATTCTGGGGAAGGTCATCATTATGGAGGGCCCAAAATAACTTTTAATGAAGACCTGCAACCCACTTGTACACAAGTGATGCTCAATAAATGTTTGTTGATTGGCTCAATGATGTTGCATCCTAAGGCTGTATTTCGTGCCACAGGAATTTGCCTTGGACAGTGAAGTAATTCCCTGATACAGACCCCAGAACACAACAATAGCTCAATTCATTTTGCAAAGGAGGAGGGCCTGGTGGCTTAGAAAATATCACATTTAGATCTTCATTACCCAAACGAACCCATCTGACAGGTTCAGGGTGAGATTCGTAGGTCTGGAAACTAGATGAGCTCACGAGGTTCTGTCATGGAGAGCATGGGCCTTTGTGTCATACAAACTTGGGTTTGAATCCCCATATTGTGACCTTGGGAGTGTTTCTTTATCTCTCTGAGCCTTGATCTTCTCATCTATAAAAGGATGTAGCAAAGATGAATGGAGAGGAAATATGAGATGGTGAGGGGAAATTCAGTCAATGCCAATCTTGCTTCCCCATGCTCTGAGGATTCAGGAGAGGGTATCTTTCTCTGCTGAAACCCCTCTCTGACTCTGATACAGGCAAAAACATTGTATTGCAGTGACTGTGCTAGCGTCCAGCTGCCCGTGAACAGTTAAAGAGAAGAGTGCAGAGTGAGGCTCAAAAGCCTTTCTTAGAAGCAGCTCCCTCTGGACTTGAGAACAGAATTTACATACACACTAGTGTTTGGGGGATGGCTGGGAGAAGCAGAGATTCCTTGTTTGTTTCATTTCTATGTCTTATCCATCCTCCCAGTCCTAGTAGAGAGAGGCAAAGTGTGGTCACAGAGTCCAGGAAAGCTGGTTCTGAAGCCCCCAGGGGACCTGCCCAAATGGCTGAACAGTCAGAGCAGCACCATCACATTGGTACCAGTTTTGCCTGAATGGGGGTGGCAGAGAATTCAGGGCTCCAGCCTGGGCTGCCTGTGACAGCCCAGTGACAAGGCACTTAACCTTTCCCACAGACCACAGCGGACCGCTGTAGGTCTTGCCCTTGGACTCAGAAACCTTGATGTTATAGTGAGGGATGGATGGTGAGAAAGATGCTGCTGACATAGCGCTCCCCAGAAGCCTCAAGGTGCCCTAGAGTGGCCTGCAACTTGGAGATCAGCTGCTAGTGTGGGGTTTTAGGACCCCAGTTGGCAGGCATGGGAATGAGCTGGACAATTTCCACGAGTAAGTAAAGGCAACAACAATCTAACAGGACTTTATGGCACTAGATAGTAAGCCCCATGAAGGCAAGATCTCTATCTTGTTCTCTGCCATATAGCCAGCACTTAGCACAGTGATGACACTTGGAAGGGGTTCAATATATATGTTGAATGGACATATTAGCAAACTTCTCTGGAAGCCAGAGTAGGGGTTTAAACTACTTCCTATCCAACACTGCAGCATGCAATTCATGTCTTCATTTAGCAAGTATTTCTTGAGCATCTACTACGTGTAAGGCTCCGTTGCGAGGCATCAGAAGGAACCTGTCAGCATCATTTATGTTGATACTCTGAGTGACCCATTCAAGGCACCTCAGCACCACTTGGCTTTTCTGGAGACTGAGGCCCCACCACAAACCCCTGTGGGGTTTCAAGCAGGGGCACTGAGAGGGCATGAGATGAATGCTCCAGGTTTAGCCCCTTTCCGGGAACAGGTCTGGGTCCCTTCGCATCTGCCCTGCTGGGTCCCCCGCCGCTTCCTGGAGCTGCCGGATCTTGGCAACCCGCTTTCCTCCGGGGCCGCCCTGCCTCCCTCCAGCCCCCTTTCCAGCCATCGACCAGTGGCCCCAGTCGGGCTGCAGGTAGCTGGGGAAGGGACCAAGCTGCGCTTGGGGAGCGAGCTTCCCCGGGCGGGGAGAGCGCAGCAGACGGGGAGCGGTCCCAGAACAAAAGGCTCATGGGTGACACGGGCCTCCTTGGAGTGCGGCGGGGACGTGGGTTCGGGGCTCCGGCGAGATAACCAGGCGCGGGAGGAGACGGGAGGGAAAAAATGAAGTGAAAAAGAGGAGGAGGGAGAGCCCAGGGTGGGAGCGGTGACAAGAGGTGACCCGGAGGCTGAGGTCTGCGGCGGGGCCGCAGCGGCCCTTCCTCCGCCTCCTGCAGCGCCTTCCAGGCAGCCAAGCGTGTCTCCGGCTGCAACTCCAGCGAGAGCGCCGCTGCCGTCTCCACGCCCGTCTGCCGGCGGGCCAAGCTAGTAAGTAGCGGCGCGCCCGCCGCTCGCTCCCCGCCCCTCCGCGGCTTCCCCGCCGCCGCCCACCGCCTCCCGCCGCTCCGCGGGCCAGTCCGCGGCCGCCACCTGCTGCCCTAGGCCGGGCGCCGGGGGCTCAGCGCGCCTTCCCGGCCGGGCGCCTCGGTCCGCTGCGCGCCCTGCTCCTTCCTGCCGTGGAGCGGCGTCTGCGGCGCGCCGCGGGGAGGGTCGCCCTCGCCGCGCGCTCCACGGGAGCCGCACCACCCCCTACATCCAATGGCTTTCGGGGAGCGGGAAGTGGGGGGGCGTCGCCGGGGGCGAGGAGCCGCGGCCGGGGTGGGGCGTGTGCGCTCGGCGCGGCCGAGCGAGGCAGACGTGCCCGCCCAAGCGCGCGCCCGGGAGTGTGTGTGCGGGTGTGTGTGCGGGAGTGTGTGCGCACACGCCTTCAGGGGCTGGAGTGACACTGCAGTGGGCTTCTCCCTAGCCTCAGCCTTCCGGCGGCTCAGCCCCTAACCTGCCGGCCCCGCTGTTGGGAAGCTGCTTGGCTCTTCCATCTTCCCAAGCCTTTCTCTCCATCCTTTCATCCACCCCTCGCCGATCTTACTTTTTCTTTTTACCCACGGGGCCGCAGCCGGCCACCCCCTAACCGGGGCAAACACCCAGGCCGTCTCCAGTTCTCTCCCAAGCCAGTATTTTCCCACTTGTCTTTTTCTGGGGTTCCTCCACGAGCCAGTACAAGCCTCCCTCATCCTCGGAAATTGTTTTGTTGGACTGCTAAACCGAGGCGTGTAAAGCTTGAGGACTTTATTATTATTTGGGTTCTTTTCATTTCTTCCCCTTCTGGGCAACGGAGCAATGAAATTTCCAATCGAGACGCCAAGAAAAACAGGTGAACTGGGATCCTAAAGGTGGGTGTTTCCTACTTTTGGGCTGCCCTCGCCCTGCCTCTGTCTCTGGTGTGCGCGCGCTTCCTTGAGTGGAAGCACTCTTGCTTCTGGCAGCGTGTGTCCTGAGGCTGGGAAACGCGCCTGGGAACTGCAGCGCGGGTGGGAGGAGGGCGGAGGCAGCGTGGGTTCCGAACCCAGATAGTGCCTGTCATTATCACATAATCACTGTCCCTCTGGATTGTCTCCAGATCTATTTAGATAGACCAAGCTGACTGGTTTGAAATTGCAAGTGTCGGTATTTGCTTTTGACTTTGAGTGTGCGAGTGTGTATGTGTGTGTGTGTCCTTTGTTTCTGGTGATCTTTGTCTCTCTGGCAGATGGGTGGGGTGCCTCCCCCCTGGACCTGGAGCTGCGCCGCATACCAGGGTGTCCTCAGTGGGAAAGGTTTCCTGGCAGCAAGTGGGGCTCCAGTTGCAGCAGCCGTCCCTCGGGGTGGCCCTTCTCGCAGGTCGTGCAGAATGATGGAGCCCACAGGGCCTCCTGAGTCTTCGTTCAATCTTATTATCAAACCTGGCAGCTAGTTAGGCTCAGGTCGGAGCAGAAGGGGGAGGAGGGATGGTGTGTGAGAAGGGTGGGGCTGACAAGGCATCGGGGAGGGGCTCGAAGTGTGCCCGCCCAAGCCGTGGTGTGGTTTGCATGCTTTTACGAATGTTGGACCAGGTTCCATCCACGCAAAAGAGAGCGATTAAGAGGGATTTGCGTGTTCCTAGCGTCGGCCACCGTGTCTGTAATTAGCATACAGATGTGAAAGCTCCAAGGGAATGATCAGTATGGGAGCAGAACAAGTTAAAACCGTGTATCCAGTTGTGACAAGAATGCTCTTTAGCATTTCTCTTAGCTCATCTGACGACTGTGTCAGGCTAGGCAACGCCTCTGTGTGTATTGGGATTGAAATTTGTTTATTAGGGGTGAGTGTGTGTTTAATGTTCTTTATGAGCGCATTTCTTCTTTTCCTCCAGACTGGAAAGAAGAAACCTTCTTATTTGTTGAGTAAATGTCTTAGGAATTGACTGGCTATTGAAGAATGAGTGAAGAGATACTGGCTTTTTTAAACACCAAGGTTGTTACATCTTAAATACAGCCCAAACCTTCTATTTTGTCTCTACTTGAAATCTCTGGAAATAAGGAGGTGTGCCTTTCCTTTTTGGGGGGAAGAATCCCTGAAAAACATATTTGCTAAATACCTATTACATGCTAAGCACTGTCCTAGGCACTGGAGATACAGTCAGAACAGGAAACACAAAAGCTCTGTCTTGGAGTTTATAGTGAGGGAGACAGACCTAAATCAATCATTGCATGGAGGAATGCATAATTCAGAGTTTATGTATGTTCCAAGAAGGAGAGCTTCAGAGGTTTCAGAAAGTGTCTGACAGAAGAGATTGACAAGGACCACAGAAGGCTTCCCTGAGGAGGTGACACTTAGACTTAGGCCTGGAGGAGGTGTAGGGTTAATTGTCTAAGGAGGAAGGGAATCGTTGCAGAAGAAGGAACAGCAAGTGCAAAGGGCCTGAGGCAGAAGGGGCACGTGCATTTGATGAACCAAAAGGAGATTCCCATGGCTACTGAAGAGTGAGTGAAGAGGTATTGCCTTTTTATAAACACCGGCTGTTATACTGTAAATACAGCACAAACCTTTCATTTTGTCTCTATTTCAAATCTCTGGAAATATGGAAGTGTGCCTTGGCTTTCTTTTGGGAAATCCCTGAAAAACATATTTCTCCCTAGCAGAGAGCAAGAGGGCTTGTGTTTTGAGATATGACTGGGGGATGGACAGGGCTAGACCCCCGCAAGCCCTGTATTGTTGGAGGTGGAGTAGAGCTGTGGAGTTGAAAGAGTATAGTCTTTATCTTAAGCCAGTGAAGAGTTTCAAGATGAGGAGGGACATGATTTGAACTAAGTTTCACAATAAGTGCTATGTGGCTCTTGTGGATGTGGGGGGACCAGATATAATGGTATCATGG
This sequence comes from Ateles fusciceps, assembly GCA_036589455.1. Lineage (NCBI taxonomy): Eukaryota > Metazoa > Chordata > Mammalia > Primates > Atelidae > Ateles > Ateles fusciceps. Next base: position 3,698,432 of record JAZHEH010000564.1, on the reverse strand, counting down.
GCCAGGGTGGTTGCTGTGGGCATGGAGAAGTGGATGGAGTAGAGAGCTGTGGTGGACGTGAAATCAACAGGCTTTGCATGAATAATGTGTGCAAGTGAAGTGGAGGAATTGGAATGACTGGGATGGCAGCCAAGGCAGGGCCAGTATTGAAGGAAAGCTCATGAGTTCAATCTAGGCCTTGTTGAGTGGGGCATGTCCCCAAGGCAGCCAAGGGGTGTGTTAGTTGGGCGGCCGTCTAAATGCTGGGGTGAGGATCTTCAAGGAAGTCAGGTACAGAGGGAGCACTGTGAGACTGATTTTGTGAAGCTGGTCTTGGGTTTAAAGACACATTTCTGTATGATTATCATTCTATATACTCATGTTACAGTGATGAACACGGATGAATTTTACACATTTTACAGCCTGATACAGTGAAGAAAAGCATGCACATAGCACCTTCAGTTACAAGCAATGGTGCTAAAAGTGAAGAAAAATACTCAATAAAAATAACAACATTTAATAAGCAATCATTGCATGCCAGGTGCTTTATGTACATGATTTCATACAATTATTTTCACAATACTTATCTGATGGTATAAGTGTTATTGTCCCATTTGGCACTTGATTGCCATCATGACACTACTAATCTGCTTTCCAGTAGTTGCTCTGACTTTGCACAGAGTTGTTCCCAAAGGTGGGGGTGACAGTAGTCTTTCCTAGCCAGGGGATGGAGGTGGGAAGAGAGTGGGGAGTGAGGTGGCATATCTCACATCTGTATAGAATTATGTGCCAGGTGCTTATCTAATGCTTTACATATATTAATTCAATCTTCACAAACATTTTAGGAGGAAGGTGTTATCCTAATTTTACAGATGAGTTAACTGAGGAACAGAGAGGTTGAGTAACTTGGCCAAGGTTGCACAGCTAGTAGGACAAGATTAGAATCTGGGCTATTAAACACTCTTCTAGTCTATGTTTCTTACTGGGACTTTCGGCTCTTGCCTGGTAAGGTTCCCAATGCTCGAGAAGTGGAGAGGCTTGTTGGAAAGAAGAAAAGGAGAAGAGAGAGGATGAAGAAGAAAAGGGATTGGAATAGGAGGAGGATAGAAGAGAGGAGATAGTAATTCAGCCTTACCCGACTCGTTCCTTTCTTTACTAACCTATTTAGACAATAGCATTTTTATTTCCATGTCTGGTGGACAAGTCAGTGGCTACTGGACAGAGTTTGAGTTTGTGTTTTGAAGGTTCTGGATTACGCAGACCAAATCTGCATAGCAGGGAAAAGATGAAGGGGGAACCCAGGAGTATTAGGAGAAAGTGGAGAGACAGTTCACATTACTTGGACTATAGGATTTGTCTATCAACAGACGTGACCTTTCAGGCGAAGCTGCTCTCATGGGTTGTGGAAGGCAGTTATAATTACAATGTTTTTCCTACAGCCTCATTACCCTACAATTTAATAGCACAAAATGAAGGTGGTTTGAGAATAGGTTGGTTTGGATGGCATTTGGGTGGATTAAGCAAAGCCTTGTCAAGAGGTGTAGGTAAAAACAAGACCCAAATGTAAAACAGCTTGTCTCTGGTGAGCAATGGCCTTGCCGTATATTCATGGAACAGAGCCTTCAGTGAAAAGTGTTACTGTTTGTGTAGGACCTACCGAAAGTAGATTGGTTCTAACTCTTAGCTTTCAGAGCAGAATTTACGTGCATTTGAAATCATCAGCATCATTTGTTGATGATTTTCTGTTTAAAATTGGTATTTACTTGCTTCTTATGTATATTAAGAGCTTTTAAAAACCAGTAAGATCTGCAAATAGTATTCCTCTCACTAGAGGCAAGCAGATCAATACAGTGTAAAAACACTTTGGATTTGGGGGGCAAAATAATTAGATTCTAAAAGCAGCTGTAGCAGTAATTAGTTGTCTGACTTTGGGCTGCTCATTTAACTTTTCTGGGTTTCACTTTCCTACCATGGAGAAAGGAGCCATTGCTTTTGTCTACCTCTGACTTTATCTCTTCAACATCTTGATCTGATCTTGGGGCCAGTTGGCTTCCTTTCGTTCCTCAAATAGATCACACTTCTGTCTCAGGGCCTTTGCACTTGCAATTTCCACTGCCTATCATGCATTTTGCATAGCTGGCTTCTTTCCATCATTTGAATCTCAGCTCAAATGTCCTCTTGTTAGCAAGGGCTTCCCTGTCCCATCTGAAAGACCTCTCCTCCTGTTCCCCAGTGTCATCATTTTCTCTTATGTCACCTGTTCAGTTGTCTTACTGGCATTTGTCATGATTTGAAACCACCTTACTTACTCATGGGTCGCATTTGGTGCCAGCCTCCTTCACTAGCATGTGAGCTGCATGAGCAGGGACTTTCCCTGTCTTGTTTATTATCATAACCTCAGTGCCCTGGGAAGTGCCTGGTACTGAGTAACCCTTTGCTGAATGAATGGAAGGTTGGGCAGAAGCACTGGAGAGGACTGAAGGCTTTATGCATCATGGAAATTGCAGAATGTCTCTAAGCTACAAATGGCAAAGTACAAATAAGGAGAAAGGAAAAATATCCCCAAGTAGTGGTATATCAGAAAGGACACTGATACTCCCCACTTCCTTGCAAGCTCCAGCTTTCTCTAAAGCCTCCAGTGGGCTGTTTTTCTTCATTTCTCATCTTTGACCAGGAGTGAGAAGGCTGAATGGGAGTGGGGTGAGGGTGGATAGGTGGACTGATCTAGCCTGAGAAAGATATAGTCAGTGTCCAATAAATAATTTGGCTCATATTAACTATGGGAGTGTGGCTATTTTTAGGAACTTCAATCCACTTAAGAAAGAAGCAAAGCTATAGGAGTGGAGCTGGATTTTTTAAAAAGCTGTATTTTAGCACACACTTTAATGCAAAATCCTGGAGAGGCCCATACCTTATGTGCATAGCACCTTTCAGTTTACAGAACACTTTTTAGGAATGATCTCATTTGTTCTTTAAACAACCCTATTTCTGTAGGTATTAGAGTCTTAGATTTACTGACACATAAAGTAAGATGTAGAAAAGATAAATGATTTATGTCGAGGCTCAAAGCTACAAACAGGCAGAGCTGGGGCTACCCTAGGCCTGTTGATGCTTACATCCATGACAGTTTCCTTCAAGATTTCCTTCCTGCCAGCATCTTTGTTCATTCCACACTCTCCTGCTCTTTCTTACCCAAAAGTGTATTCAAAGGTTTCTCTGAGAGATTTAGGGGGAAGCAGTCTCCCTGTTGATGAGTGAGTCTTTAGTTGATGGCTATTTTCAGCAGGTTGTACTTACTGTACATGTCTACACTTTCATTTCTATGAGCTCAGGTGCAGAACCTTAAATCTCCCTTCTGCTGCACTGGCTAAAAAAAGATTTTGGTCTTTCGTGAATGGGGGCCGTATTCAACTTGCTAGGTCGCTTAAGTGCTAGCTGCTTTATTAATGTGTTTCCAAACAACGTTTGCATAGCTTAGATTTCCTGAAAAGAAAATAATCTGTTTTTGATTTAACATCCAACTTTCAGGAGATCAGCATTCCAAATGGGATTTAAAATATGCCAAAAATCACCACAATTATCCTCAAAAGTACCAAGGAACCTGTTCCAAAGATTGTCTGGGCCAAGATTTGGTTCAGGGTTCTTTTCCAGCAGTGTCTAAGGAGCTTCACCATCCTTTTGCCAATTACAGTCACCACTGGGTTGAATTCAGACTGAGCAGGTTGACTTTGCTCTCCCATGCCATTTCCAAAACATCTGTAGTTTAACTCCATATGAGCCTCACCTTAAATCAGATGCATTTAAAAAATACATCAGATTTTCCCTCCATTGGGAAACTTTAACCACAATTGAGATATGGTGTGAAGTATATTTAATATAGGCACAGCGAACTAATAATTTCCTTTTTACTTTTAGTCTGCAGGGAACTAGAGGAAAAGTCTAATGGTAAAATAGAAAGAAGCCATTCTACTGGTAGCCAGTTAGGAAGTTTCAGTTTGGACAGCTCCCTTGGCTGAAGAAGAAAGGTGGATAACAGTGACAATCTTTCTCTGTACTCTGATTCTTATAAAGGGCACCTACTGGATAATCCAGATGAGTTTAGAGTTAGTTAGGGGCTTAGCTCTCCATGGCTTGGTTACAGAATCTACTTAAACGTGGCACTGGGAGTGTGGTCACCCTGTTGGTTACACCCACCTGGGTAATTTCTCTCCCATAAGAATTATGGAGGTCAAAGGGACCTTCCACCGCTGGGATCTGGTCCTAGGGGTACTCTCTGTGGAGACTTTACAGTTTATTTTTGTCTGGCTCGTTACCATCACCTAGAATGGGGAAATAAAAGACCTCATATTTACTTGCTAGAACATTTATTTGTCATTTGCAGCCACAGTTTAAGATTTTTTTTTTCTCCCTTGAGAGTATCTAGGACTGAGTACTCTGAATTGAAAATGAAACTTGACTTCCTAATCCTCCATTTAGGGTTGAAGGGAGGAAGGGAGGGCCATAATCACTGGCAGGGGAGGGCATGGTCATCAGGGGGCATTGAATTCTCTTCCTTTGCCATTCCCAGAGCCAGGGAGGTGGGGGAGGGGTGGGCGTTGGAGGTAGTGGGGGATGAGGCTGGGGGGTGGATAGGATTTCCGGAGATTCTAGATTTTGTATTACCAATACCTTCTAGTCTCATCACTTACATGGAGGTAACTTTGAAGCAGAGTGGAATGGTGGAAAACAAGATTAGAAAGGAAAATATAGGATTTACTGCCATACATAAGCCAGGTCATCACAGGGAACTTTTCCTTCATTCCTCCCTTCCTTCTTTTCTTCCTTCCTTTTTCCCTCCGCCACTCCCCCGATTCCTGCGGAGTTTTGATCTCAATTGCTCTTGCTTGTGCAAAGGGTCCTTTCTCCTCTACTCAGCTACCCAGTGTGGTGGGGCTGGTGGCATTTACAGTTTAAAAAGAGATGCTGGAATAGAAAATGAAGATTTGCTCAGTGATGGAGAGCCTGGAAGTCACAGTAACCTTTGCAGAGACACCTAAAACAGCAATATTCATAATTTTCACATGTAAGCTAGCAACAATTTTACTACCAAGAAAATGAGTTTCTTATGTGCAAGCAGACCTCGAGATCCCCTAAATGACAACACGCCAAATATTTAGCATGATAAAGATAAATAGTATAACTTACTAAATTTAACGTGATATGAGCCTGACAGGCAGAATAGAGATGCTTGATATCAGGTGTGATAAAATATTTGACATTGAACATTCGCTTACTTCGTCCTCTGAGATGAAAAGTCAGGCACCAAGTGTTTAAGAAAAATTGATGGGAGGAAAAGCTTAGAGATGAAAAAAGTCTATTTATTAATTAATATTTTTTTCTGAAAATTGGGGAGTGTTGTTATCCATGTTAACCATGGACCAACCTGGGCCAGCTCCTTTATTCTACTGACTAATGTTGCTTTAGGCCAAAGGAATTCATCTCTCATGGTGGAATTTGAGGCCATATGTAAGGTAGTTATAATAGATCTGGTTCAGTGTATACATTCTTATAATAACCTGAAGGGAGATTCAATACATGTTGTAGTTATTTAACCTAGACTCTGGGCAAGATGGCACCCTCTGTACAGTATAGGAACTTAGGATAGGAGACCTGGTTTCTAGGGCTGGCTCTGCCACTCATTTAGAAAAGGAGGGAGTTGAGTTATTGGTTGTTGAGATCCTTTCCTTCCCTGATAGTTTTAGATTGCCTAGGTCCTAATCCAAGCATGATTTACTAGAGGCTGATTTGGGAATGTTGGTTCATTTTTCTGTGACTTGGTATCTTCATCTGCAAGATAGAGATAATTACAGCCATTACTTCCTTGGTTTGTTATGTGGATTACATAAAATGATACATGCAAAGCTCTCAGAAGAATGCTGGATCATCATAAGGGCTCCATGAGTGGTACCTGTATTATGCTGTTCTCACAGTTGCAGGAGGCAGGCTGTGAAGTCAGGGCAGCCTCCAGCTCAGCCTCTTGGAAGTATTTGGTTCATTGTCTGGATCATCCGGGAGGTCGCCCATAGCAGAGCACAACCCTCCTGGTACTTTGGTAGACTCTTAGTGTTCTTAGTTCAGATTTAAACAACCTAGGCTGTTCTGGTTAAGTCAGATAAAAGACCAGTGAAAGAACATGGCTTGGAGTCACAATATTTGAGTCTGAGTTAATGTCATACCAATTTTATTAGCTGTGTATTATAGTCAATTCAGGCTGCTTTAATAAACTTTCATAAACTAGGTAGTTTATAGACAACAGAAATTTATTTCTCATTGTTCTGGAGGCTGGGAAGTCCAAGATCAAGGCACTGGTAGATTTGGCATCTGGAGAGGGCCCACTTTTCAGCTTATAGATGCTGCTTTCTTGCTGTGTCCTTACATGGTGGAAAAAGTAAGGGGTCTTTCTTGGGCTTCTTTTATAAGTGCACTAATCCTAATCATGAAGTCTTCATGCCCATGACCTAATTACCTTCCAAGGCCCTATCTCCTAATAACATTCCCTTGGGGGTTAGGATTTCAACATATGAATTCTGGGGGGGGGCACATTCAGACCATAATACTGTGTGAACTTGGCCAAGTCACTTAACCTTTCCTAGCCTTAGTTTTCTTTTTGGGTAAAATAAATATCACAATGACAACCACTTCACAGTTGCTGAGATGATCAAATGAGACGTGAACAAACTTCATAAACTGTTAAATTCCAGAACAATATTTCCCAAAGTGTGTTCTGTGAGACATAAGCTAGACTCAACAGATACTCTGAGAATAAAAGTGGTGTCATGGTAAAGTCAGTTTGCAGGATGATGTGTGCTCAGTCATTCCTGGAGAGTCGTCATGCACACTAGCATGTTACTATATTATTTTGTAACAAATAACCCCAACATTTAGTGGCTCAAATCAATATAAACATTTATTATCTCATAAGTTCTGTGGATCAATAATTCAGGGATAGTTTAGTTGGGTGGTCTGGCTAAGAGACTGTCATTAGTTGTGGTCAGATGTTGTCTTGGCTGCTGTCATCTGATAGCTTGATTGGGGCAGGAGGATCTGTTTCCAGGATGGTGCACTCATGTGACTTGCAAATTGCTGCTGGTTGTTGGGGAGAGGCCTCATTTTCTGCCAATGTGGGCCTCTCCATGGGATGCTTATATGTACTCATGCATGACATGGTGGCTGGCTTCCCCAAGAACAAGTGATTAAAGAGAGAACAAGGTGGAACTGGCAATACTTTTATGACTTAACTTTAAAAATCACATATTGTTTCTACCACCATGTTCTTTCGTTAGATGCCAGTCACTAAAGTTAGTCCACATTTGGTTGATTACGTTTACGTTGCAAGGGAGGCATGTCAAAGAATTTGAGGACATATTTTAAAATCACCATAAGCATTTTTTCCTATCATTTATTGAATAGGCACTAAGAGTTAGGCTAAGTGCTTTATAGTTATCATCTCATATAATCCTATTTATAATACAAAGAAATAGGTGAAATTACTATCTCTGCTTTCTGAATGAGGAGGCTGAGGCCTATAGAGCTTAAGGAACTTGCCCAGAGTTACCTAGTCATGCTACAACTTGAACCTGGGTCTGTCTGATTTAATGCCTGAACTCTTACCTCTACCTTATACACCTCTCTCTGATAATCCTGTAGTTCAGAAATCTGTTTAATTTTGTTTAAGCCTGCATTTTCTACTTAACCAGAGAATGATGATTCATTTAACTCCATTTTTACCCTTTCATTTACCAACGGCTTGAAACATTATTCTAGAAAGACAGTGAGCATGATGATGATTTATATATAATATGAACATATGGTCTTATAGTAGATCCCAGTATACCTGTCAGTCCAAACTTTTTGTATTATTCAAATACCAGAAGTGTCTATTGAGCCTGTCCTGTGTGGGTGTGATGCTATGTGTACATCTGTAAACATTAATTTAAAAAAAATGACCCCATAATACACCCTGTTTTTTCTCACTGTGAATCTAGAGGTTGAGTGTGATAACTCAGGGTCCCCACTTCTCTTAAAGAGTCTCTTTCTTTACAATGTCCCTTCTTTTACAGATTCAGTGACTGACAACTTAACTTCCTTGGGTAAAGCCAGAAAAACAGGATGACCTCCAGGCCGAGCAGTAGAAATGCTGGGGAATGGGGTGTCTGGTGTGTGTCTGATGTGTTCCTGCAGTGCCTGCAGGCCATGTGTCTGTATGGTGACTGAAACGCAAGTTGGCATCCAGCCAAGATGGCAGGGACCATGTGCCTGGGGGTGACGGCAAAACACAGCGAGAAGCTGCTGGTGGAGGAAGGACCGTTAGCACTCCTTGTCATATTTTGAGTAAACATTTTTTTGACAATCTTGTTGCTTTTTCTGTACAGTCTTGAGAAAATGATTTCCAGGAAGCAGGATGCATCCGATGCCTTAGAGGTTCCCATGTTTCCAAACATTACATGCCTGGCTTATTCCTGAGGCAATTTTATATTCTGAATGAAGTTTTGGAGCTTCTGTGTTCTGGGCAGAGGCGAGTGGATATGGTTTCTTTTGAGTAGCACTGTGAACTTGAGAATGATTAGGAGCTGGACATTGTTGAATGTGTCACTTACTGCACAAAATGGCAAAGACAGGGTCTGGGACAGGGTGACAGTGGGTTGAATGGAGCTGCCTGGGGCCCCAGTCACATTCAGGAGCCAGCACGGGTGGTGTCTGTAACCATAGTAACTAAGAGTAAGAAAGTCTCAGGATGCCAAGATGCCATTGTGCTCCCCCTTCTGGTTCTGGTTTTCCCTCTATTCTTTCATCCAGAAATTCCCCCATCCCTGCCCCCAACCACCCTGACAAGACACTGACTTTCATGGTAGTTTCTATATTGGTGATTTTAACTTCCAGCTAACTCTATATTTCCTGTGGCCCCATTTTCAATACCTGATCCACAAGGATTCATTATGATCCAGACTAAGCCGCATGCACCTAATTTCTTCCACTTTTCCATTTTTACTGTGAAAATTGGTCCTAACTCATGTAGTGTATATACTCTAGACTTATTTATAGCTGTGCATAACAATGGCGGCTCACAGCACTCAATGCTTCCAGTAACACTCCTGCACTCACAGTCTGGGGTAGATCTTGAGATTTTTTTTTGTTTTTTGAGATGGAGTCTTGCTCTGTCACCCAGGCTGGAATTCATTGGTGCGATCTTGGCTCGCTGCAACCTTCGCCTCCCGGGTTCAAGCAATTCTCCTGCCTCAGCCTCCCGAGTAGCTGGGAATACAGGTGCACACCCCCACGCCTGGCTAATTTTTGTATTTTTAGTAGAGACAGGGTTGATGTGTTTTAAATGAACAGAGAAAGGCAATGAGGCACAGGAATGAGAGCCTTGGTCTCTGGGATTAGGAAATGTGGGTTTTGGTACTGGTTGGAAAGTGAGGTGTGGCATGGCGCATCAGGGTGGGGAGGGGTAGTGGGTGCTCAGGTCATGCAGGGCATAGTAGGTCTTACTAAGGAGCTCTTTTTTTTTTTCCTGAGACTAACAGGAAGGTCTTGATTGATTTGAAGTGGGAAGATGACACAATCAGATTTTTAAAAGATTATTTAAATCGCTAATAAATCAAATGATTGTTTCAGTGAATGTTTGCAGAGGATACTTACTGTGTGACAGGCATGGTGCAAGCCTCACCTGGGGTATCTGTATGTTCTTGTAGGACTCCTACATAAAAGCTGTTAAAAAAAATTATACAGACAAAAAGCTTTCCTTGATATCTTTGGTTAGGACAACCAATTCCAAACTTCTAGTTGCAAATGGGAAGGTATATCTTAAAATGGCTACTGCGTTTTCAATTTCTGTTACTTAAAATAACATTTTCCCCGGCTTTGTTACATGACCCTCAATTCTGTGATAATTTGCATATGTAGAGTCAATAAATCAACAAACACAAAACTGTGGCACGCTCGCTCATATTCTCTTATACTTCAGATGCCTTTTGGAAGCATGTGGCTCTCAGTTCAGCATAACGGGCCTGATAAAAATTGCCCCTCCACACCCGCCGTCACTTTGTTCCTGGTATGTCCGGAGGTATTGTAACATTGGGGTATTTCTCCTTTGACTGTAATGGGACCCCCTGCTAGTTGTGTTCTTGTGGCCTCAGCTTGAAGGCCTCCCGAAAGCCTGAATCAATGAAAGCTTCTGATGTGCCGATCCCTTTCTCTGGCAGGGTTGGCAGGGTGAGAACATAGTTTCTATAGGAGCGTGAATGCCTGCTGATCAGGCAATAATCTCTGCATTCAGCCTCAGTGCTAAAGACAGACAGAGCAGACAGCCACAGGGGGTGGGATTTGAATGGCCCTATAAAGTCCCTCTCCCACAGCTGACACACACCATTCCTTCCCATGACTATCAGGATGCCTACAATCTTAACAGTTACTTTATTCATTGGCTGTTGTCAGTCATCCATCTGGTTATTCCATAAACATTTAGCGAATGAGTGCCTGCAGAAATGGGGCTAGGAATTTGACACAGAAAGATGAAAAAGACCTGAGGTTGTAGACCCAAAGAAGTCACAGTCTAGCCACGGAGAGAGGTGCATCATCAAGTAATTGATACACCACGATAAATGCATTGATAGAGATATGGATTAAAGTGTCATCTCCAAAACACATCTTGTTAAAATGCAAATGTAGTTCCTCAGGGTAACAAACTAATTCTCAGTTACCCGTGGGTACAGCCAAACTAATAGCTTCTATGAGAGAACTGGGCCAAGAGAAAACAGAACCAGGGACTGATAGGTATTGATAGGCTGCTGTCAAGTGGGAAGGGAAGGAGTCTGTGTAGGGAGCAGACTGAGGGCTCTGGAGGCCGGGAGTGCCAGGAAGGTCACTGAAAGCAACTTTTCATTTGCGCAAATGTTGTTCAGAGATTGCACTGCTCATGTTAAATTCACTTCATGAATTGGAAGGAACTTTTGAGATATCCAAGCCCATTGAGGCTTCTTAGGGAACTCTGAATCTAGATTGGTCAAGTGACTTGTGCTTGCCCAGGCAGCAAAGAGGGGACAAAGCACATCTTTGAACTCCTAATGCTAACCTCCATTGTTCAACAGTGACCCTTATGGCAATGCCAATGGGTATTGGGACCTTTTATTAATTTTTAATTTTAGTTTTTTATTTTTTTGAGACAAGATCTTGATCTGTCACCCACGCTGGAGTGCAGTGGTACAATCACAGCTCACTGCAGCCTTGACCTCCTGGGTCAATCAATCCTCCCACCTCAGCCTCCTGAGTAGCTGGGACTATAGGCACATGCCCCTACGGTTGGCTAATTTATGCATTTTTTGTAGAGATGGGGTTTTGCCATGTTGCCCAGGCTGGTCTCGAACTCCTGGGCTCATGCAATCCGCCTGCCTTGGCTTCCCAAGTGCTGGGATTATAGGCATGAGCCACTGTGTCCTGCCTGCTGGAGCCTTTTTCTATTCTTCCTCCTTTGGGAAAAGAATTGATGAAGAGCAGTAGGCTCTACTAAAGTCTGAGCATATCATTTGTGAGATTTCAAATTAAATTCTCTATGTCTGCAGCAAGCACAAATGTGAGTGTATATTCAGCCTCTTGGAGAAGACATCTGTCCATTTCTTCAGTGAATATTTGCCCAGTGTCTTCTTTGTGCCAGGCACGCTTGTAGCCGCTGGAGGTACAGCAACAGACAAGATGAGTCTCTGCCTTCACGAAACTAACCATTTAGCCAAGGCTTAGCATCTTTACACTCAGGTCAACTTCTGCGTTTTAGAAATCTGTTTCAGGCACACATTTGACAAGTAAAGAGGTTCCAAAAATATGTTAATAAGGATGAAAATGAGGCCATTCTGATATTCCATTGCTCTGCAAAAATGTTTAATATGGTAATTTAGTATAGAACGAGTGTTGATGCTGCCGAAGGTGGTGACATTCTGTGAGAAAATTCAGTGATTTCAAAGAAGGCCTCAGAGCTGCCTAGTTTGTAATTAGATTTTGTGAAGAATCTGTGTTAATTAGGACTCTGGCCTGTGCATGTACACTGGGACGAGGCTGGAGTTTGAGTCTCTTCCATGTTAATGGCATGTAAATTTATCTCCAAGGAATTGTAAGAGACTGAAATGTGAGTACACAGTGCATGCATGCATACAAGTATGCATGTGCCTGCATACATGGGCACATGTGCATGCATACACACACACACACACACACACACACACACACACACATTCTAGCATATAGCAACTTTTTGCTACACATGATTTCCAAAGTCTCTAAATTTACATGTCTTCTGAATAGGAGGAAATTAGGACTTCTGTCTGTTATATGCCTTGCAGTCTCTTGGCCTCATCTGGGCAGCTGGGGCAGACTGAGGCCAACAGAGAACAAAGGATGCTAGTCTGGGTCACAAGGGCTTAAGGAAGCAGCAGACGGTTGGACTGACTGGGGTGTCCATTAAGAATCCAGGGGTAGTGAGAATCTTACCTGGAGTTTCAGGCAGGTTGGATGAGGCCACACTTCCACTGCCAGGACTCTCAGCTGAGTGACTGGAAGAGACCTGTAGGAGCCATCCTTCCAGTGTCTATCAGAGGTTTCTTCTCTGTTTTAAACTCGTCCTAGTGACGGAGGGGAACACCCTTGACTGGGGTGCTGATGATTGCTAACAGTGGCCGTACTCCCACGGCTGCTGCTAGAGATGAAGTGTATGATGAGAAGATGTGCAAGAGCTCGGCTGTGCCCCACCAGCTCTGCCACTCCCAAGCTGCCAATCTTAGGCACTAACTTACCCCACTGTGCCTGTTTCCCCCAATTGAGAACTGGAAATGATGAAAGTACTTACTCCCTAGGGTAGGTATGGTTAAATGAGACCTCTTAAATGACCATGCACACAGAGAGCAGAGCACAGTGCCTGGCACACAGGAGGCACCTAAGAAACGTCAGTGATGCTGCTACTGATAACGCTGATTTGCTGAGGGCCTTCAGTGGCTCAGGCACAGTACTCAGTGCTTAGCATGTAGGAGATAATTTATTCTTCACAGTAGCCTGAGTCGCTTTGCTTGTCCTTCTGGTTAATATCCTAATGTTTAGCCAGCTGTCCTGGATGCTCATGACTTCCAAAGGATCTGCATGTAACAAGGACTCCATATCTATTTTTAAAAAATAAGAGCTTTATTAAGATATAATTTACATACCATAAATTACCTATTTAAAATGTACAATTCAGTAGTTTTTAGTATATTCACAGAGTTGTGCAATCATCATCACTATCTAATTGTAGAAAATTTTCATGACTCCAAAAAGAAATTCTATATCCATTAGCAGTCACTCCCCATTTTATCTCTCTCAGCCCCTGGCAACCATGAGTCTACTTTCTGTCTCTATGGATTTGCCTATTTTGGGCATTTCACATAAATGGAATCATACAACATGTAGATTTTTTCATGTGTGTGCGATTGGCTTCTTTCACTTAGCATAATGCTTTCAAGGTTCACTCATGTTGCACCCATATCTATTTTGAATGAAGAATGAAGACGGTCATCTGAGACAGTTGTATTAGTCCATTTGGAAGATGAGGAAACTGAAGCTGAGAGTGTGTATGTAACTTGCTCATGGCCACCCAACTTGAAAGCACTTGAACTGGGATTTGTGCCCAGGTCCGTCTTGGTTCCAAGGCAAGACCTTGGGCTTCTCATCCACTCACTGATCTCTGGTTGGATTTCTGTATCATGCTGAACACAATTTCTATATAGATGGATATGTCCCACTGGGTGTCGACACCCTGAGGAATTGCTGTGGTTGCAAGAACTCTGATATCTTTCATCTACCTCAAGGAGGATGTGGCTTCATGTCTGTATACTCACATAGTGTTGGGCAGTCTGATTCTTTTGTGAATTTCCTAAGGGTTATGATATGAACTTGGAAAGTTACAGAAATGAAAGCAATGGGAAAAATATACTTTCTGGGTTGGAAACTTAGCAACCAGTCACTCAACATGATGGAGGAAATGTCGTCCTTCTTGTCTTGTCTTCAATAGTAGATTGTAATGAAACACTATGGTGTCTAAGGTGGCGTGCCTCCCTGCCCCCACTGCCCCAGTGCTTTTCTGGAGACATGAGATGGAGTATCCCTTCCTCAGTTGCTGTGATAGCACTGGGGATGGTGGGGACAGCTATTCATGGAAGGAAAAGGCCTGGCACCAGTGGGCTCTCGGGCAGGGGCGTGTGTCTTCACTTGATCATCAGGGAACAAACTATCATGATGACAGAGCACATCCTATGAAGTACTAATCTTCCCCCCACATTTCCCCAAAATTACTTTGTCCTGCTCTGTTCTCTCACATGCTATTCTAGGGGAAAAGGTCCCATTTTATCATTAAAATGCAAATGAGCTTTCCATCTTGCTTCTACCAGAGAGGGAGGAAAATAACCTATATAAACACCATGAAACCTTACTTTGACTTAAAACTAGTGGAAATTGGCCCCTGAATCAGATAATTAGCTGAAAGTACATGAACACTCTAGACCTTTGGTAGCGGATATGTGTTTGTTGTATGGGAATTTCGTCTGCCATAGATTTCTCGTGGAAGTGGCCCTGTTCCTGCTCTTGGTTTATGTAAGATTTTCAGCAGCAGCCCGTTATGAAGTAGCAGATGTTCCAGGGCCTGTCCCTATCCTCTTGCTTGCACCACTTCAGCACATGCTGGCTCACTTCTGACTGCCAACTTGGCATTTTTTTGCCTTTTTCTTGACTGAGCCTACTTTGCTGCTCCCATGGAAGGCAGGAAGTGTTGGGGAATTAGTGCACCCCAGGAGGAGCTCTCAAGCCATAAACTGATGGAAGATGGTGCGTAAACACCCGAGTTCTCTCAGCCTTGGGTAGGATAACTCAGGAATATGGTTTGCATGGGATCTCCTTTTCCCCTGTAGGAAAAATTCCACTGGGCGACAGCAGCAGCTAGTTTGATACTGCACCTTTTATTGGTTTTCTTGGCTGCCTTCCCAGCCCTTTCTCTTTCTCCAATTTCCTACTGGCTATTTCTTCACTTCCCAAACAAACCACTTGTGCTCAAATCGTAATTGTAGGATCAGCTTCTGGGGAAACCCAAATGAAGACATATGGTAAAGCTTTCCCCTTTTTCTTGCCTCTCTGCCTTCTGCCCCAATCAGTTAGCTTTGATGATGGGAGTGAGGGGGATGCTCAACTTCTCAGGCAGGCTAATGGCCCTCAGGGGACACAATCTACTGCTGATTGGCAGTTTTCTCTCCAAGACATCTTCAGAACAAATCCTGGTGCTGGTGAGTGATCCATGCAGCATGAAAAGAGAGGTTAAAGCTTGATGAGGCGTGTTTCAGTCTCATCAAACCATTTTGTTTCCATAATTTTCCTCTCAGAAGAGGGCAGAATCAAGTACAGTTGAGTCTCATAATTTACGGTAATTCTTATGTTTTATAAAGTTGCTGCAAATCCTGAATTAGCAAATAGTGAACCATTGCTTTTAGGGGAAATACAGGGTTAGGTTCCTGTGAGCCTCTGATCACAACGTTTTTTATTTATTTTTTATTTTTTTGAGATAGGGTCTTGCTCTATTGCCCAGGTGGGAGTACAGTGGCACGATCTGGGCTCACTGCAACCTCCACCTCCCGGGTTCTCCCACCTCAGCCTACCAAGTAGCTGGGACTACAGGCATGCACCACCATGTCTGGCTACTTGAGATGTGGTTTTACCACATTGGCTAGGCTGGTCTCGAACTCCTGACCTCAGATGATCCTCCTGCCTCGGCCTCCCAAAGTGCTGGGATTACAGGCATGAGCCACCATGCCCAGTCAGGTCACAACATTTTCATCAACTAAATGTTGTGACCTGACTAAATACGTAACCTTGTGAACTAAATACGTAGCCTTGTTTTATGTGTGTTTATCAACTAAATACGTAACCTTGTTTTATGTGTGTTTCTGTTTAAAGACAGCTTATTTCATATATATTGTTGATTTGTTAGCATTGAACTCACAGCCACAGCACTGTGACTCATTTCTGAACAAAGTTAGTTATCTAACACACATATTTTCTCCATAAGGCACCTCACGCCTTGCACTTAGGAACACTGGGTAGCACTTCAGCATTGCACTTGGGGGTGATTTTATACAGTGCAATCACCAACAAAAAAGCACAAAATGTGCAAAACACGACACTAAAGAGATCACAAAACAGACACTTGCTTACAGCATAAGAGCTGGAACAAGAAGGCGGAGCATTGCCTTGTTCAACCTCAGCTGGGGGACATGTGTATCGGGTGATGCAAACTTTTTTCACTGCTCTGTGTGTGACAGCGAATGACTGCAGAACACCATGAATATTGATTTGATTTTGGGATTACAAATACATTTTAGCAAGTAGGAGAATTTGCAAATATATATCTGTGAATAGTGAGGGTCAGTTGTCTTTCTTACCTCTTTACAGTAAGATTCTACTTCAATTCAGTATTTTTATTTCATTTCATTTTATTTTTGAGAGCTAGGGTCTTGCTCAGTCACCCAGGCTGGAGTGCAGCAGTGTGATCCTAGCTCACTGCAGCCTCAAACTCCTGGGCTCAAGTGATCCTCTCGCCTCAGCCTCCTGAATAGCTAGGACTACAGATACATGCCACCACACCTGGCAAATGTAGTTATTCATTTATTTTTTTGTAGAGACAGCCTCACTATGTTGCCCAGACTGGTCTCCAACTCCTGTTTTCAAGTGATCCCCCTTCTTACCCTACCAATAGTGCAACTCAATATACTTATTAAACATGTGTTCCAGGCTCTTTGATTGATACTGAGATGCCAATGAGATGGTCCCTGTCCTTACAGAGTGTCCATTCTGGTGGCACAAGGAACTCAAATTGTAACACAAGACAGATCCCCTACTCCAGAAGGGAGTGCTATGAAAGTGTGAAGGAGGGACTTTAGTGTGCGATTCAGGAAGAACCTCTCATTGGAGGGAGTTTTTTTTAGATAGGTCTTAAGAAACATTTTACATTTTGAACACCTCATACATCATTAAAAAAAAAAAAAGCAATTGGTCGAAACAACCTCATTCCCCAGATCAAGTCTGCTAGGTTACCTGCATCTGCACCCTCCGGTCCTGCCTTGGTTCCTCTCTGGATGAAGGGTGTCTTTTCCTATCTAAGACCATCTCTTCTGCTTATGCTGGGGACATCTTTGCTCTTTGAGGCATCCTCTCTTCTCCTGGACAACTCATCTCTCCCTCTCTACTTGAATATTTCTACTAGTGTACACATGGGCTTCTGTGTCATCCCCCTTGACCCCACATTGCCTCCAGCCACTCCTCGTTCCTTTAGGACTTTCACAGCAAAATTGCTGGAAAGAGTTGTCTGAAGTCACCGTCCCTACTTCTTCCCCCTCACATTCTTTCTAAGCCATCACCACTTTTCAGGGGCTGCTACTTTGGAGATCACTTATGGACATTGCATCACCTTTCTGTCCTTTTATCTTAAGTATCAATTAGGATGCTTTCAGCTGCAGTTTACAGAATGTCCTGATACAAGTGGCTTACACAATGCAGACGTTGACTATGAGGAGAGTTATGTTCTAACTGAAGAAGGGTGTTCCAGGCTTGGCTTGGCTGTTTCATAACACCGTCAAGGACCCAGACTTCAGTTTCCTGCCCTGCCTCCCTTGATCACATCGACAGATATTATGTCGTCTAAAAGCAGGGAAGGGAGTGAAGTGGCCTCTATGTTTTTCTTTTGATCATGGAGGATGTTTTTTTCCCTGCAAGCTCACGCACATTTCTTACATATCACCCCCTAAACTCATCCCTGGCAAAGGGGGATGGTATTACCCTTATCGGCTTGGACCAATTAAGATTCATGCCCTGAGTCTGTGAGTGGGACCCATCTTCTTTGAAATGTTGTCATTTAACCAAAATTGGATCTGTTAGCAAGGAAGGGGGAGGGCCTAAGGTGAAAGTGCCAGGCAGTGTCTGCCATATTTTCCCTGACCCTTCCCAGCAGTTTTGACAGACAGCCACTCCATCCTTCTTGAAGCATTGCACTTCCATCCCATGCTTTGTGACATCATTTCCTCTGGGATTTATTTATTTATTATTAATTAATTAATTATTTAATTTGAGACAGAGTCTCTCTCTGTTGTCCAGGGTGGAGTACAGTGGTGTGATCTCAACTCACTTCAACCTCTGCCTCTCAGGTTCAAGCGATTCCCCTGCCTCAGCCTCCCAAGTAGCTGGGATTAAAGGGGTTAGCCACCATGCCCAGTTAATTTTTGTATTTTTAGTAGAGACAGGGTTTCACCATGTTGGCCAGGCTGGTCTTGAACTCCTGACCTCAGGTGATCAATCGGCCTCAGCCTCCCAAAGTGCTGAAATTACAGGCGTGAGCCCCGCACCCGGGTTTTCTTTTAACTTTTCTGGCCACTCCTGTTTCCTGTTGACTCTTTCCCCATTGCTCTACCTCTAATTGGTTGAATGTCCAGGTGGTTAGACCTGAGGTCCTTCTCGTCTCAATCTGTGGGTTCTCCTGAGTGACCTCAGCAGTCCCTTTGTATCACGTATATGCCGTCACTTCCAGGTGCGTATCTCTAGTCTTGCACACCCAACTGCCTCGTTGACATTTCATCATGTGTCTTGTGGTCCTCCAACTACAAAGCCTAAAACTGGACTGTAGATTTTCCCTCCTAAACTTGTTTCTCTCAGGGGTTTCTCATCTCACTGAATGAATTGCCCATCTCATTGATGGACACCACCATCTATCTATACAGTTGCTTAAAGTCTGGGCATGTTGCGTGAGTCCTCTCTTTCCCACCCCTGCCATTTTGTACTCTGCTCAGCAGCAAGTCCTGCCTGCTACAATATCTAGAACACATCCAGAATCTGTTTCTCTCCATTTCTGCTCCTGCCACCCTCATTCCATGCATCCTCTTATGTGGATAGCTGGCATAGCCTTTTTATTGGCCTCATTTCTTCTACCCTTGCTCCCAATAATTGATCCTCTGTGGAGCAGCTGCAATAATCTTTTAAAAATATGAATCTGATTTCTCTTGACCCTCAGCTTAATAATCTCTATTGGTGCCTCTTTCCACTTGGCATAAAATCTGCTTTCCAATGCTGGCCTGCAGCACCCTGAGTGCTGGCTGTGCTGACCTTTCCAAGGCTGGTCTTGAGCCGTCTTCCTCCAACCTATGCTGCACTTCTTTCTGCCTTGAATAAAACAAGCTTCTTCTGATCTGAGGGCCTTTGTAGGACCTTTTTTTTTTTTTTTTTCTCCTAGAATTGTCTTCTGCCCAATTTTCATAGGATTTGCTCCTCCTCGCCTCTGAAATCTCAGTCCAAATGTCATGTCCCCCAAGAAGCTTTCTCTAACCACCCACTCCTGCTGGGCACCCTCTGTTGTAGCATACTGTTAGGATTCTCTGCATTATGCCTCTAACTCCTTGAAAAAATTTTCCATTTGTTTAGTAAACTAAAACTAAAAAATGTATAAATCAAATTTCAAAATTAGAAAACGCTACAATGATATCTTCATGAAGTCAAGGGAAAAAAAAGGAAAGAAGGAGAGCTTAATTAGCAGCACTAAAGGTTCTACAACAACTCAAGATGATGATGATGATGGTGATAATGACAGTGAGGACCAACATTTATTGTTTCTATGAACCTGGAAGAGTGCCAGGTATTTTGTGTACATTATCATATTTAATCCTGACAAATTAAATGTCCTAACAGTGTCTTTACTGTCAGGGAATGTTAATTCCCATTCTCAGAATACTGAGACTTCGGGAGGTCAAAGTACCTGGCATGTGGTAGTTTTCAATTAATGCTTGCTATGTGAGTAAATAAATTTCCACAAGGTCTTGGAGCTAGTGAATAGTAGAGTTGAGAGTCTAACTTAGGTCTGACAGAATCCATATTTGTAACTACTGGTCTATATTTTCTAGATGAGGAGAGAAAACCCTTTAACAGATTGAGAAAAGAAGTCTAATATAGGATACATGATTTCTTAATTATTTAAAATGTATGATAAATAAAAGTAACATTCAGTCCAAAACCTTCTGTATTTTGGAATTCGGAACTTCGTTCATTCAATTCATTTGAAAGCATAGGTGGGTTCTTTAAAAGAAGTATTAAGGATGAATCCAGATTGAACAATTTACTTATTAAAATACCTTAAAGATGCATTCTTACGATGAGTCAGGTTCATTGTCCAGGAAAGCTATTAAAACTCAGTCTTCGTGATGAGTGCAGTAAGAACCCCACTTGAATTCTGTAGTGAGCAGGTGCTTCATCAACCAAGTTTCATTTTTGGCAGGCTGGTAGAGCATCCAGTGTTCCGATGTTTTCTGGACATGTTGGCTTTTAGTTTCTTCTATTATGAGACATATGTTTAGTGCTTGTGGTATATGCTCAGCACTCTTGTAGGCTGATTGAGACCTCACACAACATCAAGGACATAGTCTTTGCCCTTGTTGAGTTCACAGTGTAATTGGAGTGATGAAACATACATGTGAATAAATGCAAAGGCACAGGTAAAAACAGTTAATGTGATTGATGAAGAACGTGTGACATAAGATGGATAAGAACGAGAAGTAGAAGTGGGTGGTTTTGAACTTTCATTACCCAGGGAAAGTAATGTATGTGGATTGGTGGAGAAGAAAGGGGAGGGAGATGGTTTTAAACACTGGTAAGATGGTGCATATTTGCAAGTTTTGCCCAAGGGATAGAAAGGGCTGAGACTCACAGGGGAGGAATCAGAGGGGAATTTGGCAAAGAGAATTAGGGAAATGAGAACTATCAGTAGAAGAAGTGAAATTAGGCTGGCTGGGAGCTATTTGGGGGTTTCTAAGAGCTAATGTTACATGGAGGAATATTTTTGAGGGATAAATATTGCAGTGGGTGCATTCGGGAGCAAAACCAGATTCAAACTGGACAAACCAGTCAGGGCAGGGTTTCTTAAACCTCAGCCTTTCCTATGCCATCTTCACTTTTTAATTTTTTGGTGGCTGTGTTTAGATATCAGCTGTATCACTATATACTTAATATTTTTCTGTAAGTTGATTTCACTTTTAAAAACTTAAATTTAGCTTTGCCCTATGCAATAAAACTTATCATTGTTTACTTAATGTTTTCCTTTACATTTAACCCCTTAAAACTGAAGTGAATGTAGCCTTACCCCAAGCACTAGTATCTATGAAGTCATATGTATTCCGTGCTAGCTCTATTTTTTCAAATGCACATTAAATTAAGCCGGTGGCCATTAAAAAATGGTTGTGTCTGTGCATTACCTAATGCTGTCTTGTGTACCAACTATGGTTCATGTGCTACACTTTTGGAAATACCCAAGGCACTGTTACAGCTTTCTAACTGTGACATGATAAAACTGAATAAATGTGAGTCAGCTACATTTATTAGATACTTAATGTGTGTAAGCCCCTGTGTTAGAGGAGATGAAAATATGATGCAGTCCTTACTCTTAATAGATTTGGAGCAAAGCAGGGAGAGAATGGCACACCAAGGAGAAGGTGAGATGTAGGCCTGACAAGTCCAATCTCTGCCATATGGAGCAGCTTTTAGATAAGCCATCTGATATCAGCTCTGCCAGAGGTCAGCTGAGTGAGCGGCCACTCTGGAACCCAAGGGTAAGCTCTCCTCAAATTCAGTTCACTTCAACAAGTATTTGCCGGATACTATATGATGCTTTTGCAGACATTAAAGAAATTAAAGTGTCTTAGGGAGTGTTAAACCAAAGTACAAAGAAACCAAAGTATAAAGAAACCAAAACATGAAATGGGAGGCAGAGTGGGATAAGGAGTGTAACAGAGACGCAGTGATATGTATTTAGTGCTTATGGGGAGGAAGAGTTCATAGCCAGCTTTGGGGACCAGGGGAAGGCTTCCTAGAAGATGTGTCACTTCAGATGGACTTTAAAAGATGGGATCCTGCAACAGGCAGTGATGGAGGGTGTTCAGCAGAGGGAAGGGCATCATCATGACAACAGGGAGGGAGACTGAGGCACCTGTTTGGAGAAGAGTAAGTCTCCAGGTGTTTGGTGGTGATGTTGGGGGCATGAAGGTGGAAAGGAAGGTTGGGGTCTTATGGATACCTTACATGCCAGGATGAACACGGATTTATTTCCACAAACGATCAGGAGTCATGGAAGGCTACGCTAGCTGGGCATACATAGTTTAAATCAGAGGGACGAATAACTGCAAGGCAAATACTCTTAGGGAGAAACTGTAGCAATCTGGATGAGAAACAATGAACTTGTAAGTGGTCACCATGACAAAGGTCTGGGCTAGGGGGCCACTGGAGGAGTGAAAAAGAAAAGTTTAAATAGTCAGTGAGAGGGGTGAGGACCCACTAGCCACTGGCATAGTGGAGTCAATAATTTCTCCCAAATTACAAGTAGGAGAGGTGAGGCATCTCTGAGGCATGGCGTAGTAGAGAATGTCAATTGTATGGTAGGGGAAAGAAGGTAATGATTGCAGTTCCAGTAGGTGATGGATGAGGAGCGGAAGCATTTTACAGATTATTCACTGTGAAAGAACAGACGCAGTCCACGCTGTAGTTAATTCCTTCTTTTTTTGTCTTTAAGTATACTCAAGGATAAATAGCCATATAATTTCTGTTTGCACTGTCACGCTGGAGAGGTGCAGAGGTTGCACTGAAAATGGGCATTATTGCTTTTGACTTGTACAGGGTACTGTGTCCTGGGAAACTGGCCAACAATATTCTGTGAAAAGTCATTTGAGTAACTCACTTTTATACATAAAATAGATATTTCCTTTTCAATTTCCTTATGTTTTAGGATACTTATATACCAGTATTCCTCTATTTCAATCCCTTGTTTTCTACCTAAAAAGATCTTATGGTTGGTGGCTATAGATGCAATTCTGTCTTTACACTGAAAGGATTCTCCTGGGCATACTTTTAAGCAAAGAGCAGACAAAGGCATAACGAGCAGGTTTGAGATTTGGTATTCCCACTGCAAAGCTAAGAGAAGGGTGGCCCGCTGGAAATTTCCCCAGAGAAATGTCTAAGTCTGAATCTCTCCTATCCATTCATTTTCATGCATAGTTCTTTCATCTTTTTTCTTTATTTATCTATTTTATATAATGTCTATCTCTGTAGTACCTGGGATGAAATGCACCAATGCTGACTGCAATGAATAGGGCAAAGCAACTCTTGGGAGCTGCTCTGGGCAGGAAGCAGAGGCTGAATTCTTTTAAAGGAAAATTCTTTGGCAATCGTGACTCACTGGCCTTCATCCCCATCATCACCGGGATTGGTTAAGTGCCAGGAAATGGCTGGAAGTTGACAGCGAATTTAGGGTACAAATGAAATGAGAAGTTACTATTAAAGGGATCTGTATTCTGTTATCAAAAATGCCAATGCTGTCTCCTAGCTAATAGGAACCAAAACTGTGCTCTGAGAATTCTGCCAGATGTTTCTGAATACGCACCCTACGTTTTATGGTCCAGATACTGCACTTAAATAAAGCGTCTACTTTGAAACTGGCTATTAAGTAGACACTAAACTTTTGGAATCTATTAATGGATCTGGGTCTCCAGCATAGTGGCAGCAATATGAAGTGAAGTTTATTCTTTTAAGTGAATTTTAAATGTGAAATGATGAATATTTGACTTCTGTTTTTTTGCCTGATTTTTCCATTGTGGCAACTTTCCTTTTTAAATGATAGAACCTCATTATAATGTGGCTGATAGGAAATCTTTTTATTCATGCATATATTTATTCATTTACAAAAATTTATTTACCACCTGCCAGGCTCTGTGAAGGGCTCTGAGAAATTGGAACAAGAGCCATATTTTGTACTCTGTATGTCTCTCCGAGAGAAATGGTCTATTTGTACTACATTAATTCTTAGATGCATTTTCAAATTACCCTTTTGAAATCAGAATATGTCTTACTAGCAATATGTCATAATTTAATTGGCAATTTAAATTTTTCAGAGGTACATAAAGCAATGATGTGTTTTGTAACTGACAATGTCTTGATTTGATAGAAGGCATTTGTACGATTCTATATTGGTACTATGCTTTGGTCAATGTAATGGTCCCATTTGGAGTTCACTACTAATGCTAAGCCTCTAGTTTTAGGCATTGATGTTGGTCCCGGGACACTAGGACTCAGAGGCCCAGATGTCCAGGTCTAAGACAGAAGAATCAGAAGGTGGATGCAGAGCCAGTGGGTTCAAGCCGTGTAGACAATAACAGCAGGATGGAGAGAAATTCTCCAATGCCTCATGTCTATGCATCTTCGCTCCTTTTCTGGCCTGCCGCATAAATTCATTGCAGTGTGACCCTGCCATACATCAGAACAGAGCAGGAGGAAGGAGAAACAGCTGCAGCATGGGAGACAGGACTCATACCAAGAGAGATTAGGGTTGGTGTGTGTACCTAATGATGGTAATAAAGTGAACAACGAAGTTACATTGGTAGCAGCAGCACTCATTTACCAAGTGTCCTATCCACTTCAGAAGCACTTATTTTAAATGACAACAATTCTACAAGACAAGCATTCATTCATCATCATTATTATCCTTGTTTCTTGTGTGAGGCTCAGACAGGGTAAATAGCTTGTCCAAGGTCATACAGTTAGGAAATAGTAGAACCAGGATTCAGGCTTTGCTCCATGGGGCATCAAGGTCTGCTCCAGTTCCAACATGCTGCATGGTTTCCCCAAATCTGAGAACATGCATTTACTTTATGTCCAGTCAAGTGAGGTCTCAGAAGCCAAACAGGGCCTGAGTATGAACAGTTACATAAAATAGCCTCAGAATTTAACATTTGGGTTCCTGAGCAAGATTCTACCAACACCTAGAACAACTTCCTCTGGGTATAGCCCAGGTGTGTGGACTGGACCAGACTGGGGCAGGGGGATGGTTGCCCAGCAGGCCCAGAGAAGGAGCTGGTAGCATGGTGAGTTAAGTGCTGAGGATCAACAACTTGTTACTTTAATTAGACCCCTCCAAAGAGCAGAAGTGCTGTTGTAGTTAAGACTCTGGAACTCAGTGATAGGATATTTTAATAAAGCCTATGATCCCAAGAGGAGCTTGCTGAATGGATGAGCTCACAGTCCATAGTTGGGAGCTAATGAACGATTTTAATTATGTTTCTAATACTAGTGGAGGTTTCTCCTATCAATGGAGATTCCCTTTAGGTTTTGGTCCCATGTAGATCTCAAGGAAATTTATTTATTTATTTGAGATGGAGTCTAGCTCTGTCACGTAGGCTGTAGTGCAATGGCGGGATCTCGGCTCACTGCAACCTCTGCCTCCAAGGTTCAAGCACTTCTCCTGCCTCAGCCTCTTGGGTAACTAGGACTACAGGTGCACATCACCATGCCTAGCTTATTTGTGTATTTTTAGTAGAGACAGGGCTTCACCATGTTGGCCAGGCTGGTTTCGAACTCCTGACCTCAGGTAATCTGCCCACCTTGCTCTCTCAAAGTGCTGATATTACAGGCATGAGCCACAATCTCAAGGAAATTTAAAATGTTTTGGTTTACTACTGAAGAGCCAAGAAACATTTTGCAAATTATGAGAAAGAGTCCAAGCTTTCAAATGCCCAAGGTGGCTATTCATATCTGGGAACTAGGAAGAATTCCAAGTTGTTCAGCTAAGCCTGTCTCTAATCCCTTCCCACAAGGGTGACAGAACAAAGTCCATTTTATTAATTTAGGCGAAATTATCTCCACTGAATGGTCAGAACAATAACCTTTCTAATGGCATGTGGAACAAGGCTACTATCACCCTTGTCACGGCTGTATTTGTCATTAATAGGTACTTAACTACTTGTCTGGCTCAAGGTATCTCATGAAGAGGGTCATAAAGCCTCGTTTTCTGTCTTTCAGAGTTTCCAGTATAAGAACAAATAGATGAGGAAACACATATAAGAAATACATTGAAGACAATTAGAGTATTCTGATTTAGAATATTCATGAATGCACAATGAGAAATTCTTAACCTATACAGGGCCATAGATGTCTTCATTTCAGTATTTTCTAAGGCTAGAAAGCAACATTATTAGAATACCGGAGACAGGGAGATTGGGACTGTGCCCTTGAAGTTGCATTAAATTTAGGTGAGGAAAGAGAAAGCTGGCAATATTGAAGTCTGGAATTGATCCTAAAGGCAATACTTTGCTGCTGGAATTGGTATTTTGAAGAGCAGTCAGAATCTCTTGTGGTCCTTTGCCCGTGTAGCCCTATAAGGACGTTTGTATGTTTGGATTGCTTGAGGCCCAAGTGTCAGGGGCACAGGCATAGTCATTGGATCAGCCAATGTATCTGTTGCTTGATACATTGCGCTAGATACATTGTACCCAAGAAATCAGCCCAAATGGGATCCAATCCAAAAGAGAATTGTTGATTTTCATAACTGAACAGTCCAGGCAAAGCTCAATCTAGGGCTCAGATCATGCAGCCAGAACCGTATAGTTCTTCATTTCTTGATTCATCTTCTTTGCATTGCTTTATTCTCAGGCAAGTTCCAACCTGGAAATTGTAAGTTGGCTGCCAAAGGCTGCAGAACCTCCTCTTTCTTCCAGATTTACATCCTTCAGGAGGGCGAAAGCTCAGTTCCCTAAGGCTGAAACAAAAGTCTTGCAATGGCATTTTCTTGGTCCTGCTTGGCCTGTCTAGGGTCAGATACTCATCGTTTAATTATCGTGGTGGTGATTGGTGAGATTGAATGTGCTGATTGGCTTAGGCTGGGTTGTGTGCTTCACTCACGGAGCCCATTAAAGCCCAGCTCAAGGGCTGAGAGTGGGCTGTAGTGGTTTCCCTAAGCAAAACGGGTACTGTTGCCACAACATGGCATGGTCATGGATGCTGAGAGAATGATGTAGGGGAAGGGTGGCTGAGAATGGAAACAGGGCTAGGCACAGTGGTTCACACTCGTAACTTCAGCTACTTGGGAGGTTGAGGTGGGAGAATCGCTTGAGGCCAGGAGTTCAAAGTTACAGTGAGCTATGATTGCACTATTGCACACTAGCCTGGGTGAACAGAGCAAGACTCTGTCCATAAAAAAGAAGAAAGAGGAGAAGGAGGAGGAGGAAGAGGGAGAGGCGAAGAAGAATGGAATCAGGCATGCTACTTGGGAGGTATTGAAGTCCAGGAAGGAATCATGGTGGCTTGAACAAGCAGAGTAGCTGTGTTGAGATGGAGGGGGTGGACGGGTTTGATTTCTAGTTTGGAGATGGAATCCACAGCATTTGCTGTTGAAATACGTGTTGAAGATGATAAGGAAAGGAATTGTAAATGATTCCTAGGCTTGTGGATTGAGCAAATGGGGAGGATGGTGGTAGCATTTGTTGAGATAGGTAAGAACGGAGGGATTTTATTATTTTAAAATCAACTATGCTGTTCTAGCTCGGTGGGAGTTGAGAAGCCTGTTAATATCTGAGTGGAAATATCAACTGGACAGTTGGAGACAGGAGTCTGGAATTTAGAGGGTAGGGCTGGAAATATATATTCATGGATATATGAATCCATAATCAGAAGGGGTGGCTATAGCAGTTTTTTTTTTTAAAATTTTTAAAGCCATGTGACTGGTTATTACACTGGCGGGCCTTGCTGAGAGTACAAATCATAAATAGCTTTGTTTATCCTCAACTCCCACCTTGATACTTACCCTGTAAGGCCAACCCTGGATGATAACCCAGGAATACCTCACAGCTTTTCCAGGCACTTTAAAAATCAAATCAAGTAAAATAGAAATAAAAACTTTACTTTTATTTTCAGATATTCAAAAGTCCAGTTTTTTATGAACCAAGACATCAACCTGTCATCCAATTCAAAGCTCTCCCTTTCTGCCGGGTGAGGTGGCTCGTGCCTGTAATCCCAGCACTTTGGGAGGCTGAGGCGGGCTATCACTTGAGCCCAGGAGTTTGAGACTAGTCTGGTGAATACCGTCTCTACTAAAGATACAAAGACTAGCAGGGCATGGCGGTACATGCCTGTAGCCCCAGCTACTCGGGAGGTTGAGGCACAAGAATTGCTTGAACCGGAAGAGGAATTTGCAGTGAGCACAGATGGAGCCACTGCACCCTAGCCTGGGTGACAGAGCCAGTCCCTGTCTAAAACAAAACCAAAGAAAAAAATCTGTAATCCCAGCACTCTGGGAGGGTGAGGCAGGTGCATCTCCTGAGGTCAGGAGTTCAAGACCAGCCTGGCCAACATGGTGAAACCCCGTCTCTACTATAAATAGAAAAAAATTGTCTAGGCATGGTGGTGGGCACCTGTAATCCCAGCTACTCAGGAGGCTGAGGCAGGATAGTGGCTTGAACCTGGGAAGCAGAGCTTATATTGAGCTGAGATCACGCCATTGCACTCCAGCCTGGGTGATAGAGGGAGACTTCATCTCAAAAAACAACAATAAAAAACCAAAACCACAAAGCTCTCCCTTCCCTGTAGGCCAGGCCTGGCCCGAGATGCTGCAGATCAGCCGTGGGAAAGGGAAGGCGGAGGCCGTGGCTGTCCCTTTTCCTCCTCATCCCAGATTCCTTTCCTGCTGTCTTTGCTGCTTCTGGCTCCACCAGAGTCAAGTGGCAGAGAGAAGGTGACAGGAAGGCAAGGGTGGTTTACTTAACTGGTGCTTCTTATGGTTCTTTCTAGTCATAAAATAGTGTCTGTCTTGCAGGTGTCCAGCTTTTGTGAGTTCTTGGCCACCCTGTGAAGCCCCAGACTTTCCTCTACAGACACAGATGATGCTCTCCCTGGCTGGCCTCTTATGACATCACGACCCCCTCAGCTTCTGCCTTGAGTGTACCCTGAACTTTTTTCCTCAAGTAGATGGACTTCTTGGGGAAGGCCTTTTTCTGAAGGCTCTGATGCAGCTTCTGCCCCCAAGCAGTGCTTACTTGGCCCACGAGAACCATTAGGCATCTTCGTGCTGCCATATATGGGAGAGCAGGCGACTCCGCTGCTGCCCGTACTCAGCCTGCATTACAGGCCCAACAGTGCGCCCCCATGTCTGATTTTCCCAGGGCCGTCCCATTGCACACCTCCAGAGGGCATCATTCACATGTATTCTCCTGGAATTGCACAATGAATGTGGCAGCTTGAATTCAAACAAATCTCTCCTGTTCCTACCTGCAGCAGTGCATTCTACTAAGTACGCAGTTCAGCAAGCACACAGCTGGGGTTCCAGATGCTGAGACCCCCTTCTGCCAACCCCTCTGATCTCTGAGCAGTTCTCTTGCTGCTCCTTCATTTGCCATAGTGCTGCAACACTGTGTTTTTGTTTCTGTTAAGAAATGCCTTTCTCCAGTGAATTCTCTTATATGGGTTAGAGACCAGTTTAGCCGCATCTTAGCACGCTCTGCATAGATGGATCCTCAGTCTTCAGTTTTGAGGGGTCTCAGTATAAACCCCAAGACTACAGGAAAGGACTCACTTAGCATTGCCTTGTGATAGAGAAATCTTCTCTTTGAATGAAAGCTCTCAGGAACAGCCAATATATAAAACAGGTGACATGGTGCTCCACTGGGGTAGTGGGAAGCGGGGGCGGGGTGCTCAAGGCTGGCTCCTGCGCACAGTTAGAAAACTCCTGTGCCTGAGAAAGCCAACCGTGGTTTCCACGGCCAGGAGAGTTTCCCACTATTTACAGTTCGGCAGTGTTCTGCTTGTTCATGACTTTCTGCTGGTGAAAGCAACAGTTTGTACAAGACGTGGGAATAAAAATAGTCCAGGTGCTGCCCTTCTCTGCTGCAGAGGGACCACCTGTGGGGCTGCCCTGGTGGGCCTCTTCTCACAGCGCAGTTCTGCCACGTGAATACCTTTCTGCCTGCTTCCTGATGCTGACCTAGAAGCTTCTGGTGAATGCTGTGCTTCTGCACAACTTGCATGGCGAATGCTTTTTTTTGGTGGTGTGTGTGAATGAAAAGATCTTCTTCTGGCTCTGAATATAGCAACTGCACAACCTGCAGAAATAATTTTGTTGTATTCTTGTGGCCATATTAGCTTAGGGCTTTGTACCTTATAGGGACATTGGCAACAATATTCTTGAAAGGTTTTTTATCTGTAAGTTTTCATCTTTGCACATAGTAGAGTGCTTAGGAGGTCAGTCTCATTCCATCTGTTACAAGTTTTGAGGCTTTGGGCAAATTACCTAACTTCCCTG
The DNA here is from genome assembly GCA_036589455.1 of Ateles fusciceps. Taxonomy (NCBI): domain Eukaryota; kingdom Metazoa; phylum Chordata; class Mammalia; order Primates; family Atelidae; genus Ateles; species Ateles fusciceps. The sequence goes on along the minus strand of JAZHEH010000564.1, from coordinate 3,668,272 downwards.
GGCCTCAGTTTCTCCATCTGTAAAATTGGAGCAAGAGTAAAATCTCCATCCTGGTCTGTGGTGAGGTTTAGTGAGGGCATTCATGCGAAATGTACACAGTGCCTGGCACAGAGCAAGCACCCAGAACGTGTCACTAATTGCCTTAGTTTCCTTTTGCTGCTATAACAAGTTGCACAAACTGCATGGCTTAAAACAACACAAGTTTATCACATCGCTCTGCATGTTAGACTTCCTAAGTGGGTCATATGGGGCTAAAATCAAGGCGTCCACAGGACTGAGTTCCTTCTGGGGCCTTTAGGAGAATCCTTCCCTTGCCTTTTCCAGCTTTTAAAGGTTGCTTATGTTTCTTGGCTTATGGCTGCATCCCTGTAACCTTTGTGTCTGTCCTTACATCCCTCGTCTCTCTTGCCCTCCTGCCTCCACCTTATAAGGACCCCTGTGATTAAGTTGGGCCCACTCAGATAATTCAGGATCATCTTCCAGTCTCAAAATCCTTAATTATATCAGCAACATCCCTTTGCCATGTAAAGTAGTAAAGTAATATTCTCACAGGTTCCAGGGATCAGGACATGGACATCTTTGGGGGACCAACCATTATTCCACCGATCCAACTAATTATTTTAAAAGTTGTCATGTAAAAATATACAGTGCGCCTCTGCTTTATGCTGGGCATACAAGGTGAATAAGACACAATGCTTATGCCAAAATAGATACACGAGGATGATGCCCTTAGTAATAATCACAGTAGTTGACATTTACAGAGTATTTACTATGTGCCAGGCACTTCAAGTGAATTATCTTGCTGAAGTCTCACCATAGCACTAAGGGAAAGGTATAATTTCCATTTTAAGGATAAGAGCACTAAGGCTTAGAGAGCGTAAGTATTTTTTCTCAAGGCCACATAGCTAAGGACGTAAGCTCAAGCCTATCTGATTCTAGGCTTGAACAATTAATCACTGTCCCCTTAAAAGATGGGTGGGTATACGCTCAGGCTTTCTTCTTAACTGTGTGTGTAGCTAAAGACTGGCCAGCTTAAGAGGAGCAGATCACACAAGTGGCTATGATTAGGGACAGTGGGCAGAGCTCCCAGGAGAGGCCGATGCAACATCGCTCCCATTTCTGCCATGGTCCAAAGCTGCAAGTCCATGGCCCTGGCACTTGGGCACCTATTGCCTTGTCTTCAAGTGAATCTAAAAAACTGTGCGAGGGCATGATTAATTCCATCGAACTGGATTCTCCCCCAAGATCACTTACACCACGCTAACAGGGCCCTGCTTCAGCCTGAAGAACTGTGTGAATAAAGAGAAGCAGCCCAGTGAGAGTCCTCTTTCATGATTAATAGAAAAACCACCTGGTGATTTTAAAAGGCAAAGAAGAAGGTACATTCAGATGAGTCAGAAAGAAAAGGCAGCATTTGAATCCTAAAGGCCATGTTACTCTTGATCTTCGCCAGGATTTCCTTTACGGAAATGGAAGTTTTTACATGGAGGGCAGAGGTGGGGTGAAGGTTGGACTGTAGATTGACTGGTGTTGTAATGAGACCAACCCAGGAGCTGGGTTGAGGATGACCAGGGAGAGGAGGGGGAAGGTTATGGAGAGGGTCTGCCCAGAGTGTGCCATGGGGCACAAGGGAGTGCCAAAGGAGGAAGTGCTGACTCTTCTCTCTGCCACATCCCTTTCCCCTGCACCAGGCTGTGATGGGGCTAGGCACGCTGGGGCTGTATGCAGGATAGGGTTCAGATTTATACGGTCTCAATTTTTCCTGAGATAACCTCTCTCTCTACCACTTTGGCTGTACCCAGTCTCAGGAGACACACTCACAGATTGACCATTAGAAAAATATTTGTTCAATTATGGCAGATAGAGTCAGGGTGTCCATACATCATGGATATTTTAGGACAGACTTGATTCTGAGTAATCATTTTTAGTAACAGTGATTGATGAAATGCATACTACGCTTTACTTAACTGCTGGATAGTTGTAAGACTTTACTTCTATAAAATCCACAAATCAGAAAAATTCAACAACACGTCATGGTTGTCCTTCCTTCCTTTCTAGCTCTTCTCTCCTTCCTTCAACCCGCCCTTTTCTTTCTTTTCTTTCTTCTTCCTCCCTCCCTCCCTTCCTCCCTGTGTCTTTCTTTCTTTCTTTCACTACCTACTATGGGATAGACGTTAGTCTTGGAATTTGGGATAAAAAGGTGAATAATTATTAGTCTCTGACTGCCAGGGATTTATATTTTGGTAAGAGGATTCGTTAATTTTACTGGACAGATATTTACTGAGCATCTATTGTAGCAGACATAGATCAAGTTGCTGGAATGCAGCAATGAGCAAAATTGATTAAATTATATATTCTGGATGGGAAGTTTATATTCTTTTTTTTTTTTGAGACAGAGTCTCGTTTCTTCGCCAGGTGCCAGGCTGGAGTGGTGCAATCTTGGCTCACTGCAACCTCTGCCTCCCGGGTTCAAGCAATTCTCCTGCCTCAGCCTCCCGAGTAGCTGGGACGACAGGCGTGCGCCACTATGCCCAGCTAATTTTTGTATTTTTAGTAGAGACGGGGTTTCACCATGTTGGTCAGGATGGTCTCGATCTCTTGACCTCGTGATCCGCCGGCCTCAGCCTCCCAAAGTGCTGGGATTACAGGCGTGAGCCACCGTGCCCAGCCGGGAAGTTTATATTCTAATGAGGGGAGACACACAGGGAATGAGCAAATCAGTACAGAATACAATCTCAGCTAGCACTAAGTTGCTGTGAGGAAATCAAGCAAGGCAGTAGGCTAGGGAGAGACTGGAGGGGAGAATGGCCCTTCTGCAGTTGGTGGTGAGGAAGGAAGTCCTCACTGAGGAAGTAGCATTGAGTAGAACTCTGAGCACCGAGAGGAAGCTACTCTGCAGGGGTCTGGGCAAGAATGTTCCAGGTCGAGGGAACAACAATACATGTGCTTCCCCCATTCTGTTCTGAGACTGGAGATTCTGTGCTTCCCCCATTCTGTTCTGAGACTGGAGCTAACATGGACAAATGAGTAGACCAGTGTGGCTGGATGGTATTGAGGGACAGATGGTAGGAGAGGAAGGTGGAGAAGTGAGTAGTGGCTAGAATTTGGAGATCTAGGGACAGGAGTTTAGAGGTTCCTGGGAGTGTAGTGGGAACCCTCTGGAGGGTTTTTAGTGGGCAGTGAACGGATCGAATTTACATTTTGGCTGGCTGGTTAGGACACTGTTGTGCAGAAACAGCTATGGCTAATGGGCTGGTTGAGGTGGGAAGGAAAGACGTGGTGGAAATCAGGATGTATTTGGAAGGTAAAGTTGGCTGGATTAGCTGTGGGTGTTAGGGCAGGGTGGAGCCACAGACTATTCTGGGCTTTTTGACCAAGCCCTAGATGAATAGCAGTACCATGAACTGAGATGCCCAAGTCTAGGGGAAGAGGCAGACTTGGGATGTGAGTGTGTTTGAGTGAAGACAAGATTTCTCTTGTTCAATTTGCTAGTTGGACAAGCAACTAACTGGACAACTAAGTGTGAAAATTAATAATGGACAATGAGTGAAACAAAACGTTAGAGCTGTGGATTTTGCTTTAGAAGGGACACACTTTTTGCTTTAGAACTTGTGGCAATCTGATACCAATGGCCAAAAAACATCTGAAAAAATGCTCAGCATCACTAATGATCAGGGAAATGCAAATCAAAACCACAAAGTGATATCACCTTACCCCCTGCAAGTATGGTCATAACCAAAAAATCAAAAAATAGATGCTAGCAGGGATGCTGTGAAAAGGGAGCACTTCTACACTGCTGGTGGGAATGTAAACTAGTACAACCACTATGGAAAACAGTGTGGAGATTCCTTAAAGAAATAAAAGTAGAACTACCATTTGATCCAGCAATCTCACTCCTGGGTACATAACCCAGAGGAAAAGAAGTCATTATACGAAAAAGATACTTGCACATGCATGTTTATAGAAGCACAATTCGCAATTGCAAAAATATGGAACCAGTCCAAATGCCCATCAATCAATGAGTGGATAAAGAAAAGGAATGAAATAATGGCATTTGCAGCAATGTGGATGGAATTGGAGATCATTATTCTAAGTGAAGTAACTCAGGGATGGAAAACGAAACATCGTGTGTTCTCACACATAAGTGGGAGGTAAGCTATGAGGATGAAAACACATAAGAATGATACATTAGACTTTGGAGACTTGAGGAAAAGGGTGAGGGGTGGTGAGGGATAAAAGATAACAAATTGGGTACAGTGTATAATGCTCAGGTGATGGGTACACCAAAATCTCACAAGCCACCACTAAAGAACTTAGTCATGTAACCAAACACCACCTCTTCCCCCAAAACCTATGGAAATAATAATAATAAAAGAACTTATGGCAATCTAATTGATGATAATTGATGGTAGCATCAATGTTGGGGAAGGAAGGAACAATGCCAAACACTGTTTTAGCTGCTTCACATACATTATTTTTCACAGGGCATAAGGCTTGAGAAGCATCTAGTGTCCTGTGTCAGATTAGGCACTCTGGAGCCAGATTGTTAGGTTCAAGTCCTGGCCCTGTCTCTTCTTAGTGGCATGTTCTGTGCTTTGTTTGTACATCTGTAAAATGGGGTAATAATAATACCTTGATCATAAAGTTATTTTGACATTTAAATGAATTAATGCATGTAAAGCACTTGGAGTAGCGCCTAGTATGTAATAAACAATAAATGAGCAATTTTAATGTTGCTATTATATTTTCTCCATAGGGTTGACCTCAGTAGATGGAAGAGTAGGGTATGTGATAAGGTTTGGCCGTGTCCCCATCCAAATCTCATCTTGAGTTGTAGCTCCTATAATTCCCACGTGTTGTGGGAGGGACCTGGTAGGAGATAATTGAATCATGGGGGCGGTCCCCCATTCTGTTCTCGTGGTAGTGAATAAGTTTCACGAGATCTGATGGTGTTATAAGGGGATCCCTCTTTTACTTCATTCTCATTCTATCTTGCCTGCTGCCATGTAAGATGTGCCTTTCACCTTCTGCCACAGTTGTGAGGACTTCCCAGCCAGATGGAACTGTGAGTCTATTAAATCTCTTTTTCTTTATAAATTACCCAGTCTCAGGTATGTCTTTAACAGCAGTGTGAAAACGGGCTAATCCAGTGTGTTACAACAAGAGTGTTGCTTTAGAATGCTGTTTTAACTTGTGTATTAGTCAGTGTGTAGGATGCTTGGGTTCTTTTCCTGTTTTTTGCCATATTTCCATTTTATGAGCAATTCCTCTATCACAATGTAGATGAAAGCCTGTTTCTGTTCCTATTGCTGCATAACAACCACCCCAACTTAATGGCATAAAACAAGCATTTTATTATGCTCAGATAGATTCTGTGCTTCAGGAATTCATGCAGGACACAGAGGGGATGGCTTGTCTCTATTCTACGATGTCTGGGGCCTCACCTGGGAAGATAAGTCTCACCTGGGAAATCTACAGGTGTTTGTGGGGATTAGGGGATAGGGGCTAAAATCGACTGGAGATAGCTTATGTGGCTGGTGGTTGATTCTGGCTCTTGGCTGAGATCTCAGCATGGCTGTTGTCTGGAACATCTGCTACGTGATTACGGAGTTTCTCCACATGGGTTAGTTTGAGCTTCCTCACAGTGTGGCAGGTGGATCGCAAGAGTGAGCATCCCAAAAGAACCAGGCAGAAGTGGTGTGACCTTCCATTATTTAGCTTTGGAGGTCACATAGTGTCACTTCTGCTTTAGTCACAAGCCTGTCCAGATTCAAAGAGAGGGAGCATAGGTTCTATGTTCTCGTGGGGGGGAATATTAAAGTCACATAGTAAGGAGTATGTGGAATAGGAGATATTGTTGTGGCTAGTTTTGGTAAATACAGTCTACGAGCCTATCTGGCTTAAAGAATCCAGTACACACCTAAATTTGGACATGCTCTAAAATCAGGATCTCCTTTATTTATTAAAGGACTTGAGTACTCTTAACCTAAGTTGTATTAAAATTCAAAGATTGACTCCCTAGAACAGCTAAGCTTTCGTTCATTTAATGGGCACTGATGGAATCTTGACTCTGTGCAAGATCCTGTGCTAATTGCTATGGGGCATATTGAGATGCCACAAGAAGTTGGCGTGCTAAAAATGTGAAGACAAGTACAGGTGGCTTTCAATTAACTAGTCTCTGGAGAGACAGAGGCCACTCACAATCCCTAATGATAGTTAAAATAAAACTATTTAGGCCAGGCGTGGTGGCTCAGACCTGTAATCCCAGCACTTTGGGAGGCCAAGGTGGGTGGATCACTTGAAGTCAGGAGTTCTAGGCTACCCTGGCCAACATGGTGAAATGCCATCTCTATTAAAAATACAAAAATTAGCTGGGTGTGGTGGTGTGCACGTGTAATCCCAAGCTAGTTGGGAGGCTGAGGCATGAGAATCACTTGAATCTGGGAGGTGGAGGTTGCAGTGAGCTGAGATCATGCCATTGCACTCCAGCCTAGGTGACAGAGGGAGACTCCATCTCAAAAACAAACAAACAAACACTATTCAAAACAAGACACAAAATGAGTTTAATGCAAACTTATTTAGTTAGCATTGCATTTAATGTTCAGGAACATGTGTTCCATTTTGTAGACTTTATTAATTACAACTAGCAATTATTAAATGCTTACTAGAGACAGTCAATATTCTAAGCACCCTATGAATATTACATATTTAATTTGTACAATACAGTGAAGCACTTACTTTATCGTACCCACTTTATAGATGAGAGAGTGAAGAGTGGAGAGGTTAAGTTATTATGATGGTTAATACTGTCAACTTGATTGAATTGAATGATGCAAAGTATTGTTTCTGTGTGTGTCTGTGAGGGTGTTGAAGGGAGATTAACATTTGAGCCAGTGGACTGTGAGAGGCAGACCCACCCTTAATCTGGGTGGGCACCATCCCCTCGGCTGCCAGCACGGCTAAAAAAAAAAAAGCAGGCAGAGGAAGGTGGAATTAGCAGACTCGCTGAGTCTTCTAGCTTTCATCTTTCTCCCGTGCTGGATGCTTCCTGCCCTCCAACATCAGACTCCAAGTTCTTTAGCTTTTGGGCTTTTGGATTTACACCAGTGGTTTGCCACTGTGTAAGTGGCAAGTCCAGTTGCATGGAACTGAATGGAAACTGCAGTCCAGAGGGAAAAGGGGCATGTTGTGAGACGAAATTAGAGAAGGGACAGAGGCTCTACTCTCAGAGCTTGGAAGCCATGATAAGGGACTTGCATTTTATTCTAGATGCAATGGTGAGAGGCTCTGAAAAGTTTGAGCAAGGAGGAATGTGAGAAGATTTAGGTTTTGAAAACTTTTTTCTGACTGCTCTGTGGAAATAGGTGGGGGAGCGGGTGAGAGTGGGAAGTGAGGAGACCTGAGAGAAGGCTATAGCTGGAGCCTAATAGGGAGCAGGTAGCCTGGATGGAAGGTCAGGGAGACAGAGGGAAGTGGATTGTTTCCAGGTCTGTTTTGGAGGTAGAAATGAGCAAACTATTGGGGAGGGAAGGGACAAGAGAAAGTAGGGCTGCCTCTCAGGATCCTGCCTATTTGGCTTGAGCAGATTGGGTGAACAATACTATCATTCTGGGAGGGGAGACTTCCTTTGGTTGGGTCAGCTATCAAGTGCAATTAACATTTACGAAGCATGAGATACACCTGAATTATCCAAATGAAACTCGATAGTAGGCAACTGGGTGTGTGATGCTGGAGTTCCAAGGACATTTTAGATCTGGGTGTACAGACCTGGGAGCCATCAGCAAGTGGGTAGAGATTACAGAGGGAGAGGATATAGAACAAAAGGAGTCCAGGAAGGAACCTACAGAAGTCCAGTGTTTGGGCAGAAGAAGAAGGATCTGCAGAGTGGATTTAAAAAGACCCAACAAGAGGGTGGAGGAAAGCCTTGAGAGTGTGATATCACAGAGGCTGTAAGCTGAGCACACAGTAGGTCCTCATCAAAGGCTGGTTTGATAGAAACTGCATCATGTGCTGTGGGTAAAATTAGCAGCTGTTGGTACCTGAATGGAAATAAACTACCCCCGTACCTGTGGTACAACTTAGGGAACACCATGGAATGGGTCTCATGGGAGGTTCTCAGTGAATTGAGTGGTGTGGCACTTTTGGGTGAACTTGTGGAACCAAGTACTTACTCCATATGCCTTTGAATTTGGCACCTCTCAGTTATGGTGGCCCAGGTGAAACTGGCTTCTGAGGGGTCATTAAAAATCTCCCAGTGACAGAGAACTCTTCGACATGCCCGCAAATTCCAAGACAGTCAGGCTGGTCATCTGCTACCAGCTTTTTTTTTTTTTTTTGACAGAGTTTTACTCTTGTTGCATAGGCTGGAGTGCAATGGTGCGATCTTGGCTCACTGCAACCTCCGCCTCCCAGGTTCAAGTGATTCTCCTGCCTCAGCCTCCCGAGAAGCTGGGATTACAGGAGCCTGCCACCACGACCAGCTAAATTTTTTTGTATTTTTAATTGAGACGGGATTTCACCAGGTTGACCAGGATGGTCTTGAACTCCTGACCTCAGGTGATCCATCCGCCTTGGCCTCCCAAAGTGCTGAGATTAGAGGTGTGAGCTACCATGCCCAGCCTGAGTTTTTATTATTTGTGAATTTTTGTATCTTTAGAAGAGATGGGGTTTCACCATGTTAGCCAGGCTGGTCTTGAACTCCTGACCTCATGTGATCCACCCACCTTAGACTCCCAAAGTGCTGGGATTGAAGGTGTGAGCCGGGTTATACTAATTTTTATGCCTTAGTTTCTTCTCCTTTCTGTGAGGTAGAGGAAGCATAACCACAAGACTGTTTCCAGTGACCTCTTCAGAGGCAATTTCCAAGCAATTAAGTATGGGTTGAATCCAAAGTGTTTTGATGAATTAAATATCAGGTAGAATTTTCTATGAAGATTCTGTTCCTTGAACCCAAAGGTTAGTTTGAACTATCTAGGAAAATGATTTTCGTCTTGTGTTTCCCCCCAATCTTTGCTATTTACAAAGATCTTGCACCAACACTTAACACTCACTCACATGGCAAGCTTGCATATGGTACTTTCATTCCACATTAATTTAGGGAACTCTACTATATGCCAGGATTCAATATCTAATTTGTCTTAGATTTTTGAATAGTGTCCCATGATTTTATAACTAGGGATTTTCTTGAATGGAAATATGTTTACCTGACTGCTTAATTGTGACTAACTCATCACATAGAGATTCTGCTTTGGTAACAGGTTTGGTTCTGAGTGTCTAGGAGAAGGGATACTTCTCATATGGGGAAGATGGGATTAATCCTTGAAAATGATGCTGAAGCCAACTTCTGTACCAGTGTAGCAGCTTGGCGGAGTTCCATATGATTTATGCAAGGGTCTGTTTGCTCTCTGAGATTTTGGATGCCTTCTCTAGCCCTTGAGTGCTGGGCCTCTTCTGAATTTCATAGGGGTGGAGGTGAAGGTACTGCCAGCTCTCGCCCACACTCGATTCATCCATTCCTGGACAGCAGGGATTCTGTTCATCACCTTGGTGCCCCGGTGCCCCAAGCACAATAGGCCCTCAGCAAACATTTGTCGAATTCATGCCATGAACATTAATTGAGCTCTTTTTGTACACTGGAATTGGGACCATGGAAAATTCAGAGATGAAAGGGTTCACCTTCAAGGGGGCATCTGGAGGAACCTACCCGCTAGTGGGAGAAATTACTAATGAGAAAAAGTATTTTGAGGAGTGGAGTGAGGTGTTTGTCTAACTGGCAGGTTCAGCCTATGCTCAGTAGCTCTTTGGTATGGAAAATTCCTCAGAATGTTGATTCAGCTGTAAGATTTCTCTGGCAGCACTGACTCTTGCCTTCATTCGGCCACATTTTATACCCCAAACCTAGGTGTTACTGGGAAGACATCGAGCTGTTTTATTGAAGAGAAATCAACTTCCCTATTTTTTAAGTAAGTCTGTTGATTCCTCAAATACTTCACTAATCAGAGTTATGAATACTTCAAAAACACCTCCTAGTCTTCAGATGAATGAATTTGTAGGTTTTCTACATTGCTGTCTCCCTAGACCCATGAGGAATAATGCGGGTATCCTTTTCCCTTTTAGATTTCTCTCTTCCTCTAACCTGCACCCACTCCCAGCCTCTGATAGATGCATTTACAGTAAATCACAGAAATGTTGCTGATGTCAGCAGCACTGATATGCATTAGAGGAGCCACTTCAGAGGAAATTGCTCAGAGGGTGATGCTGAAATGCAAAGCTGTTTGGTAGGGTATTTTGTAGAAACTGTTTTCTTCCTTTGATGGATCTTGTTTATTTTTTTGACTTAGTAGGCACAGTGAAGGAAGAACCATCCAAATATTTTTTTTTTTTCCATGTAAGTTTTGTGTAGGAGGTTTTGGTGACTTTGAAATGAACCAGGAGCACTCAGCAGCTACGTTGACAAATGGAGATGGCTGAGGCTGCTTGCAGAGCACAGTGTGCTGGGGTGTGAAGCCTCCATGTCAGTGACCTGGGGAAAGGCAACAGTGAGGGCACACCTCATTCTACATAAATGGTTTAAAAATATATACATATGATACTCTGTTTTAGATGCACACAGACTGCTGTTTAAACGCTTTCTGTGGAAAATCCTTTTGTAAAGTACATATCTATCTTGCAGAGTAAGATTTCTGTATACGATCTCAGGTTTGTTTATAGGGAGGTATACCTGAATGTCTTCATGACATTTATCATGACAGCTGTCACCGAGCAGAGAAAGAAGGCAGGACTGCTATGGGGCATCAAGGGCCGTTTGAAGAAGGAAATGGTGGACTTAGTGTGATAGTGATCTATGAGGCTGCCTGGTTTCTCTGGCAGTGTTCAGCAGCCTGTGACTCTGAGCAGAGAGAAGGAATAATATAGAGGGATATTTCCAGGTAACTCCAGGAAAAGACAAAAGGGGGAGGAAGTCGAGTCTGTTAGCCAAGAGCAGTGTTGAATATGGGATCCAGGCTGAATGGGGAAGAGAAAGAGAACACAGGGAGGGGATGATGACAGGAGAAAGGAGAGGCAGGGTATGATGAGGGAGAAATGAGGGTAGCAAGCTGGAAAGAGAAGATGCTCAAGTCAGTGTCTTAGAGTCCCTCTGGGCTGCTATAATGAAATACCATAGAGGGGAAGCTTTTGCACAACAGAAATTTATTTCTCATGATTCTGGAGGCTGGGAAGATGAAGATATCAAGGCAGGCTCAGTGTCTGGTAAGGATCTGCGGCCTGGTTTACAGACAACTGTCTTCCTGCTGTGTCCTTACTCAGTGGAAGGACCAAGAGATCTCTCTGGGTTCTCGTTCATAAGGGCATGAATCCAGTTCACGAGGGCTCAACCCTCACCGTCTAATCACCCCCCCCGAAGTCCCCACCTCCTAGTCATATTGCATTGGGGGTTAGGTTTCAGTGTGTGAATTTTGAAGGACACAAAAAATCAGAACATAGCAGTCACAGCTTCTTTAAGTGAGAATTTCTGAGACAGTTCTTGTGATAACAAGATTTAGGGTGTGGCCATAGGGAGACTTAGTTGTAGTGGGAGCTGTTGGAGCTATGGCAGGGTCACCCAGATCTGTTTTGTCCTGTGTACCTGTCCTCCAGCTTCTGGGGGCTTCTCCCCTTCTGGCCTGTACCTACAGCCTTTTTCAGAGGACTCTCCTTAGTCTGCTGGAGCCTCTTCTCAGGATGCTCCTAGGAGTTTTTTTTTTGGAGATGGAATCTCACTCTGTTGCCCAGGCTGGAATGCAGTGGTGCAATCTCAGCTCACGCCAACCTCTGCTTCCTAGGTTCAAGCCATTCTCCAGCCTCAGCCTCCCAAGTAGCTGGGATTACAGCTGCACCATTACATCTGGCTTTTTTTTTTCTTTTTTGTATTTTTAGTAGAGATGGGGTTTTGCCATCAAACTCCTGATCTCAGGTGATCTGCCCGCCTCAGCCTCACGAAGTGCTGGGATGACAAGCATGAGCCACCGCACCCTGCCATCCTAGGAGTTTGTATCATCCACTCCCTCATGGTTTCTCTGGAAGCATCTCCTAAATAAATAACTCACAAATGAAGTCTCATCCAGGATCTGATTTTGGGATACCTGCCTTGAGTCAGTGGTTGAAATGAAATGGAGATGATGGTAATGGTGATAAATTCAAGGAAACGGGAAGCTTGGGTCTTGGCTGGGTTGTGTGTGGGATGCTGAAGTCACTCAGGAGGCAAGTAGGACCGAGAGAGAAGGCTTCGGGAAACCGGGGGAGCAGCCAGAGCTACCACTGATGGCCATGGGGAAGAGTAGGAAGTGGAGAAGCCAGAGGGGTGGTTCTCAAAGGAACAGCGGTTTTGACACAAGAATGTGGGTATTGGTTTTCCAGGACAGTGTGACCCTGATGTTATGGGTGCGGGAGACTGAACAGCCTCTACCCCAGAGTCACACTCAGAGGACAGTGTCCTCAGGGAAAGCCCAGCTATCAGGAGAAAAGGTGCAGGAAGGGGACCTGAAGAGGCTGGGGACGTGAGGGAGTCTTCATTTCTTCAGTAGGGGCCCCTGAGGCATCTTTGGAATGGTTTGGGTAAGGGCGAGGAGAAGGTTGGATCAGAGGGGAGCAGGCTGAGTGCAGAGGAGAGATCAAAGCTACATCAAGTGGCCTCACTGGCTTCACACTTGCCACTTCACACTTCCACACTTCACACTTCTGGCAAGTGGTTCCTTCAGACCTGGTGGAGGGTGGCTTGGCAGCCTGGACATGGAGTGTGGAGTTTGGTACTACTCCTGGCACACAGTAGGCATGCATTGGTTGAATAAGTGAATGATGACACATCAAGTTTGTAAATGGCCCTCCTTTTCATCATTCTAAACCATTAGTGCACATGTCACTTCCATGTATTTTATGATAAATATGGAATTGATCGAAGTACCTCTAGTTACTTGTTATCACCATTAGTGGGTGGGACACAGTGAACAGATTTCCTAAAGTTAGGGAATTATGCAATAGGACGTGTTACAGACTTAAGCCATATGATCTGTTTTGTTGTTTTTTGTTTTTTAGACAGAGTCTCATTCTGTCACTCAGGCTGGAGTGCCCGTGGTGCAATGTTGACCCACTGCAAACTTCGCCTCCCAATTCTCGTGCCTCAGCCTCCCAAGTGGCTTGGATTACAGGCATGTGCCACTATGCCCGGCTAATTTTTGTACTTTTAGTAGAGACAGGGTTTCACCATGTTGGCCAGGCTGGTCTGGAAAGGATCTTCTAATAGGTTAAAAAATATTTTTCAGTTTTGCTTTCCACTGTGGATCTGTAGGAAGAGTTGGTGAGATCAGTACAACTACTTATGATCCATTTGCTTGTGATTGAAGATCCTAAGGAGTTTGCTGGTGGGGGAGGGAAAACTGTGTGTGGAGGAAGAGGGGAGGGCTAGAGAAGTGAGATGGGCCCTGAGCACACGGGACACTGGGAGGCCAGTGAAAGAACCATGGTGTGCTTGTGGGGTTTTAACAGGTGCAAACTGGGAATTTAAGAAGCCTCACCCAGCTGCTGAGTGGAGCCTGGGGCAGGGCAGGGGGTGGGGAGACCCTGCAGGAGCCAGTGAGGAGAGATAACTGCTTTTGACAAGACACCTGGGAAAGGCATCTGGAAGCAAGGGCCTGACAAGGATTTAAAACCCTTGGCCCCAGGGAAAGGAGATATTTTGAGAACTATGACTGCTTATATCATCTTTAATCCCAAGAGGAGGGAAAAGATCTTTCCTGTATAAGGTACGCTAGTTAATTTAAATTGTGGAGGAAAAACCTTGGAGCAAGAGACAGAGTATGATATTCAGGAAGCATTTTGGAACAAGACATGAGGACCCCCAGCTGTGGCTGTGTGCACGTTTAGGGCCTTGACCATAGAGGCAGGATGAGGGAGTCCATCCTGTCAACAGGGCGGAGTCAGAGTCTATTGGGAGAATCATGAGGTAGGCAGCTCTGATCCCAAAAGATGGTGGTCCAGTGGGAAAGGCCTGGGCTGCTCTGACCAGCTAAGCACACACGAGGAATAGTTCTGGTCCTGGGCAATTTGTGCCCTGGGTCGGAGGGTGAGAGTTCATTTTATCAGCAATAAAGGCATCCCACCTGCTACCAGGAGCAACCAAAAGTGCCCAGAAGTTCTGGAACAGGGGTGCTGTTGAACAGGGTTTCCTGGCAGCCAGAGAGAGAAAAACAGCAAAATGCTGCTATGGTATAGTAGTGCAGTCATCAGGCGCACACTGAGACTTCCTGTGGGCCAGGCCTTGTGAATGGTGCTGGAGACAGAGACTGGGATAAGATGTGCCATCTCTGATGCTGATGCCCCGCCCGGTTCTCCCCTTTCCTCTCTGTCATGCATCCCCCTCCCTTTGCTGTCCCTTAAGTGTTGTTCCCTTGAGCATCATCTTTTACCCTCTTCTCATTTTACATCTCCCCTCTGGACTACTTCATCCAGTCCTGTGGCTTCGGTATCACTTACATACTCATCGCTCTTCAATCTAGGGATTCAGCTAGATTATTCCGCTGAGTTCTGGTCTCTTATGCCTCATGCTAACTGGGTAGCTCCACCTGGATGGACTACAGGAACTGCAAACCTAACTCTCCTGCATTTTCTGTCTTGGAGAGCACCATACTCTTTTCTTTTCTTTCTTTCTTTTTTTTTTTTTTGAGACGGAGTCTTGCTCTGTTGCCCAGGCTGGAGTGCAGTGGCATGATCTCACCTCACTGCAACCTCCGCCCTGCCTCCCAGGTTCAAGCAATTCTCCTGCCTCAGCCTCCCAAGTAGCTGGGACTACAGGCGTGTGCCACCACACTCGGCTAATTTTTTGTATTTTTTAGTAGAGATGGGGTTTCACCGTGTTAGCCAGGATGATCTTGATCTCCTGACCTCATTATCTGCCTGCCTCGGACTCCCAAAGTGCTGAGATTACAGGACTGAGCCACTGCGCCTGGCCTGAGAGCATCATACTCTTATAAGCCAGATACCTGGGAGCCATCCCAGACGCCTCCCCGCTCCACACTTCTTCCTTTGCATCAATCACCAGGACCCGCAGATCTTACTTCCTTAACACCCCTTGTGTCTGCCTCCTCCTCTGCTGCTGCCTGAGTTGAGGCCTCATAATACATTCCAGTAAACTACCCACACTCCCGGCAGATGACCTCTCATTTGCTCCTTGTCTCTTACGCACTGCTGCCAGAGTCAGCTTGCTAAACCCAGCTCTGACCCCATGGCTCTTCTCCCTGGGTTAGCCTTGATGGCTTCCCATACTCAATAAGACCAGTAACACCCACACTCTCTCCTCTGCTTGTCTTTGCAGCTTTATTTTGGTGTAGCCATCTTCATACCCTCTAGTCCTGACGTGCAGACCTGGTGTAATTTCCCAAATGTCCCAGGCTGATTCATGGCTGAATGTCTTTGTATCTGTTCCCCGCTCTTGCTGTTCACCTTCCTCTCCGCCTCCTTCTGCCCTCTTGCAGACACCTAATGCCCTTTCCACACCAGTGGGCACCTTATCTCTGCATTCTTGTCTCCTCCTCGGTGGCATTGACACTGGCTCTTCATGTCTTTCTGTCCCCATATCTCTCAAGCACAGCATCTGCACCCGTTGTTGCATTTGCTTAGGTAGATCACATTGTTTTCTCTGCCTCCTAATAATGTAGACAGCTCATGTTGATGGAGGACTTGCTTTGAACAAAGCATCGAGCAACAGGCCCTTCATTTTATGTTAAATCTTCCCACTAGTGCTACTACTGTCCCTTTCCAGGGAGGAGGGGAGGAGACTGTCTGTTAGGAGACCTGCCCAGTGTTTCCTGGGGAGGGTGGGGCCACCGTGGAAGGCGAACCTATGGTAGTGGGGTAGGGGTAAGCTGGGGTGGCTACTGAAGTGCTGCCTTCCTCCTTCTTCCTCTCACCCTGGTAACTTTATTCTCGGCCCTGTCTGTGGTGGAGAGGCTTCTGACTTTTTTTTTTTTTTTTTTTTTTTTTTGTCACGCCTTTGGTTTATAAATACAAGAAGAGATCTGGGGAAGATTAGGAGAAACTGTCTGCTTACAATCCTGAGAAGGAAGTCACTGCTCCTCTAAGTCCCATGTCAACCCTTTGCTCTCTCCCCAGCTTGTGGGGTGAAAGAAAAGCCCTTTAGTCTTTGAGGTCCTCAAATCCCAGTTTATGCAGTGTGGCCCCAGTCAGAGGAAGGCAGACTCAGGGCAAATTCTGCTTGTTTTCCACCAGAGAGGGGACTCACCAAGGGTGACTCATGCCATTCAATAGACTTTTTTTTTTTTTGGGATATTTGAGACACAGTCTCGCTTTGTCACCAGGCTGGAGTGCAGTGGCACGATCTTGGCTCACTGCAACCTCCGCCTCTCGGGTTAAAGCGATTCTCCTGCCTCAGCCTCCCATGTAGCTGGGACTACAGGCGCCCGCCACCACGCCTGGCTAATTTTTTGTATTTTAGTAGAGACGAGGTTTTACCATGTTGGCCAGGATGGTCTTGATCTCCTGACCTCGTGATCTACCCTGCTTGGCTTCCCAAAGTGCTGGGATTACAGGCATGAGCCACCACACCCAGCCCTCAATAGAATTTTTAAAATCTAACAAATGTTTTTTACCCCTGAGTAAAAGAGAGGTTTGTAGCTCTTCACAAAGAGAATGAGAAAGCCCAGAACTGAGTGTTTGGAGCTCTGTGAAGTAAGATACTGCCCTGTTTCCTGTCTGTCTGCTCTAGCACTTATACAAACCATGAAGAACTCTCCTTCCTTGGACTGTTTGCTTTCTGAGAACTTTAACACCTTGACTCCGGATTTTTGTCTGTGGTAAAAAACACAACAGTGCCAGGGTCACGTCCATATGCTGGATTAACTCTGCAGTCAAAGTTTCTGCTGGGCAGGTGTGTGAACTTGATATCATAAATGCTGGCCCAAGGCAAATGTATGAATGTATGAATGAACAAATTCAGGAATGGAACAAACTGTAACCAGGGGCCTCCTAGTTGTAGGTTCTCACTGAACTTCACATTGAGACACAAAGGAAGGGCATCTTATAATGTTGGGGGATGAGCAGCCAGCTTGGAGGTGGTGACACCTAAGGTGGGTTTTGAAGTTTGAGAAGGAATTGATCCAGAAAACAGACAGGAGGTGAAAAGAATCTTCGACTGAAGACCTGTTTCTCTGGGACAAGTGTGAGCGGGTCTGTGTGCTGCCAGGTTTGGTTGGGGCAGAGGTTGCTTGTGGGGCCGTAGCAGTGGGTGAGGCCGGGGACATAGGCAGGCGCCAGGTCCTGGAAGGGAGAGTCAGGGAGCAAGCTACAAAGCCTGCACTTTACTCTGAATCTTGGTGGTGCCTTCAGAGGATTGCTAGCAGGGGTCTATGTGATCACATGTGCACCTGAGAGAGCGCCACACCATGTACGTGGCTGGGATGTAGAGGACGGATTTAAGAGGGACAGGACTGAAGGCTGTCGCAGTGATTCAGGTGAGAGAAGATTGGGGTCTGGACCAAGGGGACAGGAGAGGACAGATGGGAGACGAGGTGGCAGCCAGTTCCAGCTCCCTGTTCCCCCCTAGTCTGCCTTATTTCCTCTTCTCATGGTTCCATAGGGTCTCAGTCATTTCATCATAGTTTGATCTCTTCCATCTGGAAGTGCGGCCTGAAGTTTTGAAGAGAGCAGGGAGCAATGCTTCACTCAAAGGGAGAGCCTCTCCTTGGGTGGCGTTTTGGGAGCATGGCTTGCTCACTTAGTGCGCACGATCTGAGTGTTACTGCCATTCTGAGTGGGATGAGCTTGATCGCCTTTAAGGTAGGGCTGTCCCATGGAAACAGGAAAAATAGGATTTGGTTGTCCGGGTATCTGGAATCAGAGGCAGCGCAGACTGTCTCTGCTCTAAGAGCTGCTGGGACAACTGCAGCCCGGTGTGGGTGGAGCACGGAGGTGGAATCCTGCCCTCTTCCTAACACCCACCCCTCCGCAGCAGCCTGAAGTCTGCCTATGCCTAGGGAAGCCTTCTGGGGACTCCACGCTGAGCTGTAACCTGGGACTCTTTGGAAGCTCTGAGCCATCAGTGCAGGTGGCCCTGGAACTATTCCAGATCTGGAGTAGGGGTGGGAGGTTGGCTGCGGGGCTGAGGGAGGTGAGAGGAGGGTGTTCTTCCCCTCTCGCCAGGGAGTCTGGAGTCACAGTTGCACCTTGCCTGGGTCAGTAGGCAGAGTCACGCTGCAACGTGACAGTGGCATCCCTGAGGCAGCTGCATTTCAGGTTCCCAAGAGACTGAATCCTTGGAATGCCGTTTCTTTCAGGTCACGTGTAGGAGTGGAGGTACCGGGGCTAGGGGTCTGAGAGATAGATTCAAGGATGCCGCTGCTGGTTAGATTGTCGTGGGTTGCTCAGTGTCACCTCCCTGGCCCGTAGCTTCCTCATCTGTCAATGGGAGCATCATGATCACCGCCTTACACAGAAGGTTTGGTGAAGATAAAAACAGGAGCACTGTCTTGGTGCAGTGGCTCACACTTGTAATCCTCGCACTTTGGGAGATCGACGCCGGCGGGTCACTTGAGGACAGGAGTTTGAGACCAGCCAAGATAATGTATGAGATAATAATGAGACCCTGTCTCTACAAAATATTACAAAATTAGGTGGGCATGGGGGCATATACCTGTGGTCTCTAGCTACTGGGGCAGCCTAGGCAGGAGGATTGCTCAAGCCCGGGGGTTCAAGGTTACAGTGAGCTATAATTGTGCCACGGAACTTTAGCCTGGGGTGACAGAGCAAGACCCTGTCTCAAACAAAACAAAGCAAAACAAAAACAGCTTCATGCCTGTGTAAGATCTTTATTAATTCTTTCATTAACTCTGACGATAGGATGTGTCTTACTAATTTATGTAGCTCCAGTGCCAAACACGGTGCCAGGCAAACTCAGTTGTTTGTTGATTGAAAGAATGAATGGATGGAGTAGTAAAATCTGTGGGGCCTAAGAAAGCCTGAATAATGTAAAATTACTAAGAACTTGTTCAACCATGAAAAAGCAGATTTCCCCATGTGCCCCTCCATATCACCCACATTTAGATGAAATTGAAGTATGTGCCAATATTCTTTTTTTCTTTCTTTCTTTCTTTTTTTTGAGGCAGAGTTTCACTCTTGTCGCCAGGCTGGAGTGCAATGGCACGATCCTGGCTCACTGAAACCTCTGTCTCCCGGGTTCAGATGATTCTCCTGCCTCAGCCTCCCGAGTATCTGGGACTACAGGCGCATGGCACCATGCCCGGCTAATTTTTGCATTTTTAGTAGAGCTGGGGTTTTACCTTGTTGGCCAGGCTGGTTTCAAATTCCCAGCCTCCCAAAGTACTGGGATTACAGGCGTGAGCCACTGCATCGGGCCATGCAGATATTCTTGAGGAAACATTTTAAATGAAAACTAGCAGAAAGGATATTATCTTTCAACATTTCCTTTCTCATCGGTTCTTGGCAGCACTTCTGCTGTCCAGTGCTCTTCTGTTGGAGCCATGAAGTGTGATAGGCCATTACTTTATAGATTCATTCATTATTGATACGTTATGTAGGAAAGAACTCCACTGCCGTTCGGAAACCGAAGTAGTCAATTTCATAGACTGGAAAATATTTTTATGCCTATTTGAAACAAATGTCTTTCCTGTGTTTTCAGATAAAAGGGCCCTTCCCACCTGGAATTGTTGTTTCTTCTTTCTCTGTTCCTATACTCTGCAGAACTGACTTTGAAGTCAGATGATTCTCTTTTAATCTGGCTTCTCACTTTCAGGCCACTTGACCTTGACTTAGCCATTGAACCTATTTGGGTCTCAGTTTCTTTGTCTGTGAAGTGGGGCTGTGTGGTGGGCATGAGCATGTGTACACAGGCCTCTAACTGGAGGGAGTGTTAGTGATCAGGGCCCTGGCTGCTGCCCTGAAATCCACGGCTGGGCTTGTACCGCAGGGACATTGCCCCCAACTGCTCCCAGCCAGTGACTGTGCGCAGCAAAGATACCACCGCAGGATTCTTTCTGGGAGACACAGGACTCCTCAGACGGCTGACTTCAGCTCAAGAACTCCTTGATGAGCTTGCTAAACTTCCTTAGGCTGCAGGTGGTCTAAGACACTTACCTCCTCCTTCCTTCTTTCTCTCCTTTTCCTGGGGTAAGATCTACATAGAGTCTAGTGGGTGTCTCTAGCCTCCCTGACTCCCTCTCATTTCCTCTCATACATGCATTCCGAATCCTAATAAAATCCATGCACATTGAATCCCTTCTTGGGAGCTGCTTCTAGGGGGATCCACCTGGACTCATGCAGTGTGATAATACTTCGTAGTGAGGACCGAATGCAGTGATGTTAGCAGAATGCCTGTCAGAGTGACAGACATGAGTAAGTACCCAGTAGGCAGTCCAGGCTCCTGTCACCTTCACACCATCAACACCACCATCCTCATCACCATCTGGCCAAGTTTACTTCTTTGTTGGCTCCAGGCACAGAGAACTTCAGTGATCATCCCAGGTCACATACAAACACAATAACTTTGTATTAGGGTGAGAGCAACTATGGCTTCTAAGGAGAAGAAATGGATTAATGAAACACCCTTTAAAAATTTATCCAACTTGGCTAGGTGCGGTGGCTCACACCTGTAATTCCAGCACTTTGGGAGGCCAAGGTGGGCAGATCACCTGAGGTCAGGAGCTCAAGACCAGCCTGGCCAGCATGGTGCAACCCTGTCTATACTAAAAATACAAAAATTAGCCGGGCATGATGCTGCATGCCTGTAAGTCCCAGCTACTTGGGAGGCTGAGGCAGGAGAATCACTTGAACCCGGGAGGTGGAGGTTCAGTGAGCTGAGATTGTACCACTGCACTCCAGCCTGGGCAAAAAAGCAAGACGCTGTCTCAAAAAAAAAAAAAAAAAAAAAAAAGAAAAAAAAAATCCAACTTAAGCACAATCCAGATCCTTTTCCAGCATTTGAAATATGCAGTCTTCTTTACCAAAGTAACCAACTCCATTTTTAGTCACATGTACAAAAGGTTTTGTAACATTCCGCGATCTCTGCTGGTACTCCTGACATCTACACATACATTCCAGCCAGAAAACCAGGACTGCTCATTTGCTGTTCCCGAGAACCCTGTGAATGTTTAGAAAAAAAGGTGGCTGTTATTATTCACATTTCACAGTAAGCAAACAGAGAAACTAAGTGACAGTTTCAAGGTCATGCAGTCACTCATGGGTTTGGGATGAAACTCTGATTTTTGCTCTGATGCTTTGGAGGCTCAGAAATGGGTGGATTCCGTTTAAACTCTGCCCTAAGGGACAGTCTCTTAGCAAACTGGCACCAACCAGGACCTGGCCTGAAGAGACCTTTCTCAAGCCCAATTCTGCCCAGCCTCGGGGATGCTAGAAGCTTGGGAAGCATCCATGATACTGGTCAATGGAGGAGACCCAGCCCCAACTCACCTCCGTGCTCATGCCATTGCATGTCAGCTGATGAGGCTTTAAGCTAATATTGCTTACCTGGTGCTGTGGAGCACATTCCTTCAGTTGACTGGCAAGCCCCCAAGGCTGAGAGGACTGTGCCTCATCCCCACCATAGCGCAGCCCTTTGTGCCCATTCAGCATTAAATAAATGGCTTGTTTTTGAGAGTGCTGGTGATTCTGATGGGGCTTTTGTGTGAAGGAATTATCACCACCACCACCACCACCACCAGAAAACATTTGCTCTATGCCAGGCACTATGCCAAGAAATTGAGATCCAATGATTAAAAGATGAACTTTCTGACTCCAAGAAGTTGGTAGGTTAGTGAGGAAGATCGGCATGCTGAGCCTGCCTGGAAGAGCCCAGGGTGACTTCATAGAGGAGGTGGCTTTTGGCTGAGACTAAAGAAGATGAGAGTTTTCCAGGCACATGAGGGTGGGGAAGAGGTTACTGGCCAAAGGACAGCACCTGCAAAGGTGTGCAGGTGTGAACAGAGCACTGCTGTGTTTGAGGACCTGCTTTCAGTATTGCTGGAGTGCCAAACTGTTTGCCATTTGACGCTCCTCATCCACGTTGTCTGTGTGATTTGGATGTGCCAGCATTCCTTCCACCCTTAATTCACTTATTCTACCATCATTGATTGGCTACCCACCATATGCCATGCACTGTGCAGAACACTAGTGGTGCAGAGGTGAGGCGTAGACAGAGTGCCTGCCCTCATGGAACTTTCAGTCTAATGGGAGAGGGGGGACAAGGGTGCAGCCTCTATCAACATCACAGCACAGACAGTGAGTTCTGGGCAAGGAATATGTATTAGTTTGTTCTCCTGCTGTTAATAAAGACATACTCAAGACTGAGTAATTTATAAAGGAAAGAGGTTTAATGGACTCACAGTTCCATGTGGCTGGGGAGGTCTCACAATCATGGAGGGTGAATGAGGAGCAAAATCGCTTCTTACATGGCAGCAGGCAAGAGAGCTTGTACAGGTGAACTCACCTTTATAAAACCATCAGATCTTGTGAGACTTATTCACTGTCACAGAACAGCATGGGAAAACCTGCCCCCATGCTTCAATTACCTCCCACTGGGTCCCTCCCCTGACATGTGGGGATTATGGGAATATAAATTAAGATGAGATTTGGGTGGGGGACATAGCCAAACCATATCAGGAGACCTGAACTAATGGAGGGCAAATTAGTTTTCCCGGGGGTTCCCTAGTAAATTGCCATACACGTAGTGGCTTAAAGCAACACTAATTTATTATTATATGCTTCTGGAAGTCAGAAGTTCAAAATCAGCCTCGCTTGGCCAAAATCAAAAGGTAAGCAGTACATTTTCCTTTGGGAGGCTTTAGGGGAGGATCCTTCCCTTGGCTTTTCCAGCTTCTAGAAGGACCACATTCCTTGGCTCATGGGTGCATCACTCCAACCTGTGCTTCCGTCCTCATATCCCTTCTCTCTCTGGTTGCCCTGCTTCTTCTTATAAGAACTCTTGTCATTATATTGAGGCCAACCATATAATCCAAGATCATCTCCCATCTCACCATTCTTTATTATTATTATTATTTTGAGACTGAACCTTGCTGTGTTGCCCAGGCTGGAGTGCAGTGGCATGAGCTCACTGCAACCTCCACTTCCCAGGTTCAAGCGATTCTCCTGCCTCAGCCTCCCGAGTAGCTGGGACTACAGGTGTGTGCCACCACGCCTAGCTAATTTTTATATTTTTAGTAGAGATGGGGTTTCACCTTGTTGGCCAGGATGGTCTTGATCTCTTGACCTCGTGATCTGCCTGCCTCAGCCTTCCAAAGTGCTGGGATTACAGGCATGAGCCACCGTACCTGGCCCCATCTCAACATTCTTGATCACAGCTGCAAGGTCCCTTTTGCCATGTAAGATAACATTCATATGTCTTAGGGATTGGGATGCGGACCTCTTTGTTGGTCATTATTCTGCCTGCATCCAAGATGGGAAGGGAGAAGGTGCTCCCAGAAGTGATATTTAATCTGAGATTTCTGGGTCAGAAGTAGGGTACACATGGCAGCCAGGAGGTCCCTTGGGAGGGTACTGGGCGGGTCCAGGCAAGATGTGACGGTGGGCTGGATGAGGCTCCAAGGGATGAAATGTAGGGAGGCGGCAGAATGAATGGGAAATATGGGCAGTGGGAAAAGAAAGCTACCCTAGGCAAGGCTCACCTTCTCAGCATCAACAGTAGCAAGGGGGGAAAGTGAATGCAGCGTCTTTAGGGAAAGGTTAGCAAGAACATCATACCCAGGTTGCTGATTCTAACGTATAGGTCTTTCAATCCAAGATTCCAGACAATTTTGCATTCATGTAAATCTGAGGGAAATTTAACGCGGAGTGATTTTATTGGATTGGGTAATATGCCTTAGAAGACTGATGTTCAGCTCGGTTTCCAAAGAGAGAAACTGATTTCTAGGGTCTAGGAGGAGAGGCAGATGTTTGCAAACTTAGATTTTTCTAAGCCACCATCCCGACAGCCAAGCGTTTTGAACGGGGAGTGACGTAGCCTGCTCTTTGACTTTTCCGATAGTGATGGAGCAGTTTAACCCCCTGCTGGAGTGAAACTGTTGACCCCACATAGGTAATTAGGTTTGTCATCTCCTAATACCTTATTTACACAACAGCCAGCCTTCACCATGACAGAGATATAATAAGAATTCGAATAATAAAGGGGGGAACAAAACTGAAATGCAGTGGCTGTTTCTTGCTGCACAAGACATTTCTGTGATGCATGATAGCATTGCGTGTGCGTCACAACCCCAAACTTCCTGCCATCACAGAAGAGCCTCCAGCTGGACCTATTTATTTCCAAGGTAATGAAATTTCCCTGTAGCGAACAGGGACCTTAGAGAATTCTATGTGCTTAGAAAACCAGGAGACATTTTCTTTCCAATGACATCTTATTGGAAAACTATAGAAGAAAAATTCTATTACTAATAGATCAGGAGTGGCTATGCCTAAGTCACATCTTCTATTAAGATATAACAAGCTCATCCTTTTTTCCTTTGTTTTGTGACAAGAAGACTTTTTTTTTTTTTTTTTTTTTTTTTTGAGATGGAGTCTTGCTCTGTCACCCAGGCTGGAATGCAGTGGCGTGATCTTGGCTCACGGCAACCTCGGCCTCCCGGGTTCGAGCGATTCTCCTGCCTCAGCTTTCTGAGCAGCTGGGACTACAGGTGCATGCCACCACACCCAGCTACTTTTTGTACTTTTAGTAGAGACGGGTTTCACCATCACAATGTTAGCCAGGCTGGTCTCGAACTCCTGACCTTGTGATCCACTTGCCTTGGCCTCCTAAAGTGCTGGGATTACAGGTGTGAGCCACCGTGCCCGGCCACCAAGAGGACTTTTGAAGTTTCTAGATGTTCCTCTCTTCTCTGCTCTTGGTATCACCAGCCCTTGTACTTGGATAGAGTAGTTGGGTATCCCTCTCCTATTTACTTCCTCTCCATGTTCAACAACATGTTTGTTTTTAAATGTGGTGATTTGTTGTATTCCTTACACATTGTTTCAACAAGGAAGCTAAGGGAGGAGGTGAATTATAAACAACAGAGAGACAACTTTCAGTTTGGACCCTTGTAGAAAAATGTAAGCATTTCAAACTCAATTTATACTTTTTTAAAACTCGGACTCCTGATGCTTATTTTTTAAAACTCAAATGGGTACCTAGCAACTGATCAAATTCCCTAACTACAGGCTTGTTAAACCAGTGTTTAATCCTCACATTTGAAAGCTGGCTCAAGAGGACATCTGTACTTTGTTTCTGACACGTTTTGTTTTTATTTATAAACAGACTCTCTTCTTCTTTGTCCCCCACCCTGACTCCTCAGTGGCCGTTCCCGCAGCAGCACCAGTGTGCCAGCCCAAGAGCGCCACTAACGGGGCAACCCCCGGCTCCCGTTCTGACTCCGACTCCAACTCCGCGCCTGTCCATTTCCTCCCGAGCCACAGTGGTAGCCAGGATGGAAGGCACCTCCCAGGGGGGCCTGCAGACTGTCATGAAGTGGAAGACGGTGGTTGCCATCTTTGTGGTTGTGGTGGTCTACCTCGTCACCGGCGGTCTCGTTTTCCGGGCATTGGAGCAGCCCTTTGAGAGCAGCCAGAAGAATACCATCGCCTTGGAGAAGGCGGAATTCCTGCGGGATCATGTCTGTGTGAGCCCCCAGGAGCTGGAGACGTTGATCCAGGTGAGCAGGGAGTGCATCCACCAGAGACCAGCTGGTGGGTGGATGGCAGTGTTGGTTTTATCCTTCTGGGTCTCTAGTCTTGCCTTCAGTTGAGAGGGTCCTGGTGGTCAGGGAAGTCCTCTCCGGGGAGGTGACATGTGAGCTGAGACCTCCAAGAAGCGATAGTGAGGCATGTGACAGTGTTGGGGAAGGAGGGTCTGTGTTCTGCGTCTGGTTTTGGGTGAGTGGCCAGAGGCGGCAGCGGGCCAATGCGCTTTGGATTTTCAAGTTCAAGTCCACCTTTGTGTGCTGATTAACTCCTTGGTTCTGAACTCTCTGTTGAATGCTGGGATAGAACTCAGAGAAGGAAAGAATTTTAAATATGTGGATTTAGAATAAGCAGGGATATATTAACCTGCCCAAGGTCCATGAGGATGAGGTAGAGAAGAGGTCACCAGATGTTTGGGTGAAGAGGCTGTTAGTGGCCTGAGACAGCTGTTTTAGTGGATTTATGGGGCTGAAATAATATGGATCACAGTAGTAGTAATCATCAGGTTTGCTGTTTTTGAATATTTACCGTGTATCAGGCACTGTACTAAGGCCTTTTCCTACCCTGGATGTTAAGGAAAAACGATCCATGGGAAGATGGAAGCAGACAACTTGAACTGCAGCATTAAGAAGCATGGCAACACTTCTGGGCGATGGGCGAGGGCTTGGCAGGGGTGGGCTGTGGCGGCAAGGGGCTGTAGGAAAGCCAGAGAGTCATTGACGGGGCTGTGGTGCGAGGGACTAGATCAGGAGAATCGAGAAACCTGGGAAGCCAGAGAGAAAATCAGTTCTCACGAGGAAGAAAGGGAAATGGTAGAGAGCCCTGTTGGAGGGCTTCACCTTGCATGTGAAGGAGGAAGGCTGCCTCTGAGGCTGAAGTTCCACTTTCTATCCCAGACACCCTCCTGAACTGCCAAGAGTGGATTTTGGTGGAAGGCGGTGACATTTATGGAGGTGAGAAAGAGTCTCATCTTTCTGGGGGCTCTAAAGTTTGGAAGGCGGAGGGATGGAAAAGATAACTTTCTTCAGTTCTGGCTCCGGGATGATGCAGGTTAAATTCTAATGGCTGCAACAACCTAAGGTAGTGTAGAATTCATAAGTCTGGGCTGTTTTATTATTTATTTATTTCCTACCATACCAATAGAGTAAGGGAATTCTGATGCTGCTTATGATCTGGTACCTTCATAACAAGCATATTGTTGTCAGTTAGTTTTAATCATCTGACTTGGTTCTTTAATAAATAGAAATACAAATTCTTCCCTTCCTGGGAATAAATATGATTTCATAACTATGCCCTAAAATTCTTCTTAAAAACTAAAACATTAAAATCCAAGGGCAGCATTTCATGTAACTGTTTCATAGGAAGTCAGTTCTCTGAATGGCTTTGTCTTTTTTTTCTTTTTCTTTTTTGAGACAGGGTCTCATTTTGTCAACTCAGGCTGCAGTGCGGCTGTGCGATCACAGCTCACTGAGGGTTCAACTTCCTGATCCAGGAGGGCTCAATTGATCCTTCCACCTCAATCTCTAGACTAGCTGGGACTACAGGCATGTGCCACCATGCCTGGCTAATTTTTGTATTGAGTCAGGGTTTCAACATGTTGCCCAGGCTGGTCTTGAATTCCTAGGCTCAAGCATTCCACCTGCCTTGGCCTCTGAAAGTGCTGGGATTACAGGTGTGAATCACCATGCCCATCCCTTTTTTTCTTTCATGGGAAAATGCTACCACATTTGTGGTGATGAAATTGTTGTACTAATCAGTGCCAGATTTAAAGCCTAGCATGCTATAGAGAATGGAAGAAACAATTCTGGAGTAGTTTTAAGTAGGAGTATAATTACATTTATACACATTGTTGTGATATGTGGCAGGATCCTTTTTAATTAGTTGTAATACATGTAATAATAACCTAATTGGTGATCTGAAGTGAATCTAGTATCCTGCTTGAATTTTCCTTCTTTAGGCAGTGAGATCTTGAAGAAAAGGACCACATCATCTTATCTTTGCCTCCATGTGTGGTTTATGCTTTGCTTTGGCTCTAATTATTGCCCAGTAGATAAATGCTTTTAGAGCAAGATATCAAAGTAAATTGTACAACATTGGTGATGTCACAAGCTATCTGAGCTTATCCATGCATTTGTTGATTAATTCAGCATCTCTGTATTGCCCATTCTTTAACCCCCTTCTTTATGAGAAAGCTCAGAGACCTGAGTGAAGGACAGGGTCGGGGAGTGTGGAGGTCCTAATTCTGACGCTGCCATTAAGACCAGTGCCCTGTTTGACCTCAAACATTTCTCTGTGAAATGAGTTATGTGTGCACATGTGTGTGTTTGTGTGAATGTATTTGCACATACACATGTGTGTGTTCATTTAAGAGAATTTCATAATTTAAAAAGCTGCTCTTTATTAGGTACCTGTTATGAGCTGGGTATCACATACCCATTATCTCATATAATCTTATCAACAACACTCTAAGTTCATATCATGATCCTTATTTTACAGGTGAAGAGGTGAGTAAGTTTCCAGCCACCAAAGTGGTCGAGCTGGTATTCAAAGCAAGGTCAGACTGACTGTACACTCTCTCATCCAAATAATCTACAGGCCCTTTAAGTAGGTCTTGGTTTATAATAAGCTCCAGTCTCTCTTAAACACGTGCTTTATGTTGAATGTTGTATTAGTCCATTCTATCATTGCTATAAAGAACTACCTGAGACTGGGCAATTTATAAGGAAAAGAGGTTTAACTGACTCACAGTTCCACAGGCTATACAGGAACCATGGCTTGGGAGGCTTCAGGAAACTTACAATCATGGCGGAAGATGAAGGGGGAAGAGGCATGTCCTGTATGGCTGGAGCAGGAGGAAGAGAGAGCAGAGGGAGAGGTGCTACACACTTTTAAACAACCAGATCTCTGTTGGGCATGGTGGCTCATGCCTGTAATCCCAGCACTTTGGGAGGCCGAGGTGGGCGGATCACCTGAGGTCAGGAGTTCAAGACCAGCCTGGCCAACATGGTGAAACCCCATCTCTACTAAAATTACAAAAATTAGCTGAGCGTGGTGGTGCATGCCTGTGGTACCAGCTACTAGGGAGGCTAAGGCAGGAGAGTCGCTTGAACACAGGAGGTGGAGGTTGCAGTGAACTGGACTGCACCCCAGCCTAGGCAACAGAGCATGATTCTGTCTCAAAAAACAAAAAAACAGATCTCATGAGAACTCACTCACTATCACAAGAACAGCAAGGGGGAAATCAGCCTCCATGATCTCATCACCACCCTCCAAGCCCCTCCTCCAACACTGGGGACTAAAATTCAACTTGAGATTTGGGCAGGGACATAAATCCAAACCATAGAAAACACTTTCCAGAATTTTAGCAGTCAAAAAGCATAAGATAGCCAGTGTGGTGGCTTGTTGCTGGTGATCCCAGCAGTTTGGGAGGCCTAGGCAGATGGATTGCTTGAGCCCAGGAGTTTGAGACCAGCCTGGACAACATGGCAAAACCCTTTTGTACAAAAAGTACAAAAATTAGATGGATGTGGTGGCACATGCCTGTAGTCCCAGCTACTTGGGAGGCTGAGGTAGAAGGATCACCTGAGCCCGAGAGGTTGAGGCTGCAGTGAGCTGTGATTGTGCCACAGTACTCCAGCCAGGGAAACAGAGTGAGACCTTGTCTCAATAAATAAATCATTAGAGTTCCTGGCTGCCTATCAGGAAGCATTTCTGTTTCTTCTCCCTATACACAGTGAGCATCAGTCCTGGACCTGGGTTGCTTTCAAATCTCCATCTACTATGACTTCAAGTTTCCTGCTTGTGTTTATCTACAGTCTTTTTCACAATATAAGTTAAGCAGGTTTAACTGCTGAAACTGTGTCAAATTATTGCACCAAATCATTAAGTTTTGCCCTTCAGTTTGCTGATGATACCTTCACAAGGATAAAAGTGTCCACTCTTCAGACAAGGGAGCTTTCTCACACTGTATGCCTCTGAGCAGCACTGTGTATAGTGATTGCAAGAAACACAGTACTTAAAAAATAGTCTGTCTTCACATCTGGAAGGGTTTTCAGTGTGCTGTGTTCTAAGCTGGAAAGAGTACTATTGTATCTTACCCAAGTCTGAAAGGAGTGACGGGTGGGTAGAAAGTAGATTGAAAGTATTTATTTCATGGAGAGGATCCAAGATGGCCAATTAGGAGCAGCTCAGGATTGCAGCTCCCAGCGAAAGCACAGAGGGTGAGTGGACACCACATTTCCAGATGGATTTTTATTGCCCACAGACCAGGAGATTCCCAGGCAGAGGAGCCCCACGGGTCGCCAGCGTGGCTGTTTTGGCCGGCGTGGCTGTTTTGGCTGGGGCCCGCCACGGTGGTTCTCTGTACAAAATACATGGGTCTGGACGCCGTTTTAGCTGGTGATTGGATCTCCTGGGAGACAGAGTCGTCCATTCAACTGATAAAAAGGGGACTGAAACAGGGAGCTAGGCCAGGAGATTCTCGGGCCAAAAAGTGCCACGAATCTCAGCACGGCTGTTTCAGCCAGCACAGTGGATCACCGCATGGGAAATCACACAGATCCCAGCACCTTTTCAACAGGTGATTGGAACACCTGGGAGACAGAGTTGACCGTTCAACTAAAAAAAAAAAAAAGGCCGGGCATGGTGGCTCACACCTGTAATCCCAGCACTTTGGGAGGCCGAGGCGGGTGGATCACGAGGTCAAGAGATTGAGACCATCCTGGTCAACATGGTGAAACCCCATCTCTACTAAAAATACAAAAAAAAAAAAAAAATATCTGGGTATGGTGGTGCGTGCCTGTAGTCCCAGCTACTAGGGAGGCTGAGGCAGGAGAATTGCTTGAACCCAGGAGGCGGAGGTTACAGTGAGCCGAGGTCACGCCACTGCACTCCAGCCTGGTGCCTGGTGACAGAGTGAGACTCTGTCTCAAAAAAAAAAAAAAAAAAAGGGGGCTCTGAGGCAGGGAGCCAGGTGATCAGGCTTGGCTGGTCCCACCCCCACAAAAAAACAGCAATCTGAAATGCTCTGGATTGAGAGTTTCACAGCAAGCACAGCTGAACCTGGGACGGTCCAGCTCTGTGGAGGAGGGGTGTCTACCATTACCGAGGCAGTCCGCCACTCTGAAGGTAGTCCGCCATTGCTGAGGCAGCCCGCCATTGCCGAGGCAGCCCGCCATTACAGAGAGAGTCCGCCATTATAGAGGTGGGCTGCCATTGCTGAGGCAGATTTAACTATACCCGTATAAACAGGACTGCAGGGGAAGTTCACATGGCAGCTGGGCAGAGCCCACAGCAGCTCAGCAAAGCCTCTGCAGGGAGACAGTGACTAGACTCCTCCTCGCTGGGCAGGGCAGCCCTAAAAAAGGCAACAGAACAACAGAAATTCATAAATAAAGCCCTAACTTCCCGGGACAGAGCACCTGGGGGAAAAAAAGAGGAGTTTTTGAGTTCTGCTGCAGCAGACTTAAACATACCTGCCCAGCAGCTCTGAATGAACAACGGAGCTCACAGCTCAGCACTTGAGCTGCTATAAAGGACAGACTGTCTCCTCAAGCAGCTCCCTGACCCCCGTATATCCAAAGAGTCACCTCATAAAGGAGAGCTCAGACTGACACCTGGCAGGTATCCTTCTGGGACAAAGATAGCAGAAGAAGAAATTGGCAGCAACCCTTACTGTTCTATAGCCACTGCAGGTGATCCCCAGGCAAGCAGGGCCTGGAGTGGACCTCAGCAGTCCTACAGCAGAGGGGCCATGAATGTTAGAAGGAAAACTAAGAAACAGAAAGAAATAACTTCATCATCAACAAACTGGATGTCCACTCAGAGACCCAATCTGAAAGTCAACAACTACAAAGATGACAGGTGGATAAATCCACAAAGATGGGAAGAAACCAGCACAAAAAGGATGAAAACGCTCGAAACCAGAACATCTCTCCTCCTACAAGGGATCATAACTCCTCACCAGCAAGGGGACAAGGCTGGATGGAGAATGAGTGTGATGAATTGACAGAATCAGGCTTCAGAAGGTGGGTAATAAGAAACTTCTCTGAGCTAAAAGAACACGTTCTAACCCAATGCAAAGAAACTAAGAACTTTGAAAAAAGATTTGATGAAATGCTAATGAGAATAAACAACTTAGAGAGGAATATAAGTGAATTGATGGAGCTGAAAAATACAACACGAGAACTTTGTGAAGCATACACAAGTTTCAACAGCTGAATTGACCAAGCAGAAGAAAGGATAACAGAGGTTGAAGATCAACTCAATGAAATAAAACGAGAAGGCAAGATTAGAGAAAAAAGGGTAAAAAGGAATGAACAAAGTCTCCAAGAAATATAGGACTACGTGAAAAGACCTAATCTACCTTTAATAGGTGTACCTGAATGTGACGGAGAGAATGAATCCAAGCTGGAAAATACCCTTCAGGATATTATCAAGGAAAACTTCCCCCACCTAGCAAGGCAGGCCAATATTCAAGTCCAGGAAATACAGGGAACACCACAAAGATATTCCTCAAGAAGAGCAACCCCAAGGCACATAATCATCAGATTCACCAAGGTTGAAATGAAGGAGAAAATGCTAAGGGCAGCCAGAGAGAAAGATCGGGTTACCCACAAAGGGAAGCCCATCAGACTCACAGCAGATCTCTCAGCAGAAACCCTACAAGCCAGAAGAGAGTGGGGGCCAATATTCAACATCCTTAAAGAAAAGAACTTTCAACCCAGAATTTCATATCCAGCCAAACTAAGCTTCATAAGTGAAGGAAAAATAAAATCCTTTATGAACAAGCAAGTACTCAGAGATTTCATCACCACCAGGCCTGCTTTACAAGAGCTCCTGAAAGAGGCACTAAACATAGAAAGGAACAACCAGTATCAGCCACTCCAAAAACATACCAAATGGTAAAGAGCATCAACACAATGAAGAAACTGCATCAACTAACCAGCAAAACAGCCAGCTAGCATCAAAATGGCAGGATCAAATTCACACATAACAATATTAACCCTAAATGTAAATGGGCTAAATGCCCCAATCAAAAGACACAGACTGGCAAATTGGATAAAAAGCCAAAACCCATCAGTGTGCTGTATCCAGGAAACCCATATCACATGCAAGGATACACAAAGGCTCAAAATAAAGGGATGGAGGAAGATTTACCAAGATTTACCAAGAGAGCAAAAAAAAGCAGGAGTTGCAATTCTCGTCTTCTTCCTGGTTTAGGCTTGGGAGGATGCAAGATTTTGATATGTTGTGTCTTCATTCTCATCCATGATGAATATAGATGAAAAAATCTTCAATAAAATACTGGCAAACTGATTGCAACAGCACATCAAAAAGCTTATCCACCATGATCAAGTAGGCTTCATCCCGGGGATGCAAGGCTGGTTCAACATACGCAAGTCTATAAATGTAATTCACCACATAAACAGAATCAAAGACAAAGACCACATGATTATCTCAATTGATGCAGAGAAGGCCTTTGACAAAATTCAACAGCCCTTTATGCTAAAAATCCTCAATAAACTAGGTATTGATGGAACGTATCTCAAAATAATAAAAGCTATTTATGACAAACCAACAGCCAATATCATACTGAATGAGGCAAAAACTGGAAGCATTCCCTTTGAAATCTGGCACTAGACAAGGATGCCCTCTCTCACCACTCCTAATCAATATAGTATTGGAAGTTCTAGCCAGAGCAATCAGGCAAGAAAAAGAAATAAAGGGTATTCAAATAGGAAAGGAGGAAGTCAAATTATCTCTATTTGCAGACAACATGATTGCATATCTAGAAGATCCCATCGCCTCAGCCCAAAATCTCCTGAAACTGATAAGCAACTTCAGCAAAGTCTCAGGATACAAAATCAATGTGCAAAAATCACAAGCATTCCTATACACCAATAACAGACTTAAAGAGAGCCAAATCAAGAACAAACTGCCATTCACAATTGCTACAAAGAGAATAAAATACCTAGGAATACAACTAACAAGGAATGTAAAGAATCTCTTCAAGGAGAACTACAAACCACTGCTCAAGGAAATAAGACAGGACACAAACAGATGGAGAAATATTCCATGTTCATGGTTAGGAAGAATCAATATCGTGAAAATGGCCATACTGCTCAAAGTAATTTACAGATTCAACGCTATCCCCATCAAGCTACCAATGACCTTCTTCACAGAACTGGAAAAAACCACCTTAAACTTCATATGGAACCAAAAGAGAGCCCACATAGCCAAGTCAATTCTAAGCAAACAGAACTAAGTGGGAGGCATCACACTACTGGACTTCAAACTATATTACAAGGCTACAGTAATCAAAACAGCATGGTACTGGTACCAAAACAGAGATATAGACCAATGGAACAGAACAGAGGCCTTGGAGGCTGCACCACACATCTACAACCATCCGATCTTTGACAAACTGACAAAAACAAGCAATGGGGAAAGGATTTCCTGTTTAATAAATGGTGTTGGGAAAACTGGCTAGCCATGTGCGAAAGCAGAAACTGGATCCCTTCCTGACACCTTCACTAAAATTAACTCCAGATGGATTAAAGACTTAAACATAAGACCTAACACCATAAAAATCCTAGAAGAAAACTAGGCAAAACCATTCAGGACATAGGCGTAGGCAAGGACTTCATGACCAAAACACCAAAAGCATTGGCAACAAAAGCCAAAATAGACAAATGGGACCTAATCAAACTCCACAGCTTCTATACAGCAAAGGAAACAATCATTAGAGCGAATCGGCAACCAACAGAATGGGAAAAAATTTTTGTGGTCTGCCCATCTGACAAAGGGCTGATATCCAGAATCTACAAAGAACTAAAACAGATTTACAAGAAAAAACAAGCCCATTCAAAAGTGGGCAAAGGATATGAACAGATACTTTACAAAAGAAGACATACATGAGAACAACAAACAGATGAAAAATGCTCATCATCACTCGTCATTAGAGAAATGCAAATCAAAAGTACATTGAGATACCATCTCACGCCAGTGAGAATGGTGATCATTAAAAAATCTGGAGACAACAGATGCTGGAGAGGATGTGGAGAAATACGAACACTTTTACACTGTTGGTGGGAGTGTAAATTAGTTCAACCATTGTGGAAGACAGTGTGGTGATTCCCAAGGACCTAGAAATAGAAATTCCATTTGACCCAGCAATCCCATTACTGGGTATATATCCAAAGGATTATAAATCATTCTACTATAAGGACACATGCACACGAATGTTCATTGCAGCACTGTTTACAATAGCAAAGACCTGGAACCAACCCAAATGCCCATCGATGATAGACTGGACAGGGAAAATGTGGCACATATACACCATGGAATATTATGCAGCCATCAAAAACGATGAGTTCATGTCCTTTGTAGGGACATGGATGAACCTGGAAACCATCATTCTCAGCAAACTGACACAAGAACAGAAAATCAAACACCGCATGTTCTCACTCATAGGTGGGTGTTGAACAATGAGAACACATGGACACAGGGAGGGGAGCATCACACCCTGGGGTCTGTTGGGGGGGAAATAGGGGAGGGACAGCGGGGGGGGGTAGGGAGTTGGGGGAGAGATAGCATGGGGAGAAATGCCAGATATAGGTGATGGGGAGGAACGCAGCAAATCACACTGCCATGTGTGTACCTATGCAACAATCTTGCATGTTCTTCACATGTACCCCAAAACCTAAAATGCAATAAAAAAAAAAAGAGGCAAAACTCAAATCACACAGTTTTATTTTATTATGTGGTGGAAAGTATTAAAATGTTTTTAATGACATTTTCAATTAACTATGAATTTTATCAGTAATTCATTCCTCTGACCCATCTTAATATAGTAGTGTTTAAGATATGTTTACAAAGTTTAAGGCAATAGTAATGTTTAATTAAGTAACCAGTTATTTTGAAAGAGCCAGGTTGTTTAATTGAATTCAGCCTTTTGTAAGGCTGAATTGGTTTTTAAGTTTGGTGAAATAGGAAATTACTGAGATTGTGAAGGGCTTATGTTTGCTTTTCTGTAATAACCTTAGATCTCCCATACATTATTAATTCACAAGTTAAAATTAATCCTTAGGACAATGGGATGAATTCTATGTTGAGTAGTAAGATGTACAGATTCTTCTTAAAGTTCTAATATTAGAAAAAAGAAAGTATTTATTTCATCATGTCTCCTGGCTGGATTGAGCAAACCCCTCATAAAGCCAAGCTGGAAGGTGTGCTTCATATTACCAATAACAAAAATAGAGTAACCAGAACGGCATGATGCCTGCAAAATGCCTGGATAACCTAGAAGAGCCGTAGCTCTTAGAACATAGTGGGGAGGGATTCTTGGACAAGTAAAACCACTTTATGGGGTACCATGGGACTCCAAAGGAGAGTGATGGGCCACTGTCCCTAAAGGTGAAGAAAGATGGGTTGCTGTTATGGAGGGGGCATTCTCATCTATTCATTCATTTAGTCATTCGTTCATCTATCCACCCATCCACTCATTCTCAGAATTGCTGCTGAACTCCTGCTATATCAGGTAACATGCCAGGTGTTTGGGATAGAGAGAAGAAGACACAGCCGGATGCAGTGGCTCACGCCTGTAATGCCAGCACTTTGGGAGGCTGAGGTGGGCGGATCACGAAGTCAGGAGTTTGAGACCAGCTTGGCTAATATGGTGAAACCCTGTCTTTACTACAAATACAAAAATTAGTCAGTCGTGGTGGCAGGTACCTGTAATCTCAGCTACGCAGTAGGCTGAGGCAGGAGAATTGCTTGAACCCGGGAGGTGGAGGTTGCAGTGAGCCAATATGGTGCCATTGCACTCCAGCCCAGGCAACAGAGAGAGACTGTCTCAAAAAACAAAAAAAAGAACAAAAAAAAAAAAGAAAAAAGAAAAAAGAAAAAAAAAGGAGACACACCTTGAGCACCTTAGTCACCTCTTGTTTCTTTATCAATAGAACGTGGCCTCAGGGTGTTGAGAGGATTAAGTGCAGGAATTCCTGAGAAAGGCTCTGAACTGGGCTTGGCACATGGTAAGCACTCACAAAAGGATTATTGCTGCTTCTATTGCTGCTAATGTTCTTAGTATTATTCAGGGAGCTCAGAGTTTCAAGCAGTGGTTCTTAATGGGCTGGGGTGGGGCCACCGGGGGAGGGGATGGTTGCCTCTAGGGGGCATTTGGCAAAGTCTGGAGACATTTTTGGTTGTTATAGCTGAGGAGGTGCTATGGACCTCTAGTGTGTGGAGGCCAGGGATGCTGCCAGACATCCTACAATGCATAGCAGAGACCCCCTCCCACAAAGAATGATCCAATTTAACAGGCTAGTAGGTGGAGAAGCACTGGAGGAAGAGGCATGTAAACCAATCATTACAGTCTGTTGGAATAGAGCTATCTGAAAGATGTCAAAAAAAAAAAAAAAATGGAGCCCGATTGAGACAAATAGAGTTCAGAGATTGTTTTGTGGTTACTTATCTCCTTCAGTCCCCCACAGCTATTCTGTGAGGATAGTCTTTGATGCCCACATACAGATGAGGAAGTGAGGCAGCAGGAGGTGATGGCTCAAGGTCACCATTAGAGTATCTTTCTTCTAAGGCTGTTGTGAGGATTAGGTAAGACCAAATACAGGTGCTAGACATAGTGCCTATCTCAAGAAAGCCCTCTGTACACGTTCAGATGAAAATAGTAGTGTTCACAGAACTAAATTTTTCCTTGGTCCACACCCCTCTCCACCTACTGGCCTACTTCTCTGCTCCTTGTTACAGAGAAACTTCTAAAAGAGTTGTCACTGCCTCTGTTCCTTATTTCCCATTTTCTTCTCAACCCAATGCACACTGCCTTCCTGTTCTCACCATGCCACTGAAACCTGCTTCTTGAAGGTCAGCAGTTGACTTGCATGTTACCAACCCAGCCAGCATTTCTCTGTCCTCATCTCATGTGATCTCTCAGCTGCACTGAACACAGACAGCCACATCCTCCTTGAAATGGTGGTTTCTCTGAATCCTGGATGCCACCCTCCCTGGGTTCTTTCCTCTCTCTCTGGCTGCTTCTCAGTCTCTGCTGATTTCCCCTTCAGCTCCACTTTGAGATGTCCAAGAGCCTCACAGCTTCATTTGTGGGGCCCTTCTTTCACCTGGCATCTCATCCAATCCTGTGGCTTCAAATGCCATTCATAGGCCAGGCACAGTGGCTCACGCCTGTAATCCCAGCACTTTGGGAGGCCGAGGCAGGCAGATCACCTGAGGTCAGCAGTTCAAAAAAAAAAAAAAAAAAAAAGAAGTGGCAGATCCAGGGTTTACTGCCAGGCATTCTGACCACATATCCCAGGCTCTGAACTACCATGACCGGAACAGAAACACGAAATTGGGGAGGGACTCATTGGGTAGGCCATGGTTGGAGGATATCCCAATGGCTTGCATGTGGCCCATGGGAAAATGCTAACAAGTTTGTGGTGATAAGAATGTTATAATGATCAGTGCCAGATCTGAGGCATTGCCAGTGGTCAAAATGGCTTGAACTGAGAAGTATGAGAGGACATGGAAATGAGGCTGGGGAAAGGGGTCATGGGAGCTGGACTGAGGAGGTACCTAGAGGGCCTTTATGTTGTGGAATGTCGAGAGTCACTGAAAGCTTTAAGCCAGGCTTGGAAGATGGAGATTGCCTGCTGAAAAAACCTTTTAGCAATGAGGAAGTTGGGTTGGAGGAAGGAGAAACTGGAAGAAGGAAGACCAGTTAGAATATTGCAACATCACAGGTGAGAGATGCTGAGAGACAGAGAAAACGCTACATTGAAGAGAGTTGATGCTGAGCGTGGTGGCTCACACCTATAATCCTAGCGCTTTGGGAGGCTCAGGTGGGCGGATCACCTGAGGTAAGGAGTATAGGACCCAGCCTGGCCAACATGATGGAACCCCGTCCCTACTAAAAATATAAAAATCAGCTGGGCATGGTGGTGGGTGCTTGTAATCCCAGCTACTCAGGAGGCTGAGATGGGAGAATTACTTGAACCTGGGAAGCAGAGGTTGCAGTGAGCCGAGATCATACCATTGCACTCCAGCTTAATGACAAGAGCAAAACTCCATCTCAAAAAAAAAAAAAAAAAGAGTTGACAAAGAAAAACTTGAAAATATTTCATTCCTTGGCACATATACACCATGGAATACTATGCAGCCATAAAAAGGATGAATTCACGTCCTTTGCAGGAACATGGATGAAGCTGGAAACCATCATTCTCAGCGAACTGATGCCAGAACAGAAAACCAAACACCACATGTTCTCACTCATAGGCGGGTGTTGAACAGTGAGAACACATGGACACAGGAAGGGGAACATCACACAATGGGGTCTATTGGGGGATGGGGGGCTAGGGGAGGGATAGCAGGAGGTGGGGATATTGGGGAGGGATAGCACTGGGAGAAGTACCTAACGTAGGGGATGGGGGAGACGGAGGCAGCAAACCACCATGGCAAGTGTATACCTATGTAACAATCCTGCAAGATCTGCACGTGTACCCCAGAACTTAAACTATAATAAAAAAAAAATTACTCATTCCTCATTTAGCAAAGATTTCTGGGGTGCCTACGCTGTGCTCCATATCCCTTCCTGGCCTGTAGCCCCTGAGACTCTGGAGTTAATCTTCCTATGTTAAATCCTGTACCACTTAATGAGCTGTGTGACTTGGGCAAATATCATAGTCGCCCCTGGCCTCCACTGCTCTTCTATAAAATGGAGATTGTGATAATAGTGTCCACCTGTTAGGGTGGTCTGTGGATTAAACAAAAGAAGCTCGATAACTCTGAGCTCTTGTTATTGCTGCTGCTTATTTGTTAGGAAAGGAGGAAAAACAGAAATGAGAAAACTCCTAAATGGTGTGCATTCTGGAGTTCTGCTCAGGAAAAGAGAAGAAGGTGTCTGAAATGCCCTTTGGGCTGCAAACCCTTTGTTTTCTAACAGAGAAATTTTACTTCTACTGTTCAAGTGCAGAGTGCCCTTCACAGAAGTTGCTCCCCGAGTGCTGGGCTGGGCTGCTCACACCATGATGATTTGTCTTTGTGGCTCGAGCCCAGGGAAGCAGCACAACAAGTTTCTATTCCATTCAGAGGGTTTATTGTGGGCATCTAGAATGCCATCTTTATCCTAAGCCTTACTGGGGGACTCGCAGTCTCACATTTATTAAGAGGACACTAGGGCCGGCTCCACTGATCTCTGTCCCCGCCCAGTTCTCTGATTGGTTTGAGATACAGCTTTAGAGAACCTGAGGGACCCAGTCGGCTCAGGCAGCCTCGAAGGAGCAGGTCACCTGACCAGTGGAATGACCACTGATTCCCAGGTGTGACTGAGTGAGCGGGCTTATATCCCCAATGCCTGACTGTGATTAAACTCTAATGAGGTATGTGGATCTTCAAGGGGAAGGGCCAGGCCCCTTTAATAAGCACCCTTCTGAACAAAGGAGACAATGACGTTAATCCCAGTTCCACTAGGACCGAGTTTGATGTCCTAGGGCAAGCTGCTTAACCCGAGCTGGGGCCCAGCAGTGCAGCTCATAAGGACACAAAAGATGCGTCCATCTCTACTGAAATGTGAGGGAGTGTGCAGATGATTGTAACCGGGAAACTTCCTGCAGACCTGGTGTAATCATAAATTATAGTGACCACTTATTGGTGTTTACTTTCCTCTAGACTCTGTTCTAACTGCTTTAATCCTCTAGCTCATTTAACTCTTGTAAGGAGCCTACAAAGTAGGTTCCTTCTTTTTTTTTTTCCTTTTTTTTTAAACAGGGTATTGCTCTGTCACCCACGCCGGAGTGCAGTGGTGCAATATGGTTCACTGTAGCCTCAAACTCCTGGGCTCAAGCAATTCTCCTGCCTCAGCCTTCTCGGAACGTTTCTGGGGCCAGGTTGATCTAATCCCCCTCACAGTGAGCAGGTTATTTCACTCCCTGGAAGACTGGCTTCTTCCCTGCCTCACTTCAGTCCTTGCTGCCAGCAAGTTACTGAAGTCCTCAGAGGCCTCTCCACTGTGAAATGGACACTGTCTGTTTGTGGAACTGCAGGTGGATAACACCAGACCCAGCTAATTTTTATTTTATTTTATTTTTTGGTAGAGACAGTGTGTCACTATGTTGCTCAGGCTGGTCTGAAACCACTGGCCTCAAGCAATCCTCCCACCTTGGCCTCCCAAAGCGCTGGGATTACAGGTTTGAGCCACCATGCCCAGTCCGAAGTAGGGTCTATCATCATCATCATCTCATTTTATGGATGAGCAAATAAACCCGAAGGAGTTTAATAACTTGTCCAAGTCCAGATAGCCAAAAAGTGATTAAACTGGGATTGGAGCCCCAGGAAGCCAGACTCCAGAGCTCACGCAACTGAACCCTTATGCCATACTGCTCGCTTTCGTCAGTGGTGAGTATCCCTTCACTAACATGTAGACCTCTTCGTAAAGCTTTTACTCCAAGGAAAAGACTGGAGGGAGAAGGAAACATGATTCAAGAAAACTGGGCTGTCTTGCATGGTGCTGTAGCACTCCACGTGGGGAATATTGTATTTTCAAAGAAAGGGTGTGTCAGAAGGGGAATGAACATGGATTTTACATCAGATAGACTTGGCCCCTTAACCCCACTAAACCTAGGGCTCCTCCTCATATCACAGGGCTCAGACAGTCCTCATTCTGATTGGGAGGAGTGAGAGAAACTAGCGGAGTGCCTAGCATGACACTGGCATTCAGGAAACACTGTTTCCTTCCCCCATCCGTCTTTCTTCTCTCAAGTGAACTGAGTAGGCAAATAATTATACCTGGGGTACTTGCATTTCTTTGGCAGTAGAATAAAGTGAATTAAATGTATTTTTGAAGTTGAGGTTGCCATGAACTTGATTTGGTGGCCACTCTGTCCCAAGAAAACCTTTATCTTTGACGTCCTCACGTGCTGTAATTGCTTATCTCCCCTGTTCCCA
Source organism: Ateles fusciceps (assembly GCA_036589455.1). NCBI lineage: Eukaryota > Metazoa > Chordata > Mammalia > Primates > Atelidae > Ateles > Ateles fusciceps. Next base: position 3,626,593 of record JAZHEH010000564.1, on the reverse strand, counting down.
GTGCAATTGTCTTAGAAGCTCCTGTACTGGCTAGTCTTGGAGAAAACCATAAAACATTCATCTTTTGTGATCCTCAAAGAATAAAATCGTGAGGAGCCCTCACTGACTGACAGGGAAGTGAGGAATGAATGCTTCAGTTTGCAGGGATGATGATTTGCAGCCGTCATTTCTCAGGATGTGAATTGTTGGATGTTTTAAAATCTTGAGTGTCTTCATCGGAGCTCAAGTCGTCCCATGGCTGCCATTACTTCTGGTCACAGCCTTGTTGAAGGGAGTAACATTTCATAGGAGGGGGTTTACTGTTGGATGAGGTGCCCATCAGGAAGGACGTGGGATTTTTCATTCTAAATGCCTTGCCGTAAAACAAATGCCAGGGGTCCATTCCGCTCTCACTGGCGAATGTTTCTGGGGGTAGGTTGGCCTAATCCCCTCAGAGTGAGCAGGTGATCTCACTCCCTGGAGGGCTGGCTTCTTCCTTGGCTCACTTCACTCCTTGCCTCCAGCAAGTTACCGAAGTCCTCAGAGGTCTCTCCACCGTGAAAGGGACACCGTCTGTTCCTGACAGCTTCTCTGTCGAAGAAAGTCCCGGGGCTTTTATCTGCGTGGCCGGGGCCAGGTCTGGAACTGCCTGGAGCATGAGCCTTTTGGAGGGTCTCTTCCCAGTTGCTTTGTCTCTCTCCTCTCTCTGACTGGTCTAGTGATTTTTTATGTTGGTGAATAGGAACTTTACCATTAGTTTTCACTTTATGACCTCTCTGGGATCCCCCCCTCCATCCCTGAGATGGAGTCTCACTCTGTTGCCCAGGCTGGAGGGCAATGGTGAGATCTCAGCTCACTGCAACCTCTGCCTTTCGGATTCAAATGATTCTCCTGCTTCAGCCTCCAGAGTAGCTGGGATTACAGGCCTGCTTCACCACACCCAGCTAATGTTTGTATTTTAAGTAGAGGCATGGTTTCACCAGATTGTCCAGGCTAGTCTCAAACTTCTGACTTCCGGTGATCTGCCCACGTCAGCCTCCCGAAGTGTTGGGATTACAGGCATGAGCCACTGTGCTGCCTCAGGTTTTTTTTTTAATCCTTTCCAAATAGAGTATCAGATACTTTGCCCAAGTATACTTGGGCCTTAGACTGTGTTTGATGAATATTATTTGGCACCATTTATTATTTTTTTCATTAAAAAAATTTAAAAATGACGTATAGTAATTGTATGTATTTATGAGATACATAGTGATGTTTCCATACCTATAATGTATGGTGATCAGATCAGATCAGGGTAATTAGCATATTCATAAGTTCAAACATTTATCATTTTTTTGTGTTGGGGACTTTCAATATCCTCCTTCTAGCTGTTTGAAACTATAGAATAGATTATTGTTAACTGTAGTCACACTGCAGTGGTATAGAACACTAGAAATTATTCCTCCTATCTTGCTGTAATTATGTCCCTTTTAACAAATCCCTCCCTCCCCCCTTCCCCCCACCCTTTCCTGTTGGCATCATTTATCAGGCACTGATTCTGTGCGGGCTGGGTGCTAGAGGGTTTGCAATGTTACTTAGCTTCATTTGCCTCCCTCCACTGCACCAAGAGGTGGCCCCTGTTGCTACCTATTTTATAGAGGGCAAAGTTCTTGCAACCAGCCAGTGACCAAAGTAGGACTTGAGTCTGGCTAGATCTCTCTGACTCCAGAGGCCATGGTCTCTTACTGGTACTCTCCTTGGCTTGACACAGTGGGGTTAGAGAGTACATAATTTGATCATGACAAATTCCTCCCGACGAAGGGAAAATCCATTCAAACCACATGATGAGAACGCTCCTTTGTGACAGTTAGAGCTTGCCTTCTGACACAGAGCTCTCTCTCCTGGCCTCTCCCCCATATTTGTAACATTTCTGACATAACAGAGAGCCTCCACAACAAGGTTAGGGTGCTGGACCATTGGTCTCTGACTTACTGACTCATTTCATTGGCTGTTCTCATTGGGCCTGACTCCACCATGCTTTGGTGGAGAAGGATTTAGTCTAAGATGTGGGCAGTGGCATTGAGGAGTGGGTATTGTGCTGTGGTCCTGGGTGTGAACCTTTGGTGTTGTCATGGCAACCAAAGCTACTATTCTGCAGATGAGAGGGCTGGGGATTATGAGCTGCCAAACTGTCCTCTCCATACCCAAGGAGATGTTGGGTGATTTGCATGACCCATAAGCACTTCCCAAGGCTGTGGCACTGCCCTTCTGCCAAGACCTGAGTCACTCACTTGCTCACTCACTCATTTGTTCACTCACTCATTCATTCTTTCATTCAACAAATTTGTTGATTGCCTACTGTGCTAGATACTGAGATGTAATAATGAATAAAAGACAGACATGGTCCCTGCCTTCTTGGAGTTTATAGCTAGAATGACCAAATGTCCCAGGTTTTGTGGTTGTGGAGTAATTGTTAATAGTGCCCCTTTCTCTCTCAAAAGTGTCCTGGGGCCAGGTGCGGTGGCTCATGTCTATCATCCCAGCACTTTCAGAGGCTGAGGCAGATGGATCACTTGAGCTCAGGAGTTTGAGACCAGCCTGGGCAATATGGCAAAACCCTGTCTCTATTAAAAAAAATGTGTTTTGGTTTGAAAGATAAAATATATGGTGACCCTACTTATAGAAAGTGGGAGAGGCAAACCTTATGGGTGTTATTACACAAATAATTGTAACTATAACCCAGACGAGAGTTGCAAAGGAGAGGGAGCTAGAGCTATGGGACACCCGAAGAGGAGAACTGATTTCGTAGGACAGGGATTCCAGGCAGAGGAGGCAGAGTCAAGGCCCTGGATGAAGGGAAGCAACCTGTGTGGCTGAGGATGTGAGAGAAGTGAGCAAATGTGCCCAAAGGGCATTTAGCAAAGGGAACTTAGAAAGCAGTTTGGCTGGAGACAGGCGGGAGCTAAACCATGCAGGGGCTGATTTTGGATTTTATCTTCAGAGCACCCTGAAGCTTACAGTTATATTTTCAGCAACAGGGTATATGATCTGGTCAATCAGTACATTACCATTTTGTTCCTTCATATAAACTCAAAGGGTTTGAAGTTATTCATTCATTAATTCAATAACTAAACATTTATGGAGTGACAACTGTGGCACTCTGCTAAGTGTTTTGCTCTGGATTTCTGACCTGAATTGTCCTCAGTGGTGCCAAAACTCAACTCTTGGGGGAAGCCTTTATGGACCTTTATGTCGGGTCATGTCCTGTTGGCCCCATTTGCCCTGCACTATACTCGCTAGACTCTCTTGGGTGACCTTCACTTTTCTCTTTCCCCTTCCCATGACTGTGAGCTCTTTGAAGTTGAGTCTGTGTGTCTTTTATCAATAAATCCCTTCTGCCTGGCACAGTGGCTGGCCAACAGAAGATGCCAAAGGCTTGAGGAAGAAGGAATGGTGCTCTTTGTATCTGCTTTGAAGACCAAGAACCTTTCATTTAGAACCTTCACAGAAGGAAAGCACAAAATTCTGTTTCTATATTATACAAGTCCTTTCTTTTTGGTCTGGTTGTCAATAGTACCTCTCTGGATCCGCCTCCTGGATTCAAGTGATTCTCCTGTCTCAGCCTCCTGAGAAGCTGGGACTAGAGGTGCGTGCCACCATGCCCAGCTAAGACAAAATCTCACCTTTTTATCTTCTTTATGCCTGAGCAGATTCCCTTGGTATCTATAGCCGTCAAAGCTTTACATATTTACATGTTTAGGGACATAAGGCTTTTTAGGAAAGCAGTTTGTCGGAAAGCACAGCACCCGAGATGTTCTCGGAAATCCTTGTTGTGACTTCAGGGTACAGATCCAGAGCAGCCTTCTCTTTGTGCTGAACCATCCCCTATTTCAAGCAGCCTTTTGTCCAGGAAGTTTAGGAAGCAGCTGAGGCAGCAGATGACCTCTGGTCTGGAGAGTGCAGGTTCGGGTTCTTTGAGCCCAAGGGCTCTGAGTTGAAGTGACTCCTCCTGGCTATTGCTTTGAATTCAGAAGAGCTGCCCTTTCACCAGCAAAGCAGTCACATGAAAGATGCTTCAATGTGTGCAAGATCAGGCCTGCAGCCCCCAGTCTGTCTCTACAGGCCTCCAAGTCATTATTATTATTGTTTCTATCCCTGGGGTTATTGATTTCTTCACTGTTTAGTGAAGGAGATCTAAAGCTTTTAAGCCAGAAGTTAGAGGTAATGGAAATTGGCATGCCACTGGAAAATGAATTTGCAAATGAGAATTCAATGTTCTAAAAAAATCTCCCATAAAAATAAAACCCAAAACCAGAAGTGAATGCTCCTGTGACTACATTTCTATACAAATGTGCATGTATTTGTTCTCCTTCAGAGTGTGGCTGTGTACATTATGGAATAATGAGATTTTGATGGTGTGTGATTCCTACAATTGCTCTTATTACTTATCACAATAAAATGTTTTCATTTATGTGACTAATATTTACTTAGTATTTATCATGAAGCAGGTGCTGTGTTTGGCCCTAGTGATTAAAAAATAATGAAAAATGCAAGATGCCTTCACCCTGTCCTCAAGGAGCTTGAAGTTCATATGAATTACATCGCTAGCTAATACTGGCACTGTGCTTACTGTGGACAGGAACCGCTCTAAATGCTTTATGTATAGTCACTCATTTAAATTTTACAGTGATCCTAGGAAGTGGGGTAAGAAACTGAGGCCCAGAGAAGTTAAATAACTTGCCCAAACGTAAGTGAGAGGTGGAACAGTGACCTAGCCAAGGCAATCTGGCTTTAGGATCCATGCTTTTTAGCCATGATGCTATACTCTAGTGAATAGTTACAGCCCAGTATGATTGCTTCTGGAAGACAAGGAAACACTCAGGTCCTTAGTCACAGAGCAGGAGTCTCTGACTCAACCTATGGGACCCCCAAGAGGACCTTCATTCACCTGTGAGTCAACTGCAGAGAGTCGTGATTACTTCCTGGTTGTCCTTTAGAGTGACAGGGCTTTGTGTCTTAACATAAGGTGTTGAGGCTGGGTCACTCTTTTCTATCTAAAACCAGTGTCCATGGGTTATCATTCAGGTCTGCAATTAAGAATAGCTTATAACATTTATTTTTCCTTCCTTCTCTATGGAAATGGGCCTGCCGGTGCAGCTTAACTTTACTAAGTGAGTGTTTAACCTTTTGCTTTTTTAAAAAATGGAGATGAGAAATACAAATTATGACTTCTCAAAAACTGTCCTTTTTTTTTAGTTAGAAGAAGGTGACATGACAGATAAGCTTTAGAAAAATGTTTACAAGAGAACTATTTGTGGGAGATAGAAGGCTGGAGTTAAAAGAGAGGACTTTTAACCAGTCTCAACTCTGACACTTTCCCAACTACTGTAACTGTGGACAAGTTACTTCTGTTTTCTACCGTCTCGCTTGTAAAATGGGAATAGTAATGGAATCGATGATGACAGGGTTTCGTGAGGACTCAATAGGATAAGAAGACAGAGTCTGGCACGCTGCAAGTGCTGGCAGCTGATTAATTTTAGGAGTATTCTAGAACTTTCCCTGGAGTTTCTAGCGTTGTTTCCACTTTGTCTCTCCCCTTATCAAACTATGCTCATGGGAGATATGGTGACCCATTCTCTAAGGAGGCACAGAAAATGATTTTTTTTTTTTTGACACAGAATCTTGCTCTGTCACCCAGGCTGGAATACAGTAGTATGATCGTGGCTCACTGCAGCCTCCACCTCCTGGGCTCAAACAATCCTCCCACCTGAGTCTCCTGAGTGGCTGGGACTATAGGCACACACCACCATACCTGCCTAATTTTTGTATTTTTTGTAGAGATGGGATTTTGCTGTGTTGTCCAGGCTGGTCTTGAACTCCTGTGCTCAAGCAATCCTCCTTAGCTACCCAAAGTGTGGGGATTACTGGCGTGAGCCACCATGCCAAGCTGGAAATGAAATCTTAATCTGTGATTAATATTGAGCACTCAAAAGCAATAAAGAGCCCCAAGTAAATAGCTACAATAAAAACAAGACAGCAGAAGCCTCTCCTTTTCATGTCGTTAATCATCTAAATATTAAATTTCAGGCTCTGTTTAGTGCAATGACAATGGAAGGAATAGTAACCTTCCATTAGTGCACAGTGTAATGAATCAGAATTCCTGTAGCTGCTTTTGTAGTCCAGTACAGTTTTTTTTTTTTTTAAATAGAAATTGGATAGGCCCATCTTTAATGGGAGTAATCTCAAGTGCAGAGATAGCAAGGCATATATCAAACACTCTCCTCAGGACCAGGGCAATTTTTCAACATCACTTGGCAAATTTGTTATTCTGCCTGTCAAGTGTGAGTCCAAACTGAGATGGAAGAGTGGCAGCTTGTTGGTCTGAAAGTTTATTGATCATATCAAAGTATACACATCTATCCCTCCTTCCTCAGTGGACCTGATACATTCGTCATGGCTTAAAATTTATCTTATTTCATCCTTCTGTATAGTCAAAGAGAGAGAGAGGAAATGAATTTTCCACCATAAGGCACAATTTGGAAGGTACAAGAGCACCCCCAAATATGACTTGGTCTCATAAGATAATATTTAGATAGATTAGTCAATAGTGAATATCCAAAGTTCTAATGAATTGAGTCTCAGAAATCCCCATTGTAAGAGATCAACCTGTGGTAGCAAAAAAAGCTAGCATGTCTAAGACCAGATGCTATGAGCATGCATGCTAGTCCATCCTGGGTTTCTCTCTCCTCTTCTTCAAACAGATTCTCCACTTGCCCTGTCCTTTCTGCCAGTGGCCACCACTTTAGATTTATAACCAGGCTGTAAAGTTCTGATGAAAACTTGCTGCCTGGCTCCCTGAGGACTCCCGAGGAAATGCTAATATTTGCACATAACCGGATACTTAGAGCAGTAGGAAAATATACGCCATTATAATATCCACCACATTACTGAAGGTGCCTCTTTCTTTGCGTCTGCATGGTCTGGTCTGCTTTTAGTGAGGGACTCTGAGGTGGAGGTGGTGTGGCAGTTAGGAAGGCCACTTGATTGGGATGTGTCCACTCAGGTCAGCCCATGCCTGACTGCCAGGTTGACTGTCTGTCTGGGTGGGAGATAAAGGCATAGATGCGTCAGCCCACATTCTCTTCCCCTCGTCCTATTGCAGATCGTTGGGTGTCCCAGGCTGGGTGTGAGCCAGCCTGTGCTTCCCACAGGTGGGAAGCTGTACATCTGAGCCGGAGAAAGAAAAGGAACTCGAGGTGGAGAGAAGATGCCTTTGCAGAGTTCGGGATGGTGAACGCCCTGTTGACAATTCTGAGAGCATTGTTTGCTAGCTTTGTTGCATACGAGATGTGTACTGTACATAAGGAACTTTACTGTTCTCGGTGTCATGAGTCCCGTGGGGGCAGCAGTGTTGCACATCGCACTAGGTCCTCAGGGCTGAGTTAGTCTATGCTCAGAAGTACTCCGAAAGGATTCCTATTACTAATACTCCTGAATAAGAAATGACAAGGCACAGTGCCTGAAGTCTTGTGTTCATTTTTAAACAACTCTGACAACAACCCTGCATGGCAAGTATTAGTCCCTCATTTTATAGATGAGGAAACCGAGGTTTAGAGAAGCTGAACAACTTGCAAGGCTGAACATTTACTGCTCTATCAAAGAACTTTCCCTGTTGCAAGAGTAATGTATGAGGTACTTCTACCGTCAACCTCTCTGAACTGAAGCCAAGACATCTCTGAATCAGCCACAAAAGTGCCTCGCTAGGTGTGGCCCCAGAAATCCTCCCTAAGACCCTCCCATGGTTGCTTGAAATATCATGAACTCACCTTGCCCTTGGATGTAAAGTTGCCCTTCCCCAAGCCACAGAATATTCACTTCTGTGGCTGTGGAATATTTATATTTGAAATACTTCTGAAGCAGGAGAAAGAATTGCGGCAAGCAAATTAAATATTGTCTTTCCACTTCAAACCCGAGGCTCTTCCGCCACAAATGTGTGAGGAGGTGGGTGGAGATGTTGCTGCCCTGCTGCTGGGGTTTTGAATCATTAGGGACATTTTTGAGTGGTAATGAATGTGGTCTGCCAATTGCCTTGCTCTCAGAAATCCCCATTGTAAGAAATTAACCTGTGGTAGCAAAAAGCTAGCGTGTCTAAGACCATACGCTATGAGCATTGTGGCTTTCCTTCCAACTGCTAATGGCTGGAATAGGCTCACTTTTAATACACTTCAGAAGCCACTTTCCACACTCATGCCCTTACCCTGCCTCAATCCCTGGCTGAATCTCCAATTCATAATCCCTTTGCTGCCTGTGCCACCTAGGGAGTAAGAACATTGTGTATGCAGCCCACAGATGAAGTTCTTTCTCGAGAGACAAACAGTCTGTTAGTAAAATGACCATGTGTCCTGGGTTGCACCTGTCCCGTGGCCCCAGCATAGTTGTGAACAGAGCTACCTTTCTATTTGCAAGTTCCCTGCTTTGGACAAAAGATCAACTGGTCACCTAGCTATCGGCGTCCATGCATAGGGCACGAATCTGTTGTATTCTTCAGCCAATCTGAGACAAGCCGAGAGATTAGTGCTGCACCTTTGTTTGTCTTTCTTTTTGGTGGCACATAAGGAAACAGAGAAACAGATGATCTCACTGAGTGCACAGATCATAGGAGAGAAGCCACAGACAGTTAGTGGTCCCCTGCGGGCCATCATTCATCCCAGTGCAACACTAACGCTCATGATGGTATCTCGGGCTGTCTGGAGCAGTGATTCATGTAGCTGTTGTTGCCTGATGGGAGGAAACTGGTGGGGGAAACCTGGTGGGGGGTTCTGTGAGGGGTCCAGTTACCTCCTCCTCTTCTCTTTCTGCGCATCAGCTACAGACCCGCCTCACTTTGTGAGAGGTTGCAGTTTCTCTCTTAGGCATGTCAGGTAGTCCTAATGCCTGGTGTGGAGGAGGGAGGACGAGGGAGAGAAAGGGGCACAGAATCTTTTAGATCTTGCCCTCTTTCAAGTCAGCTCTCCACCTCTTTTTAAAAGAAATAAATCATTATTATTTTGTTGTTGTTGTTGAGTTGCTTTTGTGTTTGTCTAATTTTAGAAAAAAGTAAAATGTTTTCCTCTTACATCTCTGGGAAGAAAATATATCTAAATTTATTATTTTAGTTTGTTCATTTATTTATTGTTGACTTAAAACATTCACTCCTGGGTCATTTACTGGGTAGCTAGGTGAGTGCTGGAAATTCCAGCTTAGAGGCTAAAAAGGAAATCCAAGAAGGAATGGAATTAAAATTTAAAGTAATGCCTTTTTATCTACAGTATCCTCCGTATCTAATTATCTGTCTACTTCTATTGAATTATCTATCTGTGTGTATTTTTTTGATCCTCATAAGGTCTCTCTGAACTTGATAATGGTTGAACTTGTAAGTGAACAATGATGCTCATTGAGTCTGAAATTATTGAATAACATTGGTCGAACCTCTACCCTGTAACATCTTTTGAGTTAAATGTACAGAGCGCAGTTGTATCTTTCACCATCTGTGTGCTCATGCATTCCTAATGGGCTGCTCTCCATTCACTTCTGCAGCCTCAGTGCAGAGAAAAATCTTAAAAGCAAATGCAGTTAATTTTAAAATGTTCTACCTGAGCTCAAACAATTAAGATTATCAGAAAATACTTTAGAAAATTAACAGAAATTAGAACTAGAAACTCAATTAGAATTGTTATTATTGAGTTAAAAACGATGTTGCCAATTCAAGTGATAACAGTCCGTTATAACCCAAGTTTGCTGATTCATTGGAATTCTGGTTGTTTGCCAGAGATTTTCAGAGCCATAAAAATCAGATAGAAAAATCAAGTATCATTCTCAGTCTTGGGGTTTTCTAAAGCCTTACCAGAAGTTCGGTGACTTGTGGGAGAGCTTATTTTTCTCCATCTCCTTGAGTCTTGCTCTCGAGGAGTTAGTTCAGATCATCAGTGGCCCTACTGTGTCCATAACAATGCTTATGTGTAATTTCCACAAAACTGCTTCCCCCAAGGCATTTAGGTGCGTTGCCCATTTTACTGGAGATTAGGCAGGGAGAGAGGAATTGACATCACAGATAGTACTCAGTTGAAATTGGATACTAGATAGAGTTGCTCTTCAAAGCCCCGGGCAACCTACTGAGCCTGAATTTCCCACGTGTCAGTTGACACCTCTTTTCTCGCTGTATTTCTCTTGTCCTCCTTTTCAGGCCTTCTCTCTTTCTCTGATCCCTCCCTTTTTGGGTATAAAATTCAGCCTTTTTCCATTTTAATTAATTTATTCTCTAATTTTATTTTAATGCAGAGTGACTCATCTCTAATAAGCTTCAACAGCCAAATGAAGTTTGGTGTCTCCATTTGCATGTTCAAGGAAGTAGACTAATTAGAAATGATCCCTTGTAAGGTCACTTCTGCCTAAATTCTGGGACAATGGCTGTCCTCCTTCCTTATCTGTCTGGAGGTGAGGATGGATGTGGGGGGAGGTGGCGTGCATTCTGGGTACCAAAGGTAGAGGAAAGGCAAAACCATCTGCTTTGGGCCAGACAGGGTTGAATCCTGGCCTCTCCACTTCCTGGCTGGGTGACCTAGGACAAGTTCCTTAAGTTTCCTGAGCCTGTTTCCCCATCTCTAAGGTGGGGGATAATACTACTTTATTGCGAGTTGTGGAAAGAATAGAATGGAATCATATACAACTTGTAGGAAGGATAAACAGAATGCACCTGGCGAGAGGCAGGCACTTAACAAATGTTAGTTTCCTTTTCCTTTCAACTGATAAACACTTTCTTGAGGGTTACATAGGTAAACATTAAATATTTATAAATTGCATAATTCAAGAAAAATGAAACTTGGAATCTTCAGACTTTTTGATGAGACACATCAACATCATCCCCGTTTGTCTTTCGTGCAAATCTGTATTTCTCTGTGCTGTGCTGGGTTTCTTATGACATTTATGTGGAATTCTCAGCACCGTGAGACTTGTGTGAGCCTAACCTCTCTTCACAGCTTGATAGGAGTTGTAAATATTAGGTGCTGATGGTATGATTTGAGGCAACCTAAGTGACTGAAGCCTAGAGCTCTCCCTGTGGTATTATTTCCAAGTGGACTCATCAGAGCTGAATAGATAATGAAGATAGAAACCCTGGTGAAAGCTTTGTGGCTTGGTCTGATGGTACTCATATGGCACAGTTAAAATGGTGATGTTACCAGTGGAAAGGACTCACCATCTGTCTCCCCTCTAGAGCAGAGCGGAACATACCTCTGATGGTTATGTGACCATTGTCAATTAGGCTGATTTATGCAATGACAGTCTGTACACATCGCATGCAGCCAGATTTTAAATTCTAGGGTGCCAGGGTTTGTTAGAAATAGTGGCCGGCTGTGGCCTTGCATAATATTCCATGCTCCCTTTGAGGCAGAAAAGAATAGATTAAGAACTTGACAGAAGGTGCTTTTTTTCCCCTGGATGGTCCAGTCAGTTGCCTATGAGTCTGCCAAATCTAGCTCGCAGCCTCTTTTGTACAACCCCTGAGCTGAAAATCATTTTTACATATTTAAAGGATTATTTAAAAAAAAAAAGAAAAATATACAACAGAGACCATATGTGGCCCACCAAGGCTAAAATATTTACTATCTGGCCCTTTATGGAAAGGTTGTTGATCCCCTGGTCCATCCAGTGTTTGAAGTAACCCAGATTAAAGAAGGCAAAATGTACTGATGATTGACTTTTTCAGTTGTAATCTGATTTGTGACAACCACTCTGTGCCATGGGCATTACTTAGGATAAATGTAATTACGTTTCAATATTTGTGTCTCGCTCTCCCTACCTAGGGTTAGGTTTGCCCAAGGAACAGAATCTCTGTTTGTTGTTCTAGAAGCAGCTCCTATGTCTGTTACCTCTTCTCCAAGGCTTTCACCTGTCGCTTTTCTATCCCAGCTCACCTGTGTGAACTGCATGGAGTTGGGCTGCCATGACACCACGTCCTACCTTTTCCCCTGGCTTGAAAGAGGATGGCAGGGGCCAGCTCAGGAAGAACTGCTATGGAGTTTTTCACTGTATCCTGCTCGTGATGAGGCTAGGGAGGGATTTTTAGCAGTATATTTAATTGTTGCCGAAGTATGAACTTGGGGAAGGAGGCAACTGTGAAGCAGTGATGCATAGACTAAGTCTCCTGGAAGAAGCACGGCTCGAATTAGACCCAGGAGGATGTGCACTGTTTGTGGGAGGGCACAGGTACATCAGTACAGGGAACATCTCATGGCATGTCCTGCCCAGAGTGGGGGAATTTATAGCAGTGTGAGATGAAAATGAGTCAGCATTGTGGCCAGTTTGTTGGAAATTTTAAGGTGTATGGAATTCCAAATTCAGTAATCATTGAGGAGTCGTTGTAGCTTATTTTTAAAAAGAACAATGTGTGTGTGTGCTGTGGGGTGGGGGGAGAGTGAAATGACAATCATGAAATTGGCTACTGTTTGTTAAACCCTAACTGGGTGCCGGACATTGAGCTAAAGGTGTTACTTGGACCATCTCATTTAATCCTCACAACAACCCTGTGCGGAAAGTATTATCTCTAGTTTTCAAATGAGGAAACTAGGCTTAGAGAGGTTCAAATAACTTGCCCAAGGTTCTGAAGTTAATAATGGGCACAGCCAGGATGGCTCTTAACTCCTGCCCTGTTGAACAAGCTCAATATAAAACATTCTTACAAGGCAGAAAAGAGTGAAAAAGCAACCAAAATCCTACCTTGCAGAAATGCCCACTTTGGGTGAACATGCTTCTAGACATTTGTGTGTGTGTGTGTGCGTGTGTGTGTGTGTGTGTGTGTATGCACAGCAACTTGTATGCCTTTTGCATAATCTGGGCCAACCCATGCCTGCAAGCTTTCTGTAAATATCACCATATTCTATATCCTAGTGTTTCCCCCCCAACTTAACACTAATCTTCTAATGTTCACAACTGGGTGCATAGTATTTTGCTTTGGGACGGTACGCTCATCCACTTAACTAGTTCTTTCTAGATCATTGCAAGTTCTTGAGCAGGGGAATAATTTACTGGAGCCTTGCTTTTCTTTTCTTTCTGTCTTTCTTTTTCTCTCTCTCTCTCTTTTTTTTTTTATAAAAAAACAACTTTTAAACTGAGTCTTGTGCTTTTTCCCTTTTTTTGCAGCATGCCCTTGATGCTGACAATGCGGGAGTCAGTCCAATAGGAAACTCTTCCAACAACAGCAGCCACTGGGACCTCGGCAGTGCCTTTTTCTTTGCTGGAACTGTCATCACCACCATAGGTACCCATTCGTTTGCTCATATCTCTTCCTCTGCAGGTCATCTTGAGTAAGGGCGCTTAGTCAGGGTTTTGTTCTCATCGCCTACACTATAGTTTGAGGTTCAGAGGAGGCTTATGAAACACTGTCATTTGAATTAACGCAGTCATTGTGGTGGCTTTCAACAAAAGCCAAAGCAGAATGAAGTATCTCTTTGTCCAGAATGAAAGGCTAGCGAACCTAATGAAAAGGTTAGAATGGAAAATATGAGTTGGTCGGTTGAACTTGGATTACTCATTTGAGTTCAACTTCCATTTGGAAAATTGTACTTCTTATTAAAGTTACAGAGTAAAGAACCAAAATGTTCTACGAAGTTTGTTATAAAAAACAGCCGCATTCTAACCCTCTCACCTTTTCTTACCTTCCCGGAGACTGTCACTTTCATCTGTTTTGATTGTTGATTTTAACGTTCATCCCCATGTCTTTAAATATCATGCTTGTGCTACTTCCGCAATTTTCAGTTTTTGATATTTTTTTTGACTTCCTATTGTGGAAGATGAGGAGTTAGTTCTCTTTCTTCCTCCCTGCCCCACCGCAGAAGGGCTCTTTTCCTGGCCTCCTGTCTTCCCAATATTTAATTAGATAGAAGTGAAACATCTGCATTATTTTGACTAGATAAGTGCTTTTTGCAACTGATCCTAGAATGAACTGTGATGACTTCTTTCCTGTATCAGTCTTTGTCTTATTTTATTTGTGTGTGTCTTTTTTTTTGTAACACTTAGAGAGTTTTGTTTTTTTATCTTAGGGGTTAACTTCATTTATTTATTTATTGAGATGGAGTTTCACTCTTGTTGCCCAGGCTGCAATGCAGTGGCACGATCTGAGCTCTCTGCTACCTCTGCCTCCTGGGTTCAAGCGATTCTCTTGCCTCAGCCTCCCGAGTAGCTGGGATTATGGCACCTGCCACCATGCCTGGCTAAGTTTTATATTTTTAGTAGAGACAGGGTTTCACTGTGTTAGCCAAGATGGTCTTGAACTCCTGACCTCAAGTGATCCACCCATCTTGGCCTCCCAAAGTGTTGGGATTGAAGATATGAGCCATTACACCTGGCCTAGGGGCTAACTTTATAGGTATAATGGCATATAATAATCTTAGTGTTCTGTTAACCAATATGTATTTGATCCCTATAATGGGTGATGATATCTCTTCTCTCTCTTTTCCAACACAAAATTTTAGTGGACATCATCTTTTAAATGATTAAATGTGCTTATGTTTCTCTTATATGATTTGCTAGCTTTAAATGATAACTCTTGGCTCTCAGCTATTACATATAATGCAGTCAGTGAACTTAGCATCTCAACTTCCTTTCACTCCTCTGCTATCCATTATTACTCATTGTATCATTCTCTGTAAGTTGTATCTCACTTTATTGTGCCTCGCTTCATTGTGCTTTGAAGATGCTGAGTTTTTTTTTTTTTTTTTTAAACAAATTTAAGGTGTGTGTGTGTGGCAATCCCACATCGAACAAGTCTATCGGTGCCATTTTTCCAATGTCATGTGTGCCACTCTGTGTCTCTGTGGTGCATTTTGGTAATTTTCACAATATTTTCAAACTTTTTCACTTTTAATTATGTCTGTTAAGGAGATCTGTGGTCAGTGATCTTTGAGGTGATGATTGTCATTGTTTGGGGGTGCCACAAACCAGGCCCTTTAAGACGGTGAGCTTAGTAAGTGCTGTGTGTTCTGACTGTTTCACCAGCTGACCATTCAGGCACCCCTGCTCCCTGAGGCACAATGGTATTGAAATTTGGCCAATTAATAACGCTGCAGTGGCCTCTCAGTGTTCAAGTGAAATGAAGAGTCAGTGCATGTCTCTCATTTTAAATGTAAATCTAGAAATAATTAAGCTTGGTGAGGAAGGCATATAGAACTCCGAAATAGGCCAACAGCTAGGTCTCTTCTGCCAAACAGTTAGCCAAGTTGTGAGTGCAAAGGAAATTTTGTGTTTTTTTTTTTTGAAACAGGATCTTCTGTGTCACCCACGCAGGAGTGCAGTGGTGCCATCATGGCTCACTGCAGCCTTGATTCCTGGGCTCAAGGGGTCCTCCCACCTTAGCTCCCTAAGTAGCTCAGACTACAAGTGTGCATCACCATGCTGAGCTAATTTTTTAAAAATTTTTTGTAGAGACGGAGTTTCATTATGTTGCCCAGGCTGGTCTCGAACTTCTGGGCTCAAGTGATCCACCCACCTTGGCCTCCTAAAGTGCTGGGATTACAGGCATGAGCCATGGTCCCTGGCCAGGAAAAGTTCTTGAAAGAAATTAAAAGTGCTACTCCAGTGAGTGAGCACAGGAATGATAAGAAAGTGAACCAGCCTTATTGCTCATATGGAGAAAATTTTAGTGGTCTGGATAGAAGATCAAATCAGCCATAATATTCCCTTAAGCCCAAATCTAATCCAGAGCAAGGGCCTAATTCTTTTTAATTCTATGGAGGCTGAGAGAGGTAAGGAGGCTTCAGGAGAAAAGCTTGAAGCTAGCAGAGGTTGGTTTGTGACATTTTAGGAAAGAAGGCCTTTTGATAATGTAAAAGTGGAGGTTAAAGTGGCAAGTGCTAAGGGAAAAGCTGCAGCAAGTTACCCAAAAGGTCTAGCTAAGAAAGTGGCTGCACTAGGCTGGGCGCAGTGGCTCACGCCTATAATCTCAGCACTTTTGGAGGCTGAGGCAGGTGGATCACGAGGTCAGGAGTTCGAGACCAGCCTGGCCAACATGGTAAAACCCCATCTCTACTAAAAACACAAAAATTAGCTGGGTGTGGTGGCGGGTGCTTGTAATCCCAGCTACTCGGGAAGCTGAGGCAGGAGAATTGTTTGAACCCGGGAGGCGGAGGTTGCAGTGAGCTGAGGTCACGCCATTGCACTCCAGCCTGGGTGACAGGGCGAGATTACATCTCAAAAAAAAAAAAAAAAAAAAAAAAAAGTACCTACACTAAACAACAGATTTTCATTATAGACAAAACAGTCTTATATTACAAGAAGATGCCATCTAGGACTTTCATAGCTACAGAAGAGAAGTCAATGCCTGGCTTCAAAGCTTCAAATGATAGGCCGACTCTCTTATTAAAGGATAATGCAGCTGGTAACTTTAAATTGAAGCCAGTGCTCATTTACCATTCAGAAGATCCTAAGGCCCTTAAGGATTATGCTAAATCTATTCTGCCTTCCTTCTATAAATGGAACTACAAAGCCTAGATGACAGAACCTCTGTGTACAGCATGGTTTACTGAAGAGTTTAACCTCACTGTTGAGACCTACTGCTCAGAAAAAGATTCCTTTCAGAAGAGTACTGTTCACTGACAATGCACCTAGTCACCCAAGAGCTCTGATGGAAATGTGCAAGGAGGTAAATGTTATTTTCATGCTTGCTAACACAACATCCATTCGTCAGCCCATGGATGAAGAAGTAATTTTAACTTTGAACTCTTATTATTTAAGAAATACATTTCATAAGGCTGTAGCTGCCATAAATAATGATTCCTCTGATGGCTCTGAGCAAAGTAAATTGAACGTCTCCTGGAAAGGAGTCATCGTTGTAGATGCCATTAAGAACTTTTGTGATTAACTGGAAGAGGTCAAAATATTAACATTAACAGAGTTTGAAAGAAGTTGATTCCAAGCCTCATGGATGATTTTGAGAGGTTTAAGACTTCAGTTTTTAATTCTATGGAGGCTGTCACTGCCAGTGTGTTGGAATTAGAAGTGGAGCCTGAAGATGTGACTGAATTGCTGTATCTCATGATAAAACTTGAATGTATGAAGAGTTGCTTCTATGGATGAGCAAAGAAAGTGGTTTCTTGAGATGGAATCTGTTCCTGCCTGTAAAGATGCTGTGAATATTGTGGAAATGACAACAGAGGATTTAGAATATTATATCAGTTTAGTTGATAAAGCAGTGACAGGGTTTGAGAGGATTGATTCCAATTTGAAAAAAGTTCTACTGTGTGCAAAATACTATCAAATGGCATTGCATGTTACAGAGAAATTGTGAATGGAAGAGTCAATGGATGCGGCAAGCTCCTTGGTTGTTTTATTTCAAGAAATTGTCACAGCCACCCCAGCCTTCAACAATCACCACTCTGATCAGTCAGCAGTCATCAACATCAGAGGAAGACCCTCTGCTAGCAAAAACATTATGACTTGTTGAAAGCTCAGATTATTATTAGAATTTTTGGCAATACAGTATTTTTAAGTTAGGCATGTATATTGTTTTTTAGACCTAATGCTATTGTACACTTAATAGACTATAGTAGAGTGTCATCATAACTTTTATATGCACTGGGAAACAAAAGAAATTGTGTGGCTCACTTTATTGCAGTGGTCTGGAGCCTAACTCACAATGTCTCTGAGGTATGGCTGTATAAACTCAGGGTATGTAATTTACATTGTAATCTGTTACCCCGATATTTGCATTTGTTTTCGTCATAGCTCTATAGTTAGATATCATGAGTGTTCTAACTTCTTTGCATGTCTTCTATGTCTCTCATTTCTCTTCTACTTTTTAACTCTTAAAATTTTGTTTTCATTTTGTTAATTTTATTCTCCGTATTCCTTTTGTATGTTTTCCACAATGCCTATGCTACCACGTGCTCCTTCCAATTTTATTCTTTGTTTTTGTGATCAGTAGGGGATTTTTGATTTTTCCCTTTTCCATTTCTTTCCTGAATTTCATAGCTCACATTTCATCTTCAGTTATTTTTCCATTTTTCCACTGATTTCTTGCATTTCTGCTTTTTGGCTTCTCTGTGAAGATTCTTAGAGATGATTATTTCATACATGGTTACAATTTTGGTCTGGTTTTGGAAACATTTTTCTGGTGACCATCCTTCCATCCATTGGTAAGTTTTGCTACTCTTCACATGTTTTTCTTATGGAAGGTTTATATTTATGCAGGGTCAACTTCTTTTTAAAATACCAAGCAAACGGGATATTCCTGGACCAGCTTCCTGTCAAATAGTTTCATGGGGTCGTGGAGAGGAGAGCAGGGGTGAGTCAGGGTACCACCTTCCAGATAGCACATCCTAACTCTCTTTGTTTCTGTGAAGAGTATTTCCTGCAAATAGGGTCCATCTGTATTATTTCTGTCCTAGCTCTCCTGTTTTCTGAACCAGATCAAGTTCAGGGTGGCTTCTGCTGCTATCCCTCTTTATCCTGTATTTCACACTTGGTAAAAACAGGGACATCTCTTTTGAAATTCAGAGTGAGACCCTCACCTTTACACTTGGATATTTTCTGGTACTTTCTGAAATTTACCACTTTTTCTTCATTATCCGAGCTTCTCTCTTTTTTTTTTTTTGTTCATATGGCTCTGTCCAATCTCTACTTCTTTCGGTAGTTCTTACACATATGCTGGAATCTCTGGATTATATCCTTCTTCTAGCTCTGCTGAAAATGAGTTTGAGGCTTTTCTGCCCACATAAAATTGTGAATTAGCACTGCAATAAAAATCTTCATTCAGAAGCAGGAGAGACACCCAGCTGTCACTGATCCACAGCAATGATGGACCAACATTCAGAGGCTCCCCTGCCCTCCTGGTGGGGAAATCCCCTCCATTAAAACTTGTTTGTACTCTCTAGGAGGACCTCCCTGCCTTATTGCTTTCTGAGGCCCAGCTATGCCTTTTGAGAGATTCTTTCCTCTGAGGCACATTTTGAAAATCAACTTCCTATCGGCACAAATTTCAGAGGCTAACCATTGTTTTAGAGGCACAGGTTTTTGCTTTTGTTTTGAGATCTAGCCTTTAGGACCTAGGTTGTTTCTAGGTGAAATTCAGAAACTTATATGCCACAAGAACACTTTGGATGAAAGAAAATTGCCATTCATATTTAGAAAGCCTCTTAATCTAATTATATGACATGCTAGGTTTGCCCTGGCAAATCTGCAAATATATTAATGTTAGCTATTAAAAGTGTTGAAGATGTCCATGACACCAGTGGGTCTGGGGCTTAGAAGCCTCTTCTGGCACTCTAGGCCAGGTTAGGTCAGCTTAGTCCACAGACTCACAGCATCCAACAAAGGAAGGGTGACCCGGCACCATTTGGTATAAGGGCAATAAGTGTTGGAAACCTGAACAACACCAGAGGGCATCACTGTAGTAGATCCTAGAAGACCAACGTCAGGTTTCACTGTGTTCAGCAGATTTTTAACCTGGGAAAAAGTGTCATGCATTGTAGGAGGATTTATGGTAAACCAATTAAAATTGAGGAAGTCTGGGCCACTTCAAGAAGTACATTTTGGAAAATGCTCTCTGGTACCCGGTATTGGATTCATGAGACATTAGTGCATATTGAAGGAAACTCCTAATTTTCTTGTTTCTTGACACGGCTACATGAATGATCTGTCTGCTGCATTGAAAAACACTATAGCTACATTGGAAGGCGCATTAATGGTATTTATTGTGTTAGCTTGTTAGGAATCCAGGAACTTGGTTTATTGGATAACTATGTTTATTCATCCACATATCAAGTGACTGAGGAGTGGTGGCTCCATCTGCCTAATTAAGAATGTTTGATATGTGACAGTTTCTGTTCTTTTTGTGTGTACTTACACTGGAATCTTTGCGTTTGAGTAAATGGCTCTTAGCCCTTGGATTCTGCTGCCTGGCTTCCATTCACTTATTTACCTGTTTCCTCATCATCATATCCACAGGGGTTCCCTTCTCCACTCTTGGTCCCCAGGCCTCTGGTGAACAATCACCTTGTCTAAACCAAGAAATCCAGGGCTTGGCCACAGTCATTAGTTCAAAGATGGACGTATGATCTGGATTAGGGGCTTTTGCTGGAGCTTTCAAGGAAATGATCTCTCTTTCTTACTAAAAGTAAGTCTGGAGAAAGACAGGCCTAGGAACTGCCAGTCATTGTTTTCCCCCTGGGTTGTTCTGCTTAAAATTTGTGAAACACTAAAGAAGCAGAATGAAAAAAGAGGAGTGGTGAATGGGGTCTCGCTTATATCATTTGAGTTCTGGATGGAGCTACCCATGAAGTGTTAAGAAATAAATGTTAGACCCACACCTGTAATCCAGCACTTTGGGAGGCTGAGGTGGGTGGATCACGAGGTCAGAAGTTCCAGACCAGCCTGGCCAAGACAGTGAAACCCTGTCTCTACTAAAAATACAAAAATTAGCCGGGATTGGTGGCAGGTGCCTGTAATCCCAACTATTTGGGAGGCTGAGGCAGAGAATTGCTTGAACCCAGGAGGTGGAGGTTGCAGTGAGCCGAGTTCACACCACGGCAGTCCAGCCTGGGCAATAGAGCGAGACTCCATCTCAAAAAAAAAAAAAAATAAAAAGAAAGAAATGTTAAACCTCCTTCTATTTACTGGGGTCAGTATATTTTCTTTGGTTGTTTAAGCTAGTGTGCTTCAAGCTTTCTATTGCCTGCAACTGAGTTCATCTTAATATACACTTTGGGTCAGAGCTTATGGCAGGCCAGTGAATATGCTCTGACCTCCACAGCTAGGGACTGAGCCTTCTGGCTGCTGCAGCTGCCATCTGCCATCATCTTTGGGCCATAGACACTTGATTTACAGTCTTAGGCCGAGCCTTCCTATTGGTTCAGTACACACATCCTGGCTGCCTAGGAGGCTGTTTCCTTTGTGGTGGGAGGCAGGACGCTGTGTCATACCAGTTATGCACAGTAAGGGAGTCTTTCCCGAAAATCAGAAGGAAGGTGGATGCTGAATAGGAAACTACTACAAAACAAACATGCATCAAAATCAGAAATGCAAAGTCCGCTTCAGGATCATGGTACAGTGTGAACACTAGAGATCTGGTCCTTCTTCTGTTCAATTTAGAAAACAAGATTTTCCCTCTCACTCTTTCTCTTAACTGAAAAATAATGCATTGTAAGTTGAACTTCATTTCATTGGCTAAATTTTAACTCCAGAGTGGAGGATCTTTATAAAGATACAGCTAGAGAATTCCAAAGAAAGTCTTAATACAATGTACGTAAGAATAATGAGATGCAGAAATAATTGTTTTTCCAATTACTTAGTGGGCAAATTCATTAATTGCATGTGATCACAAGGTTTATAAGAAAACTCAGAGCCCAGCAATTCATCCAGTTCTTCCTGAGAAATTTTCCACTAGTTAGGAGTCAGGAAAGAGAAACCGTGAGAGCTGATGAGCTGTGTTTTCATTAATTGTGAAATACACAACTATTGGCCTGTTTCCTTTCGATCTTAAAATTTGCAGCATAATATTGCAGATGTTTTTGCATATTAGGAAAGTTCCTTGAAAAACATATTCTTTGACTGTTTCTATTGCATCCATTATTCACGCTATGATCACATATTGCTGGAAGCTTAAGCTGTTTCTACTTTTGTGATAGTGTAACACCATGCTGTTACATTGTGAAGTGTAGTCTTCATCTGTGGTTGTTTCCTTGGAAAGATTACCAGTGGATTGCTCTGTCAAAGGCATGACCTTTTTAAAGGTTTGCCAAATTTCTTTCCAGATAGACTCTCATGAGCAGCTTAAGGTTATGTACTTTTCAGACGTAAAAAATGTGTTTATTAGGTAGAATGTGTATAGAGACACCTTGGGAATAATAGAATCTTTTCTGAAAAGCAGTGCTACTCCTTAGTATCAGAGAGCCCTTTTATCCGAGGAAATCAAAGCACTTCTTTTTGAAGAATGTTTTCTTGTGCTGAGATATATAGAAAGATTTGCTAGCTTAGAGCAAATGGAATACCTTCAGGCACTTCTCAGACCAGGAGCCACACCGGAAGGAAGAGCAGACTCTGCTTAGTCAATGTCAGGGATGCACTGTACCCTGATCCCTTCTTGGTCACCAATTCAGTGTGAGAAAGTCCCACCTGCCTTTGATTATTGGCTGTGCTGGCGGGTCCCCAGTAACTAGCTTTTCTAAGCTGGTTGAATGATGCTCACTTCTGTGTGCACATGCTTTTTCACAAGCTGTCGTTTGTAGAAGGGCAGCAAGGGATCCGGCTCTTACCAATACCTGTGAAATGCGATTAGAGTTTAGTCTGTGAGGCATTTTCAGATTGAGCCACCTGACTACTCACATCAGAGAGAGCCTCTGGTCAGACCCAGGTGGTAGCCAGTCACTGTGTCACTTGCCTGGCAGCCTCATTTAAGGGTTGTCCCTAGCAGGGTATCAAGGTACCTTTGGTACTTACCCAGCACTTGGATTGGATGTTTATTTTTTATTTTCATTTTTCAGAGAAGGGGTATTGCTTCGTTGCCTGGGCTCAAGTGCAGTGGTGTGATCATAGTTTACCATAACCTCAAACTCCTGGCTCAAACGGTCCTCCCACTACAGCCAACCAAGTAGCTGGGACTACAGGTGTGCACCACCACGCCAGGCTCATTTAAAAAAAAAATTGTGTAGAGACAAGGGCTCACAATACTGTTCAGGCTGGTCTCAAACTCCTGGCCTCAAGTGATCCTCCCACCTTGGCCTCCCAAAGTGCTGAGATTATGAGTGTGAGCCCCCATGCTTGATTTAGATGGGATGTTTAACCCATGGGTTTGGAAAGAACAATCACCATGGCTAACATTTACTGAGTTCTTACTGGTTAACATGCATTGAGCTCCATTAACATCTCATTTAATCCTGCATAACCGCACGAGGTGGGTACTGTTATTAGTCTCATTTTATCTATGAGAAGACTGAGGCCCAGAGAAGTTAAATAATTTGCCCAGTCCTTCATAGTTAGTAAGCAATGGAGTCCAGCTTCATTCACCAGGACCAGCTACATAATTTGCAGGGCCTATTACAAATTGAAGTGGGGTCCCTTGCTAAAACATCAAAATGGTTTAAAGCTGAGAGCCTTCTACGTGTGGGCCCTGTGGGACTGCACAGGGTGCACATCCATAAAGCAGCTCTGCCTGCGCGGATGGTCTGGTGATTATAATAAGAAAGCACACTTAACTAAACAAGTGAGGCTGCATGACACACAGTTGGGCAAAGATTGGACTTTGGCATATAAACAGCAAATGGAAGCCTTTGTGTGTGCTCCTAGGCACAAGTCATCCTCTTTTATTTTATTTTTAAAAAATTTTAAAAATTATACTTTAAGTTCTGGGTACCTATGCAGAATGTGCAGGCTTGTTACATAGGTATACACATGCCATGGTGGTTTGCTGCACCCATCACCCTGTCATCTTCATTAGGTATTTCTTTTAATTCTATCCCTCTCCTAGGCCCCCCCCCCCAGACAGGCCCCACTGTGTGATGTTTCCCTCCCTGTGTCCATGTGTTCTCATTGTTCAACAGCCACTTATGAGTGAGAATATGTGGTGTTTGGTTTTCTGTTCTTGTGTCAGTTTGCTGAGAATGATGGTTTCCAGCTTCATCCATGTCCCTACAAAGGACATGAACTCATCCTTTTTTATGGCTGCATAGTATTCCATGGTATATACGTGCCACATTTTCTTAATCCAGTCTATCATTGATGGACATTTGGATTGGTTCCAAGTCTTTGCTATTGTGAACAGTGCTGCAGTAAACATAGGTGTGCATGTGTCTTTATAGTAGAATGATTTATAATCCTTTGGGTATATACCCCGTAATGGGATTGCTGGGGCCAATGGTATTTCTAGTTCTAGATCCTAGAGGAATCACCACACTATCTTCCACAATGGTTGAACTAATTTGTACTCCCACCAACAGTGTAAAAGTGTTCCTATTTCTCCACATCCTCTCCAGCATCCATTATTTCCGACTTTTTAATGATCGCCATTCTAACTGGCATGAGGTGGTATTTTGTTGTGGTTTTGATTTGCATTTCTCTAATGACCAGTGATGATGAGCTTTTTTCATATGTTTGTTGGCTGCTTAAGTGTCTCCTTTTGTAGAAGTGTCTGTTCATATTCTTTGCCCTTAAATGCCAGCGTTCTCTTCATGAAGGACATGGAACTGTTTTCTAGCCAGAGGTGAAGAGATCTGAGCTCATCTTGAGCTCGTCTTAATGCACATTCATTACAGGCTCCCCTTGGCTTTGTCCCTGTGGAGCTGGTTGTCTTTTGCTGAAAGTCACCAGAAGCCAATTGGTGGAGATGCTCCTTGGACTCCTTTGGGCTTACTTAAATCCAGTTATAATGTTCCAGGCTAGTTCCACTGGACAATTACCCCTGTAGCCGCTATGCCATCCCCTCTCATTTCCCAACCTCCATTGCCCCAACTGACCTGAGAGATACCCACACCTCACATCCGACTGGAGCTTCACCCAAGTCATTGAGCCAAATTCAGCTCCAGGTATAGACATCTTGTCCCTTGTCCTGGTGCTGTGGGTACTGTGGGAGAACAGTGAAGTTTCTGGAGAGAAAATAAGAATCAACCACCTGTTTTCTCCTGGGACTGAGTTTTCCTAGAGACATATTCCTCAGAAATAATTTCTTCCCCACAGAAAAGCACAGGACAAACTTATAATTGCTAACACTGGGTGCTTAGTTTGCATGTTTCACAGGTATTTAATATTTATGTGTAACTCCTGCTTTGCATGTAACTCATTTAATCTTTAATAGCTGTAGGTAGGCACTTTAATAGCCCGTTTTTAGATGAAGAAAGTGAGGCAGAGAGATTAAGAATGTGCCCACAACCTGGGAGTTAGTAAATCGAAGAATCAGAACAAAAATCTGTGTAGTCTCTAGTTCTATGCCTACAGACAACTGTCACACCTTACTTCAAAGTTCTACTCAAGCATTCTGGAAGGATGGGCAGGGCAGTCAGACAGGTGGGGTATAACTAGATCCCCAAATCCAGGAATGTGGTCTTCCTACTGCCTCAGAACAAAGCTCCAAAGTGTAAGTGCTGGAATTCTCCCAGAGTGACAGCGTTGAGGGTCAAATGGTCTCTCCTTATAGTTCATCAAAGGCATGGAGCACAAATACACTCACACGTGTGCCCATGCATGAGACACAGCATCACTCCAGAATGATGACTTTCTATCCACTAGGCAGTGTGTCACCAAAGAAAGATGGCTGTGAATATATTTGAAGGCTTGTTTGAATATTGCATCACTCATGCTCTTACCCCAGAACTTTGCTTTAATTGTATTTTAGTGTTCTAGTCAACAAAACACTGAACAAATAAGGAACCAATTGTGATGATAATAATAATAGTTTGCATTGATACAGTACTTTACAGCTCATTGATTTTTTTCCCCCTGCATTTTCCTTGAGTACCTCTGACACTAGGATTTGTAGAGGTTAAATGCGTCTAAGGAGAAACAGGTAGTGTGAGGTGGAATTGGGTCCGGATCTTTCATCTCCTCACCGCTCCCCTGAGGCTCCATGGTAAGGCACAGTGCCTTACCCAGGAGGTGGAGGTGATCATCTCTGAAAGCTGGAGGAAGGGGTATAGCAGTTGTCACGATTAATGAGATGCCTATTCATCCAGTGCCAAGCCTCCATTTCTTTGCCTATGTCTGCAATATATTTCTTTCTGAGACACTTGGACAACCTATATGCCCCAAAGTTAGGCAGTTGTGAGACAGTTAAGCTGGGGTCTTCAGTGTTTTCACAAGTTACTTGGATGTTTCCAAGAGTCACCATAAAGATGCATAAAGTGAAACTGTAGAGGCTCATTTATTTTCTTTTCAATAGGGCTAGTTTAATGTCAGCTCAACCATTCTAGTAGGGGATGCTTGGAAAATGATCTTGTCCAAGTTCCTGAAAAGTACCTAAGAAAAGTTCTGAGAGCTTTTTTGCATATTTAAATCAAAATCCTGGTGAATAAAAGAAATACAAGATGAGGAAGGCTAGCCTGAATACTAACTTTAGAAGTGGAAGCTGTAATTTACATTATTTGTTATAAGAGGTTTGAATGATTCAGAACAGAAGATTGCAAAGGAAAGTAGCCAGGTGACTCATTCCCAAAGGCAGAAGGCAATCATGAGTTCTCCCGGCCTGTGGGTGGCTGAGTGATGGACTAACCATCAACATTATTTTTGTATCATGTTGAATTCCCAACCTGCCGGTAACCGTGGACCCAATAACTCACTCATTGCATGGATTCAGAAATAGGCCCCACATGAGTTACCCAGATTTGGGAGAGTGGTTGTATTACTGTCTAGATACTTGTTAACATAAGATTGTAATATGAATTGGCACAAAAATGAATATCAATTTAGACTTTCATCTCCATATAAAGTATGCTAATGCCTTTTTCTTCCAGCAATACTTTAGCCTCATCCATATAGGGTAAGCCCAATACTCACTTTAGATAAGTTACTTATGTAATTGCGATACTCTTAAGAATGTAGATGTCGGCATTTTCAAAGCACTATTTGAAATACATGTTAGTAGACCTGACTATAAAAAGATTCTCTTGTATTCAAACATCCATCAATAAACATTTAACACCTGATTACCCTCCATGCAAGAGGTGGTTGGGAGGAGGGGCAGGACTGAGAGATGATGTGGACCTCCCAGTAAAGAGAAAAAAGGACCAGACAAGGCTAAACTTTACTGGCAGTGGGGGAGAGGCAGCACAAAGCTTTCCCTTCCCCATTTTTTCCTGTTTTCAGGCTTCCCAGGGTAGGAGTGCACAAATCATGAGTCCTTTGTAAATTTGTACTAAACCACATGTCCTCTTTAATATGGAGTACCCATCACCCTCAAGACAGCCACAGTCTGTCCAGGTGGAGCCCACCAGTAAGACTGTGAAAAAGAAGCTCTTGTCAAATCTAAAACATGCAATGGTGATTCCTCCCCATGTGTTCAGATGTCTCTAAACTAGACATGTCCATGATGCTTGGTGTTTCAGAAAAAGGTGGTATCACTTTTGTCGGAAATGAAAATGAAAATTCTGAGTGACCACGAATTTCCTAAAATGTGTTATTATCCAAGAAACCTTGAAACTGTTTATAAGGTGAGAAGGAAGAGAAGCAACGGAACAACGTTGTGAATTGTATACTACCTTTGAAATGAAGTTCTACCCCTAAAGCTCAAAAAGTGGGGGAAATGTACAAAGTTTTTAACAAAGTCTGTGAGTTCCTTGGTCAGTATGCTAATTTTTCTGCTACTCTCCCTCTTTTTAATATTTCTCACCAGGGTATGGGAATATTGCTCCAAGCACTGAAGGAGGAAAAATCTTTTGTATTTTATATGCCATCTTTGGAATTCCACTCTTTGGTTTCTTATTGGCTGGAATTGGAGACCAACTTGGAACCATCTTTGGGAAAAGCATTGCAAGAGTGGAGAAGGTCTTTCGAGTGAGTACTGCATCATATTTCATTTCTAACCACTGTGATTCAGTTGGCGTCAGCCTGACAGTATCCAGGAGGCAGTATCAGGGGCATTGTCTGCTTTTAATGGAATAGTTTAATGTTATGATGGTATTTTCTGTTTTGGCCAATGGAAGTCAAAGATCTTGCACCTAAACTCTCTTCCTTGAGTAGCTTCCTATTTTAGAGTGGCATTTCTACAATCATGACACAAGAAAGTTAAGTATGGATTTGCCAACCCAGATTTTTTTAAGAGGTGAGACAAACTCAGTTTCTCCTTAAGGATGAAAGAGGGGTTCCTCATTGTGTTCGTAATGAGGTAGAAAATTCTAAATTCATCCATTTTGTTGTTGGAACTCCCTCACTCCATTTTATTGTCAAGCACCGTGTCTTCAGGCTACTCCTACTTCTTCCAGAAACCTGACTTCTCCAGACACTGCTCTGGGCTTTGCACCTGTCTCCCAGTGGTCTCTCCCTCTCCCACCTCTCACTGCTGAGTGCTCCTTCAGAAATGGCACCCTGATGTACTACTTCCTACTGAACTGTTGATGATTGCTATTGCCCTAGTGGGTATTTTCCTCTCTGGAATATTTGTCTTTAAACAAGAGACAGCAATCTCAACTCAATGAATTTATTTACTAAAATTAAAATTAATTAATAAATGATTCCAGACATCAGTAACAGGCATGAGTGGATGAGTGATAAAACTGGGGTTCCCAGTGGCCTTTAACTCACACTCATTCATATGGTTTCACAGAAAACTTGTTTTGCTCAGGTGTAAGGTCATTTCTGCTCCTTACTCAGTACTAACCTAATTCTCAAGTCTTTCAAACCGCACTCAGGGAATTCTTTCTTATGATGACGTAATATTTAAGAATGACATTTTGAGGTCTTTTCTAGGAT
This sequence comes from Ateles fusciceps, assembly GCA_036589455.1. Classification (NCBI taxonomy): domain Eukaryota; kingdom Metazoa; phylum Chordata; class Mammalia; order Primates; family Atelidae; genus Ateles; species Ateles fusciceps. The sequence continues at coordinate 3,598,216 of JAZHEH010000564.1, read as the reverse complement.
CTAGGAATGGTGGGCAAAGGTAGATCAGCTGGGAGCTCTAACGCTGTGCTTTTTTTCCCCTGTAAGAACTCTCAAACGTTGAGTTCAAGGCTGTCTTTGCAATAAAGGCTTATACTTCTTTTAGAAGAATGCAAGGATGCTTTCAGATGAGCAGTTTCAGAAGCTTCTTAAAAAGAGTAGGATGGGAGGAATGAGGCGCCAGAGCTGGGGGAGCCATTTATAATCTCACTGACCCTGAGTCAGCTGCCTCAGTTTACTCATTCACAAAAGGGGATAATATTTGAATCTACTTTGTCAGGTTTGGTGATGATTAAATGAAATAATGTGTGGAAAAGGGCTTGTCCTAGGGAAGACGTATAGAGCCCAGAGCTTCTGTGTATCTCTCCAAGAGAAGCCCTCGTGGGCAGGCTAGCCACTCCTTCAGGTTTCATCTGAGAGCTCTGTGGTGCGTGAGTTTTTCTGGAATGTCCCATAGCCTTTGCTCCTTAATGCTGGCTGGTGGCCTCATTAGAGCATGCACCAGAGCTCCTCAGTAGTTGCCATGGAAACCGTCAGTACTCAGCTTCCCTGATTTTCAGATGTTTAGGTCTTCCTAAACCAGACATGGCAGCCCTGTCTCTAAGAACGGTTTTGAACTTCTAGGTGGCCCCCTCTTAGCTGCTGCCTCATGGCCCTCTGACTTAGAGAAAGAAGAATCTGGTGTATTGAACACTCAGAACAGGATTCAGTTGGGGAAATGACTGATCTGGCATTTTTATTTTTATGTAGCTTGTTTAGATCTCAGTTTCCTTATTTGTAGAAGAAAGGATTGAACTAAAAGTTTTTGAAATCCTCCTTGGCAGAAAAAATTCTAGTTACTATATTCAAAATGACGGAAGAGGTTGCAATCATTTGGACATCTGCTACTAAACTTAGGAACTTAGTCTTCCCTAATGAATTTAGACTACAAATAGAGTGTACGGTTCTCCTTCCCCTTGAAGCTGCCTCTCAAATGGATCATCAGCAGATTCTGAGACAGAGACTTAGCTCACATTTCATCTTTATGCTAATTGTCCACTCAGCTCCTTGCAGCACCGACAAAGATCAGTATTCTTTTAAGAAGATGAGACAGTTGCGTATTATTGAATGGACAGCACACAATGAATGCATTTGCTGAGTGTTGGAGGGTGCTATTGGAAAAGGTGACCAAATTCCAGGGGGAATGTTAGCACACTTCCTAAATATACAAACAACTGAGCCTGTAGCAGCTTGCTTGCTGCATGTAAAGTTTTGGAAGGAAATCTCAAAGTTTTCTGCCATTGATTTAAACTATATTTAAATGTCCAATTACGTTTAGGTGGTTATTTGAGAAGTGAAATTTGTATAAACTAACAAAGCTTGGGGTTGTGAATTTTTAATTCTCATGGGGGAAGGTTTATTTATTTATTTCATCTGCTCAGTGAGTGTTAAGCCCTTCTCTTGATCTGTTATGTTTTCTCCCAGCTCTTGGGAAGAGAGGATTCATTGTGGAGTAAAAATAAAATCTAAAGTTGGCCTTGTACTAGGCGTGGTGGCTCACACTTGTAATCCTAGCACTTTGGGAGGCTGAGGCAGGCGGATCACCTGAGGTCAGGAGTGCAAGACCAGCCTGGCCAACATGGTGAAACCCTGTCTGTAGTAAAAATATAAAAATTAGCAGGGCATGGTGGTGCATGCCTGTAATCCCAGCTACTCAGGAGATGGAGGCATGAGAATTGCTTGAACTCAGGAGGTGGAGGTTGCAGTGAGTCGAGATCATGCCACTGCACTCCAGCCTGGGCGACAGAGCAAGACCCTCTATCAATAAATAAATAAAATAAAATAAAGTTGGTCTTCTAGATGCTTGAATCCTGAGGTGACCCAGGTTTGGGTCTTTCTAACACATCCCAGGTCTGATCCTCATTTTAAAGAATTGCTGAGGGGTGTTGCACTACTTAGAAATGCTTTTGGTTGCTGAGTAATAAAATGCATGACAATTGGAATTTTTTATGGCGTGAATAAATACAAATTCTTTCCTCTCCTCTGGAGTTCAGAACTAATTGTGAAATAGAGGAATCAGATAGAGATCAAAATGTCAGCTTTATTACTTATAAGCTGATTAGAGAATACAGTTTTAGCTTTGTTTCCAAAAGGGCTTATAATCACTTTTACCCCGAATTAGGACTTTGCTGCTGCATTAGTTTTTCTATTGCTGTGTAATATGTGACTACAAACATAGAAGCTTACCACAACACTTTTAAATGGCCTTCTTTCAACAGCACTTAGAATGTTTAATTTTGCTCTCAGAAGATGTTCAGAAACAAAGGAAAGGTAAAAGTTAAGGTGCCAGATTATTTGCAAATGTGCGTAATAACCAAATCTAAATGAAACTAAAATAAGAATGCTCACAATTTTCTTTTCTTTTTTTTTTTTTAAGTAAATATTGAGGTTTCACTATATTGGCCAGGCTTATTTGGAACTCCTGGCCTCAGGTGATCTGCCTTCCTTGACCTCCCAAAGTCCTGGGATTACAGGTTTGAGCCACCACATCTGGCCACACAAAATTTTTAAGCCAGATGTGCATACCAAACAAAATATTAAACTAGATGTACAGAAAGAACCAAAAGTGAATTCACCAGAAAAGACATGCCACAAAGACAGAATGTAAATTCTGTAGAAATCAGAGTACTCAGTGTAGAAGGATACTTTTCTTTATATTGGAAAGTGCTTGCCAACAAGCCAACCAACCAACCAGCAAACAAACAAACAAACAAACAAACACGCCTGTCATGGACCCAAGAGGGATACAAAATTCTTTACTTAAGGCAGCCTTTTAGCCAAATGAAATCACATGTAAAGTCAGAAAGAACTCACCAAAGGGAGGGAGTCTGAGAACCTGAGAGGAGATTCATCCAGACAGAAGAGGAAATGGACAGACGCAGAGAGCAGAAAGGCTCAGTCAGTACTGCCCTCAATTCCAGGGACCTCTTATTCTTCTGAGGTGCACTCACTTTGATCCCACTTCTGATACCATTTATGTCATCCTAAATAACAGACAGAGAGAGGCCCATTGAAAGAAAATGATATTTACTCAGGAATGGGCATTGCATTGGTAACATACCCGCCACTTTATGTGTGCATTCAAGGAGGTAAAGCAAAAAAAAAAAAAAAAAAAAAGGTTTTTAAAGGAAAAATGAGGAGGATTACATAATTGTTTTGAGATAATTATCCTTGGCCACAAGGATCAATAACAAGGGTGATACCTGTCCAAGGTTGGACAGGCAGTTGCTGGGTAGATGTCTTCACAGAAATACTTTTCTGTGTAAGGCAGTGATGGCTTTTGTGCAAGGTTATAGTTTTTGTATTCTTTTATGATAGCTCTTGTAATCAGGCATTTATGCATTAGAACACTTCTTTCCTGGCTTTCTCTGGCTCTATTTTTCAGGGTTTTAAATGCAAGTAACCCCATTTTGATTCTGACAATTTTCATACTGCCAACATTGATTAATAATGGGTTAAGAATTTGGACGCTTATCTCACATAGCAAGAAGCCTGGAGGTGTGTTGACTCAGGCTTGTGCTATCAGCTGCACAATGTCAGGTGTATCCAGATTCGTTACCCTATTCTTTCTGCTCTGTTTTCCTTGGCATGGTGGCTCATCATCCTCAGATTTGTCACTCACATTGCAAGATGGCTGCTTCATGATCAAATAGCATGTTTTCACCCAACCTCATATCAGGAAATACAAAAGGAACTCCCTTAAAATTTTATTTTTAGAGCAGTTGCATATTCACAGCAAAATTGAGAGGAAGTACAGAGATATCCCATATCCTCTTGCCCCCACACATGCATAGTCTCCCTCATTATCAACATTCCCCACCAGACTGGTATATTTGTTACAATTTGTGAACCTACATTGATGTGTCATTATCACCTACCATCTATACTTTACATTAGGGTTCACTGTTGGTGTTGTAGAGTCTATGGATTTGGACAAATTTATAATGACCTGCATCTACCATTATGGTATCATACATAATATTTCACTCTCCTAAAAATCCTCTGTTCATCCGTCCCACTCCCCTACACTTGACAACTACTCATGTTTTTATTATAGTTTTGCCTTTTCCAGAATGTCATTGATATGTTTTGGCTGTCTCCCCACCCAAATCTCAACTTGAATTCTATCTCCCAGAATTCCCATGTGTTCTGGGAGAGACCCAGAGGGGGATAATTGAATCACAGGGGCCAGTCTTTCCCGTGCTATTCTAGTGATAGGTGAATAAGCCTCACGAGATCTGATGGCTTTATCAGGGGTTTCCGCTTTTGCTTCTTCCTCATTTTTCTCTTGCTGCCACCATGTAAGAAGTGCCTTTTACCTCCCACCATGACTCTGAGGCATCCCCAGCCATGTGGAACTGTAAGTCCAATTAAACCTCTTTTGTTCCCAGTTTTGGGTATGTCTTTTTCAGCAGTGTGAAAACGGACTAATACAGGCATGCAGTTGGAATCATACTGTATGTAGCCTTTTCAGACTGGTTACTTAAATATGAAATAACTTTCCTCTGTGTCTTTTCATGGCTTTTGCCCATTTCTTCTGGGAGCTGAATAATATTCTACTTTCTGGGTATACCACAGTTTATGTATCCATTCACCTACTGAATGACATCTTGTTTGCTTCCAAGTTTTGGTGATTATGAATAAAGCTGCTATAAACCTCTGTGCACAGGTTTTTTGGTTGGACATAAGTTTTCAGCTCCTTTGGTTAAATACCAAGATGTGTGATGATGGGGTTGCATGGTAAGAATATGCTTAGGTTTATAAGAAATCAACACACTGTCTTCCAAAGTGGCTATACAATTTCGTACTTCCACAAGCAATGAATGACAGTTCCTGTTGCTCCACATGCTCATCAGCATTTGCTATTGTTGTTGTTTTCTCAATTCTAAGTGTGTAGTGGTATTTTGCTTTAATTTGCGTTTCTCTGGTAACATATAATGTGAAGCAGTTTCAGATGCTTACTTGCCATCTGTATATCTTCCTTGGTGAAATGTCTGTTAAAGTCTTTGGCTTTTTTTTTTTAATTGGGCTATTTGTTTCCTTATTGTTGAGTTTTAATATATAATTTATTATTATTATTTGAAATGGAGTCTTGCTCTGTCACCCAGGCTGGAGTGCAGTGGCATGATCTTGGCTCACTGCAACTTTCACCTCCCAGGTTCAAGTGATTCTCCTGCCTCAGCCTCCTGAGTACAGGTGTGTGCCACCATGCCTGGCTCATTTTTGTATTTTTAGTAGAGACAGAGTTTCACTATGTTGGCCAAGCTGGTCTCGAACTCCTGACATCAGATGATCCACCTGCCTCAGCCTCCCAGAGTGATGGGATTATGGGCGTGAGCCACGGTGCTTGGCCATATTGTGTATATTTTGAATTAGTCCTTTATCAAGTGTATACTTTCTATCCTCTATCAAGTATACTCTTTGCAAATATTTTCTCCCAATCTGTGGGTTATCTTTTCATTCTCTTGATAGTGTCTTTAACAGAGCAGAGGTTTTAATTTTAATGAAGTCCAGCTTATCAATTATTTTTTTTCATGGAGCATGTGTTTGTTGTTGTACCTAAAAAGTAATTGCCAAACCCAAGGTCATCTAGATTTCTTTCTATGTTATCTTCTAGGAGTTTTATACTTTCACATTTTACATGCAGGTATGTGATCACTTTTAAGTTGATTTTTGTGAGAGGTGTAAGCTTTGTGTTGCAGCCATATTTTTTGCATGTGTGGTTCAGTTGTTTCTGTGCCATTGGTTCAAAAGACGATTTTTTCTCCATGTTGTTGCCTTTGCTCCTTTGTCAAAGATAAGTTGACTATATTTATGTGGTTCTATTTTGGGCTCTCTATTCTAGTTCATGGATCTATTTGTCTATTCTTTCTCCAATATTATACTGTCTTGATTACTTCAGCTTTATAGTAAGTCTTAAAGCTAGTTAGTGTTAGTCCTTCAATTTTTTTCTTCTTTTTCAATATTGTGTTGACATCGGCTCCTTTTATGGCAGAAAAATCTTTCCCAGAAGTTACCCTGCAGATGTCCCCTTCTGTCTCATTGACCAGAATGAGATCACATTCGCATCTGCAAGGGAGGATAGGAAAGGAAGTATCGGACAAAGGACGATAGTATTGCCATGATGGACTTAGACCGGTGATTCTCAAAGTTTGATCTCTCGACTGTAGGCATCAGTATCCCTTGGACCATCAGCATTAGCATCCTCTGGAAACTTGTTAGAAATGAAAATTCTTGGTGGCAGGGGTCGGGGGTGCTAGAGCTCAGCAATCTGTGTTTACCAAGCTCTCCAGATAATTCCAATGCTTATGGAGTAGAGGAATCATGTTTCACCTCTTGGGGCTGAACACATCGCTGTGATGAACAAAATTAGCATTCTGTCAGCAAAGAAGTTCGGGTAAGCAAATGACAATGTCTTACATGGATGTCGATTAACTCCTAGCCATAGAGACCACTCATAGGGAAGATGTCTTCTCTTTTTCTTGCATATATCAGGTGGCTGTTGGGATCCTTGAATCAATCAGGATAAGCTAGCCTATCACAAACAGCTTACTCCTACTCCTGCCAGATCTGCTGGAACCCAGGCAGCTTCTCAGGCTCAGGGGTTAGTCAGGGCTGGGGAAAGAGCTGAGTGCTGCATACTGGCTCTTCAGAGCATTGTCCTTCAGGTAGAGCCCATTGGCCCAAACTGGTTACCAGGACCCATTCGTAGCTACAAAGGGGTTTTGGAATGCATTGTTTTTATCTCCGAGGATAGTAGTGGATGATAAAATTGGTGAGCACTAGTATAGTCATATACATATGCTCTGAGATGTGCTCGTAGGTCCCACTCTAGGGTGACCAGCATTTCAGGAATTTAGGTCCAGATGGTTTGTGCATCGCTCTTTGGGGGGGAACACTACTGTTGCACAACTCAAATTTCACACCTGAAAAAATGGAGCCCATGATGTTGACTTCCCTGGATTCATACAGTGAATTGGTGGCAGGACCTGGATTAGAACCACTAATCCTGCCTTAATCTCTTCCAGGTGAGCTGAAAATATTAATGTCAGATATATTAATCTATACCATGAAATCAATGAGGAGTTTAGAATATTTTAGTATACCATGCTAATTAAAGTAAAAATAATTCTTCCTGATTTCTCAGGGAAATATCTGGGCAGTCAGCATCCCAAATATCTGCTTATTTGGGATGGAGCAGGGCTGACATTGGATTCTGAAGCAGGTTTTGGAAGCAGGCGGCCTGTTTCTCCCCCTGCTGTGGGCTAGCTGTCTTGCTGGGCTAGGCTGACTGTCACTTGATAGCATGCTAGAGGAAAACCAGTCAAATTTTGGACTGGATCTCATTTTCTTGCTCCAAGCTGGACTTTGGCCTCTGGTAGGAAGTACCTGCTTCTTTTTATCCGGCTGGGATCAGCAGGCTTTCTGATACTTCCTCTAAAACCAAGGGACACACCTTTTTTTTTCTTTTTTCTTTTTTTGGCTTTCTTCCCCCCCAAGGATATGGCAGAAATGTTTATTTGCTTATGGTTCCAAATGATTCTGGGTGTCACTGACAAATAATAAAACATTACCCTAGACGTACCAGGGCCAAAATTACCTGGAAAACTTAGAACAGGCCACGTATTTAAGACAGAGGTGATGACAATCTCAGAGTGCTAATAAGTTTAAATTAATGGACTGATCAACCACTTTAGATTCCAGGAAGGGGCATGTGGCAGAAGCCAAGGACTCCTGCAGGGCTCTGCCATGTGCCTGGCATGAATCAAGGAGAGGCTTTTAAGAACACAATTGGCAGGAAGCTTCTGTTTCTCCCAAGGCATCTTTGAACTAGCATCCAGCAGAAAAAGGTTAACTTAAAATAATTATTATTTCAAGGGCCAGGTGCAGTGGTCCACGCCTATAATCTCAGCTCTTTGGGAGGTCAAGGCAGAAGGATTACTTGAGCCCAGGAGTTGAAGACCAGCCTGTGCAACATTGCGAGACCCTGTCTCTGAAAAAAAAAAATCAAGGTGAGTGCGGTGGCTCATGCCTGTAATCCCAGCACTTTGGGAGGACAAGGTGGGCAGATCACTTGAGGTCAGTAGTTCGAGACCAGCTTGGCCAACATAGTGAAACCCTGTCCCTACTAAAAATACAAAAATTAGCTGGGCGTGGTGGTATGTGCCTCTAGTTCTAGCTACTTGGGAGGCTGAGGCAGGAGAATTGCTTGAACCAGGGAGGCGGTGTCACTGCACTCGAGCCTGGGTGACAGAGTGAAACTCTGTGTCAAGAAAAAAAAAAAAAAAATCAAAGAAATTACTTGGGTGTGGTGGCGAGTTCTTATAGTCCCAGCCACTGAGGAGCTTGAGCCGCTCAGATTGCTTGAGTCCAGGAGGTTGGCTCTGCAGTGAGCTAGGATCACATCACTGTACTCTAGTTTGGGCAACCCTGTCTCTAAAATTTTTTTTAAAGTAAAATGAAAAATAAAAATTATTATTTCAAACAGATCAAAATCCCTGTTTTAAAAACTAGGTGTTATTTTAAGCATTATGGGTTCAACTACAGTTTTCGATACATATGGGTAATGAAAATGTTCAAGGGTCTTGGCTATGCACATTAGCTTTGTACCCAAAGAGGCAGGGAAGGAGGGACGAGCAGTAGGCTGAGGCTTTAGTTTAAGAAATGGCTGCCTTTCAGTAGTGTAGAAAAGACACAATATTGGTGAACTTCAATTTATAAGTGCCCGTGTGTCTCTGGACTGTCTGCCTCTATAACATGCCTGCCCTCATACATACCATATTATAAGTTCCTGAGAAATAACTCAGTAGAGTTAATGTTGTGTGTTAATGTGAGTTTATTTTTTATCAGTGAGAAAACCCTGGTTTTAATGTAAACAATTGCTTTCTTCCTTTTCCTACGGGGCAAGAAGGTAGGAAGTAATTATTTTAAAATAGAAATAATTTTAAAGCTTTATCAACCAGGTTTGTTGCAAATTAGTTTAAGGATTTTGTGTAGCTTTAATGACAGGTCCAGAATGTACATTTGGGGTGACCTACATATATGACATCCACAAACAGACTATACAACATTTCTTAATGACAGCCCATGACAGTTTTTCCATGGACGGCCCCTTCTTTTCTCCCTTCATCTAACATAGGGTTGCTTGGCCTCAATACTATTGACATTTTGGTCTGGATAATTCTTTGTCATGGGAATTGTCCTGTGAATTGTAAGATGTATAGCAGCATCCCTGGGCTTCTACTTACTGACGGCAACATCATCACTGCCCACAGTCATGACAGCCAAAAATGTCTCCAAACATTACTAAATGTGCCCTCAGGGGGCAAAATTGCCCTAGTTGATTTGACCATGTCTATACTGGGATATAAGGGCCAATTGCTCCAAGACCCGCATGCCCTCCCCCATCCAGATCTTCCACATGAGCTCTGGTGTCTCCACCAACGGTCCAAATTAGTTTTTCAGTGCTAGCACCATCCCGACTCAGAACTCTCCTCTCTCAGATGGGTCCTTAAACAGGCTTTGGAGATTTTATGCTCTGGGAATGAGATCATTTCTCACCAATGAGGGAAAAATGCTTGGAGACTTGACTCTGGTGAGTCCACATAATGATAAATTGTTCTGCTATTATTCTTCATTAGGCAAACCATCTCAGCACTAACTTTAACTGGCCATGGGGGACTTATCTAATGTATGGTTCCTCCTCTTTCTTGGCTTACCTTTAATAACTGATCAGTAGTATCCCTTTGGTGTTTCCTGTTGTCGTCTGAGGTCACTATAGAACATTTTAATGGCCTTTAAAATGCATCTTCACTCTTTTCTATGAACAGTAAAGCTATCAAACATTGCCTGAAATAGAATTACTCAAAATACTGCCTGGATAGCGTTTAACATTTAAACATTTTCCAGGTAGCTTTAACAGTTTCTCTCTCTCTCTCTTTTCCTGGCAAACTTTGATCGGAGGTAACTTCTGGGAATCTGACTGTTACTTTGGGGTGGGAAATTATTCGTGAACTTCTGCATGTAGGGACCTTTGTAGGGAGCCTTGGATCTGTCATTTGTCCGAGAGGATTTTGTTGAGATAATACTGGGTATTACGGCACTGTGGTATCAAAGATATAAGTCGCTGATATGGTTTGGCTGTGTCTCCACACAAATCTCATCTTGAATTGTGGTTCTTATAATCCTCAGGGGTTGTGGGCGGGACCCAGTTGGAGGTAGTTGAATCATGGGGGAGGTTATTCCCATGCTGTTCTTGTGATAGTGAGTTCTCACAAGACTTGATGGTTTTATAAGGGGCTTTTCCCCCCTTTGCCTGACACTCGTTCTCTTTCCTGCGGTCCTGTGAAGAGGTGTCTTCCACCAAGATTGTAAGTTTCCTGAGTCTTCCCCGTCCAGGTGTAACTGCGAGTCAATTAAACACCTTTTTCTTTTTAAGTTACCCCATCTCAAGTATTTCTTCATAGCAGTGTGAGAATGGACTAGTAGAGTCGCTAATATGTTTTGAGGGTTTATTATGTCAGACACTGGGCTATGTGGACCTTACCTAGAGTAAACTGTGCAATAACCCTGCCAGAGAGACCATTATTGTTTCTTATTTTTATGAGATTGGAATGCTTAGACTGGTTCTGTGACTTGTCCAAGGTCACACAGCCCATACGTGACAGAACTAGAATTCCAAACCAGGTCTCGCTGTCCCAGAATGCATGAATAGACTTAGTCATTCCACTATACGCCCTTTCTTCTTTCTCTTGCAATGTAGGCATAGCATCTGATGGCTCAGAGGAGCCTTTGCAAAAGGTTTAATAAGACCTAGGGACAGATAAAGATGGCTAGTTGTGAAAAAGATATTGGACCTGTCTTTATCTGCTTTGAAAGGGTTTTCGTTTTCTGACTTATGCTCCCTTGAAGTGTGTTGAATTGCCTCATAGCCTCTGATTATGTACCTGCTTTAGCTCCCTAATACCAGCTCATTATTAGCTGACATCTCTCTCTGTGTTCTCTATTCTTGGAGGTTAATCTAAGATTTAGGTGTCCCCCTTGCTCATGTCTGCTGCTATGTGACTAATACAAAGATGGGTTTATATTCTGAGATCACTATGTTAAAAGTAATGGCAAAAACCACAATTACTTTTGCACCAACCTAATAAAGAGGGGCCTATACTGTACCGATAGCTGACTTGTTTTGACCCCCCTCTGCAAGAGCAGTTGCCAAGCAGAGATAGTCTCCACTCTGTTCTTCCACCCATTGCTCCGCTTTGTATAACCTGCTTAATGTTAAAAACCAGAGGAAAGGCACAGCTCAAAGCCAAGCCTCTTGGTGCCCTGAGATAGCTGGCCTTGTCCTCCAAAACAGGCTTCTTTTTCTGGATTCATCAGAGTGCCTCAATGCTCTGCTTGGATGGTTTGAAGAGCATAGAGTTTGAGAGCATTCCCACCGAGATTTTAATTCCCTCTGGGGATTTAACTCAGTCCTAAACTCAAGGTCTGCGATGTCAAGTAGTCTTAAATATCTCTTCCTTTTAGGAGCTGTTTAGCTATTTCCTCGTCTCTTTCAGATTTTGCTGGTTTCCCCTAAGGCTTCTGAAACTCTTAAAATATCTCTGATAGAGAACACTATCTAGAAAATTTTATGGGTATTCATTATCAGTGAGGTCTTGCTCACTGAAGAGATGATTACTTCTTAGAATCCCAGGGGTTTTATTAAGTATTAATAAAAGGTTTTATATTTTTGCATTTTGGGGCCAGTGAAAGTCTAGTGACGCTTTAGGTCTACAACTGTATCTAAAGATTCCAGGTGCTTTTGAGTTATGAATTTAATGCAAGAGTTTTATTAGCAATCACGTTTTTATTAGCATTATAAAATCATTGTAATAGGTAAATGATTTTTCATGTTCATGCTTTAGCATCAGTTTTCACAGGTTAGTTTGGTTCCGCTGGAATGCATTGATTTAATAGAATAATAATTCTTTGCTCTTTTATAGAGAACTCTTTTAAAAAATTATCAGTTTACTTTTTTTTTTTCTTTTTACACGTAGCCTCGTGTTACTTCTGTGAGCTAAGCAAGCAATTCGGTATAGCTTCTAACAAATTAGGCTCCTGAAAATTGAGAGGTGCCCTTGTTGAACTGAGTGTGCTCATCACGGAGCTGGCTATGTGATCTATGTGTTCACTGTAGGATAAGTTTTAGATGCCTGATATGTCAGTTGTCATTGATAAATTCTGGATACCTTTATGACTTTTGCTTTAGGGAAGGGAAAATGTTTAGAATACACATCATTATTGAGAGACGTGCCAGTGTTCTGAACCATTACCCCAAAGAGCCAGCTCCCTCGGGAGGCGACGGTGTGACAAGCATGTGCAGGCCCACGCTGAGCAGGCTCTTTTGGCTTTGCGCGGGGAAGGGCTGCCAACACACTGCACTCTCCTCGACCCGAATCCAGCCTAGGAAATGTGCCTTCCTGTTAGAAGTGCACTTTGGATTTCTAGGGAGAATGCATTGCTTTTTATTTTCTGAGAGGAGAAGCATTTGTGCATCAGCCGTTTTAACCTAATGGTTTTGCACCGTGTCTTGGAAGTTTACGCTGAGTTTTAGGCTCCTGTTCACAGAGAGCTGTAGTTCTCATCCTGTAGGTGCTGGGCCCCGAGGAACCTGAGGTGTCGTTTTAAAGGATCAGAGAATCCTTTTGTGCTTCAAGCATTGCCGGTGGACAGAATAAACAGAATGTCTCGTGTGCTCCCTTTCCAAATGTATGTAGAGGGCTTGTCATCAATGATTCCTTTCAGTTCATTTTAAAGGGTGATTCCTGAATTGACAGTATCTTTATATCTGTATCTGTATCTATATCCATTTATCTATCTATATCTATCTATCTATCTTTTTTTTCTCTCTCCAGTTAGTAGCAAAAGTTCTATTGTTGTGTGGGGGATTGAGGAATTTTTTTTTAACCTTCGGAAGGGATTCGCATACTCACAAAAGTTGAGTTCACTGGCCTTTCAAGCTAGCATCAATTTCCATGTCATTCTGGGCTTTCTTTTTTCTGTGCATTTAACATTTTCATCCTGGCCATAGTCACTGTTACAAAGAAGTTCTCTTTTCCTGTAAGATACTCCCAGGAGTTAGTAGGATACGTTAGAGCCTGCTTTAGGATTTTCTTTCTGCCTATTTTTTAAAAATTGCGGTAAAGTATACACAACATAAAATTTACCACCCTAGCTGTGTGTAAGTGTACAGTTCAGCGGCATTAAGTACATTCACATTGTTGTGTAACCGTCACTACCATCATCTCTAGAACTTTTCCGTTTCCCAAATGGAAACTCTGAACCTGTTAAATAACTCCTCATTTCCTCTGCCCCAGCCCCTGGTAACTACCATGCTACTTTCTGTGTCTATGAATTTCACTACTCTGGGAACCTCATGTAAATGGAGTCCTTTTGTGTCTGGCTTATTTCAGTTAGTGCAGTATCTTTACGGATTCATGAATGTTGCACACGTGTCAGAATTTCCTTCCTTTCAAGGCTAATATCCCCTGTATATATATATATATGACATTTTGTTTATTCATTTATCCGTTCATGGACTTTTAGGCTGTTTCCACCTTTTGGTTATTAAGAATAATGCTGCTACGATCATGGGTGTATAAATATCTGTTTGAGTCTGTTTTTAATTATTTTGGACATAATAATTGTCGAGTGGAATTGTTGAGTCACATGGTCATTACACATTTAATTTTTCTGAGGAACTGCCACACTGTTTTCCACAGTGGCTGTACCATTTCACGTTCCCACTAGCAATGCACAGGGTTTCTGTCTCTCCACTTCACACTTGCTTTTTTTCTGTTTTTGTTTTTTTTTCTTTAACTTTTCTAGGCCAAAATAACAGTGTTTGGTAAATTGCTGTCTGACAGCCTCTAAGTCCTGGCTGCTCCCATAGCTGCTGTTCTGCTACTTTGGGGGCTAAGTGGAGAGGCTGCGCCTTCAGCCTCACTTCCCTCCTGCACCTGCCCTCCCTCCCTGCCCTCACCTCCAGCTGTGTCCCCGTGCATCTTCCTATCCCACTCATCAGCCTGGGCTCTGTGCGCAGAGCTGGCGGGAGGGTGGGTGGCTCAGTGTCAGGCTGACTAGGGCCTCTGAGTGAGGATGACACCCAGTTTCCACCAGACCTTTTTGCTACTCTGAAATCCTTTTATTCACCCAATCATGATTCACTTTCCTGTTCTCCACTGTGGCTACTCCTTCATGCTCCTTGCTAGGTCAATTTAATAAACAATTATCAAATAACACTTTTTTTGTGTTCTCAACACTATGAGGGTATGTGGCAGTAAACAAGGGACAGTCCTTTCTCTTAGGAGAAAACAGCCAGGCGTCAAGATCAGTGTCCATAATACTGTGCAGAATGATACCAGCCTAGGGCAGGCAGGCAGACTCTGAAGTCACACTGCCTTGATGAATGATCCATGATCTATCTACTTCTTACCAGCTATGTGAACTCAGGCTGTGCCTCAGTTTTCTTATTTGAAAAATGAGGCTAATAATAGTTCCTGCCTTTTTTGGCACTTAGCTGATACTTCAGAGCAGTGCCTGCTGCATAGCCTCAATCAATGCCATTCACTATTATTACAGCACGCTGTTAGCTACGGGAGCCCAGAGGAGAGACTTGTGAATTCTAACTTGTATATTTGACATGACACAAGTGCCCTGTCTTGTCTTGCCATGGATTGTTCTGCTCAAGTACAGCATAAGGACCTTGAAGCTGAATGTTACTGTGCCTTTCTTGGCCTGTATCCCTGTAGGACCTGCTCGGTGCTAAGTACTTTGGAGGTGTTCAGTAAATATTTATTGATTATGGATTGATTAGAGAGGAGAGAGACATGAACCAGGTTTCTTTCCAAGCACCCAGGATGTATAAGATTCACAAATGAAGAAGAGATGCTTGCTGATGCTGCCCTCTGTTCGACTCTTCCTGGAAATGGACATGGATGTGGGTGGGGCTGGAGAAGTGGAGGGGGCCCCAGAAAGGGCAGGGACAGAGAGAAAGAAACCCATGGGCAACAGGGTCTATATCTGGGATAAGACCTCAGCCATCAGTCATGGCTCTCTCTGGGAGGAGAAGGTGCATTGGCCAAGGTTCAGCGAGCCCTTTTGAAAGGCAAACAGCACAAGAAAGAGTGCAGATGGCAGGTTGGTCGGCTTCTCTGGGGCTCCCCCGCAGGGGGTGCCCTTGCCATTTTGTCTGTGTGAAGGAGGAAGGTTGTCTTCTCCGACCTCTGCCGCAATTCACTGGCTGCAACTGTTCACGCAGATGTGTCCGTGTTATCTTACCACATACGTAGATTTTCGTAAAAAAGAAGAAGAAATCCGAGAATGAATAGGAATCTACTCTAGCTCCATGCTGACTGCCTCTCAGCTTGCCCGGGCTCTTACTAGATCTTGAACACATGGGCCAGTTTGTATTTTTATAAAAATGCATCAAAGTGTTACTCAAAGATCCTAAAGGAACACTAAAATTTCCTCCCAAAAGATGCCTGGCCCTTCAAATACCAAAAAGGGATCCTTGGAAGATGGGTTTTACTGAGCTCAAACGCCGTCTCTTCTGTTTAGATACTGTGTCGTTGCACCGTTTCCCCCTCTCAGACTGAGTGATGTTTCCTTCATTACTTTTTTCCATTCCTCGGCAGAAATGAATTTCACCGTAAACAACATCAATAGTCCATCTATGTGAGCCTGGGGAATGGCTGAAATAACTAATACTAAATTATTATTATTAATATTTGTCTATCTATCCACTCCCCACCCCCCAGGTCCCCTCTCACTCCCAAGTAGTCACAAATGAGTGTATCGGGCATCTGGTCTCACTTGTCAGGACTGTCCCTGCTAATTGTAAACTGCTTTGCAAATTTGCTTGAGCAGTTAGTATCAGGGACAGATATCATGCAGTTAAAATAAAAGGGAATTTATGTACAATTTAAAGAATAGATTATAGAGAACTTTCATGTGATTAAAAAAAAATAAATAAATTTTGCTATGTACCGTGACAGAGTTGGCACCAGAGCTAACAAAACAAGCAAGTATCAACATTTAAAATGCGGTGCATGACGTGTGAGTCCCACATGGTGTTCTTGCAGTGATGACCACTTTCTTTCCGATATTCAACCTTTTCCTGACGTTGCTGTCTTCTTGACTCTGCCACTCTTCAGAAAATCTCAGTTGTCCCGAGCCCTTTAATTCTGAATTTATATTAGGTGTCTCTCTCTTTTACCTACCCTTTGGAGGTTTATCAGCCTTTTCCCCAAGGAAGAGGAGGAAGAGGACCTGTCCAGATGGCTGCATAAATGTGTGACACCTGCTTCCGTGAGCCACTATTGGAAGAGTTTAGGAGCTGATGGGATTGTCCCCTGCCTAGAAAATGGGCACGCATTTGCTTCCCATCTCCTTTCTATTTTTAAAAAATGATCATATGCCTTTAATGATATTTCTAGAAATGGCTTGAATTCAAATTATTTTCTATTTTTAGGGAAATAAAAAAACAACCTACCAACCAAATTGTCTGAAAAGATTATATTGGTCAAAATTTTAAAAGTTTGTCACAGTTAATATTTCGCGAAGTAAGGGCCTTGATGATTTTGTTTGGGGGAGAAATCTCTGCTTCACCACTGGAAATTCAAAGGACCTATGCGTTTACACTGAATGTGCCACACTTTCATCTCCAGACTTTTGCATGTGTTATTTATGGTGTTTGAAACAATGTCTCTACCCTCCTCCTGGTCTCAGCTCAAATGTCAGTTCCTTGGGGAGTTTTTGCTGACTTCTAAATGAGGTCAACGCCCACCCCCCAATAGCATCGTGCACACCCCTAGAATAACATTCATCTCCCTGTATTGGAGGTATGTGCTTGATGCTGAGCATCCCCATCAGCCTATGAGCTGTGTGAGGTCGGGTCCTATCTGCTGGTTCACCACTGCATCTCCAGGTGCTACCAGGTGCTAGCACAGGGCCTGGCACCCAGAGAATACTTATGCTGTCCTTGATGAATCAATGAATGAACATTGCTTGACATAAGCTTACATGTCTTGATATAGAAAATAACCTTGAAGCTGGACTAGGTCCCAGCTACTTGAGAGGCTGAGGCAGGAGGATCAGCCCAGCCTGGGCAGCCTAGTGAGACATTCCATAATCCTTCTTACGTTCCTAATCACGCACCACCTCCCTCTAAAAAAAAGATAAAGAGAATGACCTTGAAAACAGAAGTAGTATTGTATGCAAATAAATGGCACTGGGGGAAAAAAGATCTTAGTCTTTGAAGTACAATTATTTTGAATAAAAGATGGGTTTGTAGGGGAGCTGCTCCCTGATAATGCTTATTGCGAGTGGTATTCATATGCACAGGCACTTTTATCTCATCAGGCTATACCTAGAAGTGTAATTCTACAGATATATCAAGTCAACCTTCTTAAATACAATATACAATTTACCTTCATCCAGTGGTTCTGAACCCTGTAATATCCAATATCTTTTTATAGCATATATTTATGAATGCTCCTTTACTACATTGAAATGAATTTCAGAAATAGTGCACCTTGCCAATATAGGTAATTTTGAAAAAGTATATGCAAATTTTCTAGCTACAATATGAAGGAGAAATAAATGGAAAGTAATAAGTTTCAATAATAGGTTCTCAGTTATGAAACCCTAGGAGACCTGCTGAAGCAGTGAGTCTTGGCATCTTTAGGTAGAATGCAGTATCTCCAAATGCAGATTGGTTCAGGTATGTTGTGTTGGTGACTAGGATGTCACAAAGGACTTTTTCTCCAGTGGTGTAGTTTTCCAAAATACAGAACAACTCTCAGCAAGCTTCCAGCTAATCTATTTACAGTAGAGTCAGATTCTTATAAAATTTGGTCTACTTTGAAAAGATGCAAAAAATTTGTGTGTGTGTGTCTTTACATGTAAAAGGGAGCTAGGTTCTTGGCTCAGATAATTGTAGACATGAGTTTTCTCAGCAGGACATTGAAAATTCATGCTAGATGTGGGATGGTTCTGTGATTTGTGGCACTGAATCTTGTATTGCAGGACGTCTGAACATCTTTGACCTCCTCCCACTACATGCCATGCGTGCCCCTCCAGTTATGACAACCACAAACACCCTGGCAAGTTTACAGACCACCTCCTAGGGTGTTATGATCTAAAAAGGGTTATTAAAAAAAAAAACTTCCAGGGAGCTCCCATGTAGCTTTCAATAATTTACATTCCTAATTTCTATTCTCGTGTAAATGGCTGTGTTCCAATAGTTAAGCCTCTTCCCTTGATGTATTTCCCATGCTATTAATATTCAATTCTATTCCACAGATATTTATTATGTGCGTGTGTGTGTGTGTGTGTGTGTGTGTGGTACATCCATCTGCCTATATCTTTCTATGTTATGTACCTTTACTAGCATTCCAAATGATAAAATCCTGTCAGTTTATCTCTTGTGGATGAATGGTTTTATTGCTTTTATAGAATATTTGCCTTAAACAATACTCTCATGTTTTCTCGAGGTGCTAAAATAGAGGAGGCAGCTGTAGGAAAATTCAGTGTGCTGGGCACTTAGGACATTAAGATGAAGGAGCCCACTGTGTAATTGGGAGAAACATCAACGAACGGACAGACAGTGATGCAGGTTGAGCAGCGTTATGGACGGGACTGTGCAAGGGTGAAGGAACGTGGATAGCAGAGAGGAAGAAGTGGTAGCTCTAACCTGAACTGGACAGGGCTTCCCGCAGGAGGTGATGTCAGAATTGTGTGTGAGGAATGGACAGGAGTCCGACAAGCATTGAAAAGGTGGAAGAACATCCTAGCAGATGGAACAGCCCTTAAAAGGGCACAGGAGCTAAAAAGAAATGAGCTATGAAGCCATGAAAAGATTCGGAGGAATGCTAAATGCATACTCTTGCATGGAAGAGGCCAATCCGAAAAGGCTACGTGCAGTATGATTCCAACTACATGATATTCTGGAAAAGGCAAAATTATGGAGACAGTCACAAAGATCCGTGATTGCCAGGGGCTTGGGGGAAGAGCGGGATGAGTCGGTGGAGCACAGAGGATTTTTAGGGTAGGGAAACTATTGTGTATGTTACTATAATGGTGGATACATGTCATCGGATGTTTGTCCAAACCCATAGAATGTACAGCGCCAAGAGTGAACCCTAATGTATACTATGGATTCCGGGTGATAGTGATTGTCAGTTATAGGCTCATTAGTTGTAACCAGTGCACCACTCTGGATTGGGATGTTGATAGCAGGGGAAGGCTGCGCATGTGTGGGGCGGGGGCTCTGTGGGAGATCTCTGTACCTTTCTGCTAAAACGGTTCTAAAAAACTAAAGTCTTGGAAAGCACCGAAGCATGAAATGGAGCAGTATTGGGGCACCAAACAATCCACTCCCTCCAGAACTGCAACCTAAAACTGCTCCTACGGACAAGAGAGAGGGGTCAGCAACTGCCTGGCTGCAGCGGGGATGGAGGGGAGTTGGGGGGAAATGGCAGATAGGGGTCCCTGACAGTTTCCTCAGGAAATGGGTTGCCACATTCTGGAGGAGGAGGAGGAGGAGGAAGACAATGAGGCACGAGGCAGCAGGCAGGATGCATTTCTTGAACTGGATCAAGGCCAGGTCCTCACAGTTCTCCCACTGCCACCTTTGGCAAATGTTCCTGGGATTCTGAAGGCTCAGACAAGGCTCATCTCTTACTTTACCAAAGGGAGTATCTCTTCCTCCTTTTCTCTTTTAGTTTTTCCTTCAAGGAAGGGTTGTCACTCTTTTTCCAAAAGGAAGAATGATCAAGTGAATGATTTTCAAGGGCACCATTCTGTTATTTCTTGAGAGAATCACCACCAATGTCATGATGCTCATTTTTTCCTTCCCTTTTCTTCTCCTTAGTCCTCTCCCTCTCACTCTCTCCCATCTCTCCCCCTTTCCATTTCTTTCATTACAAAGATTACAAAGAGAATACATTGTCACGGGAGAGACTTTGGAAAATGCAGAGGATTACAAAGAAGAAAGTAAAATCATGGAAATATCCTTTGTCCAAAGAGATCCACCATTAACACTTGATAATTGTACTTCTGAATCTTTTCTCTGAATCTACATTTGGTCCGAATACCTGGTGCTCCACTGGCCCCACAATACCCCTCCCGCCTGCTCCCCCTGTCCAAGTTTCCCTGACCTTTGGTACTGGCAGGTGTTGTCACCATGTCCTGGCCAGAGCCTGTGCCTTCCCTGTGTTACTTCATCAGCTACTTCTGAATTGCTGACCTCTGCTCTAACCACTGATGGTTCATGACAGTATTGCTATCCACCTTCTGCAGGTGACAGATCCTTCTGCCTCGGAAGTGGGGGGTGCTACTATCCTGCTGTCCTGGAGCTGAGGGAGTTGGACACCACCCTCCCCTGTAACACTATTCCCAGGAATAGATACAACACCTTCCAAACTGCAGCTGAGACCAGTTGTACTTTTTTTTTTTTTGAGACCGAGTTTCACTCTTGTTGCCCAGGCTGGAGTGCAGTGGCACGATCTTGACTCACCGCAACCTCCACCTACCGGGTTCAAGTGATTCTCCTGCCTCAGTCTCCCAAGTAGCTGGGATTACAGCCACTCACCACCATGTCTGGCTAATTTTGTATTTTTAGTAGAGACAGAGTTTCTGCATGTTGGTCAGGCTGGTCTTGAATTACCAACTTCAGGTGATTCGCCCGCCTCGGCCTCCCAAAGTGCTGGGATTACAGGCATGAGCCTGGCCCTCTTTTTAACAAGATTTTTAAGATTTAGGAATGTCAGAGAGATATTACCCACAACAGTTACATCACATCAGGTACAGTTCTGGCTGTTCTTGGAGCCCAGAATTCCAGGCCTGTCCCAGGGTGTCCAGTTGGGTTGTGTCCTTGACCTGTCTCCAAGTGGCTGAAGCCAGCTTGCCCTGACCTCCAGGAGCAGCTGTTGCAGGCAGGCAGCTTAGCTCAAAATGAGAGAAATTATGGCTTATTTAAACAAAAATGAAAAAAAAATTAAAAACGATATTGGATAGCTATCAAATCCTTGGGATGGTTGGAAAACCAAACTTGGAAAGTACTTTGTTAAGACCGATGACCAAATCACACCAGGGAACTTGTCCTGGAAGAAGCCACTGCTGTGTCTGCCTGGGCACACACAGGGCAGCGACCCCTGGGTGCTGCTGCTAGAACCATCCTTGTGACTGCTCCTGGAGTGGGGCATACACTACCGTTGGTGCCACCAGCCCTGGAATGGCTTTCACACAGTCCCTGTTTCTTTATATAACATCCATGATATGTCTGCTCCTGCCTGCCCCACCCCACCTCCCATGGAAGCTCCCTGCTGATGCTTTCACTTCCATCTTGATCAAGGGCAAGGTTTACCTCCCATGCCCACCCCTAGGGTTCTAGTTCCTCACCCTCTGTTGAAGGACTTAGGAGGATCCAGGACTCTTGAGAGGTGGGCTGTGCACAGGTAGTGAGACATTTGATGCCGGCACCAGCAGAAAGCTCTGCATCTAATCTCTTCCTCTTGGGCCCCTGGCTCTCCGGACTGGATGTTTTGCTTCCCCCTGGAAGACCTAGGAAGACCTCATCTCTCCCACTGTACTTTCGCTCCAGGCGGAGTGGCCATTCCGCCTGCTCTCTGTCTCTGTTCCTAACCTGATCTTATCTAGTCTCTGAGAGAGGAGAAAATGGTTCTGTAAGTGTGCCTCTGAGAATCTCCACGCCTCTCTTCAGAACAGTCTGGGCAGTGGGGTGCCAGTGAGAGGAAAGAGGAGGAGGAAAACACAGAGAACTCTCAGATGACGACTTCAGGATTTAACCCTTTACATCTGCATGTGTGTGGTTCAAAGTCTGAATTATGTCTTTATGGTTGGGAAAGCCTGGGCCATGTGCTTGTATCCTCATAGCAAGAGAGGCTGGGAAAGTCAGTAGGTGGTACATTACATCTTCTATACTGGGAGGAGGTCTCTGTCTTTCACCAAACTAAAGAAGGATGTTCAAATTCTTGGTGGAAAAAGAAAGAATGACAAGGATCCTCTAATGTGGTCATGCCCTGTGATCACGTTAGCTGTTTGATCACAGCATGATAGGGGAGTGGCTTGGGTGACCTGTGGCAGTATTGTTGATGACCATTTACCAGACACTACAGGCTGAGCATCACCAAGTTTGGTCCAGTTTCATTTTCTAATCTTTCTTCTAACATGAGGTGAACATCGGGAGGTCTGGAGGTCTTCTTTTGCGGCTTTTAGATTCTCAGTTTCTGGTCCTCTGAGACCTGTTCAAACTGTTCATGCATATCTCTGCTAAACACTTTGCGGGAGCAATGTAATCTAGAACTGCATTTTAAAGAGAATATTCTTGTAAAGGAAATATTATCTACAGAGATGCAACCCTAAGGGTGGGCCACTGTTGACTACTTTATCACATGGAGCAAGTGTCCCTGGAGTCACAGCCTTGGGATGCCTACATCTGCTTTCATTTGCATAGCTAAACAGCCCAGTCTCTTCACAAAAGGTAAACGTCTAATTTATTCATTACATTAAGCTCCATGAAAGAGTTTGCATATAACTTAGTTATTTTATGAAGAAAAAATGTACCAATTAAAAGCCAGGACATTTATTATGCATGTTCAGCAATCAAAATAGGCTTCAGTGTAGTCCTTCTAGCAAATCCAGTTTAATCAAATTAAAGAGCAGTGCTACTCTTTAATAATCATACATGAATGATAAATGAATGAGCAAAGGAATCGTGTATGCATTTATTTGTCCACCACACACACTTGAAGCCTGGATTTCCTGGAGGTATTTGTATAAAACTTAGATGAGATACAAAGAGGACAAGTCTCCTAGGATGTCCAGAGACCTGCCTTGGGTCATTCTGCCATGAGGCCTCCAATAGAAACTTCGTCGGGAGTAGAAAATGGCCAGTGTACGTGAAGTCCAAGTTCACTGGCACCTCCTTAGCCTCCTTGAAGGGTTATTTCTCTCCATCACTAATCCTTTGTTTTGGATCATTTGCAGGACTCCCGTTACTATGAAGAGGGAATCTTGATGTATGGACAATAGACATGGAGACTGTTATAGGCAAACAGTTCGACAGTGTCATTAGGTCCCCTTTTACACGCTCTCACTCCGTAGGTTCTTTCCCCTTCTCAACACGTCTGATTTGTCACAAGCTGTGATGAAATATTTCTTTGCATGATTGTTTAACGCTTGTCTCAGCTTCTACTAGCTCTGTGAGACTGGGGCTATTTTGTTTTACTCATTGGTGAAGTTAGCTTACTCCCTGACAGAGAGTAGGTACATGATAAATACTGATTGGAAAAAGGAATGGACAAGTTATCAAGTTCAGCTTCATTCATAGCTTGAAAAATATGCAAAAGGAATTTTCTCACTTTTAGGTTCTTCTTCCCAGTTCCCTCAATGCAGGGCTATCCAGTGTAGGGTTTATTTCTGCATGACTTTCTATAAAGTTGTATTTCCTTCTTATCTGTCTTCGTTCCTCATCTAACTGGAAAGTTCATGCGTATCCCTTTCTCGCTTCTCTTCATTTTCTTTTCATCTCTGAAACAATTAGCTACACGCCTAGCTGGGAAGCCTTCTTATATCTCCAGAAAAATTGTAGATCTCTCAAACCATTGTTCCATCTTGTCCTTCTATACCCCGTCTCTACTGAAAATACAAAAATTAGCTGGGTGTGGTGGTGCACTCCTGCAATCTTAGCTACTGGAGAGGCTGAGGCATGAGAATCACTTGAACCTGGGAGGCAGAGGTTGCAGTGAACCGAGATCATGCCACTGCACTCCAGCCTGGGCGACAGAGTGAGACTCCATCTCAAAAAAAATTCATGGTACCAGGAGGACTGATGATAAAAAGATGATTATATGGTTTTTGAAAGAAACCAATAAACAGCATCCTCTCTTCCCACCCAAATATGAACCAATAAGAGAATAAGACAAAGGAGATGATAAATTGAAGCTTAACATTACTATATGCCCTTTATACTGCAGAATATGGCTTATATCTGTGGGAAGATGAGTTTCCTAATACAACCTCAGAATTAGATAGGCGATCACAAGGGGTACTTCTTCGGGGAAGCTTGTTTCCAAAAGGAAGGGGAGAGGAAGAGACTGAGTTCACAGTTTCCAGATCAGAATAAGAGTTGAGTGGCCATGTGTATTATAGCAGGTGGAGCTCCCTATACAGGGAAAGAAGCACTGGGGTGGAAAATGAGTATTTATCCTGTTAGAGGGGTCTTGGGCCTTCACTATTATGCACTGCTTAACCAGTAAACTGTGACCTTAAGCCTTGTTAGCCATGGGAGAAGAGTAAGTCTACCTTTCAGCTGTCAGCATTATTGCTGTAGTATTACTGTATGCTTCTGTTTGTGGTGGTGGAGAGGGCATTTGAAATGGAGGCATTGTCCATCATGATGGTAGGGTAAATTTAGAATTTGGATAGGTGAGCAGCCGGGAGGGGCATCTTTTTGGGATTTTCAGGAGTTACTCAGTTGGTGTGGCTCTTCAGCAAGTACCCATCCTCCTTACCTTTCCACGGTCTTTCTTCCATACTTCGACCAAACCGAAAGACGCTTCTTCAGTTAAGGATTTGTCTGGATGTTTTCTACATGCGGTGTGATCGCTTATGAGTTGTTCCTGCCTCTGAGACATAGCTTCTGAATACTTGGCTAACAAAGATTTAAAGATAGTCCATTACAGTTGGCATGCTTTTATGTTCCACATGCCAGAGCTACAAGAATGTTCTTCTTTCCTTTCTTCTCTCCTAGCTGATATATTTGGTCACCCGGGCGTCATTAGGTACTAAGCTTTGCCTTCAATATCTACCAGGGTGGGGCACCATGGACAGTGCCACAAAGACTTTCAGCCAAAGGCTCAGGTCTTCCCACTGGACTTTGTGCGCAAGAGGAAGGAACTTTTTCTTTTCTTTTTTTCCCTTTCTTCTCTCTCTCTTTTCCTCCTTTCCTTCCTTCATCCCTCTTTCCCTTAAATTGCCATGTCCCTTGCAACTAGAATGGTCCCTGACATGTAAAGGTTTTAAATAATTATGTGCAGAATGAATTAAATGCAAAATCTTGTGTTCCAATAGCGTATTATCTTCAAATGTTAACAGCCACCAGTTTTTTTAGAAAACTTTTGAAAATTTTAATTAAAGTCTTCTTGCAGTGAAACAGCTGAGTTTTTTTTTTTTTTCCTTTTCCTTTTCTTTCTTTTTTTTTTGAGATGGAGTCTCTGTCTGTTGCCCAGGCTGGAGTGCAGTGGCACGATCTTGGCTCATTGCAACCTTTGCCTCCCAGGTTCAAGCGATTCTCCCTGCCTCAGTCTCCTGAGTACCTGGGATTACAGGTGCCTGCCACCAGGCCCGGCTAATTTTTGTACTTTTTAGTAGAGATGGGGTTTCACCATGTTGGCCAGGCTGGTCTTGAACTCCTGACCTCAGGTTATCCACCTGCCTTAGCCTCCCAAAGTGCTGGGATTATAGGTGTGAACCACCATGCCCAGCCTGAGTTTTTATTATTTGTGAATTTTATTTTTCTTCCATCCCATATGCACCTATGTTGGTAGTCTAGTGATAAAAACAATTTACCTGTATATACCAACATCTTTTTCAAAAACTTTGCATGGTGAAACCAGCAAAGTACTGAACTGGCCAGTCTGTCATAGGTGTTATGCAACATGGCTCAGAGTCAGAAGCTGGATATAAACTTCTATTTTTTGGGGTAGATATGATCCACTTGTGTATTCAGCTTTTGAGTAGGACATTTTCAGTAGGCTTCATATAGGTTCCACTTCACTATTTTCACTGATGTGTGCTAAGAGTATCTCTGCCACGGAGATTTCAGGCAAACAGTGTTTAAAAGCTCTTCTCATAGTTTATAGAATTGCTAGTGCTACAAGGCCATTCATTGTGATGTTGAAATTATTAGTTATAAGTGAGCCTTCTAAAATAAATCTTGGAAGAAAACATGATATAAGAGAATAAAGTCTGCTGGGCACGGTGGCTCACGCCTGTAATCTCAGCACTTTGGGAGGCTGAGGTGGGTGGATCATGAGGTCAGAAGTTCGAGACCAGCCTGGCCAATATGGTGAAACCCCATCTCTACTGAAAATACAAAAATGAGCCAGGTGTGGTGGCGTGTGCTTGTAGTCCCAGCTACTCGGGAGGCTGAGGCAGAA
Organism: Ateles fusciceps; assembly: GCA_036589455.1. Lineage (NCBI taxonomy): Eukaryota > Metazoa > Chordata > Mammalia > Primates > Atelidae > Ateles > Ateles fusciceps. The sequence continues at coordinate 3,571,934 of JAZHEH010000564.1, read as the reverse complement.
GAATCGCTTGAACCCGGGAGGTGGAGGTTGCAGTGAGCTGAGATAGTGCCACTGCACTCCAGCCTGTAAAAAAAGGAAAAGAAAATAAAGTCAATCCTCTTGCTAGGCAGTTCTCATTATCTTTCCATTTTGAGAAATTATCCTCAGTTCAGTTGTATTACTATGGTGATGTGTTTGCATTTCAACAAACCAAACCAACCCATCAACTGAGCTCTGCATGTTTAGCTTCTGTCCTAGGATTTTTACTTCGGTGTCTTTATTCTTGAGTAAAATCCTCAACATTCTGGCTAGAAATCACAACAAATAGATAATTTTCCAGCCTGACAAAACAATCTGAATTGTTAATCTCAGAATTCGAAAAAATTACATAAAAATGCAAACAAGGGGATTAAAGACGGGGTGAAAATCAAATGAAAAAATAGCCCACAAATGAATGGAAGTATGCATGCTCTCCAAAATAACATTGTAGAAGTAAACAAAAACAGACAGAGAATTATGCTTAATGAGAATTAGACATTTGGCTGAGCCCTCTGAGGCCTGAAACAAGTAAACACTTCCCGGATTGTCAGTCCATACCTCCCTCTCTCAAAGGAGAGCTCTTAGAACTGTCTCCCTCTCCTCCTGTTTACGAAGCTTACTTGGTCTTTGGAACAATTGCACATATAATTTTAACAACTAAATGAACTCTACAGGAGATGGATTTTGAGTACTTCAAAAATTGCTATAGTTTGTATCAATCAGATATGGGAGACAGTTTTGCAAAATACTGTTTGTGTAAAGAGAAAGGAAGAACATGTGCTCTATTCTAACCAATCAACAGAGTGTGAAAACACAATTTAGAGAGAAGAACACAACCATCCTATCAGTTCTACCCAAATATCACATCAGACCATCTCTTCCCCTGATAACAGTTTTGTATCTGGGCTCTCACAGAGCTTTCTGCTAGCTGCTCTGCTTGCTGGTAAGTAAGCAATGCAATTTTGCCTAGCAACCCCTCCGTGGAAACACTGCTCCATTCTGTAAGTGGCAGGGGGGATGTGGCGGGGAGGCAGGGGAGAGCGAGGTTTGTGTCTCTCAGAATCCCTCTGCGGCTGGTTCCCGACATCGTAAACATTATCCACAATTCTTGGCAGTTTCTGAAGAATGATGAAAAACGGGATGGGGGAGGTGGCTGAGGCTGGGGTTTTGGGAGTAGGGTGGAATTAATTGTAAGCCAAATAAAAAAGCTTCCAAGATTATGAGCTGAGACTGTCTGAGAGCTCAATCCAGAGTTGGCACACAGGAACCAAAGGAGAACGAGGACATTTTTTGTCATTGATGATGAGGTATGCCATATATCTAGGAAGGGACAACCAGCAGTGACCTCCTGAAGCTAAACAAAGATTATCTTAAGCCATATATGAGGGAACATTCCTCAATGGCAAAGAGAAGCATTAAATCTGGGACTATCTATGTCTAAGGAAAAATTTGAGCTTTTACATTAAAATTGCCTGTTAACAGTCATTGACTATTAACCAGGCACTATGCTAAGCTTTTACACACTTGTTTAATCTTCCAAACAATCCTATAAGGTGGGGTTTCTTATCTCCATCTTATAGAGGAAAAAACTAATGCACAGAGAGGTTGAGAAACATGCCTAAGGTCACTCAACTATTTAGCAGTGGGGATGGGATGTGTCTCAGGCAGTCTTTCCCTAGATTCCGTGTTTTGTTTTTTTTTCTTTTTTTGAGATGGAGTCTTGCTTTGTCACCCAGGCTGGAGTGCAGTGGTACTATCTCGGCTCACTGAAACCTTTGCCTCCCGGATTTAAGCGATTCTCCTGCCTCAGCCTCCTGAGTAGCTTGGATTACAGGCACCTGCCACCACGCCTGGCTAATTTTTGTATTTTTAGTAGAGACAGGGTTTCACCGTATTGACCAGGCTGGTCTTGAACTCCTGACCTCAAGTGATGCATCCGCCTTGGCCTCCCAAAGTGCTGGGATTATAGGCATGAGTCACCACACCCGGCCAACTCTGTGTTCTTAAACACTACTCAGTCTTCTAGCAGTAGTGAACAAGGCTAATGGGGATAAGAAAACTGAAGATCACCATACGGCACATAAGATGGTTTGTGATTCCATTGTGAAAACCACAGTTTAAAATGTTCAATTAAGGCAACTTTTTTTTTTTTTTTTTAATATCTAGAGGACAGTAAAAACATGGGTATCCAGAATAACAGATATTGCTAAAACCTTACGCCCACAGCACTTCTTTTTATAGCAAAGTATGGGTATACAAATATTTTCATACACCTACACACACATACACATGCAAGATGCGTATTTCTTAAGTCCCTAAAATACCCTGATAATTAAATGCTCCAAACATTCTCTAAGAATCACCCTTGGATGTCTGGGAGAAGCAGACCCAGAACACACTTGTTGGCCTGGGCAATGAGTAGTGGTGAAATGTTTACCTTGCTGATAAACTCTCCAGTAGAGAATGCAATTAAGATGCCACAATATAGCCTTTGTTATACATCTCCTTGTCTGCCATCAAACAAATCCACCCCTGTCCTTCCCCATCTTCCCTTCTGCCCATCTCCTGAAGTCCAGGAATGTCTCCAGCTTCCTACGTACTTGCAGTCCTCTTTTGCCAACCTCAACCTCATTTAGAGTGCAATTACATTCACATCTCAATTTATGACTTAACAAACATCTCACAAACATTTAATTCACTTTAATTTCATCATGCGTTTGAGGACGAAAATTTGTAGAGGGGGGGAATGATGCTTCCATTGCCAGCAATTAGATTGACTTAATGATCTATGGTGAAATCTCCTTTTGGGCTTTGAACTTTTCATAGATCTCTGCAGAAAAAAATCTAGGCTAATTAAGTTCCTGGATTCTCAGACGGGCTCACCTGCCTTTACAAAATCGTTCTATAATAGCCAACATGGAAATTTATGAAATGGACAAATCATTCCCTGCAGTTCTCAGGTAATTTATCTTGTTATGACACTTTCATGTGTGAAAAAGTCGATATTTTCACATACAGTTTCAACAGTATCAGTAAATTATAATTTTTTTTTTCAAATTGTTTCTCTGAGGACATTAGGAGGGTTTCTATATCAGAGTATAGATGAAATTATTTTTCCCTCTTCCCATTTTATATACTAGATATCCTCTTAGGAGTTAGAAAAGGCATTTCTTTAGCTTTTCCTGGACAGGTCACCCAGGGACCATTTCTTATTCTTAGTCTTCCTTCGCAGAAGGGACAGAGGACTGCCCATTTTCAGCAGGAGTTAGTCTGATTTCTTTTGTTAGGTGCAGACGACTTTGTTTGGCAACTTTCTATGGGCTGGTGAATTGTCAAATTACTTGAAAAGCTGTTTCCATTGTTAAGCACTGGACTGAGAATTACGTCAGAATTCTAATCTGGCTCTGCCCCTAATTAGTAGCATCATTTTATGCAAGTCCCTTATCCCCCTCTTGGCTTCTGTTTTGCATGTGTAAAATGAAGTATATAATGCAAAGCTCTCTCTGTACTTGGTGCAATGAAGAGGATGCAGATCTCTTGGTATGGGTTTCCTATATTGATTGCCCCAAATGTGGTATACCTTTGCAGAAAATTGACCTAGGCAATGTAGAAAGGCCATGCATTCTGGTGTTAAACACACTGTTCATGTATGTATGCTGGTATATGATACCAGGGCCCCCAATGACAGTCTTCAGCACCAATTCTGAGAGTTTTGAGGATTTTTCAGCTTAGAGTCAATTCCAGTGTTGCCTTTAGCACATCCAAAGAAAATATGACCAATGCTACCAGCCCCACTCCTGGGCTCCATTGGCATGATTCCTTTGCCCCAATATCTGTCTAATTCCCATTCCAGATGCCTTTTTTTTTTTAAGTGACCCAATGACTGACTCCTTCAGAAGCTGGCATGAGATGAGATTTGTTTGCAGAGATGTATAAAAAGTTCAAAGCCCAAAAGGAGATTTCACCACAGATCATTAAGTCAATCTAATTGTCATCCTACTACCCATTTAGACAGGGACCCTGTTATGCTCACTCCTGTCCTGTCTCTCGTGAGTGATACAGTCAACACACATCTTGACCACAGCACCAGCTCAAACAGGTGTGCTTTAAACCAAAGGTGTGTTATAAATGTACAGCCTCAGCAGGGAAAAGGGAGGTGGGTGAAGAAACACACATATACTTGGCTAAAGTCGGTCACAATGAAGATGGGGATGGCTGTGTTTTCCTTTTCATCCAAACATTTTGGCCCAACTCAGATAATTTTTTTTCTAGCATATTCTCTTTGATGGAAGGGAAACGGTGCAAATCCATCACCACCATTGTGGAAAGAGCTCCAAACTCATTCTCACAAATGGAGGATCAGTAATACTACATGACGAATAGCAGCAAGGCTTTCTGGGAAATCATTACATTTGCACCAGTGAGGAAGTTAGAATCAGTATTTGGGCTGTAGTCATGGAACCATTCAAGAAACATTCAAAGAATTGGCTAAGCAGGCTTTTTGTTTGTTTGTTTGACCTGGTGTTCACAAACAGGCTTCAAGGAGCCTGAGAACCTCCTAGACTACTTGAAAACTTCTGTATGTGCATTTTTTATTGGAAAGAGTTAACAGTGTTCATCAAATTTCCTCCAAGCAGGCAATGACCAGAAAAAGGTTAAAAGTCACTGACACAGTACCTTTTTCTGTATGTCTGTATCCTGAATCCAGGGTGATGCCACTGACTTGCCTGTCTTTCTCTTTGGCTTTTCCTAGAAAAAGCAAGTGAGTCAGACCAAGATCCGGGTCATCTCAACCATCCTGTTCATCTTGGCCGGCTGCATTGTGTTTGTGACGATCCCTGCTGTCATCTTTAAGTACATCGAGGGCTGGACCGCCTTGGAGTCCATTTACTTTGTGGTGGTCACTCTGACCACGGTGGGTTTTGGTGATTTTGTGGCAGGTAAGCACCCCTGGGCATCCCAGGCACTGGGGCTCTGGTGGGGAAAATAATCTGTTGGCTGTGCTTTTCACAATCGATACAAGATGTTGCAGGAGAAGCAAATGAAGATGACTCAGTGTCGATACGGCTGTGACGAGGCTCATTTCAGATCCCTAGTCCTGTGTGATATAAACACCATAGGTTTTTCTGCCATGAAAAGAAAGCCAACCCTTTCCTTCTCAGAATGCTTATTTCCCTTATTGTTACATGAATTATGCAAGACTAAAGTGAATTTCTCATTGAATCTTGGACTTCTGAATTGTATTAAACCTGATGAATCAAATAATAAAGGCTGTGCTAGGAGGTGGTACATAGGAAACCCAGATGAGATTAGTATAGAATTTGGTCTGCAGTGACCTGCAGGTTCAGCTTCCTGACTCCCAGGTGAGAGCCATTGTCTCTGCAAAAGTTGGCCTGGGCATGCCTAGATACAAGACTGAGGACTTTGGTGACTACGGGGAGCTGAGAACTGCCCAGAGGGAATGTAGGCTCATGGATTCTGCAGGAGCATATATATAAGCAGTAGCCTTCCTTATCAAAATAAATGTGGATGAGCTATGTTTAAGGAAGTGAAAAAAGTCACCATCAATTCCATCTAGGGCCAGGGAACTTGCAAATGAGATTCGTTTTATATGTGTGCCAGTTTCCCAACATGTAGTAGAAAGGTATGGATAGAAGAAGAGGCCATCCTTCTCTTTTTCTAATGGGATAGTTCTAGGTGTCCAGAAGTGATCAATTTCTACTACAAGAAGTGAACACTTTGATCAAACACCTCTATCATCTATCACAAGTTTGAAATGTCTGGGTGGAGTGTGTGTGTGTGTGTGTGTGTGTGTGTGTGTGTGTGTGTGTATGTGTGTATGTGTATGTTTCCTTTACCAGTTCCTGGTTAAGCGGCAGCCTGAGCTGAGCCCTAAGCAGACTTTTTTTTTTTTGAGACAGGGTCTCGCTCTGTTGCTAAGGTTGGAATGCAGTGGTGTGATCATGGCTCTCTGCAGCCTGGACCTCGGGCTCAAGCAATCCTCCCACCTCAGCCTCCTGAGTAACTGGGACTACAGACGTGTGCCACCACGCCTGGCTATTTTTTATTTTTATTTTTGTATTTTTCATAGAGATAGGATTTAACCATGTCGCCCAGGGTGGTCTCGATCTCTTGGGCTCAAGTGATGAGCCTGCCAAAGTGCTGGGATTACAGGTGGGAGCCACTGCACCTGGCCAGACTCTCATTTGGCGTGTGATCCCAGCAGTCTTGCTTTCTCCATGGAGTCCTGAGCACATCAGGGGGAGTGGGCTCTGGTCTCTGGGAGTCTGATAAACAGGAAATTCTGGAAGAGATGCTGAAGGTTCATCAATAGGGGCGCGGGTGCCTCCCTGTTAATTTTATAATACAAATAACCAGCAGAGTGGTTTTGTAGCTCTTCCAACTGGGCAGACAAAGACTGAAGTCCACTTTGTAGAAACAGTAGGGCTTTTCTTCCCTTCCTTTTTATCGGTTAAAGACTAAGAATTGCAAAGCGACTAAAATTTAGTTTTTTTGACTTGTGACTTAAAAATCTATTTTTAGTCAATGTGACTAAAAATCATTTACAGAAAGCCTGCTGTCTGGGACTCTATCAATTTTTCCTTACGCACAGTGCTCAACCGCGGATGTCTAGTTAGTAGCCTCAAGCTCCGAAGAGATACCACACAGGGAAACTGAGAAAAGTAAGAGGAATAGTTAGACATGTATTCCAGTTAATTCCGTAGCATCATCCGTAGCTGGTCTATGGGAAAACTCAATGGTGGTTCCAATCTAAGGTAAACACATGTAGTGGCAGCTGGAGTTCTGAACTATTTCCCAAACGTCCTTAAGTACCCAAAGCATAATCTGCAGCCGGTAGTGCTTTAGAGCTCTCTGGGGTAGCACTGGGCTGTCCCGAGGACTATCTTTTATAAGATACTTGTGACAGACACAGATCTTTAACCAATGGCTCAGTTCAGTCTGTTAATCTGAGGCAAAAACAGCAGAGCCCTGGGAGTGAGATTTTTTTAAATTATGCTTTTATTATTATTTTTGAGACAGTCTCACTCTGTCACCCAGGCTGGAATGCAGTGGCGTGATCTCGGCTCACTGCAACCTCCACCTCCCGGGTTCAAGCAATTCTCCTGCCTCAGCCTCCTGAGTAGCTGGGATTACAGGCACCCGCCACCACGCCTGGCTAATTTTTGTATTTTTAGTAGAGACGGGGTTTTACCATGTTGGCCAGTGTGGTCTCAATCTCTTGACCTCATGATCCACCCACCTTGGCCTCCCAAAGTGCTGGGATTACAAGCTGAGCCACCGTGCCCAGCCTGCTCTTATCATTTATTATTATTATCTACATGGACTGAGCACTTAGTACAAACTAGCACTTTACCTTATCTTTACTTACCTAGTAAGGGCACAACCTACATAGTCCCAGGTATCCAGAGTTTTACTGCCCTTGTCAGTGATTCAGAGCCATATTGCCTTTGTCCTGAGGTTTTTGCAGACCGTGGTCTCTTAAGTCACAGTGCTGGCCGGGCACGGTGGCTCATGCCTGTAATCCCAGCACTTTGGGAGGCCGAGGTGGGTGGATCATGAGGTCAAGAGATCAAGACCATCCTGGCCAACATGGTGAAACCCTGTCTCCACTGAAAATACAAAAATTAGCTGGGTGTGGTGGTGCACGCCAGTGGTCTCAACTACTCAGGAGGCCGAGGCAGAAGAATGGCTTGAACCCAGGAGGCGGAGGTCGCAGTGAGCCGAGATTGCGCCACTGCACTCCAGCCTGGCGACGGAGCAAGACTCTGTCTTAAAAAAAAAAAAAAGTCACAGTGCCGACTGCAATTAGGCCAGGTCCCTTCTAAGCTCCAGTTTTCAGAGCTTACACAGACTGATCTTGAGAATGCATGCCTTAAAAGACTGGAAGTTGTCACTATCTTTTGTTCTGTGTGTACTCCCAGGCAGAGTTGAGAAAAACTGCAAGAGTCTAAGAGTGATAGGGAAGGTTGCCCAATCACTGAAAAAAGATACGTTAAAAGAGTTGATGGTTGCTCTGATTTGACATAGTACCAACTCTACTAGAAATGGAATCAGAACATTGATCCTGCAGGATTGATTGCTGCTTTATTCTGCAGCTGACTCATTTTAGGGTAGACTTACAGTATTTCGCAACTCGGTCTGGGAGCACACACAGAACTCTGAATCCAGACCAGCCAGCCACTCATAAAGGGATACTTAGAAGGGTGTTGACTGCCTGGTTCATTGTTCCTTGTTCACTAGCGCACCCTAGTGACCATCTTTGTTGGATGATAGTGACTTACAAAGGTAGATACTTCCAGATAGCCCACAGGAGAAAGCTACAGATTTCTCTGGCATAGCACAGAAACCACAGAAATGAAATGAACCTCAAAAACCACTCACTGGTGCAGGAACTCAAATAGTATCCTAGAGCTCTAAAGATGCAGGAGAGAGTTGCCTGAAGGGAAAAACCAAAGGCAGCTGGACGGACCAAACCGAAGGGGGCTCCACACAGAGAAGTTGGAATTCTATCGTTAAGAAGTGGCAGTAGCTGTCAAGACCTTGTGGTGTGCTGGGTTCTGTCTCAGATTGCATTTGGGCATGTCGAGAGGAGCCACAGGCCACAGTTCCTGCCCAGCTGCCTTTGCTGTAAGACTCAGTGGTGCTAGGTGTGGTTACAACCCTGGCCCAATGGGAAAGTCTCTAATCACTCATCACGCAATGCCATAGTTACCAATACATTGCTAGTATCTGTTGTCTTAGAAACGACCGCTGCCTGCTTCCTTAGGCAGCAGCGTTTCCCAGAGAGACTGAGGCTGAAGTCCGTTCTTTCCAGGAGCTTCTGCATTTCTTCTTTAGGAGGGTGGGTTGGGCTTGCAACCTGTTTTGCATGGCCACCTCCAGTATTGCCTGTAGGAAGTTTAGAATAAATAGGCTAATTATTCAGAATAAATGACTGGTCCTTTCAATGGAACAGCCAATCAATGCAATCAGGCAACTGGCCAATTCGGTTTGATGGATTTTTACTGTAATCCTTATTTATAAAATAAAGGGATTGGCCTCAAAGGTCCCTTTTAATTCTAGCTTATGGTGACTCTAATTACTCAGCCTAACGGACCCTTCGGAGTAGCACTATGTAAACACCATTCCTCAGTTAGCATTAAATCACTATTGCTTGCATCAAAGTCCCAGCAATGTCATTTTACCTAATTTTACCTTCACACATCCACTTGTCTCTTGGTAAATGTCTGAGTGCTTAAGATGGAAATGGTTCCAAGAATTCCAAACCATAGCTGGTGATATAATGATATTTGATTTTTATTAAAATGAATTTAGTGAAGTTTAAGAAAAAACAATGACAGCCAGGTTCTGTTGTCCTGTAGTGCAGAGTCATTTTTCCTCCACGCTCAGGTTGAGCATAGATAGGTCAAGTTGGCCTATTTCTGGTATTAAGTTTAGTGGTCAAGAATCAAAAGAAGTAAAACCTCAAGTTAGGGTACTTTGGGGAAGGGACCCGTACCCCCCTTGCCCTCTAACCCCGATCCACCTTGTACATAGCAAGCCTGACAGCTGCGTGTTAGATGATGATGGATGACGTCTTCGCTTCATGGACTGGAATGTGTGTTCTCTGCAAAGACCATGCGCTAGATCACGGTTAAAGTAACATTTCGTTGTTTTCAGGGGGAAACGCTGGCATCAATTATCGGGAGTGGTATAAGCCCCTAGTGTGGTTTTGGATCCTTGTTGGCCTTGCCTACTTTGCAGCTGTCCTCAGTATGATCGGAGATTGGCTACGGGTTCTGTCCAAAAAGACAAAAGAAGAGGTAGGACCCCTTCCTAACTCTATAAAAGTTCCCTGAGAACAGATGAGCTTGTGTCCAGAATTGCCTGTCTCTGTCCGGTGGGCTGGAGTGTTTCTGGCCCAGTTGCGGGGGGGGTCCTAAGCTTCTTCATGTTGAATCATTCCCTCAAAGCCAAAGAGAATGGAATAGCAGTTATTTCTGGATTGTTTTTTTTTTTGTTTGTTTGTTTGTTTGTTTGGCAGGTGAGAAAAATATGGTGATTCGTTTACCATTCCATAAATCCTGGAAAAACTAGTAAACAACAGCTGATTTTTTAAAAATGAAAATGAAAATAGTTAGCAGAGGTAGACACTGGCTGGGGCGGGGTGGGCAGCCTGTCCTTCCAGTCTCAGGAACTGTGCAGAAATGCAGCTGAATGCCAAGAATCTGTCCTGATTCAGTAAGAAACTGAAATCATCGAACAGTGGCCCGCCATGGGGCAGTGAACCCAAGGGGTCTTTTCCACTTATATTCTCTCTTGGTCGTTGCATCCATAGAGACAAATATAACCTTGTGGACAGAGCCATGCATGTAACTTTACATGAAGGGAGGTAGAGGAAGACATAAGAAGGAAAGGTAGATTTTGTGATTAAAAAATAAATATTTATGTAGCCCTCTTAGGAAGAGAGGAAAATAAAAGAGGAAGGCCAAGGAAGGAGGGGAAAAAGAGCTAAAGAAAGAAAGGGAGATAAGAAAAACCAAAGAAATCAAGAGAGGGCCAGCCTCTGTTTGCTTCATTCTGTATAAAAGGCCCCAGGAGAAAGTTGCTGAATGGAGAGATTTCCCATATCATTTTCCTGGGCCCATATGCTAATTTTCCTGGCTTACATAAGTACTGCCAATGCAATTTCCAGACTGATTCCCCAGTCAGCTAACTGACCTGCTGAAAATCATCCATAACAAAAGAGAAGGGAACAACATGAATATTGACTTTCCTGAATACACAAATTTGAGTTCCTCATTGGCAGAGGGAAGCATGGGACTTGTACTGTCTGCCCTGTTGATTAAAAGCCAAGAAATTTGGTGCTGATCCTCAGGCAGAGCTCCACCCTAAGGAGGCCTGTTCTGTGGGCTTTGGCAGAACAGGCCCTCTTCCTGCACCCTCACCTGGGGAAGTGGGTTACCAGGTGCCCTGGAGCATCTTCTTAAACCAGGGAAAGCCCTACAGCATGTGGCCATAGCGTGGCCCAGATAATTTGGCCAACCATCCCAGTTGCCTCAGGACTGAGGGAGTTCCTAGGACACAGGACTCTGTTTTAAAACTGGGACTGTCCCAGGCAAACTGGGAGAGGTTGGTCACCCTGTCCGGATAGAATACCAGAAAGGCAGGGAGGGCAGAAGGCCTGCTGAACATCTGCTGTGCCCAGGAGTGAGTGAGGGGCATTTCCTCATCTCGGGTGAGCTACACATGGTCACTCAAGTTTTTGTTGGGGGAATGAGACCATGCAATTGACAAAGAGAACTGGAAGCCAGGCCTGTCCAACTCCACATTTTAACTTCTCCTGCAGAACGCCGTCCCCCTCTAAGTCACCCTCTGCAAACCTCAGGCTTCTTGGGGTTCCCCACCACGTGTGTCTCCCTGAGCCACATTAGTCACTAGCCAGTTTGGGATGGGTGTCTGGGTGGCAGAAGTACTAGAGCAGAGGGTAGCATTTGCACCTCTCCCTGGGGACGTGCTCCGCCACCTCCTGGCCTCCCCGTGGGAACACCGAGGGCTGTGGGTGCTGGGAGGCCCCAGGCAGGGAGGCGTTTGTCAGCGTATTGTTGCTCTTCTGTCTCTTGGCCAGGTGGGTGAAATCAAGGCCCATGCGGCGGAGTGGAAGGCCAACGTCACGGCCGAGTTCCGGGAGACAAGGCGAAGGCTCAGCGTGGAGATCCACGATAAGCTGCAGCGGGCGGCCACCATCCGCAGTATGGAGCGCCGGCGGCTGGGCTTGGACCAGCGGGCTCACTCGCTGGACATGCTGTCCCCGGAGAAGCGCTCTGTCTTCGCCGCCCTGGACACGGGCCGCTTCAAGGCCTCGTCACAGGAGAGCATCAACAACCGGCCCAACAACCTACGCCTGAAGGGGCCAGAGCAGCTGAACAAGCACGGGCAGGGCGCGTCCGAGGACAATATCATTAACAAATTTGGGTCCACCTCCAGACTCACCAAGAGGAAAAACAAGGACCTCAAAAAGACCTTGCCCGAGGACGTTCAGAAAATCTACAAGACCTTCCGGAATTACTCCCTGGATGAGGAGAAGAAAGAGGAGGAGACGGAAAAGATGTGTAACTCGGACAACTCCAGCACAGCCATGCTGACAGACTGTATCCAGCAGCACGCTGAGATGGAGAACGGAATGATACCCACGGACACCAAAGACCGGGAGCTGGAGAACAACTCATTACTTGAAGACAGAAACTAAATGTGAAGGACATTGGTCTTGGACTGAGTGTTGTGTGTGTGTGTGTGTGTGTATGTGTGTGTGTTTTTAATATTCACACTGAGACATGTGCCTTAAACAGACTTACTAGTCCAAAATTACATAGCATTGAAGAATATATTTCACTGTGCCATAAACAACTGAAAACTTGCTCTGTCAAAAGGAATCAAAGAACAAGAACTTCATGTCAGATAGCAACCATGGGACACACCAAGAGTGTCTGTGCACGAAGGCGGTTCTGGCTGTACATGTTAAGAGCGTTTCAGTGGCAGTGCCGTATCCCTGGGCAGTGCCACCTGGGCACACACATAGACAAGGGCAGCTATTCCTTAGACCAGCCTCCCGAAAGAAACAGGTGTGTCTTTTTGGTGGAGTCGTTAGTGATATGTGCACACACAGAAGGGGACCTGGTTGGGGGTGAACTGGTTATGTGTAACAAGGGTTGGGGTTGACATTTTGTTATGTTCTCTGAGCTGGAATTTTGATACACACCATTTGGTGTATAATACCTAGTCTTTCTATGCTCCCAGTGAATGTCGGTGGGACCTGAGAGCGCCTGGAATTTGCTGGAAGCAGATCAGAGCACATGTATTAAAAGGTGCAATTGCTTTTCTCATGACAAAGGAAAAAAAATCACAAACACATCACACTGTGGATATCACCTTCACCAATGACAGAAACCTGCTGAGTTTGGTCTTTCTCACGGGGGTCGGTAGTCCACATGAACTGGTGAGCATTGGTGAAAATGCGACATCAGCCGCTGCGTGGTTAAAGGCCAGTCGTGCATTTTCCTCAGTGGGTGCAATGGTGACAATAAACCGATTTGGAAATGTCCATGTTCACTTTCCTAGTGGAACTTTGGTTATGACTTGTTTTGATAAGAGCGGGAGAAATACCAAAACAATTGCCTTGCATGATGCCAGTGGCTTGCTGTTCTGTCTAGCTGATCCTCCATTTTTATAAAAATAGACATCCTGCATTTCTGAGACGTTCCGAGGAGGACCGTGGCATCTTTCCATCTCAGGGCTTTTTGTCCCTTGGGTGTCTTAGGGTAGACGTAGGTATAAGATCTAATCTCACTATCTCCAAACAAAAAGAAAATGTACCCCTTGTACAGTAAGCTTGAAATGTTTTGATTGCTTGCAGCATAAGTGCCATTAATTCCCTTTAACAATGATACTTAGAAATACTTAAACTATTTCATTTTACTTTTATGTTTGGGCAATCCTTTATTCTGAAAACGCCACTTCTTCTCCTTGCCTGTTTGTTCATCCGGCATCGGTTATTCACTAAAACCGGAACACCCCTAGACTGATGGTTCTCGGGCAGACAATAAGCTAACACATCAAAATTGTGATTGGCCTGTGAGGCTAGAACATCCTGTAGAGGAAAGTCAGGGAATGGCTAGTCATAGGTTTTGAGACGATGATCTTCAATGGGTTTTTATCAGAAAGGGGAAAATACATACTCCTGTGTATGCCTCAGTCTTCATCAAAATTGGCTGGTTCAAAGCTAGCTCTTTGAGTCACACATGAAAGCATTTGGACCTGGCAACACCAGGAAGTTGCTGGTTATGGGTGTTCTAGGCTCGCTGCCACCTTTTAGAGAGTTCGTAGGATTTTACATAAGTAAGCTGCAGTGTGGATTCACCAAAAGTTCACAGCACTACCGGAGACTTCCAGAAACTGTCTAGTGCTGTCTGACCTCCAGGGAAAGTTGTACCCACGATATCCTTGACCACTGGTACCATGGAAGATCTGTCCCTGCCCATTTCTCAAAAATGCCCAGCTCTCCCCCTGCCTGGAGCACGTGCACTCCCCCTCTCCCTGCCCCCCCGACCTTTAGGCTCTGTTGAAGTTCTGGCATTGCCTTTGAGAAGGAGCCAGATAAAAATCAACTTTGATGAGGCCCTTCCTGTCCAAGGAAGGTCTAAGTCACTCCCGTTGGGCTGGAGATGGGGCTCAGGGGTTACAACCTGTGTCGACACAGTAATAATAGTCACTTGGGAGGCAATTTTTATGCAGGTATGGATGTTGAGTTTTACTATGAAAATCATTCCAGCCTGACAAAATGTGTTTTAAGGAATTGGTAGATAACTGGGACATCCTCTGTATTCTAGCAAGTCGAAGTTTCCTAATTAAACTGTCCATGGATCTCACTTATTTGGGTTTCCACCCCATGTTACCTGGTACCTTCTTTGTAGTAATGTGTTAAAATTCCAGGCCCTACAACCAAATCTGGCAGAGGCTTCCCTCTCATTTGTGCAGTGCCTTCTGTGGGCCAGGCACAGGATTAGGCACTTTATGAACGTCACCTCAGTAAAACCTCACGACACTCTGTGGTAAGTATTTGCAAACTCATTATACACACAAGGACACAGAGGCTCAGGGAAGCTATGTAATGTACCCGGTGGCACACAGCAAGAAAGTGGTAGAGCTGGTATTCAAAGTCTGACCAAAGTCTGGTTTCAACTTCGCTATAGTGTCTGTGTCATACACCCTTGTGAATGTGTGTGTTTGTGTGTATGTGTGTCTTTCTGGCTTCATGGACACAGCTTACAGATGTGGGGGAGCAGATATGGAGGAATCTTCACTACCAAGAGGGCACAAGGTGTTTGTGTAAACATGGCTCAGAGGGTAGCCCCTGCAGACACCTACTGTACATTTATTTAGTTTTGGTTTTGGAAATTCCGTGTGTGGCACCCTTTCCCTATTGTTAAAAATGCCCTTTGAAAGCACTCTTTTGCACTTTACTTGCTAACTTTGTAGGAACTCTGCATACAGCAGGAATAAAATAGTTCAAAGCACTAAGCTGCATACTCTACCAAATGGAACAGGTGCATGTGTTGGTGTGTGCATAAACCTTCCCCAAATGAGTCAAATCAGTCATATAGAGGGATCAAACCTAGCCTTGGGCTGGGCGTGGGGGAAATTTTCTACATAACTCATTCCCTGAGTACATTTGGCCAAGGACCTGATGAACAAAATCAAAGAAGATCCTCTATGGAGATTGATCCATTAAATATTTGTGCAAAGTGTTTAGAAACCTATAAAATCATCTCGCAAGAAGCTGAGAGAGAGAGTAAGAAGTGGGATTCCTCTTCACAAAAACTAAGATTTTGGGGGAGGCCAGTTGTTTTGAAGTTACTTAAATGTTACCTGTTTTAGATGGGGCCAAATGGCATATAGAATACACGTGATAAGGCAACGCGGCTACACATTCTATACACACATAAGCACAGCCCTCCCTTTCCAGTCTGCACTCCCACTGCACCATAAATCTAGGAGAAATGTTTTCATTTCGCACATGGAAAGAGCACACGTCCACCATCTTCAGTGGGTGGTGTTTTTGCTTCACTGGCAACGGGGCACTGAATTTTTCATGCATGACAGATCTGGAGGTTTACTGGTGAGAGAGCCAATGGGAAATTTGGAAAGAGTATACAGCTCCATACCCAGTCCTATCCCGATAGTGATTCCAGGAATTTATAACTGTGGGGCAGGGCTGTATACTGCGTGTGTGTGTGTGTGTGTGTGTATGTGTGTATGTGGGGGTTGGGGTGGTGTTGGGCCATCTCCGGCCCATTACTAAGATAACTGGGACTATTTGTGCTTCACCAGTCATATTCTGTGATTGTGGGCACATTAATTCCCTGCCTAGATCTCTGTTACCTTGTCTGCACATCAAGGGAGTCGAGCACACATACTTGTCAAGGGCCATAGGAGTTGTGCAGTTCTCTAACGAAACACTCCCTAGTCCATGAGTTCATTAAATTTATTAAGAAAGTTGTAAGTTGGATTTGTGAATACCAACTAATTGTCTTGCCCATTTTAGGTTAAAGTAAGAGCTTAGTCTCCTGCCCTTAGGGATTATATTTTTGGGGGATTGATGGAGACCAGATGTACTTGGGAGACTGGTGTCCAAATTCGGGTCATGCCCTGTGTAGGCTCTGTCTATCCTCCCTTATAGCTCTTTAGTGTACTGTCAGCAGGAGGGATCATGCTGTGAGGGCATTTTTTGCATGGTGTTAAGACTAGTTAAAGAATTTTAAGCTCTTGCTATTTGCAGTCAATTGTAGTACTTTACGTATCATGAATTCAAGTACTATGATCAGACAGACCTCTCTCACTCTCTCTCTCTCTCTCACACACACACACACACACACAACACACACATGCACACCCCAGAGGAAATGGCTGCTTTGGGTTCTATAAGGACCATTCCATGTTTAAAGACCTAGTTAAGCTAAATATTAAGAAACCGCCCCCTTGCCTCCCTCTGAGATGGTATAATTTCCTGGCTTTGTCAGTGCTGCCTGTCTATTTGCATGCTGGGTTTTGAGGACTAGTGAGAAGGTGGCCAGAGTTTGGGTGGGGCTGGTTTTTAAGGGTTGGATTTGTGAGAATGTGAAGCATCCAGCGTGTACCAGGGTTTCTGAACCATGGGAAAGGCATAGGAAAGCAAACATTCAGAGCCCTGTAAAACGAGAAAGCAAAACCAGCCAGTGTTACATTCCATATCTCTGCTTGTTGCATTTTGCTAATTATTCTTTCTCAGTGTTATGATGCAATTGTGTGCAAAGACAGTGGCTGAGTGAGCAGGAACAGCTGGCCTTAATGGCCTTAAAAAAGAAAAAGGGTAACTCTCTGAAACAAAAATCAATTTAATGTGGTATTGTGGATGCTGTTAATTCCGCATATGGAAACTTTAGAACAGCATGCTAATTACATGGCTCTAACCAAAACCCTGTCCTCTGCCCCTGCACCACACCTTCACTGGACTTCACCAACCCACCCATACTCCATGTAAACCTCAGCTCTCCCAGGGCTATCGTAAGTCACAAGACATCAGTGCCGTGGCATTGAGGAGAAATGAGAGGTGTCTTTGATTTTACTGAAAGTGATGATTATTTTCACAGGTGCCTGAGATTTGGTATCTACTTTGTGTTCTTGATTCTTAAGTGAAAAATCTTAAATAGTTCCCTGTGCATTAAAAAGAAGAAATTATTCTGAGAGGACTCCTGCTCAATCGATTCAGCAGACCTGTGCTGCAGAAGGTAACTGTGGAACCTCTGCTTTGCTGTCAGGGCTCTGAGCTTGAAGGGAGAAGGCGCAGCGGTGCCTAGAAGTGATATGCAAACCACCTCACATGCCAGCCTCTGGCCTCTTTCCCGTCCCAGAGTAACAGGCAGGGGACCCAGTGACAGTGACGATAAGTCCATGTATGGAGGTGTTTTACTTATTTTTCTCTCTGTAGGATTTCATGGTGCTTTTAAAAAAAAAGGCATTTTACAGAAAATAATGCGGGGGGGGGGGAGGGGGATTTCGTAATGTTCTTAGGGAAAGTACAAAACAAATTTGCTTGTAACATTTCAATAAGCTGTGCTGCTATTGTCTTTATTTGATGATGTAAGTTTTTTCAATAATGGAGAAAATTGCAACAAAGACCTTCTGGAAGATCCATCCAATGTCTCTCCTGTTTTCATTTCTTTTGTGGAGCCGAGCGTGGTTCCTAGTAGAGCATGGGATGGGAGCTCTGCTCCGGACAACTGATGCAGGATAGTTGCTTCCCCAAGCTTGCACTCATTTCTGACATTCATGGGCCTGTAGAGACCCACACTGTCTCGCAGGAGGAGAAGCGCAAAGCAATCCATGAAGAGAAACCTTAAAAAACCTGGGATGGTTGCTGCACATTACTTTCATTTCTCTGTTTTAACCTCATCTTGATTGTACATTGCTGGGACTACACCAGCATGATAAATCCCATTTTCTTGGCGAAAGACTAAGTTTCAACATCGCGACAGGTCTTCCAGTATAAAATGAACAACTCCTTGGATGCCGACATTTCATGCTGTGTTTGGCTTTGCCCTTGCTATGCATCTACCAGCCATGAGCTTATTAATATCGACTAGAGATAAAATTATGAGCATTTTTGAGCACCTGTTATCTACCAGGTACTCTGTTGGACAGTTTACAAACATCCCATTTACCCTCGCAAATGCAACTGTAAGTTGAGTGTCTTCATTTTACAGATGAAATCTTCGAGGCTCAAAGAGAATAGAAAACCTCCAACCCAAGTTAATCAGCTCCAAACCTGAGTCTCTCACTAGGTCATGTAGCTGGAGGGGACATATGCTTTAATGACTTTTCCAATGAATGTGATGTGATTCTTTCTGACTTGTCTTCACCGTCTTTTTCTTTTGAGATGGTGTCTCACTCTGTTACCCAGGCTAGAGTGCAGTGGCACCATCTCGGCTCACTGCAACCTCCACCTCCCAGATTCAAGTGATTCTCCTGCCTCAACCTCCCAAGTAGCTGGTATTACAGGCACATGCCACCACGTCCAGCTAATTTTTGTATTTTTAGTAGAGATGGGGTTTCACCATGTTGGTCAGGCTGGTCTTGAACTCCTGATCTCGTGATCCACCCTTCTAGGCCTCCCAAAGTGCTGGGATTACAGGTGTGAATCACCGTGCCCAGTCCTCTCCTCTTCTTTTTGTGAGGGAGACACGTCATTGTTGAAAAACGCAAGCTTTGAATGAAGAGACCTTCCAAACAGGCTTTATGTGAGCAACATGGTTGTTTATTCACCTGGGTGCAGATGGGCTAAGGCCGAAAAGGGCATTAGCAAAGGGCAGTGGGATAGAAGTTGGTTTTATAGGTTTGGGTAGTTTTTTTTGGGGGGGGGGTGTTGCAGAGTAAGTTCAGTTACAGTGGTGGGGGGTAGGGGCAAGCGAGTATACATGACCACAAGTTCAGTTACAATGGCAGGCTTGGGTGAGAGGTATTTACATTATCATAAGAACAGTTAAGATGGCAGGGTTGGGTAAGGGGCTTGTCCAGGGGGAGCTCTGCCACTGGGCGATTAGGGACAATGGCAAACGCAGGCAGCGGGTGGGAGACATCAGCTGAGGCAAGCAGGACTTCAGACTTTCAGGCTCCAGGCTTGCATATGGAGACCCGACATACGTGTCTTTTTATATAGAGAGAGAAAGAATTAGAGAAGAGAGGGTGATAATAGGTTTTAGGGGTTGGGGGTGAAGTTTCTCAAGGCTTCTTCTAGCAGGATTGGGGGCAGGGTTTCCCTTTTCCTAAAAATGGGAAAGAATTTAGACTGCTGGGAGATTTTGGGGAAAGGGGTAATATTGTGGGGTTAGAAGGAGCATTTGTTGTATTGACTGGTTATTGCTTGTATATGATTTTGTAGGAATTAAGAGATTAATTGGAGAAACACAGGGTTTAAATAAGAGAAGGAGAAAGATAGTATTAGAGGACTAAGGATTGGAAGAAGCCACGACTTCCAGTTAGGCAGTGTCCAGCCAGTCCAGCCAGGTCCAGAATAACCATTTGCCCGATTAGTGATCTTTTGGGCTTTGTCTCTTAATTTATTGATGGCTTTATCTACAAGGCCAGGCTGGTTTACATAAAACAACATTTTTCTGGAGCTTTGGACCCGAATGCCAAGGGAACCAGCAAGGGCTGCAGCTGTTAAAGGTTGTAGCGGGGCTTGGTGGGGTAACTGTGTGGAGGGAGAGCTTTTGTTTTCACGGTGTATGAGGAAGCTCATGGTATCTATAAGCAACCACTCACTTTTATTAACAAGATTGGGTTTGAGCAGACAATGGGAGCCAGATCAAGAGAAATATTAGCCGTAATTGCCTGGAGGAAAAGTGTAAACCGGCAACTTAAACAAAAGCAGGGCATGTAAAAGTAAATGAGTACAGTGAATTTGAGCACAGTTAGACGGAAAATAATAGAAACAGACTTTTTGAGGTGTGTTTTAAGTAGTAGGGGCGACTGCATAAAGGTGGAGAAGGCGAGGGGCTGAAAGTGTGTGAGGTGTAAAGAGAAAACTTTGGAGGCTGTGAGAGCTAGAGGGTAAATGGGCGTAGCCTGTGATTTTGAGAGATTTTAAGAGTTTAGGGTGGCAGCTGCTGCTGCATGTTGTCATGAGGGCCAGCCCGGGACTGTTAGATTAAGTTGTTTGGATAAAAAGGCTACAAGCCATGGGCCTGGCTCCTATGTGAGAATTCCGACCACACAGCCCTGGATTTTAGCAGTATATAATGAAAAAGTGTTGAGACAGGTTGGGGAGAGCTTGTGAGGGAGCAGTTTTTAGAGCTGTTTTTTAAGGAGCAAAAGGAGGAGCAAGGAAAGGATTTAGGATGAATAGGATTGGATAAGCTTTCTTTAGTGAGTTTATACAATGGCTTAGTTAGAATAGCAAAACCTGGTATCCACAGGTGAAACTAGCAACCACACCCAGGAAGGAGAGAAGCTGTTGTTTGGTGGGTGGGGTTGGGGTTTGGGAAATTAACTGGATACAGTTGGCAGGGAAAGCACGTGTATGCTGGCAAAAGATTATAACATGTGGGGAAGAAATTTGGGCTTTGGAAGTGGATACATGATACCCCTTTGAGTATAGATGCTGAAGAAGCAGTAGGGTGAATTAAAAGGCCATGTTGCAATAGACGGGTGATAACCAGGCTTTACTTTAAAGCCTGCTGTGGGATGGGGTGCTGGGGCTGGGCAGGGTAAGGGTGGTAAGGGTTTAAGGGGATGATGAGGGGTGAGTGACTTGTAGCAATGGATGGGAGGGCGGTGTTTTATACCCTAGGGTTAAGGTAGGGGGACAAAGGGGGAGCTATTGAGGGAGGTATGGGTTTGGGGTGTGGCTGTAGCCCAGGAATAGTCAAGGAGGCAGACGATTTTGCTAGGATATTTTTGGCCTAACAGGGGAACTGGACACGTGGGGATAATTAGGAAAGAATGTGGAAAAGAGTGCTGGCCTAATTGACACCAGACTTGGGGGAGTTTTGAAAGCCCCAGAGGCCTTGCCGTCAATCTCCACAACAGTATGGAGGCCAAGGGACAGGTCCTTGAAAAGAAGGCATCGTGCAGTGGGTGGTCTCTGTGCTGATTAAGAAGGCGATGGACACCCTTTACCATAAGGGTTACCAAAGTTTGGCGTCCGTGATGGTCCAGGGGCTTCCGAGATGCTTTGGTAGCATTAGTCTTTAGCCGCCAAGTGGAGGATTGGAGATTTAGGAGCTCTGGGAGCAGCAACGTGAGTTGGACAGTTGACTTTCTGTGGGGGCCCTGCACAGACGGGGCAGGACTTAGGAGAAATCCCAGGCTGCGGTCATTCCTTGGCCCATTGGCCAGGTTTCCAACACTTGAAGCAAGGTCTGGAAGGGGCGGCTGGACGTGCTGCAGTCTAGGCGCTCCGAAGTCTCTCTGAGCTGGTGGTGTGGCTGGGTTTGTCTTAAGGAAGAGGCAGACGTCTGCAGTTCTGAGATGCGCTGCCGCCAGGCAGATTTTTCCCTATTACTGAACACCTTGAAGGTGAGGTTTCTTAATTCCTGTTGTGGGGTTTGAGGGCCAGATTTTAATTTTTGTACCTTTTTGTAATGTTGGGGTTGACTGGGTGATAAAATGCGTATTAAGCGTTTTTAGGGGTGAGAGTAGAAGGATGACATTTAAGTGACTCCAGGTGAGATTATAGGACTGGGTTAAGTACTGGAGGATTTGATGAAAAGGAGTCTAACCTGTGGCCAATTTGGAAAGGCTGGATAAAGGAAAAGGAATGTGTGCCCTAACTATGCCTTTCACTGCAGCCACCTCTGGAAGGGGATTGTTGGGGGAGGGGCAGAGGAAGTAGCCTCTTGACTAAACTGTAAGCTAGGAGCAGAGATTAGGGAGGGATTGGTGTGTAAAAAAATGCCTGGACATAGGGAATTTCAGACCATTTGCCCTTGTTGTGACAAAAATTGTCTAAATTTTGTAAAACAGAGAGGCTGAAGGTGCCATTTTTTGGCCAATTGGAGCCGTTGTTTAACTTGTATTGAGGCCATGCAGCATTACAGAAGAAGATGAGACGTTTGCATTTTAGGTTAGGAGACAGTTGAAGAGGCTTGAGGTTTTTTAGAACACAGGCCAGCGTAGAGGAGGCAGGGATAGAGGACGGACGACTGCCTGTGGTTTTGGAAAGGCAGCAGAGACGAGGAAAATGGGCACGCAACCCAGCTGCTCAACAGGCATCCCTAGCTGAGCCTGGGTGGAACATCGTCATTGGTAGGTGGTCAAGAGAGCGTCCTTTATGTTGACCTGCCACCAATATTGGCCACGAGCCTGGTGGGTGAGTGACTAGGGTGAATGTCTCCACGATAGTCAAACCCCTGGGGAAACTGGGTTCCCCCGATCTGTGACCTACGTAGGATTTTTGCTCATGAACCTCATGAAAGAACTTGGTTTACCTGATTTTCCTTGTCTTTGCCGTGGAGAAAGGACAAAACTGAAAGGGGGAGGAAGTAGAAAGGAAAAGACAAAAGAATGGGAAAGCAAAGAGAGACTGCTTACCAAAATAGCCAGTGGTGTGCTTCTGTGGGCCGATTTGATGACCCCAGGTCGGTAGGTAGATCTCTTCATGGAGGGAGCACAAGAACAGGGTCGGGGTTTAGTCTCCCATAGGAGTTCCCCTGTCCCAAGTTTCTGGCACCAAATGTTGAAAAACTCTCGCTTTGAATGAAAAGAACTTATGAACAGGCTTTGTGTGAGCAACATGGCTGTTTATTCGCCTGGGTGCAGGTGGGCTAAGGCCAAAAAGGGCATTAGCAAAGAGCAGTGGGATAGGAGTTGGTTTTATAGGTTTGGGTAGTATTTTTGGAGGGCGGGGGATGTTGCAGAGTAAGTTCAGTTACAGTGGTGGGGGGGTAGAGGCAAGGAGTATACATGACCACAAGTTCAGTTACAATGGCAGGCTTGGGTGAGAGGTATTTACATTATCATAAGAACAGTTAAGATGGCAGGGTTGGGTGAGGGGCTTGTCCGGGGAAGCTCCACCACTGGGCGATTAGGGACAATGGCGAATGCAAACAGTGGGAGGGAGACATCAGCCAAGGCAAGCAGGACTTCAGACTTTCAGGCTCCAGGCTTGCTTATGGAGACCTGGCAGTCATGACTTCAAAGGTACATTCCCGACTGTGGGTCAGAGCAAGTGCAAGAGGCCTACATGGTGGCTGAAGCCCAAGACCTTAGCCCAAGCTAAGCCAATGCGACTGCTGGTCATGAGCTGGGCAGAGATAGATATGGCTCATATTTTTATTGCTTTCCTGGCACAGTGCATGGTGCATGGTAGGAGCTCAGACTGACCTTTCTAAAATGCAAATAGGTCAGCACAACTTCTTGACCTTCAGGATGAAACCCAACAGCGTGGGCCTGTCAGGCTGTGTGAGCATCCCTACCTTATAGTTTCCACTGCCAACATTCTGAGTTACTTGCAAGCTGCCACAGTGGCCCGTGAGTTCTTCTATCTCCATGTCTTTGCACCTGCTGTCCCTCCAGAAGTCCTCCTCACTGATATGCCACTTCCCCCATTCCACTACTACATGACTCATTCAAGCCCTCAGAAATCAGGGGATGAGATAGCTCCAAGAAGTCTTTCTGGACTTCTCTCCATCCCCCACAGAGTTAGCTGCTTTCAACACAACTTGAGCTCCCCCTCAATGATAGTGCTGCTTATGCTGGATTTCAACTGCTAGTTTCCTTGTCTTTCCATGCATATTATAAGTGCCTCAGGGCAGAGGTTGTGCCTTTCATTTCCATCTTCATCACTCAACAGGGTACCTGATACATTATAGAAACTCCAATTATTGGGATAATCTTTTTTTTTTTTTTTGACAGTTTTGTTCTCATTGCCCAGGCTGTAGTGCAGTGGTGGGATCTCAGCTGACTGCAACCTCTGTCTGTTGGGTTCAAGCGATTCTCCCGCCTCGGCCTCCTGAGAAGCTGGGACTACAGGCATGCGCCACTATGCCCAGCTAACTTTTTTTGTATTTTTAGTGGAGCTAGGATTTCACCATGTTGGTCAGGCTGGTCTCAAACTCCTGATCTCAAGTGATCCACATACCTCAGTCTCCCAAAATGCTGAGATTACAGGTGTGAGCCACCATGCCCAGCCTTGGTGGGATAATCTTATTACCTTGTTAACCACACATTTCCATCCTTCAAGGCAGAGTTAATTTGTCCAGGAAGTGGAAGTCATTTGGAGTCACAACTGGCAGTATAAGTAACTTATCCGACTCCTGAGTATCATTTTGGTCAAAACCAAGTTTGCCTATAAAGTAATGAGTTTGATTTGTATTTTGTATTTACAGTGAACTCCAATAGCTAAATCACAGTGACAGTCGTTGAAATAACTACATTCTAAAGACAACTACTTTGAAGAACAGTTTTCCTTTGGATGTATAGATAATGGAATGCTTATTTAAAAACCAATCGTATTGTAGATAGAATTTGAATGTCTATATACTTAGGAAATATGAGATTATGCGTTGCTCCTGTGCCCAAGGCAGGCATCATTCATCAGTCACAGAATTCTTTCCCTGCTAATCCAGGCACATTCTTAAAATCTATTTTAAGATTATACTCCCTGTTAAAATCTGTTTTAAGATTATACTCCCCATTAGCAGTTCTCAAAACATGGTCTAGTGATCCAAGTAATACTCTGAGATTCTTTCAGGGAGTCTATGAAGTCAGAATTATTTTCAGAATAGTACTAAGATATTATTTGCCTTTTCACATTTTCTGATGAGGGTAAAGTATTTAGATTTAAGTAGCATTAGTCACTTACAGAACAACAGCAATGTAATCTGATACTTTATTGACCATCAAAATAATTTTCCAAAATGACAGTAAATGAGCCTGTATTTCTTAGAAAACTGAAAAGACCTAGATATAAAATAATTGTATTAGAAAGGGCTTCATGCTTATCCTTGTAGGACTGGATCATAACAATGACCATAAAACAATATTTATCTGGCCCTGCCCTAGCTGCTCTGTGGGGCTCCAGCCCCTATAGTTTCTCCCCAATTAGCTCTGAGAGCCCCTAGAGGGGTCTTGCATGTGCTATTTCTTGGCTGCCATTCCATAAGGGGATCAGCTTTCTAGATGCCTTTCTGTCACTCCAGGACTGGATTAGATGGCCTTTCAATGATCCCTTGGTAACAGCAGTCACCCGGTTTTTGACGTGTGTCATCTTTCCCACATTGAGAGTTCCTAAAGGGAGCTCTCCGTCTCTCATTAATTTCATGGGCTTGGCACAGTGCACAGACATGGCAGGAGCTTGGAAGATATTCAATGAATAAAGAGCAAATCCAAAACCATGGTGTTGAGCAAAGGGGCTCTGCAGAGAGTGGGAGCAGAAGGGAGCCCAAATTTGGGGCAAGCCAGAGGGGAGGTCGGGAGGATGTAGTGTGTGAGAAGAGTCCAGGACAAAGGATAGCAGTCTAGACAAATGGAAAGTATGTTGGAAGATTTCTGAAGACAGAATACCAACCACAATGGCAGCTTTTTAGCTGGTCACCTCTATGAACTTGCATCAACTGAAGCAGCCAGAGTGATGTAGATACACTTCCAACCAAACTATCCCAGTTTTAAAACACTGTGCATACCTGGCTCTATGGACTCGAAGTGGCACACAGGTCAGCATCCATACATGGTCTTTGTGTGAAGTATTTCAAGTTTTGGATGACTTGTTCTTAGAAATAAATTTAAAAAGACCTAATAATCTAAAACTAAAAAAGTTGTCATACAATTTATTAGGAAGACTCCTGTTTATTAAATGAATTTTAAAGGTCATTATTCATTACTTGGATTCACGCAGGATAAGTAAGGATTTTTCCTCATTTGGAATGTGATAATATTAAAATATTTTCCAATATAATAATCGATGCTGTTGTCTGTAAAATGCCTATATCAATGGCTCTTTTGAATTGTTTTGCAAATGCTTGAAGGAAAGAACCACAGGACCTCAATGAGATACGAATTTATTTTGAAATGAAGAACCTTCTTTAATATTCTAGCATCAACAGCCTTAGTTGCAAATGTAAGAAATAGCAATACACATGATGCCAGCATAATTTATGGCTGCACCTTTCAGTATTTGATATAGAACATTAATCAATGCCTTAAAGAACATTTAGTTCTTCAGTTATTTGATTTCATAGAAAAGTAACAGACCATTTCATTATTTCCATGAGTGAACATGAACCCTAAACATTTTTTTCCACTGAATTATTGCTGAGGAAAAAAGGAGAAATAGCTAATGGCAATAGCAACTTGTTAAGACTGTATAATCCATTCATTCACTGAATAAATGTTTATGGATCCCTATTATGTAGGAGGCCCTGGGAAAATGACGGAACAACTAGGTCATGTTCACTGCCCTCAAAGTTTTGCACCGTAGAGTTAGGTAGCTCTGAGCAATGTATTCTGGGGAGGTAAAAAGGCGGCAGTAAGGGTGTATACGATTGGGTTCAAAGGTACAAAAAGTTATCACAAAAGTGATAGGAATTAAGACAGTGTGAGGATCAGTTTCCATGGTGTCAGTCAAGGCAGGCTTCCTGTAAGACAGGGCATCTTAAAGAAGGTATAGGACTTGTTAGGTAGCAGAGAAACCTGAATGACTCCAAAGTGTAATTCTGCTTAATTAAATATTCTGATTTATATTTAAGATTGATCTGTTGTCCAGAGAATACTGCAAATATATCTCCTCATTTAGGATTACTTTGTGGGTTTTTTGTTTGTTTGTTTGTTTGTTTGTTTTGAGATGGAGTCTCCCTCTGTCACCTAGGCTATAGTGCAATGGAGCAATCTTGACTCACTGCAATCTCTGCCTCCTGGGTTCAAGGGATTCTCCTGTCTCAGCCTCCTCAGTAGCTGGGATTACAGGCGCACGTCACCATGCCCGACTAATTTTTGTATTTTTTTTTTAGTAGAGATGAGGTTTCACCATGTTGGTCAGGCTGGTCTTGAACTCCTGACCTTGTGATCTGCCCACCTCGGCCTCACCAAGTGCTGGGATTATAGGTGTGAGCCACCACATCTGGCCGGGATTACTTTGTTATAAGACATTTTCTGTGAAGGGGGGGAATGCTTTAAAATGACTAAAACAAATTACAAACTCTAAGCCAAACTTAAAAGATAAACAGAAGATCAGCTCTACTGGTCACCAGCTACAACAGAAATGGTAACTTCTGAAAGCAAGTGTGATTGAATAATACACAGTATATTAATTTTTCTCCCCTCTCCCTCTACTCCCCCCCTTTCCTCTTGTCTTACATCAAACAGATCCCAGGTTTTGGCTTCATTTCCTCTAGGGAGAAATATAATGGGAGGAGCATTCCTGGTTGTTTGTTTCAAAAGCCAGGCTCACAAGTTTTCGTTTGACAAGGAGTAGAGTGATTTGGAACGCAGTGATGGGAAAGAGAGGCTTTCCTTTCAGGTTGGGGACAGGGCAGAGAGAAGCCTGGAGTTCCACACAGAGGGCCTGTGTGTAGCCTCCTGAAAAGAAAGGACAGCACAGTGGGCTTGGGCAGAAAGACCTAGGGCAGCCCTGCCAGAGGGCGAGGGGGCAGTGTGTGCAGGTGCAGGCCCCAAGATCCCAGTCCAAACCTTCTAAGAAAGAATTTCTCATGCTCCCAGTTGGGTGGGTCTTGAAATTGACATCATGATGATTACAGAAAATAAAGAGCTTCACCACTTCTTGCTTATCTAAACATTTTTTTTTTCCTCCTTCTGTCCAAAATGGTTATTCTTCTTGGTTTCAACCTGTCTCATTTTTTTTTCTTGGGCGGAAACAGAAGACCATTTTCCTCCCCTGATTTGTAGACGATTCATACTATAGAAACACTTTGTATTCATGTGCTGTGCCATGAACTGGGCAGTCTCTTTATGAGAAAGTGTTGGGGGAGGCAGTTTCCTGTAGCTAGAGGCCAGAAGCACCTGAAGCTGAGCTCCTGCTTTCCAACCTCTTCCTGCCTTGGTGGGTGGGTGTGGGAGCCAGAGACAAGAGCCTCCCAAATGCTGAACCAAATCTACCTCCTCACTTGGGCAAAGAGGAAAGAGAATGGGGCAGAACAGTGGAACTGCTGTGGAGAGAGGGAACCAGTCAGTCCCATAACCAAACCAGCTTCCAGATCCTGGCTGCACACCCCCTCAGGGCCTGGCTGCCCTCTGGGAAACTCGACATATGTTGAATGCTCACTCTTGAGCGGCTTCAATAGCTCAGCCCTGTGGATGCTGGGATACAGGACCAATTTTCTGCCCACTGGTAGAAGGGCTGGGATAGAGGAGGGGGACCTTATGAGACCAGTCCTTCCAAGGGCCAAACTGAGTGTTCTAGACAAAATAACTCATCCATGGCATCTGAGACATGTGTCAAGCTGGCTTGACTAGAGGACTTTTGAAGAAGAATCAAGGCCAGACACTGAAAATGCTTGGCTTCAATTCAATACCTCTTGAACCAGTGTGAGGGCAGAGGGGGTTATTTAGCAATAAATTATATGCCAAGCCCAAGCAATGTATCAGATTTTGTATCTCTGCCCAAGTAGCTCCCACCTGCTGAAGGTGAGACAAACAATGATTTTCGTGGTTATGGAGCAGGGAGACAAACATACAGAAATGTCAGTGACTTTATGAAAGTGACAAAGCAGGTCCTCTGCCCATGTATCTCCCTAATTTGTTATTTTGTTTTATTTAGGTTCAAGGGGTACATATGCAGGTTTGTTACATGGATATACGTAGTGAATCCTCCATCCAAGTAGTGAACACTGTACCCACTAGGTAACTTTTTAGCCCTCGTCCCCCTACCACCTTCCCCCCATTCTGGAGTCCCCCAGTGTCTACTATTGCCATCTCTGTGTTCATGTGTACCCACTGTTTAGCTCCCCACTTATAGGTGAGAACATGCAGTATTTGATTTTCTGTTTCTGAGTTAGTTCACTTAAGCTAAAGGCCTCCATTCTCCATCTATGTTGCTGCAAAGGACATGGTTTCATTCTTTTCTATGGCTGCATAGTATTTCATGGTGAATATACACCACATTTTCTTTATCTAATCATCTGTTGACGGACGTGTAGGTCGCTTCCATATCTTTGCTATTGTGAATAGTGCTGTGATAAACATACAAGTGCAGGTATCTTTTTGATATAATGATTTCTTTTATTTGGGTAGATACCCAGTGATGAGATTCCTGGGTCAAATGGTTGTTTTATTTTTCTTTCTTTGAGATATCTCTATACTGTTTTCCACAGGAGATGAACTAATTTACATTC
Organism: Ateles fusciceps; assembly: GCA_036589455.1. Taxonomy (NCBI): domain Eukaryota; kingdom Metazoa; phylum Chordata; class Mammalia; order Primates; family Atelidae; genus Ateles; species Ateles fusciceps. The sequence goes on along the minus strand of JAZHEH010000564.1, from coordinate 3,542,535 downwards.
ATACCAGCTGTGTATACGTATTCCCTTTCTCTGCTTCCTTGCATCTTTTATGACTTTTTGATAATAGCCATTCTGAGTGGTGGTGAAATGGTATCTCCTTCTGGTTTTAATTTGCATTTCTCTGATGCTTAGTGATGTTGAAGATTTTTTCATGTATTTGTTGACAGCTTGTATGTCTTCTCTTAGGAAGTGCCTACTATGTCACTTTTTAATAGTTTTTTTCTTATTCATTTGAGTTCATTATAGATTCTAGATATTAGTCTTTTGTTAGATGCATAGTTTGCAAATATGGTCTCCCTTTTTAAATTTTAAGTAAGATTGTCTGATTACTTTGTTTCTTTTGCTATGCAGAAACTCTTTATTTGATTAAGTTTATCTATTTTTGTTTTTGTTGCATTTGCTTTTGAGGTCTTAGTCATAAATTCTTTCCCCAGGACAATGTCTAGAAGAATTTTTCCTAGTTTTTTTTCTAGGATTTTTATAGTTTTAGGTCTTACATTTAAATCTTTAGTCCATATTGTGTTAATTTTTGTCTATAGTGAGAGATACGGGGGTTCATTTTTATTCTTCTGCACATAGCTATTTAGTTTTCCCAGTACCATTTGTATACTTTCTCCATTACCTATTTTTGTCGACTTTGCCAAAGATAAAGTTGGTTGTAGGTGTGTGGCTTTATTTCTGGGTTCTCTATTCTGTCCCATTTGATCTATATTTCTATTTTTACCAGCACCATGCTGTTTTGGTTGTTATAGCCTTGTACTATAGTTTGAAGTGAGGTAATGTAACGGCTCCAGCTCTGTTTCTTTTGCTTAGGATTGCTTCGGCTATTTGGACTCTTTTTTGGTTCATATGAACTTTAGGATTGTTTTTTCTAATTCTCTGAAAAATGACATTGTTAATTTGATAGAAATTGTGCTGAATCTCTAGATTGCTTTGGGCAGTATGTCACTTTAATGCTATTCATTCTTCCTATCCATTGTACATGGGGTGTTTTTTCATTTGTCTGTGTCATCTACCATTTCTTTCATCAGTTTTGTAGTTCTCCTTGTAGAGACCTTTCACTTCCTTGGTTAAACGTATTTCTAGGTATATTTTTTTGTGGCTACTATAAATGGGGTTGAGTTCTTGATTTGGCTTTCAGCTTGAGTGTTGTTGGTGTATAGAAATGTAATTGATTTTGGATGTTAATTTTGTATCCTAAAACTTTACTGAAATTGTTTATCAAATCTAAGACTATTGAAGAAATCTTTAGGGTTTTCTAGATATAAAATCATGTCATCAGCAAACAGATAATTTGACTGCCTCTTTTCCTACTTGAAGGTCTTTTATTTCTTTATCTTGCCTGATTTCTCTGGCTAGGACTTTCAGTACTATTTTGAATAGCCAGGGTGAGAGTGTTGTTCCACTTCTTAGGGAGAATAATTTCAACTTTTTATCATTTTTGATGTTGGCTGGGGTTTGTCAGATATGGCTCTTATTATTTTGAGGTATGTTCCTTTGATGTCTATTTTGTTGAGCATTTTTTTTCATGAAAAGATAGTAGATTTTATCAAATGCCTTTTCTATATTTATTGGGATGATCATATGGTTTTCGTTTTTAATTCTGTTTGTGTGGTGAATCACATTTATTGATTTGCATATATTGAGCCATCCTTGTATCCCTGGAATTATCTTTTGATGTGCTGTTGGATTCAGTTTTCTGGCATTTTGTTGAGGAACTTTATGTATATATTTACTAAAGATACTGACCTGTAGCTTTCTTTCTCTGTTGTGTCCTTGTTAGATTTGGGTATCAGGATGATGCTGATTTCATAGAATCAGTTAGGAAGGAATCTCTCTTCCTTGATTTTTGGAATAGTTTCAATAATATTGGTAGCAGCATTTCTTTTTATATTTGATAACATTTGGCTGGGAATCCATCTTGTCCTGGGCTTTTTAATTTTTTTTCCTGCAGTAAAAATTTAAATCACAGATTCAATTTTATTACTCTTATTTGTCTGTTCAGGATTGCTGTTCCTTCCTGATTCAATCTGTGAAGATTGTATGTCTTCAGGAATTTATTCATTTCCTCTAGAATTTCTAGTTTGTGCGCACAGAAATGTTCATCGTAGTCTCTGATGATCTTTTTTTTTATTTCTGTGGAATCAGTTGTAATGTCATCTTTATTAGTTCTGATTCTATTTATTTGAATCTTCTCTCCTTTTAACATGGTTAATCTAGCTAGTGGTCTATCAGTTTTGTTTATCCTTTCAAAGAATGAACTTCATTTCATTGATCCTTTGTACGATTTTTTTTTTTGTCTCAATGTCATTAAGTCCTGCTTTAATCTTTGTTATTTCTTTTCTTCTGCTAGCTTTGAGTTTATTCTTGTTTTCATAGTTTATTGATGTGTGATGTTAGGTTGCTAATTTGAGATCTTTCTATCTTTTTGATGAAGACATGAAATGCTATAAACCTCCCTCTTAACACTGCTTTTTCTGTGTCCCAGAGGTTTTGGTATGTTGCGTCTCTGTTTTTATTTGTTTCAAAAATGTTTTTGATCTGTCTTGATTTCATTGTTTACTGAAAAGCCCTTCAGGAGCAAGTTGTTTAGTTTCCATGTACTTCTGTGGTTTTGAGAATTCCTTTTAGTAATGATGTCTGATTTTAATCCATTGTGATCTGAGAAGATACTTAATATGATTTCATTTTTTTGAATTTATTAAGACTTGCTTTATAAGTTAAGGATATGGTTCATTTTAGAGAATGTTTTATATGCATATGAGAAAAACATATATTCTGCAGTTGCTGGGTGGCATGTTCTGTAGATGTTTGTTAGGTCCATTTGGTCAAGAGTCCAGTATAAATCCAGAGTTTGTTAGTTTTCTGCCTTGATGATCTGTCTAGTGCTGTCAGTGGGATGTTGAAGTCCTTCATTATTTTTGTATGGCTGTCTATATCTTTTCTGAGGTCTAGTAGAATTTGTTTTATAAATCTGGGTGCTCCAGTGTTGGGTGTGTATGTATCTAGGATAGCTAAGTCTTCTTTTCTAATTAAAGTCTTATCTAAGAATAGCATCCCCTAAACAAACAAAAAACAGAAAAAGAAAAAAAAAGAATAGCACCCCCTACTGTTTTTTGATTTTCATTTGAGTGACCGATCTTTTTTCACCCCTTTACTTTGAGCCTGTGGGTGTCTTTATACATTAAGTGGGTATCTTGCAGGCATCAGATGGTTGGGTCTTATTTTTTAAATCCAATTTACCAATGTGTATCTTAGCAACTGGCATAACACCAGTTTGTTATTTTTTTCCAAGAGGGGCTTGTACTTTCCCTTCCCCTCTCCTCCCTGGTTTATTGAGTTATAACCTGCAGATTACTGGGTATACATGCAGCAAGACAGCACAATGTGACTCCCATTAAATAAAATCAACGCTTGCTGCTTACAGTGGTGGGGGATTCTCCCCCACTTCTATACCTTTAAGCCCAGGCTTCTGGGCCTTTTCTGACAAAGAGAGTTGTAGATGTCCCAAAGACGATTAGAACAAAGTAAGAGGAGGCCTCTTAAAAAGATTTTTAAAAAATCAAGAGGTTAGAATTTTCTGGGTTAGAATCCCCCAACAATACTGTATATGAAGCCCTTGCCTCTGTGTTAGGTGCACATACACACACACAATTAATGACTCTCTTGTGAAATATTTAACTGTTTATTTTTGAAGAGTAACCATTTGATTACTTTTATTATTATGAGTTTTATCCTCTGCAGTTATCCATATGCAACAATATAAATGATCCAGTGGAAAAACTACATAACTCATTGTTTGGCCACTGGAGGCAAATCTGCTTTCTCTAAGAGTACATTTCCCTTTTCAACTTGTTTTCTTTTCTTATTTTCATTCCAAAGAGAAACTGAAGAGCCTTTCAACAGTTGCTGGTCCATCAAGAAGTTTAAGCTTGCCAGTCTCTCGTGTGCATCAGAACAAAAATGCAATTACTCTTTGCTGTCGGGGAGGGGGGAAAGGGGGCATCCTAGGTACCAGACAACTTCAGTGACTTGCTCAAGGTCACACCCACCAGCAGCGGGTGATGGGACTGGGATATAGAATCAAGACATGTTCAACTCCAGATCTCACATTCTTTTTACTGGCACTTTGCTACCAAGAAGCCACTAATCCAACTATGAAAACCATACATATTAGAAGGAATGGGGACTCCAGGAGATGCCACCCACCTGTCTGCACCACATGGGGCCAGGGCATCTTATCCCTTCCCCAAGTCACTTGGATGAGTTTTTTTGTGGCCAGACTACTGACTCCAGAGGTTAGGAGTTCTTTTTCCCATGGGTAGCAAATGAGCAGCAAACAAGATGGGTGCTATCTGCTCATGGAGACTTACTCTTAAGCTCTCCTTTTGCTGTATCTTGGCTAAAGCATGCAATTAAGAGTAAGGTTCAAGGGGGTGGAATGCATGGTAATGACTCATACCTGAACACAAACAGCACTCCACCCTCCCTCCCATTGGGTCCATTTTAAGTGAGGAAGCACTTCAGCTCTCAGGTTAAGATCTGGCTGTAATTCTACAGTGGTACCAGGGAAAGCTGGAAAATTCCCAGCTAATTGCCTACTTATTAGAAAACATGTCAGGCAGCCCAGGATAGGCACAGTGACTTGCCCAAAGTGGCAAAGGGAAAGGCGAGGTAATGTCTTTACTTTCCTCTTATTCTGTCTCCCTCTTTTATTCTCTAAGATGCATCCTTTTAGAAGCAGCAGAGGGCAAAGGTCTGGTAGAGGGTGGACCTACCCTTTATATTGACATTTAGAATACCACCCACACTGGACTAATCACTACATTGACCTCCTAACCACACTGGACCTCCCAACCCTGATGCTTTTTCTTCAATATATGTGGCTCCCAGAGAGAGAAAATGGAGGTGACGGGCTCCTCCCCCCACCTCACCCTCCTTTCTGTTTCTCTTTCTTTGCATATTCTTGAGCTCTGTGATTAATCCCCAGCATGCTGAATAACTGACCTTTAGCCAGAGGGTCCTCTTGCAGGTTGAGAGGGTTTGGCTGCAGGTGGTACTGTTGTATCCATCATCTTCACCTGTTTCATAAGGACTCTTAAGTTTTGCATGATTCTTTTCAAAAACACCTCTTGGCATTTAGAGATCATTTCACATGGAGAGAGCCCACTTCTGGTCTTGGGAGGCCAGGAAGACTGGCCTGGGGGAGGTTTGGGAGCTGGAGATATTAATGGTATTTGTGGGCACTTTGGGGTTCAGTCTATCTATGCCTTGTGAAAGTTTACAGTTTTTCTTTCCTTTCCTTTTCCCTTAAAGGTCCATCCCATGAGTCTTGCAGGGTATAGAAGGGGTGGGTAGTAATGGTGCAGAAATGGGCCTTGAGCAGTGTGCCCTTCTTTAACAGGGCTGTGACAGGCAGCGGCATCAGATCTCATTTTCCTGCCTTGTGCAGAACCTGTACCGCTGCCCTGCCAAGCCGGGCAAAGGACTCGAAGGCCCTGTTTCCTGGGTCCACGTGAGTCAGGAAAGCCTTCCTTTGTCAGTCATTGGATAATTACGATAAAAGGGGCCTTGCCCCCTTCACTGCTGTCAAACAACAGGCCCCTCCCCTGCCCTCAGTCTGCTGGGGCACGCCATTGAGAGCCTGCATCGCCAGCAGCAGCCCTCTGCTGTCCTGCTCTTCCCATCCCCCCACACCTCCCCTGTTCGGGATGTCTTTATGAGTCTGAAATCACCATTCCTCTTTACTTCCAAACTCTTCCTCAGGAATCAGTCATCTTAGTCCAGATTGTCCAGAGTGCAACAGAACCATATAGGGAGACCATCCATTTTGCTGTAGCTTAGAATCATGGCAACAGCCACAAAATAATATTTCTCTGGCACCTCCCCCTGCTGCTCTGTAGTGCTCCAGTCCCCCAACTTTCTCTCAAATAGTCCCAGGAGTCCTTTGACAATGACTCTTTCCTGAATTACTCATTATTTTCCTCTTTTGCTGCTCGTCTGGGTGAGGGCTCCAGGCTGCTGCCAGTCTTCAAACTGACAGGCCATGAAAGATGCCAGCAGCTCCTGTGGCTGGAGATTTGCTGCAGATGCCTAGCTAAGGTCCAGGGAGGTGCTTGCGCCCACGCATTTAAAGCATCACTATCAAGCCTGCTGCTGCTGCTGTTCACTCCGCCTTCAGTCACCAGAGAGGTATCATATATTTTGTGCATGTGTGTCAGTAAGACTCGGGAGTGGCGATTTCTAGTCAATTACATTTTGGTAACTGTCTTTATAACTCACATTTTCACTTTTGTTTTCATAAGTTGGACCTTGGAAGAACCCAGGAGAGGAGAAGCCTCAAGCCCTCTCTAGTGAAGAGCCAGGAGACGGGACATGCAGGGGCTCAGAGGCTTTCCAGTCCCCACTGGGGAGGCAGAAATGGGGAATGCAATAATCAGGCCCAAATCACAGCCCTCATAAAGAAACTCACTGCAGGTTATCAAACTTGAACTCAAAGACTGAGACCTGTCAATAGAGGGACAGAGAATGTTGAGGTCATTTAGCCTGATCTTCCACACACAGCCCTGATCGCGTCTGTAGTAATCCTGATGGATATTTCTCTAGCGGCTGTTCACACATTTCCAACCTGAGTGAGGAAGGGTCTGGAATGGGATTCGATATTCCTGCTGTGGCACCCCTGCCCTTGCATGCCAAGTTCTCCTTGGTTTAGGTAAAATAGAAACCATTGTCTCCCACCACATGCTTTGGGGCCCCAGGAACACATTTTGGGACAGTCTTTACCTCCTGATACCCCCTGGCTAACACGTGGACATCTCTGGGAGTTGATACTTTCTGGTAGTTACCACAATTGCCAGGCTTCCAGCCTCATCAGCTGCTCAGTGCTTGGAGGCTGGCACGCTGTTGAAGTGACAGAGGGGAACATAAGAGAAATGAAGTTATGAGGGTAAAAGTCACAAAATATGCACCTGCCAAGAGGTTGGAAGGAGGCAGCAACAGTCAGGGTGGTTTCAAACTTAGTGTTCAATCTTCTAAAGGACATTTGGGTTTCAAGAGCAGAGAGAAGATGATCATTCCTTTACCCAACACAAATTTACTGAATGCCTACTGTGTGCCGGGCGTGGTTCTCCGTGGTGAAGATTCAGAGAGAGGGGTAAGACATTGTTTCTCTTCAAAGGACCTCACTGTCCAGTGGGAGTAAAACCGTCAAGCTGATCAATGTGATAGGATGTGGCCAGTGCAATGGGAGAGGCATGCCACGTGTTGAGGCAGAAGTCACGCACAGAGGAAGGAGGGAGGTGCCATGGCAGGCTTCAGAAAGACGCCTTAGCAGCAGCTGGCCTAGGGCTAGGGTAGGTGAGGGTTCCAGGCAGAGTGGAACCATGAGCAAAAGCACAGAGATGCAGAAGGGAACTATGAGCCATGGGGTGCTGTCATAATGGAGAGATCAAGATGAGGGTGCCGGGGGTAGCCAGGCCCATGGCCACCTCAAATACCATGTTGAGGAACTTGGACTTTATCCTGCAGGCCGTGAGGTAGCCCTGAAGTTTCGTGAGGAACGGTGAGGCCAGAGGGAAATCCCATGAAAACTTGGTCTAGGACCACAAACCCAGAGCCACATTGTGACTGTATGAAGAGCTTCCAGCTCCGTCAGGGAGGAAAGCAAATGTTCATACATACAATTGGGTGAAAGAGACTTCTTTGCCCAGCTAGAAAATAGCTTCTCAGAGATGCAAACCTAGTTATTTTGAACTTTGACTCAGTGGCTTCGGTTTCGCAGAAATGCATTCTCCAAAATTTCTCTGAGTTTTTTAGCTGTGGATTTGAGACAGGAGCTGCTCACACATTTCAGTGCTCATTTCATCAGCATATATATGCTCATCAGTTACTGTCTACAAGCCCTTTCTTATTTCCTCCCTTTCTCTCTCTCTTTCTCCTTATCTCTCCTTCCCTCCCTTCCTTTCATAGTGATTGACTGCCCATTCATCAATGCGAGCGAGGAAAAACTCATTTGTAATTCTTTCCATGAAGGGAAGCCCTGGCCTTTTAGAGGTTTCCCTATGTCATTCTTACTTAGGCAAGGCCAAACAGGCTGGACTCCTCCGTAAGAACAGAAGGGAATGGAATGAAGAGTGAAAACATGCCTGAGGATGGGAGCTAGTCCTTTTCTTTATAGAGTTTGGCTGGGAGGGGCTGTGGTGTGGGAAAAATATGGGACATTTCTGCGGTATAGACGATCAATCAAGTAGGTAACCAGGAGGTAGCTGTCGAATCTTGACTATTCTCCTGACACAGTGTCCACTGCCATTGATTGACAGAGTTGTCTTCCAGAGAAAACATCAGCTTGGTTAATAGCAGCAGAGAGGCCCCCAAGCTGGAACAGTGAGGTTGCTTCTCAATGTCAAGCTTTCATTTTACCTCACTTTGGCCTCCAAATGGAAGCTCTCTTCTTTTCTGTTTTGTCAGGTGCATGCATGAGGTGGAGGCATGTCAGAGGGATTTGCCTGCCACGGGAGATCCTAGAAGGCAGAGTCCCGTAATGTCATAATGTCAGCTGAAAAGAGCCTTAGAGATGAGCTTTGCATTCATTCAACAATTTTCTTTCTTTCTTTCTTTCTTTTTTTCTTTTGGAAAATACTTGTTTGTGAGGCTGTGTGTTAACTTCTGGCCCTGGCCCTCAGGCGAACAAAGACTAGGGCACCGTGTTCTGTGTGTCCAGCCTCAGGTTTGCCCAGTTTGTCTTGACCACAAGGGACATGTGAGACCTCTTCACCATTAAGCTGAGAGCCCATTGCATTTTTCAAAGATTCCACACAGTTTTCTGGTCATTTCAGCTGTCTCTTGAGCCAGGTCCTGCTACTTACTTGATTTTTGTTTCATCTGTTTCTGTACACATGTTTTCAACATGCTAAGCTCCTCTCTCCCTCTACCCCTTCCCTCCCTCCTGCTGTCCCTCCTTTCCTTCCCATCCTCCCTTCCTTTCTTCTGTCCATATTCATTGACTGCCTACTATTTGCCAGTGTCTACTGGGGCACTAAGATAAATTAAGTTGCACATAATCAAGTGGGAGATTAACAGGAAAATGAGAAGTGACTGTAGAAGGGTCATGTTCACTTGGGGTTTGAGTGTGATCAAAGTCCGAAGCCCCCAAAGATCATTTCTCAAGATTTGGGGGTTGCTGTGGTACCTTGACTTTGCCAAGATTCCATTCCGTTAAACTGCCCTTTGGGCCATTCCTCTTAACACAGCACTTGGATCCCTCTCAGAGACACAGCGCTGGTTTCTCTCTGTTGAATCTCGGGGTTAAGATCTAAGTTTTCTAACTCTGTCATCCTTTTGTTTCCTCCACAAGTGATTTTTATGAGATTTGCTTCATCCTTCGGTGTGAATTTCACAATGACTTGGGGGACACAGGTTTTCCCTTCCCTCCCTCCTGCTGTTCCTCCTTTTTTTCCCCCAGCCACCTTTCCTTTCTTCTGTTCATATTCATTGACTGCCTACTATTTGCCAGGCTCCACTGGGGCACTAAGATAAATTAAGTTGCACATAATCAAGCGGGGAGATGAGCAGGATTCCAGGGTAATGGGTAACCTATTCTCTAATACAAGCTTGAGAGAAAACTGACTTGAAGAGTTGGCAAAAATGTGGGTTTTTTTTTTTAGGTAACTTGTGGGTGGGTGATCAGGGCCTGAGGGGGATACAAGAATCATAGTTCTTGCCCTGTATATCACCCCATATTTTTAAGGTCTAGTTGGAAGAAACCATTAGGCAAGGACAAAAACAGTAGAACATCAAGATGGTGTGCCTCAGTTAAATATTTTTTGAACTGCTCTTGCGTTGCGGAAGTGTTTGTTGAATAGCTAACAGAATCTAAGTTGAGATGTAAACTTTAAGCAATTGGACTAATATTGAGATTTTTGGTATATATTGGTCAGAATCATTTCCCCTTTCTCACTATAATATTTAAAGAGAGTACCTGATGTCTTAGTTTTTAATTCTCCTAAATGAAGATGACCTTGCTGGAGAGGTGATTTTCAGTGGTCATTCCCTGAGGAAAAATGCCTTCAGCCCAGCCTCAGTATACAGACACACACACACACACACACACACACACACACACACACACACACACTCCTCCGTATACCCAAGAACTATCCCTGAGCCATCCAATGTAGTTTTTGCTGGTTTATTTCCAAAGCTAAGTGAAAGAAGAAGAGATTGCTCTCTTGACTGATAGAAAATCATAGTAAGTTTAGAGAAAAAGCCAAGTAAATAATTTTCTCGAGTTCTTATTCCATCTCCCATCCCAAATCTACCACGAGAATCCAAAAAGTTATAAAAAAGGCTAGGATTTTTACTTTCAAAAGTCAGTGATGTGAGTGAAAGACTGTGATCAAGATTAAGCTTCAGAAAAGTATCTCTAAGCTCCCAGAGAGTTGCTATAGTGAGTGCTGAATGTCTATGGCACTAGTACTGGAAAGCAAAGTGGAGTGTACAAAATTCCCTCATCACTGTGGGCAGCTGAAATGCTCACAAGATTTTGTGGAATCTCTGAAAAATGCAATGGGCTTAGCCCAATGGTGAAGACGTCTCATGTGTTTCTGTTCTCGTAAAGACCAGAAATGAAATTTAGTATACATATTTTTAAACACATCATTTGGAAGAGAAATACTACTGAGCCAGGTAACTACTGAATGTTATGGCTCCTAATAAAGAAAGAGAGGAGATTGGGTATACGAAAATATTCCCCAAGCTTTTGTGCTTATTCCATTTTGTGACAGTAGTTCCTGTTTTCCTTCTACTCATATTCATATTCAGAAGTTTGTGAGACTTCTCAATTTCCCTTCTCTCCATCTTGGCATTTTTCTTCTCTCTAGAATCTTGATATATTTCTCTCGTGCCTCGGGTGCGTTGACTTTGGAGAGAGCTGGTTTGAGTTTGAGTCTCGACTTTGGCACTTCCTGGCTTTGTGACTTTGGGAAAATTCCCTTGTTTGGCATGTATTTTCTCTTCCATAAAATAAGAAGGATCATCCCTACCTCACATGATGATTATAAGTATAAACCAAGCTAATATATGCCAAGTGCAGGTGGCTCTGTCACGCAATGGATAGTGCATTGGACTTCTAATATATGCCAAGTGCTTCATACTTGCACCTATAGACACTCAATAAATATGAGTTTTCTTTCTCAGAAGAATAACTTGTTTTTTATGTCCAAAGCTATATATTCTCAGTGACCTCAGTAATCCCATTGTTTCTTGATTTTGTAGATATTTTTCTCCCCTCTTTCTTGCATCTTCAATATTTCTTCTTCTTTCATTTCTGGCTACCCAGACTTAGTGAGTTTCCTTTTTTGGCTTGGAAGTTGTGGGAAGGGAGAATCAGTCAGGAAATCAGGTGTCTGTAGGTTCTTGGGCAAATTAACCAAGAGATGGCTAAAAAAAGGACTTGGTTACTTTGGGTTCATTTTGTCTATCCATGGGATACAACTATGAGCTTGGGAAAGAGCTCTCTACCTGAGCATGTGGGCTGAAAAAAGTAGAATCTTGGGGGATCCTGAAGGAAGAGGGGAAACCAGGAAAACAGAGGAAATTGACTTAGGAGGGGAGAGGGAAGAAGAATGCAAGATTGGTTGCAGGAGCCAGAGGCCAGGGCTAAGAACAGGGTAAGGGACTTTAAAGGAAAGAGCAGTGGAGCATTCACATGAGATATGGTCTGAAAGGTGTTCACTGAGCGTGGGTTTGTTATCTAGAAGGTGACCTACTGTAACCTTTGCTGGAACACTTTCAGTGGTGAGGAGGTGAGACCCTTGCTCCCAGTGAAGGGAGCATGCCCAGTCAGATTTTTAAACAAGCTTGGCCAGGAAGATGGAGCAATTGCTAGAGAAGATAGGCGATCAAGGAAGACCTTTGCCTTCTCTACAACTGTGGCAGGCTCTGGGGCACGTTTATAAGCTGCACAAAGAGAGCCTGATGAGAGAGGGCTCGAACTCAGAAGGGAAAGGAACTACTGGGCAGGAAACAGCATCTTGGGCCAAGAAGAGGGGAGAGGGGGGACAATTGAAGAGCATCGGTAATGGGATTGCCTTGAACTTGAGAGTAAACAATGTTCTCCAAAGGAGATGGGGGAGGAGACTGACAGAATTATATCCATTCATAAGCTTAGAGGACCTTGCATGGCCCTTTTGAGGTCTTTGTTTTCCTCAGTGAGGTAGAAGACAAGGCCAGCTTCCGGAGGCAGGAAGTGGAGATGGGGTGGGGGATTCTGTAAGACTGATAAGAGGTTGGCGTAGCTGTGGTGTGGGATATGAGTGAGGGTTATGATGGGATGCTGTGATCCCGGGAGAGGCTGGAGACCCTGTGTATGGCTTTCTCAAGCAGTATTCAGCAGCACAGGGATAGGGGCATTGGAGAGGAAGAATGCTTAGACCAGTCCAAGGTTGGCAATAGAGCTGGCGGGCCTGAAATAGAAGGGGCCAGGAAATTGAGGACCTTCAGCAAGAATGGAAAACGGTCTCAGTATGAGTCCTTCTGAAATAGAAAGGGAAGCCACAAAAAAGGAGATTGGTTGGGAAGTATGGGATCGATGAGCCTGAAGGGCTGTTGTAAGGTGAGGAAAGAAGTAAGAGTTGGAGGGGAACTGAGAGGTAGCCAGGTCTTGGAATCTAACATTTCCACGACAGTGCTGTTACAGGGGCTGGCAAGGTCTACACGCAGGGTATGGCTGTTGGAGGAATAGAGTTGTGACTTTTCCAGCCGATCTTTATTGGGCTTGCTTATTGCTCAATTCGGTACTATACCTATGCTTCCCTGAGTCGTGAAGGAGTGATCTACATCCCCAAGAAATTATGATAGTAGAGGTTAGGGCACCCAAAACGCTTTTCTTCCCTAGCATTTAGGGATTCTGAGTATGAGTCTCTTTATTTGTCTTTCTCTCCTCATTTCCTTTTATGATACTAAGTAATGACAAGAAGATGGTTACAGAAAGTTACAGACCTTGAGTATATGCTAATGCTTCCCTCTACCTTCATTATTAGATTCTTGCCCAGGTAGGCAGGCCCAAGACTTTGTTTCTGGCTATAATTTGGGGCAATAAAAAAGAATATCCTATAGGGGAAAACACAATTTTTTGCACAGGTGCTGGAAGTGGCCTCTTTATCTGCTGTGGAGACATATTTCTTGGTCCTCAGGTTGGCCATGCATCCTGCCTCTGGGACGTGAGGCATAGCTGGATTCTCAGGTTCTGCACCTCTTCGGAGAATCTGCTATTTTCTATGAGCAGTCATTGCATAGGGAGTAAACATTTTGGATCAACTTCTCCTTTTGGCCTTTCGCTCTTTTCCTGTAGCTCACAATGTGGAAAGGCAATGGAATTAAAAATGAGTTCTGAATTTGAGTCAAGATGAATCCATACACCCAGATGGTATGGAGCCTCTGTGATTCTTCCATTAATGACTGTCTCTTCCTAGTATGGCAGAATATCCTCCCAACTGGCGTTGGATTTGGACAAGTCACTATGGGCTTCAGAGTCTTCTGTGGGCCTGAGAGTCTGGGAGTATAAGTCCTTCTAAACTTGCATGGGGATGTCTGAGCACACCTGTACACTCTTATTCATTTTATATAAATGGAAACCATGGCAGTATGGGTAGTTTTGACAGACTCAGGAAATGAGTAGACGCAAATGCTTCATTTAGAAAAGAAGTAAATATATTTTCCCAGGTGTACTTAATTTGTGTATGTCCTGGATTCATAAAACATTGGAAACTAGAAATAGTTTCATTACTGTGACCTACTTAATTGATCTTCCCTGTAGTTCATTTGCTTGTACAATTGCATTTCTAGTGTTAAGTGCATGGAGAACCTGGCTACTGGGTTCCTGATGCCTTAGCAGGCATAAATCACCTACAGAGGCAGGGGCAACATGGTCTCAATTTTTCCTCCTCAAAAGTTTTCCTCATGTTCTCAACATTGTGGATTCCAGGACAAAGTAGTTAATAAAACCAGTAGTTCTGTTTCAGTTTTGTTTTGGTTCTGTCTCTGGGATTGTCTTAGGCCCGGTTTTTTTTTTTGGGGTTTTAATAAAGAATGTGTCATTTTTAAAAACCCTTTTAGCTTCTTATGGTTTTGGGCTTCTTTCATAATATTCCCTGATCAGGGGTGAGCCCTTCATCACCAGATTAAATTTTGCTTATATTGGATTGCCATTAGGCAAAATTTGTTTTAATGGTTTATCTCAACCAATGATATGCAGAAGATGCCAGGACTGGAAAGGACCAGTCATCACAGGAGCATCATCTGGAAGCTCATTAGAAATCCCAAATCCTAGGCTCCGCAGCCTGGAGCTAAGGATCTGCATTTTACCAGGATCCCCAGGTGACTCATAAGCTCATTAAAGTTTGAAAAGCATCAGTTAAATGATGAGTATGTAACAGCTCCATCTGAGCGGGTTTCCAAAGAAACCCATTGGTTCAGGTACACAGTTTTAGCCTTCACCTTGTTTGATTTATGATAGCCAGGGCTGAACTACCTCAGAGTTTGTTTTTTTTGTTTGTTTGTTTTTTTTCTCATTCTTTGAGAGAGGGGAGAGAAATGGAGATCACTGAGTCTCCAGATAAAGGGAAACCCTGTTGGAGGTCATGGCACTATAGGAATATGTCTCATCTGCTTGGTGTGGAATCTGTCATCCTGCTGCCCATCTCCTGTGAATGTCAGTGGCCCTGTTTTCCGAGAAAAGAAAATGTGTGGATAGAAAACATGTGTGCGAGTTCTGGTTTTCATCCTAAGACTTACAAATGCAAAACGTACAACCCCATAATGGTAATTACCAATGGATTTTCAAGTACTAAGGAAGAAACGGAAGCCTGTTTTGATAACTCTTATTACACATTAGCAAGTTCATTTTGGAAGCAGTGTGAGGAAGCCATCAAGAGAAATAACACTAGTGTGTTTTGTGGTGGTCTAGTTGCTGGGCACTGCATCTGCCTGTGGTCTCCTACCGAGAGCCCAGACAGGCGATGGCCCAGGATGGAAATAGAACAGGCTTTCACCAAGAAGCCCTTCTCTTCTGCACTGCTTTATAGTTTGGTGAAATGCATTAATTGTAACTGCTTCTGGTTTGGAAAATGGGGGAAATAAGTGATCTATCATTTAAATGAAACCCACATCACTTTGGTGGCCATTAACTTAGTATGTGGAAGTGACTAGGTCTTTGGGGGCAGGTGAGAGCATACATAAAGCTTGGATTAAATATTTTGAATAATTAATATTTGTCTTCTTGTAAAAATACCTATTTTTATTCCATTGGTATCCATCACACTAGCTAGATAAATCTCACCCTAGCTAGATAAATTTAATCACTTGTAAAAATGCCTGGATTCTTGATCTCCCAGAGAGAAACTCTAAAAATGCCTGTCTTGGCAGTAGCGGAGTACTGATAACAGGTTTAAATCAACCAGGGATTTCTCTGACTCTTTCTATTGTCAAATTGCTTAGAAAGAAAAAGGCAAAAGACTCAGGAATCTCTTGTAATCGGAGCTATAATCTTTGGAGCTTGCCTCACCCCAATTTCCTATGCAGTTTTGAGAAATAGCACAGTCCTTGATTAGTTTTAAAATACATGTTCAGTGTAAAATGTGAATAGTATTAAAGGGGTGAAAAACAACAAAAAATCATCTGCCATCACCTCCATCCAAAAATAACAATATATTGGGTTATACATAGCATCTCCCTCTCAGAAGAACATATAAATACGTATAATATTTATGTTGTTTTAATAAAACAGTTTTATTACCATACTATGTAATAATTATAATACTGTGTAATGTTACTGCACTATGTGTAGACTGTTCTCTTGCCTGCTTTTGCATTTAGTAACGCATTACATTTTGTCACATTAATAAATGTCCTTTTCTATATGATGTTTTATTAAAAGATGTGGTCTCACTCTGCCCACCAGGGTGGAGTGCAGTGATTTAATCTTGAACTCCTGGGCTCAAGGGATCCCGCCTCAGTCCCTGAGAGTAGCTGGGACTACAGGCGCATGCCACCACACCTGGCTAATTAAAAAAAAAAATTTTTTTTTTTTGTAAAGACAGGGTCTTGCTTTGTTGCTCAGGGAGATCTCTAGATAATTTTTAGCTAGATTTTAAACTACCTTATGTCATTTGGATCTGCTTAAAAAATGAGAATAACTGTAGGCATGGATCTAATTAAAATAGGGAACAAAACCCAAAAAATCCCCTAGTTGCAGGAACACTGAAGTTCACTAAATCAATTTCATTTCCACTGGGAAATCGAAAGACTGAATGGCAATTGGGTTTCTTGTTTAGTATCCTGTGACTGCACATGTAAACCCGACTTAGTGTGGCCTTTGTGTGGCCTCTTTCTATCACCTCCTACTGATTCCATTCATCTCCTTTGAAAATGCTTTTGGGCTATGAACGTTTTCTTTTAAGACTCTCAGGTGTCTCTACCTCCTGCTCTCTGTCTGCCTCTAGAAGTACCTGAAGAATGCAGGTACAAAGACTAAACTATGTAAATTAATATGGAATGGGGTGGCGAGGGGGGAAACCAGCAAAGAGAAGGAGAATTAGTTTTTATCTCAGTTTGCCACACCTGGCTAATTAAAAAATTTTTTAACTTTTTTAATAAGATGACTTGCCGTCTCTTATTCTCTGCATTCACTTGGGGTGGTTCTGAAAGCTTGGTACTGTATGAGTATAAGATACACCAGATAACCTTGCAGAAGCACAGCTGCTGTCATGAATCTCTCCTGCTGAACTCTTGAACTTGGCCACTAGCTTCTCACTGGAGAAACATCAAAGTACATGGCCCCGCACATCATGGGTCTACCCTGATTTTATGGCGCTTGTCTACATTGACCTTGCATCAAAATGGGTCCATTCATATCCCTGAAACTAGCTCCTCTGTCTGTAGAAATCCTTGGCCAACCTCCTCCTCCAGTAGTAGCCCCCATTTTCCCTTCCTCCCTGTAGCCACACAGCCTTATAGGCTCCCTAGCTCAGGATGCACACTGCCGCAGGTGGGCCTCTCCCAGTTGGTATTCCTCATGTGCTTTAGTCACTTGATTACACGTTTATGTGTGTGCCCTTGGTTATATGCCTTTGCGTACAGACACATCCCCATTTGAAGCAATAATTCTCTTCCTATACAAGTCAGATTTCCCATATGTTGATGAAAGGGCTTAAGGATATACTTCTTTGCTTTCATTTCGTAGAAGCCCAAAAGCCTTACAAATCACTTTGACAACAGAAAGATGAGCATGGGTTTTAAATCTCTTGTATCAGCCATGGCTAGCCACCCAATAACTTAGGATCTCTGCATTTTCTTTCTTCTCTTCTCAAATAGATTTGTACCCTTTGCCTGACTGTAGCTTCCAATCCCAGTGAAAATGTAACAGTCTGCATGTGGATAGATGGAGAGGGATAACACAAACAGAAACAGTGTGAGCTGATGAAGGAAAAGTTTAGGTAACTCAGAAAGGTGGGACTGAATACAAAATTTTCCCTCTTCCTGCTCCTGCCTCCTCTCTTTGGTTTTCACCTATGCTGAAGAGTGCTTTATGTCTACTTGAGTAATGTATACTCTTACCCATCTCTTAAACTGTATCCAGTGCCTCTGAGAACAATTTGTTAAGGGGAAGTTTGCTCATAGGAATTTCATAATCCAGGGAACATCTGTAGAACTAAACTGTAAGACCTTAATAAGAGGGCCATGCTGCTGATTTTGTGTGTTCCCAGTAGCTGCCTAATGAAATGGATTGAGGCACCTGGGCAATAGGGTAGTAGGGACTCTGTTTGCAGTAAGCTGCCAGTGGCATAGGCACAGTTATTGCTAATGTCCTACCACATGCAAACCTACATACGACCACACATTCCCGTAAAGAGGTTCTGCCCTCTTTGGGGATAGCGGGCTTGGGGGCAACTCAATGGGAGATTCTTGCCAATAGAGGTTCCATTATAAGAGCCAGGACATAGAGCCAAGACCCGTTAGCAACCTTGTCAAGTTGAGTCTTGTGGTAATGCTCAGTGTGGGCTGAGTGGGAATAGCCCTTGGCAAGATGGGCAAATTGTCAGATATGGATGGATTGCTTGGGCCTCCTTTCCCTGAAAAGGGGCTAAAAGAATTAATGTTGAGAGTACAGAAAATTCACTATGCATATTAGAGGAAGACAGAAAGCCAGAGGCCCAGGTAAGCTCTTTAGGTTTAGAGAGAAGGAAACTATTTTCTGCCTTCCAAGTATTAATGACCTCAAACCTTCCTCCTCTTCTGTCAGCATCAATATTCCACTTGGAAGAGAAATCAATGGGTATAAAGGAATTGACATCTGCATTTAAGATTCTCCCTATGGCCCTTACCCAGGTCTCCTCTTGGCAGCTTCTCAGGCAGGATGCCTGGATTCTGTTCTCTTTCCAAGTTTTCTCCCACCCCATTTCTTAGCAGACAGCACTTCTCAATGAGAACCACTTCTGTGAATTTGAAATCATCTCTGGCCTCTCAACACACATGCAGGTAGGTAACAAACTTTGGAAATGGCAGAGAGTTTCCTGTTTCTCTGGTTCACTTTCTGACCTTACAGATGTTCAGTGACTCCCTCGTTTTTACACTTTATACTGGCATACCTGGGAGGCCAGGCAAAGCCTCTCTCCCTCCTGCCCAAGCACATTGAGACAAGAACTGCCTCAGTGGATTTTTTTGAACTCATGTTGGACTGAAGTGTACAGACAGATGGGTAACATGCTGGTCTTGCCAATATGGGCATCATCTGAATTATGTGGAGGTCAGTTTAGCAACATCATCTGGAAAGCTCCCCGGTCAAAGCTTTAGTTTGAGGACAAGTTGTATACCTACCCTCTAGCGACTCTTCCAGGTTAAGAGGAGTCAGTAAAGTAGACCCTTCTTATTTTTGGGAGATCACCGTATCCGTGTCACAGAGCAAGGTGACTCCTGGCATTTGTTGTCCAGCTTTCCCGCTCCAAAGCATGAACTTGCAGGCAGCACACTGACTCACTTTTCTCTAGTTTATTCTTTACACTTACGCTAAGATGAGGAGAAGCAGTTCTAACTGTTTCTTTTCTCTGTGGCTCCCCCACCCTCCATGGCTTCAAGTGTTTGCTTGTGGGCACACTTGCTAGTTTGCCTTGTGGCCTTGCTGCTGTCCGGTGCCCCAGCCTCCTGTGTTCCTGGCTGCACTCTTTGGTTCCTGGTCTTCAGCTATATAAAAGTCCTTATGTTCTCCAAATATGTATAGCTGTGTCACCTACTGAGATTTTGTACGTGGCTTTCCCTTTGCCTGAAATGACCTGCCCAACTTTCTGGGCCTAGAAAACTTTTTTTCTTTCATGAGTTTCTCCCCTCTGGGAAGACTTTCCTAATTCTATTTTCTACTACTTAATGAATGTATTTAGTACTGTCATTATCATTGTTTGCTTACAATATGGTCTCCCCTAAAGGCCTACTGCATGAGGACAGGAACCTTACTGATTTTTTATATTCCCAACGCTGAAGGAAAAAGTAGGCAATATTTGTTGAAGGGTATAATAACCAAAACAGCATGGTGCTGGTGGTATAAAAATAGACAAACAGATCAGTGGAACAGAATAGAGAACCCAGAAATAAAACCCAATACATACAGCCAACTGACCTTTGACAAAGTCAACAAAAATATGCACTGGGGGAAAGGACATTCTTTTCAATAAATGGTGCTGGGAATATTGGATTTGCATATGCTGAAGAATGAAACTGTACCCCATTGCTCACCATATACAAAAATCAACTCAAGAGTGGTTAAAGACTTAAATGTAAGACCTGAATACACACACACACACACACACACACACACACACACACACACACCTTTTTAGGTGTGTTCTCACCTAGGAAAAACTCTTCTGTACATCAGTCTAGGAAAAGAATTCATGATTTCAAAACATAGGCAACAGAAATATAGACAAATGGGACTATATTACACTAGAAAGGTTCTGCACAGCAAAAGAAATAATCAACAGAGTGGATAGAAAACTTACAGAATTGGAGAAAATACTTGCAAACTATATATCCAACAGGGGGCTAATATTCAGAATTTACAAGGAACTCAAATAATTCAACAAGTACAAAAAACCCAAATAATCTCATTACAAAGTGGGCTAAGGACATATACAGACATTTTTCAAAAGAAGACAAACAAATGGCCAACAAGCATATAAAAATGCTCATCATCACTAATCGTCAGAGAAATGCAAGTTAAAACCCCAATGAGATGCCAACTTACACCAGATTGTTTATTATTAAAAAGACAAAAATGTTGGAGAGGATGTTGGGGAGAATGCAGAGAAATGGGAAATGGGAACACTTATATGCCGCTGGTGGGAATGAAAATTAGTACAACCTCTATGGAAAACAGTATCTAAAAGAACTAAAAAGAGAACCACCCTTTGATTCAGCAATCCCACTACTGGGTGTCTACCCCAAGGAAAAGAAATCATGATAACAAAAAGATAACCTGCAGTCATATGTTTATTGCAGCACTATTCACAGTAGCAAAGGTATAAAATCAACCTAACTGTCCATCAATGGATGATTGGATAAAGAAAATGTAATATATATACAAAGAATGAAATTATGTCTTTTGTAACATATATGAAACTAGTGGCCATTGTCTTAAGTTAAACAACGCAGAGACAGAGACAAATACTGAATGTTCTTATTTATAAGTGGGAGCTTAAATAATGTGTACACATGGACATAGAGTGTTGAATGACAGACGATGGAGTCTAGAAAGGGTTGGGGGTTTGAGAGGTTGGATGATGAGAAACTACTTAACGGATTCCAGTGATGGACACACTAGTAACTCTATTTTGCCCCTATGCAATACATCCATGTAACAAAATTGCCCTTGTATCCCATAAATTTATACAAACTAAAAAAATACTTGCTGAATTGACCTCTTAAGTTCTCTACCAAGAGTGTTTCCTTTCTGTTTGGATTTATGTTAATTTGTGTCGTATTTGCCTAGGAATAACTGGGTCTGTGATTTCTCATTACATGACTGGTTGACTACATTAACAACTTTACTCTTGTAATTTTCATGAATTCTTAAATTTTCCAGACCTTTACAAGGGTCTACAATTGTAGTCCTTCTCTACACACCCCAAAGGCCTACTGTCAAATGGTTCAAGAAGGGAATTGGTGCTTCTGTTAACTTATTCTTTGCAACGGAAGAGTCAGGCAAAGCATAATGGTGGTAAGAAGCCAGAGCGCTCGTCTGCTGTTAGAGCTAATTGGAAATCCAAGTACTATGGACAGCATTGTCCATAGTAGGATTGACACCTGCAGCTGTCATTTGCCAGAAGATAAGGTTATCATTTACTGATTGTGAGGCATTTGGAGGGCTACAGTCATCTTACATTGTTATCTAAGGATAGAGTTGATTGTGGTATTTTGGGGATGAAAAGATAAGAGTAATGGTGATTTCTAATCTCTCTCTCTCTTTCTCTTCCAAATTAGGAAATGATCCTTATGTCAAAGGATAAAGGGAACAGTCCATTTAGCAGGAAAGGAGAGTGGGAAGTAGATGGCAGGACAATCACCTTTGTTAAGGAGCCACTTCTTTCTTGACACTCAGCTAGGGACCTGACACACATTACATAATTTAATTTTTACACAAACTTTGGCAAGTAGACTCATTATTTCAGTGTTACAGATGCAGAGACCGATGCTCAGAGAGGATAAGTAGACCCATCCAAGGTAAACACAGCTTAAGAGTGGCAGCATCCTTGTCTGCCTGACACTGGAGCAGTTTTTGGGGACAGTCTCGTGTTGCTTCTGTGCCTTGACTAGGGAAGTAAAACTGTCACACTGGGTGGCAGGTTGGGCAGCAAATGGGCATTTTGGAGAATTAGATTTTATGCAGAGCAATACTGGGCTTTCAGTCTCCTGACACATGGTTATATCATTTTCTGCCCTGAACCCTGGGCATCTACCTTGCCTAGATGAATCAGAATGTTTAGAAATGACAGCTTTATGGAAAGAATTCAGAGCATGGCTGGGGTACACTGGTAAAAAATATGTATTAAGACTTCAGAAATAAAAGTTGCCCTGAATTGGTGACTTTCGCCCCATCTAGTCTGCATAGTCATTAGACAGCCTGAATGTCAGCTATTCAGGGGACAAAGACTTAGAATGAAAAAGATAAATGTTTCAGTAATGTTCCCCTACACGCTCTAAAAGAAAGGCAGCATTAGACACTGGATCAATCGTTTTTTTTGTTTTTGCCATTTAATAGGTCTGCAGGGAGACAGAAGATTCATGTCAATGAAAGTCTTCATAATCAAATTGAACAGGAAAGCCATATGAAAGGACACATTGGGTCCTATGCTCTGAATATAATTAGTGATAGGATAGTGGAATAAAAGCAGAAAGGGAAGAAAAGAGAGAAGTGAGAAGATTAAAATATCTGGAATAGAAAATGTGCAAGGACAAGTGCCTCGGAAGGCAAGGAAGGCATTAATATACAAGGATGGAGTAGAATGTGATATTTTGGGGATGAAAAGTGTAATGCTGGTTTCCAGTCCTTCTCTTTCCCAAGTTAAGAAATAACTCTCATGTTGATTTAATGCTAGAAGAATGGACTAAAGAAAGTAGTCCCCCTGGCTAAGGTTGAGGATAAGGGACTGGATTGAAGCAGAGGAAGTGATATGATTATGTAAAAGGAGCAGGGAGAACCTTCACTACACCTAGAAACTTTCATTTTTTTAGTAACTCAGGCCCTGGATCTTCCTGTCTTCCAGGCCAAGAGTTCTCTCCTATGTTAACCAAATTGCCTGACTGGAGTCCCTATTCTTGGACTCTGGGGGAGATTGCATCTTCCCAAATGCATCCAAGGACTTCTTATGAGCCTTGAATTTCTCCAGTTCTTTTATTTATCCATTTTTCTGATCCCACTAAATTCCCTCTTTCAGTTTCCTGGCATCTTATAGCTCTTCGTTTTTTGCCATTGCCATCCCAGAGTGAAATAGCCACCTCTGTTTGTGTAGCTGAAGGTTTTGGTTAACAGAAGGGCATTTAGCACTACGTAGAATAGAAAACAAAATTCACGAATTATTTCGGGCTAGGGGGACTTAGCTAGTGCTCTCCCCCAGTCCTTCGCTCCTGCTTTCCTCACTACCTGCCCACATCACCCATTTCTTCTAAGATCCCTACTCTACCCCCTACTTCCCAAGCTGGTGGCATCTGCAGATAGCGCCAAGATTCTGGTTGCTTCATGAAGCAAAGCAGTTTAGCTCTCTTTGGCTTCCACAAGAAACCACACTATTACGGGACTTTTGGGGCATGGATTTTCTGGCCAGAAGCCTCTGTGGCTGGTGGGGCCTTTGCCTGAGTTCTTGTCCTACATCCAGGAAGAATGAGGTATCCAGATAAGTGAAAGATGACAAGTGAAGGGTGAACAAAATGAAGATTGGCTTTATTAAGTGTTAGAACAGATCAAAGGAGACTCATAGTGGATACTTCCTCTCTGTAGGTAGGTTGTCCTGTGGAGTGTTCAGCTCTCAGCAGAGTGGAGGCCCTGGAGAGGGTAGCTCCTCTCTGCTTACTGGTCATCCTGATGTCTCTCCCCATCTCAGAAGAGAGAGCACCTCCTTTCTGCAGCTGGTCTTTCTGTTGTCTCTCTGACTTTCACCATCCTGTGCCCTACTTTGGCTGAGCCCAGGGCTCTTATGGACCTCAGAGGGGGAACAAATGCCTGCTGATTGATCCATGGGTAGCCATGGGTGGGTCCAGAAGAGGGACCATGGGACCCTACTCCGGTCAGTGAAACTGACAGCCCCCAACCTCCTGGCTTGAAATTGGGGCCTTACTGGAGACCAACACTTTTTCCCCCAGGAATCAATCTGCCTCCTACTGCAATGTGCCTTCTGCTGATATTCATGGCTTCAGGGCTCAGCCACAACCTCGCTCCAGGGTGGAAGCGGGTGCCAGGCGAGGAGACAGGCCAGGCAGTGGGAACAGATACCCCAGAGCCTGCAGGTCCAGCTGCTGGTCGGGCAGCTGCAGCTGCACCACAGAGGGGAGATCCTGCCTGCTCCCAGTTTCCCACAAGAGCACAGGGAGGCTCAGACCCACAGCTGTAGTTTGGGCGGCTGAAGCCCCACGTAGGAGGGTAGGGCTCCTGCCTGCTCCATAGACCAGGAGGCCTGGGTCTGCAGCTGCAGCTTGGACAGCTGCAGTGGTGCCTGGGGGAGCTCCAAAGAGTGTGCAGGCCAAGTCATGCCTCCCTGCTGCAGCCAGCATGATAGCAGTGAAATGGGGAAAGTTCCCTTGTCCCCCCTTGCAGAGTGTGTGATGCTGGTGTGACTTGCTTCTTCAGTGCCCCTCTGCTCAAACCTCTAGGGGAGCATACAGACAGGCAGGCTGTGAAACTCTGACCCCACAGCAGTGTCTGGGGGTGAATGTTTACAACTGAAGTCCCAGTGGGTGTGTGTTACAGAATGCTCTTTTAGTTTCGCCATCTGTAGGCAGCTGTGTTAGCCAGCTCAATTAGACCCCTGCCTTATCACAAGGACAAAGGGCTTTCTCTCCTGGGATTCTTGCCTTGGTGTACCGGAAGAATTGGATCACACGTGGGCTTGGAGAATAAGTGCAAGCTTATATTAAATGGAAGTAGCTCTCAGCAGATGGGGGAGCCAGAAGGGAGATGCTTTTCCCTGGAATTAGGCCTGCCAGTGACCCAAGCTCTCCTCCAACTGCCCCAGCCACACTCCGCATTGTTCGGTGGCCTGCGGGCATGCTGGTGCCTGCTGGTGTGCTCCTG
The DNA here is from genome assembly GCA_036589455.1 of Ateles fusciceps. Lineage (NCBI taxonomy): Eukaryota > Metazoa > Chordata > Mammalia > Primates > Atelidae > Ateles > Ateles fusciceps. The sequence continues at coordinate 3,517,706 of JAZHEH010000564.1, read as the reverse complement.
TCAATGTTCAGTTGCCTATGTGCATATGTTCCTCTGCTGATGTGCTCCTTTCGATGTCCAGACACCTGTGTGTCTACCTGCTAGGGTCTTGGAGAATGAGTGCAAGTTTTTTTGAGTGGTGGTAGCTAGGGTCTCAGAGGTTTTTATAGGCACAGGATGGGGACATGGTAGGCTAGGGCAGTCTTGGGAAATGCAGCTTTTGGGCAGGAACACAAAAATTCCTGTCCTCACTTAGGTACATGGGCACAGGCCTGGGGGTGGAGCTCTAGCCAAGGACCACGCCCTCCTCCACCCAGCCCTTCTCTTCCTTGCTTCTATGTTATTTAAAAGGAGCATACTCTTTCATTCCCAGCACGTCCCTCTTGTATCATTTCACTTGTCTGAAAAGGTACATTTAACTATCATAAGATATGGATTGTGACTGGTCTTAGCTGCTTCCTGCAGACAGGGCATTATTTTGGGGAAAACGGCAGTTAGATTCCTCTCAGAGGTCTATCTGAGGGTTCCTAGCAAAAGGGAGCCAATGGCTTCTAGGTGTGAGGGGGGAAAAATGTTTTATAAGGTTAAGTATGCATGGGTTATACATGTGTATTATATAAGGAAAGAATTTGGTGCCAGGGATTACAGAGATAACAACAACATTTTATCCCAAGATGTTTCACTCTGGTGAAAGAAATTAAACCTTGTGTGGGAGCAGATAAACTTTAGAAGAGGGATATCTGTACTTGCCATATCTTTAGCAGTTAACAGGTGCACCCTGGAATTCTGGGGTTTGTGGGCTTGCTGTATAACCTATCAGAGTCATCTGAAAACTTGCTACCTTTGTGTAGAGGACTATGAGGCGCTTTTCCTCCAGATTCTGAGGATCAGAGCAGTACCAGTGGTTCAGGATATAGTCCAGAGGAGTGTAAGCTGGGCGTGGTGAAGAGAACTGGTTGCCCCTTCTGAAAGACAGGGAATAGAGGTGTCCCTCATTTCCCTTCTTCTTTCAGTTAAAACTCAGGGTGTGATGGAGAGAGAAAGCAAGCACCCTCCTTTCACTTTCCATCTCTTGTCCCTGAGCCCCGGTGACCTTGGCAGGTGCTGGCCATAGGTACCAATGCGGTATGTACCCATGAAGCAGGGAAAACCTGGAGAATAGGAATTAACCGCCCTCACCTATGCCTCCCTTTCTCCCTGTCAGCAAACTTTGAGTTCCCTGGGCCTGTTTATGCCATGAAGCATGGCCTCCTTCTGTGGGGCGGGGTTCAGTCAGCAGGAATTGGTCCTGCTAGTTTACATTGTGCCTGTTGCCTGGATTTGGATTCCTCAGACCTGGTGTTTCTTTCCAGGGCTTCAGCCTGAAGCTTGGAATTGAGTTTGGGACTGCAAAATCATTTCAGAGGATGTTTGTATCCATTTAGTGTCTCAAATAAGCCCTGCAGAATTTGCTGTTATCAGCCAGCAGGGGTCGCTCCTCTGTTAACGTCCCTATCAGAAACAGAGTGTGGGGAAGGACCCTCTCACTTAGAAAAGGAAAAAAAAAGAGGAAAACAGTTAAAGAGGGGGAAAGGGGGGGGGATGCTTGGGGAGGAACCCCTTGCTTAGTGCAAGCGGAGCTCTCTAAACCTTATAACTTTCCCATTCTTTCCCCACTTCAGACCAGGTTGAATTTTTGGCCAGGGAAGGAAAGGGTCCATTGGCTCAGTGGGCAAGAAGCACCCTGTAGGGTCCTGGCTATCTCCTTGGCTTCCTCCCACCTCCCCTCATGGCTGCTTGGCTTAGCCTTTGCCTGTTGGGGGCACACCCAGGTGTCCAAGCTGGGAGGGGGAAAGAGTAAGAAGAAGTGCCCTGAGCTGTGGAGGCGTATATGGCACTTCTAAGAATAATTGGTCTGATTTGCACCTTTGGCAGCTGAGCCAAACACTCATTTTACTTAGTAATATTACTGCAGCCTGTAGAAAAACTCTTAATATTGTAAAGAAAGAGGTAAGAGCCATTTCAAATTGTGTGAGAGAAAGGAAAGAGACAAAAGAGAAACAGAGCCTCTTACCCACAGGAAAGAGAGAGAGGTGGTGGGGTTTTGGAAGAAAGGCAGACCTGACAGTTTCGCATTGGCTCACATGCACCTTCCAAGATCCTGGATGAGCCCCCAGTTGAAATGGGAAAAGTTCCCTTGTCCCCCTTGCAGGGCATGTGATGGGAGTGTGACTCACTTCTTCAGTGCCTTGCTGCTCAAACCTCTAGGGGAGCATACAGACGGGCATGCTGTGGGGCTCTGACTCCACAGCAGTGTCTAGGGGTGAATGTTTATAGCTGAAGCCCCAGTGGGCATGTGTTACAGGTTGCTCTTATAGTCTTCCATAGGCAGCTGTGTTAGTCAGCTCAATCAGACCCCTGCCTTATCACAAGGATAGAGGGCTTTTTGTATACTGGTGTTCTTGCCTTGGTGTACCAGAAGAATCGGATCACACATGGGCTTGGAGAATTAGTGCAAGGTTTTATTGAGAGGAAGTAGCTCTCAGCAGATGGAGAAGCCAGAAGAGAGATGGTTTTTCCCTGGAGTCTCTCCGGGGATAGTTTTCCCCAGTGCTCTCCTCCAACTGCCCCAGTCAAACTCCGCGTCACTCTGCCAGGTGGTGGCCTGGTTGGTGTGTTCCTCAGTCCAGCTGCCCACATGTTCCTCTACTAATGTGCTCCTCTTGACATCCAGCTGCCTATGTGTCTACCTGATAGGGTCTTAGGGGAGTTTATAAGCACAAGATGGGGGCACGACAGGCCAGGGTGGTCTTGGGAAATGCAACATTTGGGCAGGAAAACAAAAATGCCTGTCCTTACCCAGGTCCATGGGCACAGGCCTGGGGGTAAAGCCCTAGCCAGGGACCACACCCTCCTCTACCCAACACTTTCCTCCTCCTCTTCAGTATCATTTAAAGGGACAACACTCTTCCTTTCCCAGCACTTCTCTTTCATATTAGCAGCAGTCATTACTATCAACACTCATTTAGACTAACTCGGTGGCTTCAACTTCTCACATCTTAAAAGGTCCATCGAGATCCTCTAAACTGGTAGCTGTACAGAAAGCCACCTACAGGGAAATGGATCATGCCATGTCCCCTTGAAGACAAGCAGCTGTAATCCCCCATTATTTTAAATAACACTTCTTTTCCTTCTTCGAAATGTTGAGAGTGGGCATGAGAGAATGAAAAGGGTACAGGGGCTAAGAGGAGTGTGTACCCAGACCCCACCTCTGCCAGCACCCAGGAGTCTGTGAATTCCTCATGTGATGTTTTCTCCTGGATTTACCACCTTTGCTCTGTGTTGGTGGTGAGTGCGCTACTTTAATAGATAGCTTGGGAAATGTCATGGAATTGATCATTAAAGACTTCCATTCAACATGACCTTCAGCGAGTCCTTAGCAAAAAGGAAAATCATCTTTCAAATACAGTAGCCTTCCCTTTATAAGTGTGACCCTTTCTCTAAGGGATTCTGCTCAGTCGTGAAGCCTCATATGTCTCAAGCCCAGCCCCGCCTCCTCTCTGCCTCCTGTCTCACATGTTACATGTCACAATGTCTTCTCTATGGAGCCTGTGCTCTGTGCGAGCAGGGCCCCAGTGCTGGGCATGCCAGTGACAGTAACTCTTCCCAAGTGAGTAAAGGAAGGAATAAAAGGCTGCTTGAGGGTTGTGGTTTTCCTTTTCTTCTTTGCAGCCTCCATCAACTCTGCATCTGTTGTGAGGCTTACTTTCCGGTAACCTTTCTTTTCCTGCTATTTCATAAGTTGCCAATGGAAATTATACCCTCCCTCCCCCAACCCCCGAGGGTGCACAGGCTGCTTAATTTGTCACCCAGACAGAATTCTGCCGTGGTTTCAGTCAGCAAAATGTTCACTTCTTAGAAACCACGACAGCCTTGGCTGGAACAATGATAACCCCATGCGCTGACCAGGAAAAGCCAAAATCCAGAACAGGCCCAGTTATCCTTTTGTAAGGTGGAAGTGAGGAAAGGTGCCTCTGAGCAGGAACAGAATTTGTGGTATACCCAATTCCGTCTGCAGAATGAATGGCTAAAAATCAAAACTCAGGGCTAAGAGATTTCTTTTACACCTCTATCTCTGTAGCAAATATCAGAATATGCTGTTTGTTCAGGATCAGTTCGTTAAATTGTATACATGTTTAATTTTCAAAGAAACAGTACATGGATTGAATTGCTGGCTGCCCTCACCTTAAACTGGCTGGAATCATCTCATTTTGGATGATTCCCTTGAAGGACTGTGAAGCGCCTCAAGAGAATGTGTAGACCAGGACCTGGGACAACACTCCAGTGGCCCATAGGGGATTTCACAGCAGGCAGTCATGTGGGGCAAAGCTGCATGGCCAGGAACTATCTCTCAATAGGCGTCTTACCAGTCATCCTGAGCCACTAAAGCCATATGGGAAAGAAGCAACTGCAGGATGAGGTCTGGCCTCCTGGGCGGTCTGGAAAATGCAGGGGACAGGGAGGTCTTCCCTGGACATTGCATTACTCAAGATCAAAAGGAAGCATTTGAACATCCACCCCATGAGAGCCAGAGCCCTATGTTGCACCAGGGAGAAAGAAAACAAACAAACAAAAAAAAACACTGCAGTGTGAGACTCAGTTTCTTTGCTTTTAAAAATTTCAAATGGCACATTGAGGGCAAATCTACTGTCTGAAGGGATTCTTGATGCCCTTCTTTCCTCCTAAATAGTCCAAGCATCTGAAAAACATATATATATGACAACTCTTTCAAAAACCTTCCTAGGTAGATCTGAGGGGGAAGAGGGTGGGAAGTGAGGGAGTCTGGAAGGATTGGGCTAAGGATTTTCCTATATGGTAAAGTGTTTGAGAGAGTGTGCTTTGCAAGGTCCTAAACCTAGGAAACATGCAAAGCAAGAGTGGAATGGATTGTTAAGCCAGATAAGGTGATTGAAATGGGTCCCTGCCTGAGATCAAGAGTCAGAGAAAGAAGGGGACATGATTAGTCAGTCAGGTCTTGGCAGGACTACACAGGAGGGTAATACTGGGTGAACCCACTAGTGGGGTATTACTCTTGCATGAAGTGGTCTTCTATATGCATTCTGCAGAGGAATGCACAGGTGCACTTTGCTGTACTTAAATGTTCAGGCACAGGGTTGACCCCCCTCTTACCTTTGAGTAACCTCCTACTTAATGATCGCAACAGGCTGCACCTATATCCCCTGATGGAAGGGTGTGCTAGAGACAGGAAAGAAGCCACCCAGAAGTTCGTGGTCTGTGCCCTTCCTGGTGGAAGTAGGTACCAAAGTTGGTCATGGTGCCCATGGAGACAGATGCTTCCCCTAGTGATGAAATCTGGGACCCCAAGCTGGGTCGTCAGAAGTTGTGGGCAGAGAGCCAGGAACTAGGTAAATTAGGGAGAGCAGCATCCATGGACAGCTGGTCACAGGACTATGCCTGTGAAGAAAGGTTGACAGAACTGGAAGGCTATAGGGTAATGACCTTGGTTACTTCAAAAGGCTTCTGGCAGTGGTTTTCCAGTTTGAGCATAGGCAAATGGTGCATCTCCTATTTTCCATGAAAAGCAAAAGCGTAACTACTACTTGATGGGAATATACCATAAGCAATAGAACTTAACATCACTTGGGTCATAGAGTTCTTTAAGAGCTGATGAAAGCTATAGACTATTTTTGCAGGAAAAAATGAAAAAACATTGCATACCATTTCAGTGTGTTTAAAGACTCATTGATGCACACCCACAGGTCCTGATCTGAGGACCACTGACTTTCACCTTTTTTTTTTTTTTTTTTTTTTTTTGGCACAGCAGGGGCATTTAGGAATCCCCTAAGGTACTGGCCAGTTGTCAAAGTGTTAATGGGAATATTAGGAAGTGACTGAGCTGATGTCAGAAGGGATGTTCTGGGTGGATAAATCCAGCGAGTTGTGCAAAAAGTCTATTCATGGACAGACCTGATTTGCTGTTTGTAGGACAGGTAGCAAGATACTCTTCCCTCCCCCAGAACATGTATCATCTGTATGCTTCACCATGTGTGGAGGACGATGGATAGATAAATGCCTTTAATAGCTCCTCAAAAACTGTGATACCTATTGGAGGCTAGGGTTGGAGATATGCTAGCTGTATGGTGAATGCAGATTGGAGAGTTCCTTGTCAAACTAGGTGGCAGTGGCTGGTGCCACCTTACTAACAGATTAAACTCTAACAGAAATAGATGGAAAGTGGAGCACCTCTCACCTGGCCCTGTGGCTGCTGGATGAATTAGAGAAGACTACAAAGCTGAGAGGAGCACCTCCAAAAGGTTACATCCAGACCTGGAAGTATGAAAGTAGCAAATTCATGACACGGCAAGATAGACCGCAATAACACAGATAGTGCCAAGGTCAAGGATCTTGCTGAGTGGTCAGTAAAGGAACAGCCAGGGAGTCTCACCCTTCTACATGGTACTCTTAGTATCCTGTGTGTCTGGGAAAGCCAACTTGGAAACTCTGTGGATATATCCTATTGGACAGTTTAGTACTTCACACTTGAAATCATTTGATTCCAATCCACCAAAAAGAGGCCTTTAGTGGCCCTAGAGGGCAGTGTCATTTGAGTTGTCAGTGATTGCAGCTAACCAATGTTCAGAGTCCCTTCCAGTTCCCTGCCCCCTTGGACAAGCCTTGTGCCAGGACACACATCCTTTGCCCACCTGCTGCTGGTGTGAGTGCTCACTAGAGCCTTCGGCTTTAATGCTTCCTCAACTGCTGTCAGAGGGCTGGTGTTTCCTACAGGCTCTTTGAGGATTCTCAGAAAAGCTTGAGAAGCTCTCTTCCTATCTGTGCAGTGAAGAGCCTTACATAGAGAGCGAAGCTCTAGATAGAAAAGCCCAAAGTTGGAGAAACATCTCCACTGAAATCTATCCATGGGCACCATTTTTTTCCAATTCTCTAACTCAGGACACACGGGCTCCTATGTGTGTGAGATGGTCAGGAGATGCAGTTTGGATGATAAAGCGTTAAAGTTTCAATTGGTAGTACGACAGGACTGAATATTTGGAATCAGGACTGTTCTGTAAAGCTTAGCATAGGAGGAGGGGTCCCATACCTTGACCCTGGTGCCCTTCCATGTCTCTCCCAAAATGAAACAGGCTCTTCTCAAGTAAGTTCCCTGATTATTCATCTGTGTACTCTCATGAGGCATGGAGACAAATACACCAAAATACACCCAAACCTATCGACAGTAAGGGTGAAATGCAAGTTCTATACATGTGTTCCTGTTCAGCGATTAAGAATGTAAAATGCTTTTTGATATTTGTTATTAGAATGATTTATAAAATGCCCCTCTTTGCTCTTCCTCCCTTCTCTTCCAGAGCCTGTGAAATTGTTTCTGAAAGAGGAGTCAGTTGCTATGGGAATATTATTTAAAGAGACACATGTCAATGACATTCTATAAAAATGGGACCAGTTTACACCGTCACGTAAAAAGGTGATGGATTACACATCAGAATTTGGTAGCACCATCAGACGATTTACTTTTTGTGAGACATGGTCACAGTAGGGAGTGTCAGAAGGGGTAGATCCTTCACCAGTATCACCACTGGGGTAGGGTAGACTAGGGACCGCTGAGTCCAGCCGCAGATCCTTGCAGTTGAGGTTTATGTAGGGGGTACAATTTCCTGGGAAGCTCAGCAAACTCTTATCATGGGGTTGTACCTAGGTCAGGGAAATTCAGGGGATACCAAGAAGTCCAGCCTGACTATTATTGATAAGAAAGGCCATCTTCTTATTCATTCATCCTCATATATTTGAATTGACATGCACAGGTAATTTGTTCATTACCTGTGCTAGGCACCATGTTTGCACTAGGCTATAGAAATGGTCAAAATTTAATCCCTGTCTTGAGGTCACAGACTCCTGGACAGTCAAGTTGATGCAGAATTACAGTAGAATGTGAAAGTGCTACCCTAGAGATAAGGTACAGGGGGCTCTACAACCTAGGGCTGAGGCTCCTCAGCTTGTTAGGGAAAAGAGAGTCAAGAAAGGTATCTGAAGGAAAGAGGTTTCTTCGCTAGATCTGGATCTGGTCCGAGGGAGTGCAGGCTGAAGGGAGGTGAAGCTCGACTTTCCAGCAGAGGGTGCCCACCACTTGGTTGTACTACTCTGAACTATGTGGTGAGGCATGAGGACCTCTGACCTCTGGAGGATTGGAAAATCAGAGCAGGGAATCTGAGAGATCAGACTGGAGGATCGGAACAGAACCTTGCAACACAGCATAAAAGGCAGAAACCCAGTTCTTTGACCTGAGGCACGTGGAGACTGTCTGAGCTTGGGAACCCCAAGGTGCAAGAGCCCTGACTGTCTTGTTTGCAGAATGGGCACACAAGGGGGTAGCAGACTGCCTTCAGAAAATGTGTGGGAGTTCAGGGGTCACTCCTGAAGCCCAGAGGTCTGGATAGCAGCCAGCATGGATCCAGGCAAAGTGGTGTGGCCTGGGCACCACTCCCCCATCCATCTCCAGGAAGGCAGCTTAACACTATGCCCTACCAGATGGCGGATGGGGTCAGAACAGACAGGAGGGTGAACTGAAGCAACTCAGCCACTTCCTTCTTTCAGGCCTGGCTTGGGTTAGAAGTAGACAAGAGTTTGGAGAGCCTGATTGTGGAAGGGGAAATGGAGAGCTGGCGCGGGAACGTGGATGCACTGAGAGATTATTCACATCAGTGTTCTGTAAAGCGGGCAACTTCTCTGGTTGAAAGTCAAACTGTATGAAAACAGTCATGTGGGGGATAGATGCTTGATGTATATGCAGAGACTGATAATAAAGTTGAGCAGTAGCAAAAGGAAGAAGACTTTTCAGAGTTTACCCAATCAAACTCGGACTAGTGGCAAACCCTCTGTCCAATCTGACCCCAGGGTGTGAGGACCTTGCTGTTTGCCTCTCTCTACTTAGGACACCTCCTAGGAGACATTGGAAGCTGGTGGGCTATCTTCAATCCACAATTGTTTGCCTTCTTATCTTGGCTCCCCCACAACCCACCCCATCCAGTCAGCCCATTTCTACCTGTACCCTGTGCATCTTGCAATCTGGCCAGATACCTGGCTCCAGAGCTTTGCCTTATGAGAATTAGGCCTTTGAATCTTTGCTTCCCTCCCATCCTGACCACTCTTTAATCTAACTCTCTATTCCTCCGCCTCAAGTGACCCTGGAACTCAGGTTGCCCAAACCTGCCTCTGATCCAAATTGTGCTCTGGGTTATAACTTCATCAACGACATTTCTCAAAGGCTAAAGTCAAACCTCTGCAGAGGAAGATGTAACTATTCAGAGCAAAATATTCCATACCTGGCTCACATGAGTCACTTATGAGGAAGACGGAGTTAGTTCTAAGAATAATAATTACCTTTTGGGTGAGATTTAAACTCAGGGCCAGAGCATTTCTTAGAAAACCATGGATACAGGCAGGTTATTAACAGCAGTTAACTCTCAGCTTCTTGGAGTCTGTATAAAATCTGGCCCATTGATTCAAACAAAACTGGTATGAAATAGCATTTCTCTTCATGTCTGAGGCTCCAGTGGTGGTTGGCTTCCTTCGTATTTCTTGCTGCATGTGGCCATCTTCTTACCAGTCTCAGATTATGCACTTATGTGTTTTCCAAAAAATCAAAACCATGTCCAATACTCTCGTCATGTGTTATTTTATTCTTATTCTTTAATTGATCCAACAGCTTTCCTTTCAGACTAAATTGGTTTTATTGTATCCCAGAGGTGCCCACAAATGCTGAATTACATGAGCAAGGCCCTCAGCCTCTGATAGGGGCATTGCACTCAATAGCCCTAGTGAGACATTGGTCTCTACTGGCAGTCTTTGGTCTTTTGGGTTATTCAAATACTCTGACTAAATGTATGTGTGTATATGTATATTTCAGTACAAAGCTTCAAAAGTGGCAAAACACTGTGGCAAAAACAGGAAAGTTTATAATTGCAGTTTTACAATTAACATTTGTGTCCTGATTTATACACATATTTTGCTATACCAATTCTCTAGTAAAAATTATTTAATGAATTCATGGATTTTTTTTTTTTGGAGGGAAAAAATTTGTGTTTTTTAAATACGCAGAGTCTGGAGAAGGTGGGCAGATGACCTAATAGAGTGGGGCCCTGGCTCCATGTATGTCCTGTAGTGCCAAGCTCTTCTGGGCTAATGCCTGTCTCAGGCTGGCAGCCCAGGGAGTGTGAGGAACAGTTAGCATGGCTATGCCAAAGTTACATTTAGGGTATATTTGGCCCTTAAGAGAGAACTTGAAGAAGAGCTTTCTCTAGAGATTAATTCCCAGCTCGTGTTGATAATGCTTTGGCCTCCCAAATACCTCTGCGTGAGCTTTTGTTTCCGGGAAATGCTGTTGCTTTAATCGTAATTGCTCAAATGAGCAGCCTTTGCCCACTAAAATAGAATTGATATTCAGAAATCTTTATTTGATGGGGATTCTTCCTCAGTTAGCAATCAGACCTTCTTATTTGGAGAGGAATAAAACAGCTGGCACAGTCTCCTCGGAGTGGTAAAGAGGACAACTTGTGATGGCTAGTGTAGCTCTTCCTGACCCCCTGGGTGTAGACAAAGACCTAATTCAGAGGATGGATTTTCTTGGAACTTTCTCATAGCTTCATGGTATGATGACAGAGTAAAAAGTGTTTGTCTTTTGTTATTAAAATGGACATTTCTACATGTGAAGATGCATATTTAGGAGTGACGTACCTAAATATAAAAAAATACGCCAAAACAAAGCCCCAAACCTAAAAATATAGACATGATGCCTTTTCTTCCCTCAGATACAGGATTTCATCTCTGAATAATTTGCTCGGTCAAGCTAGCTATAATTTTACACAGTTGTGGGACACTTGAAAAACAACAGAAGAAAAGCCATGGGCCCAAACACAAGCCTAAGTTTCTTTGTCCTTTCTTTGGGGTCTACATTTTCAGTAGATGTGTGCTACACCTTCCCTGAAGATTGCTTATGGTTGGAATCTGTTCTGATTGATCAGTGCCTGTACCATATACCAGTTGTTAAATATTTTGAACATCAGCTCCACCTAACAGAATAATTGGGAAAGGAGTAGCATCTTAAAGGATGTAAATGAGACAGAGAAAACACTCCCAGATGAGGGCAGTCCCAGGCAAAGGGGAGGGGGGATAGGATGGTGAGGGGGAAATTAACTAGATCTCCCAAAGTGGGCATTAGTTAATTTGAGCCTTTAAAGGCCTTTCTTAAAAGGGTCCAAGTGTGAAGAACACATTGACACATGAAACCTGAGAATGGGAGTGGACTGAAAAGTGAGACCAGGTCAGGGTTCAAAAACAGATGGAAACTGTGAGTTCTGAGGCCAGGCGGGTACCCTAGTGAGGACGATGAGCAGACAGAGCCATAGTGCAAATGGCTTAAAGCGATCTGCTACCATTCATATGGCTGGTGGAGCTAGCCGCTCTGTCTGGAGGCACCAAGTGATGCTGGACGGAGCTTGTGTACACTGCCCTCTCAACTGTTTCTCCTCCTTTTTCATGGTATTGAGCACCAATGTCAGAGAGCTGATGCAGACTGAAAAGTGTCCTGTGGTTTGCCGTGGCTGAGGCTCAGCTCCTCTACCTGCCCTCCTACTACTCACCATATCCTTGTCATGGCTTCCATTTCTTGAGAGAGTGTGTAGAATGAACCCCAGTTGATAATTCATGTGTACACCTATTTTGTCAGTGCTGGGAACTGTGCAAAAGAAATGGTCAAACTTGCCTTATGCTGTGGTTATGGCATATCACCATTCCTTCAACTTTCAATAGGTTTGATGTGTATAAGAATTCAAGCATATGGCTGCTTTGGTTTTTCCTATCAAATTCATTATGTTACTCACAGACAATTTAATGTCACAGGATTCCTTGAGAGCTTTGCTCCCATCTCTGTGCTGGGCTGCCCTTTGAAGCAATCTTTTCTCTATTGAAAATTCCTGGAAATGACAAGTATTTGGCTTTAGGATGCTTTATGTGGTCTTTTCCTTGGGCAGATGAACTATTTACTTCCTTTTGAGGCATGATGTTGAGTTAGATTTTATTCCTTGATGTCACACCAACACAAGGGGCAGGTGAGCCAGGCACAAACTGAACTGTAAGAAGATGAACATTTTCCTCTCAATAAATCACATGGGGGTAACTGAGAGTGGAAGCCATTTATAATGTTTAACATCTCTCATCTTTTGGTATGCTTTAGGTTGACTGCTTCTGATGACGTTTTTTGGGGCTAAAAGAAACATGTTATGTTTCATGAACTAATGTATGCTGCTTGTTACGGATTTTCAATTTCTAATATTTATGTAGCCAGTTTTCATAATGTCATGCTTTAGTGTCTTACGGAAGTAAAGGCTTGAAGACCCATCCAGGTGGTATAAAAGCCCCTTGAAAATTGGTTGGTATTTCTTTGGGGAATGGATGCCCAACATCCTGCAGAGGGATCAGGGCACACAGGGTTAGGGTTAGACACATCACTCCAGGTGGAGGGCCAGAGCTAAGGATCCCTTGGCATTAGCCAAAGAGAAGTCCAGTAGAGGTAGGGAGATCACCACTGAAGCAGACATCTCTATCACCTCATCTTCTGATTTTTCTGTCTTAGTTGGGGTAAATCCTCATTCATAAAGAGGAAGAATCTTGTAACAGCCTATGGAAAGATGTTTTTCTCTTTTCACTGCAACCTCAGCTAAAGCCTTAAAGCTGATGGTGAAACCAAGGTCTAATCTCTTTAGTTACTTGCTTATTGTAAGTAACTAAATCAGATAATACCTCTGATGTATGTCACCAGGCTTAAGTTGTTTCTCAGGAACTTAGGGTCAGCTTTTGTTGAGCTTGAACCAGTTGAGACTACCGGGCCTGTGCAAATGCCCAAGTGATAACCTTTTGATGTCGCAGGGCCAAAAACTCCTCCCTCATATCATGCTAACACCACCATTTTCTGAACATGTGTCTTATGAAGAGCCACGAACCCTGACTGTTTGGCAGATCACAGACTACTTCATTTTTCCCACTGCTGATCACCTTTCCCTATGTCTTAGACCACTTCTACCACTTCTTTACCCCATACATTTCCCTAAGTCCTATCTTTGGAGAGGTGGATTTGAGAGCTGTTCTCTCTTCTCCATGCTGGATTGTCCTGTGAATCAATATTTTCTGTACTGCAAAACTTGTTGTCTCAGTGATTGGCCTTCTGGATGATGAGCAGAATGAGCTTGGCTCAGTATCAAGGGCAATGGGTGAAAAATAACTTGACATTCAGGACTTTCCAGCAGGAACCAGACTTGTTTTTGGAATACCTACACCAAGCATCCAAGTCCATTTCATAAATTGGAAGATTGAAATTCATTGGGTGAATTGTTCTAAAGGGAATTTGTAAGACTAAAGCCAGTTGTGGGTCTCTCCCTCAGGGAGGAGACAAAAGAAGAGGAAAAGTTGTTACTTCTTTTTGCTCTCCTTCATTAGCCAAATGAAGAGGATGCAATAAAACCATGATAACTTCACATAGTCTTTGGGGTTATGACATGATAACTTCTCATGAACTTTGGGTTTTCTGCTTGAAGGGGGAAAACATGTCACATGACATTACCTAGCTGAATGTCTTTTGGGGTTCAGAAACTCATTAGCTTGCCTTGGGCTGCTATAAGAGCCAATTTCACTAGAAAGCTTCACAGGTGTCCCCTGAAGAAGTCTAAATGTGGGAGGTTGGCTGGGGCAGTGCACAGTAGTAGGGCAAGAAGAACAGGGGTAGTAGCTGGGTAAGCTTCCCTTGCATTGTTTTGAGGGGCAAGAATGTATACCCCTCAAGGCATCAGGCAAATGTGTAAAAGGTTCTAGGATCAAGTTGTCTTGAAAGACTGCTGGTTGGCTTAGGGGGGATCCCCAGAGTTAAACTGATGGGGCAGGACCTGAGGGGGCTGGGGTCACCATACTTCACCAGAGGAAGCATTGTTTAGGTTAAGAGATGGTGCCACAGGAGGTCTCCTTAGTGGTCTTCAACATGCCTATAACTGTCTCTCACAAAATAAAGCCAGTATTTACACAATAGAGGTTCTTCAGGAGCCACGAGAACACTGCAAACAGCACCAATGAAGTAAAAATTCTTTTATCTTTTTTCTGTCATTACTCTTGTACCTAGAGAACCCAGAAGTAGGCACTGGGTAGAGTGGGGTGATAGGAAAAGACAATGACTGCTTCTCAGATGCTAATTCCCAGGCCTGAAATCAAGACTGAGCAGAGAGGAGAAAGAAGTTTTAATTGGATGTGGGGTTAAAGTTTTGATTTAGAGTGGTCTGGATGAGATTTTTAAATTCCTGAAGATGGAACTACTTATTAGCGGCTAAAATGCAATTGAAAGTGATGCAATTTGTCCTAGGCATTGGTGGGAGAAAAATAAAAACATTTCCTAATTATATCATACCCAGTTAAACTCTGTACCAATCTAATAAAAATACATATTACAAATATAACACTGTAGCTTTCTTACTCCCTTAGCTACATCAGTTTTATTCTGAAGACCTACCAAGACTGTGGTAATTTCAGGCACAAAATGTCTATCTCCACTCTGGATATTTAAAAGTAGGCAAGAATTTGGGCCAGGTGCAATGGCTCATGGCTGTAATCCCAGCACTTTGGGAGCCTGAGGTGGGTGGATCACCTGAGGTCAGGAGTTTGAGACCAGCCTAGCCAACTTGGTAAAACCCCATCTGTACTAAAAATACAAAGATTAGCTGGGTGTGGTGGTGCATGCCTGTAAAGCTACTCAGGATGTGGAGACAGGAGAACTGCTTGGACCTGGGAGGCAGAGGTTGCAGAGAGCTGAGATTGTGCCACTGCACTCCAGCCTGGGTGACAGAGCAAGACTCTGTCTCAAAAAAACAAAACAAAAAAAGTAGGCAAGAAGTCACCCAAGGGGGGATAGAAACATAATGATTTCCAAGGCAGAAGTATCATGAGGAAGATCCATTACAGACTGTCTTGTCCTCTGCAAAGCCAGAAGACTCTGGGCTCTGGCTGAATTTTTTCCAAGATAATTTTCATCCCTTCTCCATAGACTCATGTAGCCCCCTTCTCTCCATCCTGCACTTGCTGAGCCTGCTTTCTCCACAGGAAGAAACATTTTAAAGGATCAAGTTGAGCTCCTTATCGGAACATGGACAGCTATAAGCCAATTATGCCTTTGTAAACTTTTCTGACACCTTCTACTGAAAACTCCTGAAAATAATCTACAAACTCTCTTTCATTTTCTGTATTCATACTAAGAATCAAAAACGGGCAGGGTTTCACTCCAAGAGCATTTAGGAGACTGGTAATTAAGCCCAGACAAATAATAAGGAGGCCTCCACAGCTTCCTTCATGAATGACAGACCAAGAATCATTTGTGCTAATGGTCCTGGTTGGGTCTCTTCCTCTCCTACAAATTGCTTCACTTGACCATATGTGAACCTGAAGACCATTTTCTTTGTTTATGTGTTGGTGGCTCCATGTTAAATGTCTCAAGAGGATATATATTTTTTAAGAATAGGAAGGCACTGCTCAAGTCCCCAAGGACTTATTGGAGCTGTTCTTTGTCAATCCTCTCTTCTGTCGATGATAAAGTGTTGCTTGAGTCATGCTTCCTCCTTGCAGAGGCAGAGGCAGGAGAAACAGATGAGCAGGGTTTCAAAAGTGAGAAATCCAAGGTTTTCTTTCCAACTCTGTCGTGGACTTCCAACAAAACCTGAGGCTCAAAGCCAAGTATAGCGGTGAGTAATTTAAAGCTAGAGAGAGCTGCTGCATAGAGGGCATTCAGAGCCTTCCTGAAAGCTAAGTTTATGCTCCCTCTTGTTTTGAAAGAAGTCAGTTTCTAACACCCAAATTCTAGTCTATAAAGTCTTTTTCTTAATTTAAAACCCTTAAAATCTGGCTTTTGTTCATTTCATTTTTTCCCCCTTTAGAACTAGTCAGATATCTCAATACTAATGTAATATTTTAAATTCTTTCAGGTTGAGTCAAACTATATTTTTTTATAATATGGAAAAAGCATGGGAAACATGTTCTCAGCTTCCAAAAGTAGAAAAAATTAGCAGTTGTAGAAACCACTGCAGTGTGTGGCCAGAAAAGACAATGGATGAAGACATCTTGGTTGACAGTTCCTGGTTTTGCAGGAACCATAGGATAAAACTTGTAAAAGCTTTTTTTTTTTTTTTTCTTTTAACTGGAATTTCTTGCTTGAGGGTTCAGGGTCTGTTTTTCCCCCATCCTGCAAACTTTTTTTTTTAACTGGAATTTCTTGATTGAAGACTCAAAATCCTGCCAAAAACTCAACCTTGATTTAAGAGACCTGGTTGGCCAACTCATATCTAGATTTGGCTTTAGTTGATGCTGAAAATTCCTGCAGTAAATGTCTCCTATTTGGCTCAAATTAATACATCTCCTTTAGTTTTAAAGGCAGGGAATTGGGATTGTTACTTTTGTTTTAGGCAACTGAGAATGAGGGGAAGTTGAAACATGTGGACTCAGTGAGGGAGCAAGTCTTCAGTAGAGACTTCTGAAGTAGCCAAGAAACCTGGGCAAAGGTCACTGATGGCAGAAGGCAGCCTGCATTCATGACAAGCACCCCCAGTCTCCTTGCTGGCATCAGAATCTTGCATTGAGCCTGCAGCTTTCGTGGCTAGCTGACACTTTTCTTAGATATCTTTATTTTGGGAGAGCAGACCCATCCACATGTCCCCAAGTGATCACTGGAGTAGTCCATTACTGTAAACAGTAGATGACCTAGATTCACTCCACTGCTGGCTTTCTGAATTCCAATTGTCATGCTCTTTGAAAACTTCTTCCCATGATTGACCTAACATGTCTGACAGCTTTAGGTATTAATGCTAGTTGAAATATTTCCTGGATTCATCATGTCCTCTGGGGCTGTGTCTTAGCTTCCGGCTCCAGATACACTTCTTTTGTTAACGGTTTCTTGACCTCTACAACCAAGTCAGTTCCCCTACTTTTCACAGTGCTAGCTTTTCTGTTCCCAGTAGGCTACAGCTAAAGGTATACAGTTTGCCTTAATGTTACTTCCATCAGAGTAGCGATGCACAGGGGACACACCCAGAAAGAAATATTTTGAGAACAGTAATTTTTGAGAACTTTAGAAATGTTTCCATTAGGTGGCCCCTACTCTTGAGAATCTGTGCAGAGGCAGAATTTCAGCTCTTTTGATTATGTACTTAAAAAAAAATCTACTGTGGTGAGCCTTTAAAGTGATTTATTTTTTAATAAGTGAAAGGACTAATGCTGTGAAGTGTGACATTCTGTGTACTGAGGCTGCCCACGGGGCTGGGCTCCGCACTCGTTCTGAGTTGGTGTGGTCATGGTGCTTTTGATCACAGTCATTGCTGTCCTCTTGGGTCTGTAATGTGTAAACATATTTGAGTCTTTAAATTGTCTTTGAGCTTAGATGAGATTCATTGTAAATGCTCCAGAAGGCAATTTTCCGTTGATATATAGAGCATTGTCCCAGTAGTTTTCACAATGACGCTATAAATCACAGTTTTCCACTGAAGATTGTCAGCACAAGGAATTCACCAGTGAGGTAGATTTTGTGCAATTTTTAATTTGTAGGATACGTCAATACTTATGTCGTAGTATCACAGTCACCAGTCATTCCATTGCTTGTTTGGTCACTCCATTCCTTGTTTGGATCAGAGGAAATACAGGCAGGAAAAGCTGAAGCCACAGTAGCAGCTGGTGGTGGATTAGAGGCATCAGGAAAAGTGTGGGATATATCTTCATAATAGGTGGCATGCCTTGGGTGGATCTAGAGTGCATAAATGAGATATTCATTTGCAATTCCTCAAGTTTGGCATCGAGCACGTTGAATCTGTTTCCAACTGCTTGTGTTAAGTTTTCAGTAGCATCATGCAAGGCATACATTTTTTGAGCCAACTGATGTCTCACTTCCTGGGTATTATTTAGCTTGACATTGCTTTCATTAAATGGAAATGTCTTTTTTTGTTTCATTTGCAAACTCATGAGTGTCCACTCTTCTGTTGAATCTGCTTTCATCCCAGTTTCTTCCTCAGATATAGCCAGCGACAAAGTGGGAACAAGTGTTTCCTGAGGGAGATTTTCCAACAGCACTGGTGGTGTCTTGTAATCTCAATCTTTGTGTGACGTTGCTTCTTTTGCATCCATTGGCTGTGACAGCTCAGGTGTTTATCTGAGCCATTCTTCTGGTGTCTTTGTCTTCGTCTATCAGGGTCAGTTTTTTATTCTCACTATTACTTAGAGACTGTCTCCTGTCATTGATGGGGGAGACTCACGTATTTTTTTTCTCTTGGATTCCATAGTTCCTTGAACCATTTCGTGTGTTATCCTGTAACACTTCAGGATCTTTCACTGTTCATTGGTAAATGGGGATTGACCAGAGTATTTCAACTTTTTTCTGTTTGCATCTCTTGGCTGAGTTTCAGGAATACCTCCTGATATTGGCATTCCTTGTCTATAACTTCACATGACTGAACTAGTTTCAGCTGCATGATACAGGGCTACTGAGGCGAGAAGCAGAAATGCTGTTGTCATAATCTTGGAAGCATCAGGATGATAAGTTGCCTTTGTATATAGGAACCACTCAGGCCCAATTGCATTCTTGAGGCATTTCCATGCATATCTGAACTGGGGTATCTCATCCATTACCCCAGGAATGAGGATCAATGCAGAGCTAAAGTTTCACAGAAAGTTGCTGATAGCGATCCGTGTAGTCATCTGTAATTCTTGTGTAGCAAGATGAATCTGAACCATGAATAGATGCTCAAACTCTCCAACATTTGTAGAAAGAATTCCTACGAGGGCTTGATGACACCAGTTGTATCCTGCCAACTTGGACACCTATGTTGAGACATCAAGTTACGAGTAATTGACATGCATACTGCTGACTCCTGCAGCAGTATGTACTTTTTGAAATGGCTCTCAGCAGCTCTTATATGTAAATTATCTTGTGAATCACAGAAGATGCTATCATGATGGTCATTGCAGCATGATAAAGACCAAGGTGGTGGGTTGCATTATCAATGACCAGCACAATTGGACATGATTCAGTTCTACAGCTTATAGGAAGCCAAGTGACTGGAGTTCTGTTGGGTTTGTTCAGTTGAGTCAGTACAGGGAAATTCTTTCTCTTTCTTCTTTTTTTGTTTTTTGAAACAGGGTCTTGCTCTATCACCCAGGCTGCAGGGCTGGAGTGCAGTGGCACTATCATGGCTCACTGCAGCCTTGACCTCCCTGGGATCAAGTGATCCTCCCACCTCAGCTTCCCATGTAGCTGGGACCACCTGCATGCATCACCATGCCTGGCTAATTTATCAGTTTTTCTTTTGGTTAGGGATAGGTTTTGCCATGTTGCCCAGGCTGGTCTTGAGCTCCTGGGCTCAAGTAATCCTCCCACCTTAACCTCCCAAAGTGCTGGGATTACAAATGTGAGCTACTGTGCCTGGCCTGGAAATGCTTTCTGAATGAGGGTATAAAACTGCATACTATAATTGTACAAATAGTTAACGGAGAATGGCAATGTCTCACATTGTCATTGCAGAAAATGAGTAGTGCAGGTACATGTGCTTCTGGGGCAGGGGTAGGAGCATGGACAACGTGCCACAGTGATTGGGAGACTGTCCTTGAGCACCATGGAACCTGATAGATTATTCACACCTTTGCACTAATATGTTAAAGGATTAGTAGCAGCTTCCCAAGTGATCCTGACACCTCAGCCTAAGTAGCTGGGACTATAGGCATGTGCCACCAGGCTCACCTAGTTTTTTAAAAAAAATTTTTGTAGAGGTAAGGTCTGACTTTGTTATCTAGGGTGGCCTCAAATTTTGGGGCTTAAGCAATCCTCCTGATTCATCTTCCAAAGTGCCAGGATTGCAGGTGTGAGTCACCATGCCTGGCCATAAACTGTTATAGTATATCCTCCTGCTTTGACAAATGTACCTTCACAGTGACAACACTGGAATATATGTTGATATGGTTTGGCTCTGTGTCCCCACCCTCATCTTGTGTCCTCACCAATCACCTTGTAGCTCCCATAATTCCCACGTTGTGGGAGGGACCTGGTGGGAGATGAATGAATCATGGGTGTGGGTCTTTCCCATGCTGTTCTCATAATATTGAATGGGTCTCACAAGATCTGTTGGTTTTAAAGAGCGGAAGTTTCTCTGCACAAGCTCTTTTCCACATAAGATGTGACTTGCTCCTCCTTGCCTTCCACCATGATGATGAGGCCTCCCTAGCCATGTGAAACTCTAAGTCCGATTAAACCTCTTTTGTAAATTGCCCAGTCTCGGATATGTCTTTATCAGCAGTGTGGAAACGGACTAATACGTATGTATATATGACTAATACATATGTATATATGCATACTGGTTGATACCAAATAAATGCAGAGGATACAACTTGAAAATTTATTTTACTGTTGTCAAAGCTGTGACTTGCTTTGGGAGGAGGTGGTGGTGCACATGCATGAGCATCCCAACCCCAGCACCCTGCAGCAGCTTATTCCCACTCCTTGCAAGGAGTCATTTCTTGGCCATCCCTCAGGCTTAGTGTGTACACATGGGCAATGCAATCTGCTAGACTGACCCAGGAAGAAATCCTTGCAGGCTCTTAGATGTCCTGAAGACTCCTTGGAAAGGGAATTTGGGAATCTTTTGTAAACAGAATGTGATACCAAAAGGGATGGTCCAGACTCTAGGTGGACATATCCCTTGCTTCAAGAGATCTTTGCCTCCATATAATGGGAGCAGCTCAGAGCCAGGCCCCCTGTTGCCCAGATCTGAGTTGATCAGCAGATGAGATGAACTAGAGCCCAAAGGAATACAATTTCTCTAGCTGGAAAATGAATGGATAAGAAGTAACTGACTTGGCAGACACAAAATGCTCAATTCTCAACCAACAGTGGGGAAAGGGAAGAACCAAGTTGGTTTATGTGAAAAAACCTTTAAGACTCTGGAATTGGGAGGAGGGTATTAGGTTCAGGTATTTCCAGAAGTAAGGCTTTCCAATAAGGAAGAGTTGAGAGCTGGTTAAGACGTGTTAAGATCCCTAGTTCCTCTTTTCTACTCTATACTTGTAGGGAAACCTCTCCTTTCCCACCCAGGAATGAAACTAAGCTTATTATCTGGACAGAAAAAAAGGCTTGTGGACCAGGAAGAGTCTGGCAGGCATGACTGAAGGCAGGATGCTACACTGAAAAGATGAGAGTTAAACCAAGGTATGTCTGTGGAGAGTGGAGACCCTGCTTGTACCTCCAGTCATCTCCCCCCATTCTGTTTCAGAAGCTTTGTGGTCAGGCAAAACATTAGATCTTCTCTGGAAAACATGACCAGATCTTTGCAGTCAACAGGCTCCCCTCCTCTGGTTAAAAAATTCCAGTCAGATTTTTAGTGTTCCACAACCAACAATTAGCAGAAGTCTGAAGAAATCTAAAAGAAAAACAAGAAGATTTCTGTAGGAAACCAACTACACATGAAACAAACCAAAGAAATAATATCCTTAAATAAATATTTTTAAAAAGATAGCACCTGTGGATAAAGAAGGCTTCCATAAAAAGAAATGTTCTGAGAATATAAAAGAGCTCTTGGGAATTAAAAATTAAAAACTCGATGGTAAAAAGTCCAAGAAAGGGTTAGAAAATAACGTTGAGGAAACCTCTTCAGAAAGTAGAATAAAATGGTAAACATATAAAATATAGATGAGAAAAATAATCATAAAAGTAGTCATGAAGAATAAAAGGCATTCAGAAAGTTCAATAACACACAAAAAATGAAAGAATATGATACATTGAATGATTTCAAGAAAAATTTCCAAAATGAAAAGGCGTGAGTTATCAGATTGAAAAGTTCACCAGTATCCAGACAAATGAATGAAAATAGATCCATATAGAGACAACCTATGTGGAATATCAAATTACTACAGCAGTAATTCTACAAACTTCCAGTGAGAAGGGGAGAGAGGAAGAACAGCAACAAAAAATTCAAAATTGAAAAGTACATCCTGTGCCAAATAATCCAGATGATGAGACACTTCTCAACAGCAAAACTGGAAGCTAGATATTAGGGCAATTGCTACAACATTCTGAAGGAAATCAAAATTTCTAGCCAAGAATTTTATACCCAGACATGCTATTAGTTAATGTGAAGCTAGAATAAAGACATTTTAAGACACGTGAGTCCCCAAATTTTGCCTCTTATCTAACCCTCTCAAGAAGCTACTGAAAGATGCTGCCATCAAGAAGCTACCATCAAGAAAAATGTATGCAAGAAATAGGAAGATATGGTGTGTCAAAGACAACTCTGTGTGTTTACCACACGATTTCCTCTTCTCAGCACACTGGAAGGCTACATATCCCAGCATCCTTTGCAGTTGTATTGGAGCTAATATAGTTAGCCTTTGACATTCTTTCATGTCAGAGAAAAAGAATTTTAGATAAAACCACTTTCAATGGTTAATTTTGTGACAGTGGCTTTGATGGTAGTCATTCTTCAGCCAACCCATTGAGAGAAATGAGCCTGCTTGTGTTGGAGGTATAAAAAAGTCCTGACAGTCAAATGACTCATTACCTTGTTTATCCACATTGTTTTTTCCTGTATACTGTCTGACTTGTACAGATGGCTCAAAAACCGATGTCCCTATCCAGGGTTTCTTCCTGAATAAACCAAAAAGCACACATGCTGTTCTTTCCCGTCTCTTCAGACGATGTTGTAAAACTAGTCATGGTATATCAGCACATACAGATCATTGCTGCTGTAGAACACTTTACCCTGTTTTTTTCCTCTTTCTGTTAAATCAGAGGTCAGCAAACCATGACATGGGCCAAATCTGACCCATCTCCTTTTTGTGTGTCATCTGCAAACTCTATGAATGGCTTTACTTTTGCCTCTTCTCAATTAATATATAAAGCATAAAGGTGGTAGTAAGAATAGAATCAAGAAGACTTTATAATAAAGGGGACCCAGGAATTGGGTTTATAAATAATAGCAGGTATTAATCAGTTAACTTTTCAAAGAAACAGTTTTGTTTGTTATCTCCAGTGTCTAGTATACTGCTTGTCACAGAGTCAGTGATGGTAAATTCTCCTTGGATTAATTGTCATCCCAGCACCTGATTCATTGTAGGTCCTTAACAAATGCATGAATAATTGGGTAAACAACAAAGAGGTATTATGGAGCCCTCTGTTACATGTGGAGAACAGTGGGGTGATGAGTGAATATAAGAAGTGGACCTCGAATTTAAGATTCTTAAAATCTCATAAGATTAAAACACCTTGTGATGATGTTGGCAATAGACAGTTATCAGTTGAACTGTGTAGTATAGACCATTGCTTTCAAACCAGGGTGCTCAGATCCCTGGGGTATTCTTTTTTGGCATTACAGAGTTGTCTTTTCCCGTGTTCCCCTTTCTGTAGCCCACTTCTTCATCTAAGAAAAGGTAAACATTTCACCTTTCCAATTCTTACTGTGACTCATTGCTCTGGGCTGGAAGATCTCCCAGGGCACAGATAATTTGAAATACTGACTTGAAAGAAGGATCTTTTAATTAATTAAATCAATGATTTTCAAAACCTTCACTGTCTTGACGTATTTCTCTTAAAGATGATGTATAGTATTAGAAATGGGGATATTTTGGCTCTTGTGTGTTCTGAAGTCAGAAATACTAACTGTAGTCATGGGCCCAACTTTCATTTAATGACCTCCTACTCTTTCATCCCCCACCATTATCAAGAAATCCATAGCTCTTGAGAGTTTGACAAAGAAAATGCAAAAAGCATTGATAAGAAATAATGAACACTAAAAATGGCTTCCCGCTTTCCACACTCCCACAAGACATATTTCACGAAGTAGATTTTTCCCAATGCTTGTCCCTAGAATAAGTCACTAGCTAAAAAGAAAAGCATCTGTTAACAGCTCAGGTAGAGAATAAGTTAGAGAATAAGTTAGTGATGATTAATTTAAAACATGTAACTAGAATATTTTTAGGGACTATCAAACTTTCAAGTTACCTTGGATAAAGCCTATGGATAAATATTTTCTGTGTGTGATTCCTTTTAAAATATATATATATATATATATATATATATATATATATATATATTTAAATTACAATGTTCACCTAATTTCACCTTATAAAATGTTTAATATTTTCTACTTTTTGATATAAAAACATGAAAGCATGAGGAAAAATTAATGAAGTACAGTTTTTTATGGTATAACCTTGTTTTTGTTTACATAAAACAGGTTTGATTACATCTAATGAAGTAAATGGTGAAATTTCTTAATCTCATACATTATCCTTATTTAATGTTTTTAATAAGCTAGTAGCTTATGAGATACAGGTAACATTCACAGAACATGTTTAAAATTGATAATGACCAAAAAAATAGCTGTGGGACACAGGCAGAATCCATAAGCATGTTAAATATGGTAGAGAGTAGGTAATCTGTAAGATATGGATTGTTTGAGGCCAGGAGTTCAAGACTAGCCTGGGCAAAATAGCAAGACCCCACCTCCAGTTAAAAAAAAAAGAAATGGAATGCATGATGGAACAAACAAGAGGTTAACTTACAGATACAAAGACATGGAAAGACCAAGTCATAAAATATGATGCTGCCACTTCTGAGACTTCTGGGCTGACAACAATGTCACCCTTAAATTGTCCATCCACTGGTGACTCCCAGTATGGCCCTATTTTGGCCCCATAAGTGCTCTGCCTAAGAAATTCAGTTAAAGCCCAAAGCTGCTGAGCTGGCTAATCCCAAGCATTAGCTGTGGCCAGGCACACTTGACCCTGAGTCTCTCAGATGGATTGGTGTTTGTGTTGGCTCCAGGTACTTTCTGTTCACTCTTCTTATGTTTTTTTTTTTTTTTTAAATAGAGATGGGGTTTCACCATGTTGCCCAGGCTGGCCTCACATTTCTGCTGGATTCCTCACAAAGTGCTAGTATTACGGATATAAGCCACTACACCTGGCCTAAACCCCCTGTTCAAACCTCAGCACTGGGCTTCATAACCTCACCACTCATGGGGGAGATTGAAGCAGGAAAAGACAATATGTGAACACTGTGGGCTCCCCAGATTTGAGTAGTGTGGTCTTCCAATCCTTGTCTGCAGGATGTCTTGTCTGGGTTCTAGGCACTTTAGCCTTTCTTGGGCTCTTTCTCCATGAAGAAATATTAAAAATATTTACTACTGAATTGATATGAAGACTAGTATAATCCAGAGTGGATTATATTCATTGTTTTTTTCTGACTTAAAAAAAATTAAAACAGTTTTGTGGGCTCCTAAAAATGGATAGTCCCGGGGCGCTGTGTCTGCGGTGCTTCATGGAGAAGCTGACTCTGGTTCAATCTTCTTATACCCTATAAGTATATTAACTTAACCCATCTCTTTCCCTTGCCTCTTGCTGTGTTTTAAATTGATGAAATAATTCATGTGATTCAAGTATTTAAATCTGGTTGGCTAGCCTTTCTGTTCTGTGATCTTTGAGATAGCTTGCTTGAGGGCATACTTGGAGGGTATCATTGCATCAAGGTAATTCCCTCCACAACATTCCCAAAAGCCAAACATCTGCATTTAGTACACACGTGCACACCACCCTAACAGTGAGTACCTTCCCATTTATTCTAGGCCTCTTTTAGTAAAGAACTTGTAATTCTAACCACATATTAAATGTTATACCATTACACGTTAATTAATGGAAAACAGCAAATAGATATATTCTTAATTTTATAACTTATAAAAAATTAAAATGGATTATTTTTATAATATAATGTATAACTAATGATATTAGATCAATACCATCTTAATTCTAATAACTTCTAGTAATTTGCATTATGGTATTATAAAGTTATCATATGATTCATGCCTTTTCCAGTGGATTTTAGAATTTATTTTTTTGGATAAGTCAGAGCCTTTTTTTCTGGCAGACTGATTTAGCTGATTGATTATCTTGAGAAGGAGACTGGCTTTGCTAATTACCCTGTGTGGTAGATTTTTTACAAATTGAATGAGCTAAATATGCAGCTCCAAGGTTTTGACTATATATACATATATTCTACATGTATAGCGGCATATCATATATTTACATATGTAATTAGAAAGGCTATATTGTAACAAATTTATTTTCATCGCATTTTCCAAGTATACTGAATTAAACAAGATAATTTAAAAAAATCATATGCAAAAGTGGAATCAGTTGGTGTAAGCTATCTCCTCTCTGCACTTGGCTATGATCTGGCTTCAATGTCTTTTGCAGTAGGCAGCATGACCCCCAAATATGGCCCATGCCCTAATCCCTGGAAGGTAAATATGTTACATTACGTGGTAAAGGGGACTTTGCTGATGTAATTAAGGTTATAGACCTTAAAATAGGGAGGTTGATTATTCAGGTGGGCCCAAACTAATCCCATGAATCTTTAAAAGTAATGAACTTTCCCTAGCTGGGGACAGAGGATGGATGTGTCAGAAGATGGAGGGGTTTGAAACATAAGAAGCATTTTGCTCACTGTTGTTGGCTTTAAATATGAAGACAGCATCCAGAATCAAGGCTCTTAGAGCTAGTCAACTTCTGACTTACAGCCAGCAAGGAAGTGGGAACCTCAGTGCTACTGCTGAAAGGAGCCCAACTCTTCCAACAACCTGCATGGGGCTGGAGGTATGTTCTCTCCCAGAGCCCCCACAGAAGAGCCAAGGCCAGGCAGCACCTTAATTTTGACCTTGAGATTGGGAGGAAAGAAACCAGCCAAGCCCATCCTACAGAACAGTGACTTTTCTGAATGACAAACTTGTGAGACAATAAATTTGTGTTGTGTTAAGCCACTGAATTGGTGGCAATTTGTTGCAGCAGCAATAGAAAAATGAATATATGCCCTCCTAGCTTTCAAGAAAGAGTACCCCGTGCAACTGGCTTGTTGGTTTGTTAACTTTCTATTTTTTTTTTTTTTTTTTTTTTTGAGACAGAGTTTCGCTCTTGTTGCCCAGGCTTGAGTGAAATTGCACAATCTTGGCTCACCGCAATCTCCGCCTCCTGAGTTCAAGTGATTCTCCTGCCTCAGCCTCCCGAGTAGCTGGGATTACAGGCATGTGCCACCATGCCTTGCTAATTTTTGTATTTTTAGTAAGAGATGGGGTTTTCATTGCATTGGTCAGGCTGGTCTTGAACTCCTGACCTCAGGTGATTCACCTGCCTTGGCCTCCCGAAGTGCTGGAATGATAGGCGTGAGCCACCGTGCCTGGCTGTTAACTTTCTGTTTTATTCCACCTGGGAAAGTGGTCCTTACAGAGAGAAACAAAACTGTCCATGTTTCAGTCACACTGTGGGCCTCTTGTGTCATCATCGTAATGACTCTAGTGGCATTCAATTGAAATGAAGCAAAATGCAAAGGGACTAATTTTTAAAGTTCTCTATTTTTTAATGGTCTAAAAAAATCAGAGTTGGGTTATTTTTCTGAAACGTTACTGGCAGAGCTCTGGGAAATGAGTCCACTAACCCTGGATTCAACACCATTTAACTGAGCACTAGGCCCTTCACAATGGAAGGGAGAAGTGGAGCACTATATAACTAAACAGCCTCAACTCCTTGCAGGTCAAGCATAACACAGAGTCCAGAAAAATATTCATAAGAGCACTTTACTCTAGGTTCAAGTCTCATTCTTGAGTCTATTCCTGGTCTATGCTGAGAGGGAAGATTTTCAAGTGGTTCCTGTTCTATCCGATTCATCACAGGCTCCTCCACGGTCCCGGGTCCTATGTACTCAGTCCAATAGGCAGTCTCTGATGTTCATTCCCCTTGAAGTATATTGGGAAAACCATTCTCATCTTTATTACCTCTGCTGCTCCTTTACTAATCTCCTTGGCTCCAGGATCCTACCCCGTCATCTTCTCAGTTACTGGCTAGTCATTCAGTTCTACCGATTCTCCTCTTGGACAAGAATGAAGTGGTGATGGTGATTGGTTGTGGAGCAGGAGGTGAGCTCTTCAGGTGCTTTGGGTAGAACTATAAGATAAGCAGCCCTTTGACATTACCAACATGAATCTCCTCTTTTTATAATTCCAATGAATTATGGTCAAAGAGTCTTTGATTCCCCTACCACTTTGAGCTGAGTTACCGTAAGCTACTATATTATTCTAGCTTTGTTACATGGCATGACCCAAGACAGGAGTTGGGAAGTGGAGAAGAGAACTGTGAAGGGTTAGTGGAACTTAGAGAGAGAGAGGTTTTGTGGACAGAAAGGAACTGTGTCCTTCAGCCAAAAAATGCAGTCAGCCTATGGCAATCCCATTGGAAGGGAGCTGGGGAATAGATACTCTGACTTGACTTTATTTATCTGGTCTTCTGCAGGCATTCCCCCCATTAGCTGTAATAAACTAGCAGCTAGAAGGAAAGGCAATCCTTTTCTTTAGTCCATGCAGATTTGTCTCACAGGGCATGGGCAGTTTGGAGATCAGACCTGGAGATGAAATGTGGGGTATCCAGCAGCCCTGAATAGCACGGGATCAAATGGGAATGAACATCAGAGACTGCCCATTGGACTGAGTACATAGGACTCGAGACCATGGAGGAGCCTGGGATGAATTGGATAGAACAGGAACCACGTGCAAATCCTCCCTCTCAGCATAGATCAGGAATAGACCTCAATAAGGCTCATTGGATAAGGTCCTAGAGCTTTAGAGGAGTAGGGGGTGCAGAGATTGAGGGAGCAGGAGTGTGTAGCAGTGGCTGTGCTCTCAAGGCTCTGAGGAAAGTGACACATGGCATTACAGGAATGGCGCTGGGGCATTGTGGGACATCCTGATAACTACCTCAGCTCCAGAGGATGTATTTGTATTTGCAGGCACTTCAGTGAGAGCTCTGGCCTCCTCATTTATGGCAATAGCACTCAGGTCTCCTGAAATCAGTGTGTGTGTGTGTTCATGCATTTAATGCCAGGAATACAAGGTTTAGAATGTACCAGACACACTTTGGAATTAGTGTCTTATTCATAAATAACCCTTTTACTCTGGGAACAGCTCTTACTCTATAGAAGCTGCTTTATCAGTGGCACATGTATACTGAATAACACTGCTCCTTTGGCTGAAGCTGAGTGATTCACAAATGGACATCTGACCTTTGTCAGGCCAACTTGAATCCTTCCCCAGGAATTTTTAAACTGGAAGTATACAAAAATAACTTTGTTTTTCTAGTCTGGGTGAAGGAGGCATTACTAGGTGGAGTATTCAACAGTTGTTAGATGCCCTATTTCCTGCCACGTGGAGGAAGCCATCTGCTTTGATTGGAAACCAAGCCCACCCATGAGAAGCAGAGACAATGTACAGAAAGAGTCCAGGAAGTTCTCAGTTTAAATAGTTTTTGAAGCCCAGCTTCACCCCTGATCTTGCCATTTGAATATTAAATCCTTTAATAATGTAAATTACCCTGGCATTCTTTCAACAAATAGCATTCTTCTTTGTCAAAGCTTGCTTGAGTTGTATTTTCAACAGAGTCCTAACTGATACAGTTGATACAGTTAATAGTCCAAACTAATCGTTCCATGCGTAGCACAGATGATAGTAGGGATCAAATGACAGGAAGTCAGAAGCTAGAGAGATCCCTATAGATAGGCAAGGTAAGATGAGAAGCTTGAATAAAGCTTTGACCTAGAAGGATGGGGAGGATTCTTTGGCTGAGGAGTACTGTATTCCAGGCAAGGAGACGATCAGAAGGAAGGTGGTCCCAATTCCAAAGGCATATTTATGGCCAAGGACTAGTTGGAGTCAAAATGTGTGAAGTGGGAGATGAGATTGGAAAGGAGCTTCACTGTTGAGGACTGTGAATGCCAGGCTAAGACATTTGTGCTTTACTGCAATATAGGGAGACATTATAAATTATTTGAACGTGGAAGTGATATTATTAAAGTTGTGTTTTGGGAATATTGACCAGATTGCATACAGGGTGAGATGAAGAGAGTAAGAAATGGTGTCATTAGGTCAGTGCAAAAGCTCTTGTGGTTTTTGACATTAAAAGTAATGGCAAAAACTGCAAACCACAATTACTTGTGCACCAACCTCAGACACCCAAATTGGAAGGCAATTGCAGTCTTCCTGGTATGGATGCCTGGGGCCTGGGCTCGGGAATTAGAAATGGAAATTGAAAGGAGAGAGGGCATGTCTTATTCATCTGTTTCTTTTACATCACTTAGAGTGACTGTCATCTTGTAGGTACTCATCAAATTCTTGTAAATAAATAAGGAATTTACATCAAGTAATATTATATATATTATCAACATGCTATAATATTTTAGGTTATAATTTTAAAATTACCCCCCAAAACTATATTGTTGAATTACTGAGGCTATTTCATCTGAATATTTTAGTTGACAGTGGATTTCAGAATAATCTCAGGTAAATTAATTAGAGAAATCACACTTTGAATAGATAATCTAAGGGAGAACACTGGAATTAAATAGAGAAGTGATGGGAAGTGATGAAAGCAAAGAAGGAGAGAAAAGTGAGACAGCCTGTTCATCCAGGATCTGCCGGGAGTCTGAAGAGCCTCCCTAATGTGGGGGAAAGGGTAAATGAGAGACTCCCAGGGGCCCACATTCCCAATGTGGACTTCTACAGTCCTAGCCACGGGATAGCCCCTTGGCCCTTGCAGGCCCTGAAGCTAACACAGGGAGCTGCTTGCAGACCACATGAAGGCATTGCTTCAGTGAGAGAGAGAAAGCTCACACTGGTTCTCATACCCCTGAGTCCTAAGCTGCAGCACCATGCCATTTTGAGAACCTGGCCCCAGTAGACTGTGTCTTGCTCTAGGGCTCAACAACCTCTGCATCTCCACATTCCTAGAGGCTCATTGACATTCCCCACCTGCAGCTACCACTGCCAAGGTGGGGGTCACTGGCAGAAACCTCAATTCACCCCCAAGCAGAGGAATGGCTGCATATTTTCATATGCCCCAAATTTCACTACCTGCAACTACTGCCACTGTGGGCTGCTGCATGGCCAAGGTGTTAAATAAGCATGGATCCTTCTGCCACCTGCCTGCAGCTGCTACCACTGAAGGCAACCCACCCTCCCCAGTAACAGGGCTGTAGCAAGCTTCTGATACCCCTACCTGAGCATTCCACCAGGGGCCTGGGCCTCACCCCATCCTTGCCTATGACAACCAGCACCTGCATGCTGCATGGGAGTCTGAGGGCAAGTTAACCCAGCCCAGCTTCACCACCCTTTCATACCCAAACATGCCACACAGGGGCCTGGGGATCGCCCAGCTCAGTCCAACATTGTTGACACCTGAGCACTCCTCCTGGGTTGGGGTGGGGGGTGTCTGAAGTTGTGCCCACTCAAACTGCCACTGCCACCATAGCTGACATTCACCCACATGCATCACTTGTGTGTTTGGGGACTGGCCTGCCCAGTCTGTTGCAGCCATCATAACAATGGCACAGACTGGTTGGGTCTCAGAGGCTTGTACCACCACTGCTACTGGCATTTCCTATACTATGCCCACTGCTCAGGGGTTTGATAAACCACTAAACTACCTGGCCCACCACTGCCATTCCTGGCACCTGAGCAAGACACATAGAGGCCCTAGAATTGGCCTGCCTAGAACCACTAACACCAGAGCCAGCGTATGCTGCCCTGGGTCCCAAGGATAGCCATGCTTAGTCTACTGCTGCCACTAATGAAGCTCAAAGACTGTCTGACCTGGCATCTCATTTCCCAACAAAATTTCACTACAGCCTCCATTAACAACTGTACCCTAAGTTATCAAGGAAATAACAGCCACCTCTAATGCTATTTATAGCTGAAGAAATCATGCAGAGACTGCATTAGTGTACACACTCAGAATCAAAGCCAAAGTGTCCTACCCAACCAATACCATAGATACATCTCCAGGAAAATGTTCTCCTCTGTGAAAGTAAACTCAAAAATTAGAAGGGACTGTTACACAGCACACGTAGATATCAATGAAAGGACACAGGAAACATGAAAAAGCAAGGAAATATAATACTTCTGAAAGAGCACAATAATTCTCCATTAATAGATTCCAATAAAAAATAAATTTATAAAGTCCCAGAAAAATAAATAATTCAAAATAGGTACTAAAGAATCGCAGTGAGATACAACAAAATACTGAAGAATAATACCAAGAAATCGGAAAACAATTCAAGATATGAATGAGAATTTTGTTGATGAGATAGCTATCAAAGAAGAACCAAACAAATTATGGAACTAAAGAATATATTGAATAAAATAAAAATACACTCAAAGTCTTCAACAATGGATTAGATTAGTCAGAAGAAAGGATCTCAGAACTTGAAGACAGATCTTTTGTAATAACCCAGTCAGACAAAAACAAAAAAGAAAGAATAAAAAATAACAAGCAAACCCTATGTTACATATGGAACACCATAAAGCAACCACAGATTCAAATTTTTGGTGCCCTGGAGGCCGCAGTGAAAACCAGAGGGTTAGAAAAATGACATAACAAAATAATAGATGAAAACTTCTCAAGTCTAGCAAGAGATTTAGACATCCAGATACAGGAGGTCCAAAGTTCTTTAATTAGATGGAATCCAAAAAGGTCTTCTCCAGAGCAGATTATAATCAAACTGTCAAAAGTTAAAGACAAAGAGAAAATTCTAAAAATAGCAAGAGAAAAGCTTTAGTCACTTATTAAAGAGAAATCCCATCAGACTAACAGTGAATTTCTCCACAGAAACCTTACAGGTCAGGAGAGAATGAGGTGATATTTTCAAAGTTCTAAAAGAAAACTGTCAGCCAAGGACACTACCCAGCAAAGTTATATGTCATAAATGAAAGAGAAATAAAGTATTTCCCAGACAAGCAAAAGCTGAGGGAATTCATCACTGCTAGTCTAGATGTACAAGAAATGTATAAGGAAGTCCTACACTAGGAAGCAAAAGGACAATAACTATCACCATGAAAACAGATAAAAATATAAAACCACCAGTAGGGCAAACACATAAGCAAGGAGGGGGGGAAATAAACTTAAATGTTACAACTATAGGGTATCACGAAATCATAATGACAAGAAAGAAGGAAAGGCACAAAATGTATGCAAAACAACCAGAAATGAATTGATAAAATGAATGGAATGAGCCCTCACATATCTATACTAACTTTAAATATAAATGGATTAAAATTTGCTCTTAAAATATATAGACTGGAATAAATAGAAGAATGATCCAAATATATGCTGCCTACAAGAAACTCATTTCACCTGTAAAGACACATAGAAACTGAAAGCAAAGGGATGGAAAGATATTTCATGCAAATTAAAATCAAAAGCAAGCAGCAGTTACACTTTTATCAGATAAAACAGACTTTAAGTCAAAACAGTAAAAAGAGACAAAGAAGGTCATTATATAACAACAAAAGGATCAATTAAGCAAGAAGATATAACAATTCTAAACATATATGCACCCAACATGGGAGCACCTAGACATACAAAGCAAATATTGTTAGATACAAAGGGAGAGATAGACTCCAGTATAATAATTGTTGGCAATTTCAACAAGCTATCTTCAGCATTAGACAAATTATGTAGGCAGAATATTAACAAAGAAATTGTTGATTTAGAGCACACATTAGACCAATTGGACCTAATAGACATTTACAGGACATTTCATCTAACAGCTGCAGAATACATGTTCTTCTCATTAGCACATGGAACATTCTCCAGAATAGATCATATATTAGGATACAAAACAAGTCTCAACAAATTTTAAAACACTGAAATTACATCAAGTATCTTTTCAGATCCCAATGGGATGAAACTAGAAAACAATACCAAGAGGAACTTTGGAAACTGTATAAATACACAGAAAGTAAACAACATGCTCCTGAATAACCTTGTAACCTTTGGGTCAAGGAAGAAATTCAGGAGGAAATAAACACATTTCTTGAAACAGGTGAAAATCAAAACACAAATACAAAAACCTATGAGATACAGAAAAAGAAGTGCTATATAAAGCTGTTAAAAAGAATATTATATTTTTATTTATTATTTATAAACTATAGTATATATATCTTTTATAATTTTTGATAAAGGTACAATGTATACATGATTTTTTTGGAGAACTGGTTTTTAAGCACTTACCAGCACACTGCTGGGCAGTTCTGGGTTTAAGTTACAAGAATTTTAAGTAAGTAATTTATTCTCTCTCTCTCTCTCTTTTTTTTTTTGAGATGGGGTCTCGCTCTGTCGCCCAGGCTGGAGTACAGTGGCACTATCTTGGCTCACTGCAACCTCTGCCTTCCAGGTTCAAGTGATTCTCCTGCCTCAGCCCGCTGAGTAGCTGTGACTACAGGCACCCGCCACCACGTCCAGCTAATTTTTTGTATGTTCAGTAGAGACAGGGTTTCACCTTGTTAGCCAGGATGGTCTTGATCTCCTGACCTCATGATCCACCCACCTCGGCCTCCCAAAGTGCTAGGATTACAGGCGTGCACCACTGCACCAGGCATAATTTATTCTCTCTAAAACACACTGTCCACACTTGTACTCTATTATAGCAAGAAGTTACTAATATTATTTACTAGATAAGGGGTAGTGATACGGTTTGGCTATGTACCCCGCCAAATCTCATTTTGAATTCCCAGGTGTTGTGGGAAAGACCCTGTGAGAGGGAGTTGAATAATTGGGGCAGGTCTTTCCCATGCTCTACTTGTGATAGTGAATAAGTCTCATGAGATCTGATGATTATATTAAAAATGGGAGTTTCCCCTGCACAAGCTCTCTTCTCTTACCTGCTGCCATGTGAGACATGCCTTTCACCTTGATCCATGATTGTGTGGCTTCCCCAGCCACCTGGTACTACAAGTGCAATAAACCTCTTTCTTTTGTAAATTGCCCAGTCTTGAGTATGTCTTTATCAGCAGCATAAAAACAGACTAATACAGGTAGCAAACTTTTTCTTTAAACAGCCAGATAGTAAACATATTTGACTTCGTGAGCCATATTGCTCCTGTCACAACTATTCAATTCTTGTCATTGCAGCATGAAAGCAGTCATAGACAGTACATAATTGAATGGCTCTGGCTGTGTTCCCATAACTCTTACTGAATAAACAGGTCACAGGCTGCATTTGGCCCATGAATCCTACACTAGATTATACATTTCTTGAGAGTGAGAACTATCCCTATCTTGATGTAACTTGTATCCTTAGAACTTGGCACAGTTCCTAGCACACATAGCAAAAGATGAATAAATATTTGTTGAACTGTGAATACAAAATAGCAGTAGAAATGAATGTACTGATGCTGTCTGAAACAAAATTGTTAGTACTCACTAACACAGTATTTAGCAAGAAAAGCCAGAAGCAATAGAACATATACTGTAAAGATCCATTTCTATAAAGTTCAAAAACAAGCAAAACTGGACTCCTGCTTCTAGTCATGATGGGATAACAGATTTAATAGATTTAATTTATCTTTCCACTTCAAGCAACTAATAAAGAAGAAAAACTCTGTGATGCAATAATGTATGACAATGGGAAACAGGCAGCACTAGACTCGAACTTCTGAGAAAAAAGTAACAAATGAAGTGAGCCCTGTAATCATTTCAGTTTAATTCCTAGATGCAGTTTCTAGATTGCAACACAGGATGGAGGAACTCAAACTCAAATCCTGGTTGTCTTTCTGAGTGAAAGAGACAGGGATAAGAATTTGGGAATCCAATGAGGCTACAATATGGAGACAAGGAAGATAAATAGAGAGCTCCATATCTGTAGAGAAGTTTCATTATATCTTTGGTTGAGTGTTAATCTGCACACAAGTGCATAGGAAATTACCCTAGGTCAAGGAAAAAAACACTGGAAAACACTAAATTAAGCAATCTTTGGAATTCACACATGGCAAAGAAAAGCTTGTGTTGCTCTGACTGAGAATGGGAAAATGCCATAATAAATAGGACACTGGTTAGAGTCCTCAGAAGGGTGGAGAATTAGTAGTGGGGATGAATTAGCTCTAAACTAATGGCTAACTGGATCAACCTTAACAAAGTATGATAGGAAGTCTGAAGAAGATCAAATTGATTTAAAAATAAGTGCAAATCTGAATAAGATCCAATACAATATTAAGAAATAAAAAAATACCACACCACAAAACATAAAATTTATGTTGATCAACTAATCAAAAATTACTAAGAACGTTCAGAAGAGCAAAAATATGGCCCATAACAAGGAGTAAAAACAATCTATAAAACAGACCCAGAAATGATACAGAACATGAAAATAACAAAAAATAAAAACAGCTTTTAAATATGCCTGATTCATTGATTTAAGAAAAATGAGAAAAGCATATACACAACGAGAAGAGAAATGGGAATTACAAGAAGATTCAAATAGAATTTATAACAATGAAAAATGTAATAGAAATAAAAAAGACTCTGGATGAGATTAACAGTAGATTAGATACCATAAAAAATAAGTGAACCCAAATGTATAGCAATAGGAATTATCCAAAAAAAAGCACACTGAGAAAAAATATTTAAAACAGAATAAACAGTGCATCATTTTTCTGTATAAAAGTACTACATGGTCTAAAATATGTGTCATTGGAGTCCCAGGGTGAAAAAAAAGTGAAGAAATAGTAAATAAGTATTTTCCATAAGAAATGAAATTTATGAAGTCAATCCAAAAAGATAAATGAATCCCAAAACAGAATAAATATAAAAGAACCATACCAAAGAACCCCCACATTGTAATCAAACTGGTGAAAATCAGTGATAATGGGAATCTTATAAAGCAACCAGGGAAAAATAAACATTACAAACAAGATAAGACAGATGCCAGACTTCATATCAGAAACTATGTAAACCAAAAGAAAGTTGAGCAACATTTTTACTTCATGAGAAAGGGGTGGAGGGAACGACAAAATGAAACAAAATGCAGCTAAGTGATAACTCAATAACATATAATAATATAAAAATGATTTTAAAAAGGAATTTTTCATATAAAAGTGGAGCCAAAGAATTCACTACCGGCACGTTTCCAATGTAAGAAGGTTATGATAAGGTCTTCAGCAGGAGGAAAATAGTGGAAGAAATTTGGTTCTATGCAAAGAAATGAGAATACTGGAACTAGTAAATATATTGGTAAATATAACAGACTTCTCTCCTCATTTAAAAATCTTTAAAAAAAATGTACCATTTGAAACAACAATAATAACAACGTGCTGTGGAGTTTATAACACATAAAGAAGTATATATTTGTATAGTGTTAACAGGAGAAGGAAAATGAAATTATACTCTTGTAAAGTCCTTGCAATATACACGAAGTGATGAAAGTAATATTTGGAGATAGACGACGTTAAGTCAAATATCTGTATTTTAAACTCTAGAGCAACCATGTAAAATAATACAAAGCATAGTCATTAATAAGCTAATATTAAATATAAAATCACCATCCAAATGAAGGCAGATACAGAGGGAAAATGGAAGAAAAAATAGAATAGATAAAAACTAGGTGGAAATACGGTGGTTTAAAACAAAAGAATAATAGAGAGGATAAATAACTAGATGGAAATATAGTGGTTTAAAACAAAGTATATTAAAAATTACATTAAATATAAATTTTATTTAAAAATTCAATTAAAATACAGAGATTGCCAGATTGAATTAAAAAACTAGTTATAACTATATGCTGTCTGATTCTCCTGTTAGTAATGATGAGAAAGGAAGTTTTATGGCCACTATCTGGAAATCATGAATAGTGACTCTGCCTCTGCCTCATGTAAGTTCACATAAAACATATACAAAAAGGTACATCAGGAAAATACAAACTTATTTTTATTTGCTTGGGTTTTGTCTAAACCTTTTTGTGGAATTACCTATGCATGTGTCTGAAATAGGCCTTATTTTTCTTCTTAGTACACAGGCAATTAAAACAATCTGAGTGACCTCCTTGTTCTTGTTCTCCTAGAACAGGAGTAGAAAAATTATAGTCTGCAGGCAAATGCTTTCTAACACCTGTTGTTTTTTTCTACTATTCTACTGAATTATAATTCATATACCACACATTACAACCATTTTAAGCATACAATTTAATGATCTTTAGTGTATTCATAGAGATGTGTAACCATAATTACCACAATTAATTTTACAACATTTTCATCACCCCCCAAAGAAACCCTGCATCCCTTAGTTATCACCCTCCAGTCCCCCACATTTTTGTGCACCCCACCCTAGGCAATCACTAATTTAATTTCTGTCTCTATAGATTTGCCTTTTCTGAACATTTCATATAAATGAAATCACACAATATGTGGCCTTTTGTGTCTGGCTTCTCATTTAGCATAACATTTTTAAGTTCATCCATATTGTAGTATGATTCAGTATTTTATTTCTTTGAATAGAAGAGTGATATTCCATCATATAGATGCACAACATTTTCTTTATCCATTCATCTGTTGAAGAACATTTAGCTTGTTTCCACTTTTTGGCTATTATAAATAATGCTGTTATTAACATTTTTATACAAGTTTTTGTGTAAACCTCTGTTTTCATTTCTCTTGGGTATATACCTAGGAGTGGCATTGTTGAGTCACACTGTAATTTTATATTTAAAATTACTGTTTTATGTTTACAATTACTGTTTGACTGAACAATGCCACTCCTAGGTATATACCTATTTTAAGAAACTGCCAAAATGTTTCCTAAAGTGGTTCCTCTAATTCATATCTTATTGGCATATTGAAGGTTTCCAATTTTTCCAAATTCTCATAAATATTTGTTACTGTCTTTTTTTATTGTAGCCATCTTAGTAGGTGTGAAGTGATATCTCATTGTGGCTTGAAACAACTGGCTATCTATAGGCAAAGAAAAAGCCGAACCTCTACCTCACACCGTATATAAAAATTAAGTCAGGGGATGTCCTCTTGTGGATTTGGAGCCCCCCCCATCCTCTGTCTCTGTACAGAGGAGCCTCTTCCTTTTGCCTTCTCTTTTCTTTCTTGCCTATTAAATTCTCTGCTCCTTAAAATCCCTCCTCGTGTGTCTGTGTTGTTTTATCTAAACCGGCATGAGGATCAAGAACCCTGGTATTCTTTACTCATCAGAGCCATATCATTTTGGTGCACCGGGAGGGAAACGAAACTCAATCATCAGACTGGTGAGTATGGAGCAGATTTCAACTTTAAATCTGTCCTTTAATCTCAAGGCTCTCTTCCAGCTACCCTGTCGCCAAACTTTCTTTCTCTTTCTATCCATGGTCACTTACCCTCTCTCTGTGTGTTTAATGTGTAGGAATCTTCGCAGTTCAGGGAAACAGATCTGTTAGAAAAAGTTGTGAATAATGGCAGGCAGTAACTCAATAAATGTCTCTCCTTCTCTGTTTCTCTGGCGAGCACATGGTATTTCTAAGCCACTTAGTAGAGATTAGGCTCTAGGCCTCTTCTGAGAATGGGAAGTTTCTGCTTTTAACAGTTAGGAGTGAAATGTCTTCAGCAGCCAGATATTAGTCCCGATATTGTCCCATCAGTGGGAAAATGGCCATTCGATTCCTATGTTCTTTTAAGGCATCTATTCTGCTTCCGATTAAGGTAATACTTAATTAGTAAGGGGATTTTAAGTTCAGGAGTTAACCAGAACTGTTTTCTTTTCAGGGTAAGTGCTTTAGCACAGCTGTAATGGCGCGTGATCTAGCACATTGCCTTCGTTAAAGGAGCCTTGCCCAAAGGCGACAGTCTCTACAGGGATCTGTTTTTCCGGGGAGCCAGGCAAACCACAGGGATTCTAGGGAGTAAAAGGGAAATACACAAGGCGAATAAGCTAAGTCTGTGTGGGTACACGTGGTTAGCTCCATCACTTAGTCGGTCAGGTTCCATGGCTTGGAGAACCATGCCTATAACCATGGGGGAGGGGCACATTTAAAAAAGTGCCGGGATCCAGAAACCCAGGAGGTAAGACATTTTTGGAAGATGCTCCCTGTCTTCTTCTCCATTCTGGGTCATACAAAAAGGAAGGAGACTAAGAGGATGCTTTTATTCTCGCTTCATTTTCTAAGTGGGTAACAAATTATCTTCAGCTTGCAGCCCTCTGGAGTGCACTCTGAAACACTGGAACTTCCATAACCTCAGAACTTTAAAAAAACGCAACTCATTTTCTTTTGCACAAGGCAGTGGCATTTCTACTAAACCTTTGCAGGCGTTAGAGATCAAACCACCCCTTTTAGCAACCATATCAGGCAGGCCCAGGGAAAATAGTTCCCCAAAATTAAAAAATTAACTTTCAGGGAAATCATCTGAGGGACCCCCTTATTTGGGGACCCTTGAAGTTCCCTTCTCATTGCAGGACCTTAGGCAAGTAAAGAGAGACTTAGATTGATTTTCTAACAACTCTAATAGGTATATAGAAGCTTTCCAAACTTTAACTCAGGTATTGGACCTCACAGGAAGGGATGTTATGTGGCTGCTAAGTCAAACCCTCACTGCAGCTAAAACAGGCAGCTCTGCAAGCAGAAGAGAATTTTAGAGATAAGCAACATGTTTCCTATAGTAGGCCAAAAGGGAAAAGAAAAAATAAGAAAGGCAAAGAAATGGGGGAAGACACCATTCCCAGTAAGAGAGAGGCAATACCTCTTAACAACTTTCACTGAATTCCTTTCTGTGGTCTGTTTCCTTCTTTCGTGATTTAAAATGGCTTTTCTTTTATAATGTTCTTACAACCTGGGAAAAGTTAATTTTCCAAACCTTAAAATACCTGGCTTAAAGTTGAGCTAGGGGGGAAGGGAATCCAAAAGCCAAATATGCCAGCAAAAGGGTAAAAATTTCTTACCAGTTGGACTTTTGACTTCTCTCTCCCTGTGCAAACCGGTAAAAGGGATAATAAGGATCATTGTTTTTTATTCTCTGTAAATTTATAATTAATGAGAAAGGATTTGTGAGGTTGATCTTAAGCCATAGACAATCAGGTGTGCTTTGCATGTCTTTCTGTATGGTTCTGTCTAAGGAAGGGTTAGGTTAGAAAGCAGGCCCGGGACCCCATAAGCCCACTGTCCGAGCCAGCCCAACAAACAGATCAGTAACAAACTTGGCTGCAGGCCTCCATCTTTATTCATGTCCTTGGGAACATGACCTATAGCTGCGTGGCTCTGCCACTTTACCATGGTGACTGTCTTCTTGTGCTAGTTCCTGCGTGAAGGCCACAAAATCAGATAAGCCAGTTTGTCAATCTGGGGTGGTGCCAGCTGATCCATCAAGGGCAGGGTTGACAAAATATCTTAACCACCGATCTTAAGAGCAGTTTAGGGAGGGGTCAGAATCTTGTATCCTTCAGCTGCATGGCTCCTGGGGCATGATTTCTAATCCTGTGACTAGTTTCTTGGTCTGGTCCCCAGGCAAAAGGGAGGTGTATCTTGGGAAGTGGCTGTTACTGTCTTTGTTTTAGACTATAGACTGTAAACCCAGCTCCTCCCAAAGTTGGTTCAGCCTACACCCAGGAATTGGCAAGGACAGCTTGGTGGCTGAAAACAAAATAAAGTTTTGAGGGTCAGATCTCTTTCACTGTCTGAGTCACAATTTTGCAATGGCAGTTTCAAAAGCTGCCTATCACTTTTTTGGAAATACCTTGTACACTTGCTGTTAAGTTATAACCTAATTAAGGCTCGGTGATTTCACCTGTGAGGTTACTTGTTGTAAAGTTCAAAAACCGAAAATCTTAATTACCTGGTGTGGCTAAAGTCAACAAGGGATTTAAAAGGATTTTCTTAAAGAGTGCTTAGCTTGATTTAAAGTGGATGGTCAAGTTATAGGTTTCAGATATGTAGAGAGAAAGAGTTCAAATATATATATATTGAAAAGGCCTTTATGTTTTTCTTTTCTTGAATCTTGTTTTTCTGGAAAAAGGCTCTTTTCTTCTCAGTCAATGGAATTATTTTTTCTTACCACTTTCTCCGGTTTTTTGTCTTACCACTCTTAATGCATGCATGAGAGGCCCTAAGATCACTTCTAGTAGCATGGGACTCCTTGGGAAAAACAGAGGAGGCACCACAGTCTCTGTTTTGAGAAAAAAACCTCTGTTCTCCTCATGAAGCCCCAGGGATTAAAAGCAAATAGTTCCCTCTCAACATCAAAGGCTCTGTTCTGTTTTGCATTGTGTTATCTGATGGTTTTGAGTTTTGTGGTTATCAAAAATTACTCCGCATTATGAGAGAGTTTTGGTGTGTAATAACTAGGTAGAAAATACACTGTAAGGGTTGGCTTATATAGTTATAAATCAGAGAAGAATGCTCTTGGCCACCTGGAAGATAAGGAAACATGTCCATCCCCCACTGGGAGAAAGAGATGCCCATCAGCAATGGGCAGATTACAAAATAAGCCAATTGGCTTTGGGTTCCCTTGCAATGAAATGCGGGTAGAAGCCCCACATTTTTTTCTCCCATAGTATCTACTTGGTCTTTTCATAAATTGGGCATTAAAATAAAAGCACAGCAAGGAGGTCTTAAGACAGGAATCTGCCCTTTATTAAAAGGGTTATAAAAGGTTTGTAGAGATTTCATCTCATGTTTAAGTTAGTTGGATTTAAATGGAATGATCTATAAAGTGTTGTTTAAACAAATTAGGGTTAACGTTTGTTAAAACATGCACTCTGAATGAAGAGACCCCCCAAACAAGCTTTGTGTAAGCAATATGGCTGCTTATTCACCTGGGTGCAGGTGGGCTGAGGCCAAAAAGGGAGTCAGCGGAGGGCAGTGGGACAGGAGTTGGTTTTATAGATTTGGGGTGGGCAGTGGAAAGTTACAGAAGTTACTTTAGGGTGGTTTTTTGCAAGCTGGGAGGAGGGGTGCGGAGTCATGAGGTTGACCAAAGTCGGTTACAAAGTCCAATGACCTTATCAATTAGGGTGGGAATAAGGAACAATAGAGAATATCTCAAAGTTAAGTAGGTACCAAAGGGGTTGATCATTTCTTCAGTCTTCCAGTTACTTTAGATTTTCCAGAAACTCATCTGGGGTGTCCATGCAGGTCACAGAGGTTAACATGGCATCCATGGCACAGTCACTCAGCCCAAAAGACCTTACAACATTAACAAACAAATGCAAGGATAAAATTTGGCTTTAAACAGGATTTTCATGTTATAGTAAAGGCTAAGGAAAAGTTTTGCCTTTCAAGTCATCATTTTGGCAAAATAATTTATGGCAATCTGGAAATTGTCATAACTGATACCTAGCTTTTTGGATGGTTCAGAGGGCCCCTGAAACATTCAGAAAAGAGATAAACAGGATTATTTAACATCTTTAGTCATGAGATT
Source organism: Ateles fusciceps (assembly GCA_036589455.1). Classification (NCBI taxonomy): domain Eukaryota; kingdom Metazoa; phylum Chordata; class Mammalia; order Primates; family Atelidae; genus Ateles; species Ateles fusciceps. The sequence goes on along the minus strand of JAZHEH010000564.1, from coordinate 3,474,411 downwards.
GCCAAAATGATGTCCAGTCTTCTTTAAGTTATATTTCGGTGAATGATACTAATGTTCAAAAATCGTATGGAATTTCTAAAATTCTAATGTCTAAGTATATGCTAGCGATCAGAATTAAGTGTAAAGTTACTGTAAACCACAGAGATTAACAAATTTCTTTGCCAGTCATGTTTTTAACTGTAACTGTCCTGGAAATGTTGCCATTCCCAGACGATTATCTTACTTTGTTCCTTCTCAAAAGGCTGTTTATAATCAAGCTATATTGAGGGCTTTAACAGGTATTCTTAAATGTAGGTTTTTAATAGCTTTGAAGTTTGTAACATTGGAATAGAGGAAAAAACGGTATGGGACGCCTAAAGAACTAACGTGTTCACAAATATCAAGAAAACAAGAATTAACTACATGGACTGCACTTAGAAAGTTTAAACAACCTTTTTAATTTTTGCTTGGAATATTGCTAATCCTTGTTTTGTTTTTCAAAGCCAAGGAAACTTAAACTATTTATGGCCTTTAATAATTAAGTAAGCTATACTCCTGTGAACAAAATTTGGAGCATGTTTATTTTTCTCTACCTGGTTCCTCCAGAACTTGGATACTACCTGTGAGTACTCTTAACTTACAGCAATATAGTTGTTTGCATCAGTGCAGTAAGAATCCATTTTTCTTTGTCAACAGGACACAATCGGAAAAACTGGTTATTTTACCAAGGCTTTGACTGAAAGGGTGTGTTTCCCTTTAAGGAATCAAGCCTGACATGCAAAACCAATAAAAGCTCCTTGGGGAAAACCGGCCTCATACCTTGTCTACATAGTCCCTGCACAGGGTTCCTAAACTGGAATAAGTAAAGAATATCACTTTCTAAGAGGTCTGGAAACTCCGACTTTATTTTGGGACTTCAAGAAGAGAGGACCACCCAACTCACAGGTATTAGAGGATACAAGGGCTTGGCTTTAAAAGTCTTATCTGAAATTCCTTGTGGAACAGAGTTGCATCAAAGCTAATCCAAAAGGCCTATGTAGAAATGACCATTCTTGATGCGCTTTATGCAAATAATCAGGCCAAGGATAAGACTAAAGTTTATTCATGATTAGTTTTTTCCAAAACTGAGGACTGGAGAGAAAAATTTTGCTCCAAAGTTTATCATACATTTGTCATTAAATCCTAGTCTCATTAATTGTTTTTAAACTTTTTGCCTACATTTTAGACTAACTCTGCTTATTCCTGTGAATCAAGTGGCGATCATCTGCAGCTTGGAAAAAAAGAAAAAGGGATGGGTAATATAAAAATGTGAATCAATATGCCAGTTATGGGCAATTATCTTACAAATTCTGCCAGGTAATAAGGGTGAGTAAGGTGCCCATAACCCAGAGGTTTCTTTGTTTGAAAATATCAAACCAAGGAACTTCATAGACTCCCGAAGGGGAATTCTATACCTTGGCAAGTAAAATTTTAGATAAAAATTATCTACCATACCACACTTAAGGGAATTGCTATCCTGACTCTACTATTTGCAATAGGGTTATACATGGTAGCACCTTCTAACTGAAATATTGGACAGAGAGTTTCCATTGCTGTAGTATTTTGCTTAATTATTATCCTTATAGCAGAGATAGTAGTTACGGACAAAAAGGAAGCATGGAAGTTTTACTATCATTGAGTCTGCTAGGACTTTTTATTGGGTTTAGTCATGCACTTTTAAATGAAACATGCTGCTTCTGAATTAACACCCCTAGCAAAGTAAAGGATAATCTACAGGTACTTAAAAATCAAATCAAAGTTATTAACAGGCTCAGGGAAAGTGCAGGCTTCAGCTCTGGGTGGCCACAATCCCTCTTTAATAAATTCCAGTCTTCTTTATGGAGTTGGTTAACCCCTTTATTAAGCCCACTCTTACTTATATGTCTTGTATTGATATTTGAACCCTGTTCACTCAATATTATAACTCAAATTGTCTCTTCTCCCCTAGAAGCAATCAAACTCCAAATGGTGTTGCAAACTGAACCACACATGGACACGTCATTCTTCCAAGGACCCATAAATAGACCCCAGGAAGAACCCTAGCTGTTGTTCCCCCATTTAATGCCCCTTTTCAGCAGGAAGTAGCCAGAAGAGGTCGTCGCCCAAAACCCCCTAATAGCAGTTAGTGTGGCATCTCCACAATGGGGAATGTTGTAGGAGTTACTAAGAAATTATTTTAGGCAGATAGAGAGGAAAGGGGTTCTTGGGAAGTTTTCAGTTTTTAAAGTATCTCTGGAAAAATTACTTGTAAATCTTCTGCTCTTAGAGCCAGGCTGGCAACCTTTGATATGCAAACACAGACCATTAGAAACTTGGTCCACCCAACATGGCGACGGCCACATTCTTGCCCTTGACCCACATGTTCCTGGCAAAATAAACCTACGTGTGTAGAACATTGTGGTGCCCTGTATTTCTATTAAAAGGCTAGGGTGGGAGGGCCAGCTTTTCTCGGGCTACGTGAATGACATGCCTAGTCAAACCAATCCCCTGAGCCCTATGCAAATCAGACACTGCCTCCTCCAGCCTCTGCATATATACCTGGCTTCTATCAGTGGCAGGTGGGGACCTCCTTTTTTGTCTTTGGAGGCCCCCTCCCTCTGTCTCTGTAAGGGGGGAGCCTCTTCCTTCTGCCTTCTCTTTTCTTTCTTGTCTATTAAATTCTCTGCTCCTTAACACCAAAAAATAAAAAGAAAGAAAAAATAGATCAAAGATATAAATGTAGCATCTAAAGCTGTAAAACTTGGATGGGTGTGGTGGCTCATGCCTGTAATCCAAGCACTTTGGGAGGCCAAGGCAGGAGGATCTCTTGAGCCCAGGAGTTAGAGAACAGCCTGGGCAACATGGTGAGATCCTGTCTCTATTAAACAAACAAAAAAAGCTGTAAAACTGTAAGAAGAAATCAGAGGTGAAAATCTTTGTAATCTTGATTTAAGCAATGGTTTCTTAGCTATAAAACCAAAAGCACAAACAGAAAAAAAAAAAAAAAGATAAATTGGGCTTCAAGAAAATAAAAATAATTTTTTTGCTTCAAAGAACACTATCAAGAAAGTGAAAAGACACTCTATACAATGAGAGAAAACATTTGCAAATTGTATTTCTGATAAACAACTATTCCAGAATATAGGTAGAATTCTTATAGTTCAACAATAAAGCGAAAATTAGTCCAGTTAAAACTTGGGCAAAATATTTGAATAGAACATTTCTCTAATGAAGATAAACAAATGGCCAATAAGCACATATAAAAGGTGTACAATATTAGCCATTAGGGAAATGCAAATCAAAATCACAATGCAATGTTATGGCATACCCACTAGGATGCCTAAAATACAAAAGACAGACATTAACAAGTATTGGCAAGGATGTGAGGAAATTGGAACCCTCATACATTGTTGACAGAGTGGTAAAATAATGCAGCCATTTCAGAAAACAGTTTGACTCTTTCTCAAAATGTTAAACATAGAGCTGCTATTTGTCCCAGCAATTTCACGCCAGGTATATATCCATGAGAAATGAAAACCTGTGCCTACAGAAAAACTAGTACAAATGTTAAAAGCAACATTATTTGTAATAGTTAAAAAATGGAAAAAGTTAAGCATCTATTAAGTGATGAATGGACAAACAAAATGTGATATATTTGTATGGGATATTATTCAGCTATTAAAGGAATGAAATACTGAGAAATGCTACAACGTGGATGGATTTTGAAAACATTATGCTAAGTGCAAGCAGCCAAATGCAAAAGGCCGCATATTGCATGATTCGATTTATATAAAATATCCAGAATGGGTATATCCATGGAAACAGTAATTTAGTGGTTTTCAGGGGCTGGGAGCAGGGGAGAAGGAAGAGAGACTGCTAATTGGTTTGGATTTTCTTTATGGGGGAAAAAAAATCCTGAAATCAGACAGTGGTGATGTTGCACTTTGTGGATATACTGAAAACCACTGAATTGTACACTTTAAAATAATGAGTTTTATAGTAAGTGAAGTATGTATCAATAAAGGTGTTTAAACACCTATTTATTAGCTCAAATTTCTACAGGTCAGAATTCTGGCATAGAGTGGCTGCATTTTTTGTTCAAGCTGAAATCAAGGTGTTGTTTGGCTGTGTTCTCACCTGAAGCTCAGAGTCCACCTCCAAGCTCATTTTTGTCATTTGCAGAATTGAGTGTCTTGCAGTTGTAGAACTGAGGTCTTGATCTGTCAGCAGGGGACTGCTTCCTGCTTTTAGAGGCCACCAGTTTCCCTCGTTATGTGGCCCCTTCCATTTTCAGGCCAGCAATAATGCGTTGAATACTTCTTATGCATCAAATCCCTGTCTTCTGCTACCAGCTGGAGAAAAACTCTCTGCTTGTAGAGGGCTTATGTGATTTACTTAGTCTCTGTCTTAAGGCCAGTATATTTGGTACTTGGGATTTTAATTGCATCTGTGTGGTTCCATCAAGGCAATAACTACATTAGCATTTGAATAAATACACAGGTAATCTGGTAATTTACCATACTAGTAATCTGACAGGGCTATGGAACATCATCTTTAGAATTCTACCTACCCACAAACCATGTCTATGCTTGTTTTCTTTGTGGAAGGGTTATCTGTGACTGTCATTCAGTTTGAGGCTCCACATTGCTGAGATTCTGTCCAGTATTTTGATCTCTTCAACTGGTCTTCAGAACCATCTCTTAGGAGCAGTGCACAGGAATGTCTGGTGTTTCTTGCTCCAACTTTGGTCTCAAAGGGTCATCCCCTTACATCCCTTACCTGAGTTGACATGCTCCTTAAGAAGGTTCTGTGGAGGCCTACACATGGTGGAACTTCAGGCCAGATGGCCTGTGGTGATTGCAGTTATCCTGGGTTTCCTATTGGTGAAGGGAGAGTTAGGGAGGAGGTATGTCTAACTCTGTTGCCGCTGCCTTGATTTTGCATCTTGCAAGAGCCATTCTAGGTGGCTCTGAACTCTCCTCTCTCTATTTGCCTCACTGGAATCACTGCCATTCAGGCTGGTGAAAACCCAGGCTGAATCTTTGTTTCTGAATGTTCACTTTGGCATGGTGATTGTTTGGAGGTCTCTAGGGGTGGAAATGTGGGGTGGATAATAATTTATGATATGCATTATCTAAAATAGGCAAAAGAGGTTACATTTTTCAGTATAGAACTGAATGAGAATGAACCAAATACCTATGTACCCTGTTTTTCCTCCCTTTAAAAAATTATTCACTAAGAGGACATGTACTGGCAATATGCAGTAATTATCAGTGTAATGAAGAACCTGAGTGAAGGCTATTTCGGATGCTCTAATGTGCCTATTTTTTGAAAGTATCGAAGGCCTATTTCCTTTTCAGCTGTTTTCTTGCAGTAAAAAAAAAACTATCTTCCAATTTAGGACTAATCATGGATTTTTTTATTCACAGTCTAATACTGCAGAGGAAGGTTACAGAAGCAGGTACACATTAATCCTGCTCAATTTGGAGCCTGAGAAAGATGACTGATGGCAGCCCAGCTGCCCTCTGGCTCTCACTCCTGGAGCTTAACCTTTACCTATGGATACTAACAGGCCTGGTGCAATCCTGGTGAGCCTCTCAATAAATATTTTCTTACTCTGAATAATCAAATTTTAAGAATGTGCTACAGGAGAAAGCTGTCACATTGGATTAGGTTAGCACTCTAACTTTCATTGAAATGGTCAGGTAACTCAATTGCCTCAGCCCAATAATCCACAGGCATAATTTAGTTCACTTAGAGTTAAGAGAACAAATAATTAACAAAATGTCCCATTTGAGATTGTTGAAGGCAAGCAAGGACCTGTGGGGCAATGGATGATTCAGAGGGGCTATAGGAGCTGAGCTAAGATTAGAATAGGCATCAAAATACTCTGTATTCCTAGAGAAATGCTTATGATTAAATTATATAATGCTCTATAGTTTACAAAGCACCCTCATTTATAGTCTCTTTTGACTCTCAGGGAGATTCTATAAAGAGATACTATTGTCTCAATTTATAAATGAGGATACTAAGTATACTGAGTATCAGCGGCAGTGCCTCATTCAAGGTCACTTGGCTGGATTGTGGGACTAGAAGCTGAACTTAAGTTGTTATGGATTGACTTGTGACCCCCACCATAAAGATACGTTCAAATCCAGACCACCAGTTCTATAGAATGTGATCTCATTTGGAAATAGGGTTATTGCAGCTATAATTAGTTAAGATGAAGCCATAGTGGAGTAGGATGGGACTTTAATCCATAGAAATGGTGTCCTTATAAGAAAAGAAGAAAGATAGAGAGAAGTTGGCTATGTGAAGACACAGAGACACAAGGAGAACACCATATGAAGAAGAAGACAGAAGCCAGAGTGATGCATCTACATGCAAGGAACACCAAGAATTGCCAGCCATCACCAGAAACTGGGAGAGGCATGGAACAGATGCTCCTCGGTTGCCCTCAGAAAGAGCCAATTCTGCTGATATCCTGATTTTGGATGGCTAGCCTCCAGAATGTGAGGAATAAATTTCTCTTCTTTTAAGCCACCTAGTTTGTGGAACTTTGTTATGGTAGCCCTAGAAAACTGATAATAGCTCCTAAGAATAATAAAATTTTCCATTTATAGTGCCCTGACTGTGAGCCAGGTATTCTACATGCATTATCATGAAAGCTTTTAAGAAAGCTTCAAGGTTTATTACCATCAATGGCATTTTCATGACTTATCTTAGGTCAAATAACTAATAAATAGTTGATCTGGGATTCCAACCCAGCCCTGAGTTTAAATCTGTGCCCTATCCACTTTGTCCCTAAGCCATAGTGGTGCTCAAAACGTCAGTGTGAGGGAGGGCAACCTCCAACCCTCAGGAGTTGCTTCTTTATTTTAGGTCTCCTAGGCAACTACTAACTGAGTTTAAACTCTGCCTTGCTAACTTACATGCAGTAGTTACTAACAATTACAAAACAGTGCCTGAAACGCAGAAAAAACTCAGTATTTTTAAAAAATATATAGTAGTAAGAACCTGTTACAGTGGTTAAAAATTTACAAAGTATTTTCATTTAAATTCTTATTAGGTCTTTTAAAAACAATTGGAGTCTTCTTTAAGCAATTATTATCTTTTTTCTTTCCAATTTTTCTTTTTAAGATTTATCATATCCCCAACCAGATAGTAAGCTTCTGGAGGTAATGAATATATCAATTTTCTTTTTTTTTCTCCTTCCGTGATAGTGGTTCTTCCCTGAATTTTACTAGATGTACACTTATGGTCTTGCAATGATCACCTGTGTCATACTGAAAATGGTTATCAAGAATAAACTGGATAATTTATGTATTATCCAGTTTATTTTTATTTTTATCTTGTAAATCAGAGAAACTTTTTATTTTTATGCTGTAAATCACAGAAATCATTACTAATGTTTCCCCAACCTTGCTGTAAACCATCTTAAGTCTTTCCCTCCTTAAATACACTGTGAGGTGAACACTAATACCATCACCCTCCTTGCTCTATCAGTCTCAGGGCTAGAGAGGGATCAACCCACCTGTTCAGCTCTCCATAGTTCTTGAGGTCAAGGAAGATGAGAAAGTCCTTCCTAGAAAATTCACATAAACTAGTCAATTTTAGTCAATATGAGAAAAGCTATTCTGCTTTCTAGGATCCAAGATGTGCTATAGACTTGTCACCTGCTACAGTGTTTGGCCTTCTTGGGTGATCACAAAATTCCTTGCTGGTTTTAACATGTTATGTTTCATTTTTATTTTTTACCAATGTTAGTTTCAAGATGTTTCTCTCTTATATGGATTCCCTAGGCAGCTTATTCAAAGTTGAGATAGGCAAACCTAAATTGATATACTTCGATTTTCAGTGATATGGGGAATGTTCATGATAAAACAGTTAAGTAAAAATGGCAAATAAAAATCTGTGTAGTATGATCCCAGTTCTCTGTGTGTCTTTCTGCTACTTGTAGATGTGTGGCTTTGGGCATGTTACTTGTCCCATGAGCCTCAGTTTCCTTAAATGTGCGTAATAATATGTTCCTTGTAGGGTTAATGTGAGGATCAACAGTGATGCATTTGACACTCCTTTACAAACGTTGGAGAGTTATGCCTTGTCTTAGTTTGCTAGGCTGCCCTGACAAAGTGGCACAGTATGGGTGGTTTAAACATTAGAAATATATTTTCTCAGTGTTCTGGAGGTTAGAAGTCTAAGATCAAGGTGTTGGGGTTGTCTCTTCTGAGACCTCATTCCCATCCTTCTTTCTTCAAGTTTAGCTCATATGTAGGGATCTTTAGGAAGTGTTTTTTCCTTTAATCACAAAAATAAGAAATTAATCTTTCCCTTCAGGGTCCTAGGGCTCTTTGCTGCATCTGTGTCAGAGCCACGTTAAATCTTACTTATGTTTGCATCCACAAAGGCCTAGGACAGGATTTGACATATAGTAGGTGTTTAAGCAATAACCCATTGAATTGCATTGGATGCTGGTTAATTAAACGAACGCTTTCCTGTTGTCTGACTTAGCTGGGGAACACTTTCATTTGACCAGCAGCAGACCACCCTACAGGAAGCAGAGACCAGGAGGAGTTAACATGATCTCAAACCATTTGTTAAGAAATTGAGAGTGAAGAATTTTGTTTATTTGATTTCCTTCACATATATTTAATGTTTAAGAAATCTACGGTAGGATATGTTTGAAGCAGCCTAACATTTGTGAATGTTAACATAAATGTTAAATGACTTTCCTGATTTTATAGACATACTTTGAATTTTTAGTCAATATGAGAAAAAAGTATTCTACTCAGGGAGTTCAGAATATCATGTAGGGTGATTATTTAAACTGCTTATGTAGGAGGATAAATAGAGCAAAAAGAAAATGTGCCGTGAAAATGTACAGAGATGATTTAAACAGGACTGTGTTTTGAAGTGTATGGAATGTACATATACATATTTTTTGTCCTGAATGTATATATACATATTTTTATTTGGAATGACTCTCCTAAGGATGTTTGGGATTACAGAACAACTACATGGGTGGCTATGTGAAATCGTTCTCACTGTAGGGACCTTCTCTTTCTCATATGATCTCAACTTCAAACAGGTGGGCTTTCATAAAATCCTAAAGCTAAAAGTATGCCCCACACACTTCCCTTGTTCAGGCTGGCTTCTTGTGCAAACCTGAGGCAACACTAAGTGAGATGTTAGATGATTTTCTGTTAACAGCTCAAGTGGAAAGGGCCTGCCACATCGGTGTATAATCTATAGAGTTCTGTATTTTTACTACATTTACAGCTGAGGTGCCCATCTTCACTGTTTTTACAATAAAATCTATGCTGTTGCTGATGAACATTTAAAAATCCTTTTTTCCTTACACATAGTAAGAGGTCAGTAGAAGTTTTTTGAACGGATGAACAAATGAACTGAATACAGGGTTTTCCCAGCAAACTTTCAACTCCTCTAAAATGTTTGAAAGTAATTTTATTTCTCCTGCATCCTCTTTTTCATCCATGACTTTGCCATCCATTTACCCAGTCTTGGAACAAAAAGCATATGGCAGGGAGGTGTGCAATTAACACCTTTTTCTCTTTTGTTTCCTACCTCCTGTCAATAAGTCCAACAATTTTTCTCAGACCTATTATCCCCATTAATTCATTCACCCTGTTCCTGCCTCAAACCATCACCTTTCACCTAGGCAGCCTCAGGGACTTGTTCCAATATAGGTTTTACTGCCATGACAGAGATTAAACAAAACAGTAGTTTTAAATACAAGAGAGAAGTGATTTTCTCTGTTACATAATGATCCAGGATTGTGTGGGGTCTCTTCCTTTCAGGGGTTTGAATTCCTCCTGTGAAACCCAGAGGTTTCACATGTAATTTTAACTCACATCCCCTTTGTTGGGATCAGTAACATGGCTCATCTCAGTGCAAGGGGATAGCTGGGAAATGTAATTGTGTCAGTCTGCTTTCATGCTGCTGATAAAGATGTACCTGAGACTGGGAAATTTACAAAAGAAAGAGGTTTAATGGACTCACAGTTCCACGTGGCTGGGGAGGTCTCATAATCATAGTGATAGGCAAGGAGGAGCAAGTCATGTCTTACCTGGATGGCAGCAGGCAGAGAGAGAGCTTGTGCAGGGAAACTCCCCCTTGTAAAACCATCAGATTTTGTGAGACTTATTCAGTATCATGAGAACAGCATGATAAAGACCTGCCCCCATGATTCAATTACCTCCCACCAGGTCCCTCCCACAACATATGGGAATTCAAGATGAGATTTGGGTGGGGACATAGCCAAACCATATCAGTAATCTTCATTCTGGATAGCCTTGCATCCAGGTAAATTCCTATCCCTATGGAATAAGAGAGAATGGATATTGGTGGATGGCCCGAGTCTCTATCTTGTGTCTTAACTGGCTTTCTTGCTGCTGTTCTCAACTAATTTGTCCTTTTCTTCAACTCACAGCAAAGGCAATATGGCCATGCCTTTCTTTGCTCAAAAGCATTCAACAAGCTCCTCTCTATTGACAGAGACACTTTTAGCTCCCGGGGTGGACTGAGTTGTCTGTATGTTGTGGTTCCTGTCCAAGTTACCTGCTATTTCTGTCCCTTTGGTACTTAACTTTCTAATTGCATTCTGGTATTTTTTAGTGAATAAAATGGGGTTTCTTGCTTCAGCACCTTTGTACATGCTACTCCTTTAGGGGTGGTATTCCACCTGATGGATTTCTAGTTGACTTAAAAAGCTAAGCTCAGAAGTCATTTCCATCAGGAAACCTTTGTTAACCTTCTATCTCCCACCCCTAACCAAGACAATTAATTGGTCACTCATTGCCACCTCATAGGTTCACTTGCCTGTTTTTGGCTTTAATATATTATATAGTCATTTATCTGTTTATATATTTATCATCTGAACACGATTGTATTCAACTCAGATATCCTCAGAGCTCAGTATGGCACTTGCTACTGAGCAGTGGATAGTAAGAGAGTAGAGTAGAGTTTTGTATGGTATCATATGCTAGAAAAATATTGGACCAGCAGTTACTAGGCTCTCATGCCATCCTATAATTTATTAGCTGAGTGACCAAAGACATACATTCCCTCTCTGGGCTTCAGCTTTCTCATCTTTAATGGGAGGGTCGGCTCAATAATCCTAAGTTTCTTCTGGATCTAAAAGTTAGTAATTTTCTTATTTTTCTAATATAGCAAGTTGAAATGTAACCCTCCTCCACACCAATATGTTACATTCACACAGCTGTGATTTTGCTAAAAATGGACACTTTCTAAATGTTAAAACAGTACATGTTAGAGAATAGTCAATTTAGATCCAAAAATCCTCACTCTGCTAAAGGATAAACACTAAAGCTCTGGATCCCACTCAGCATAAAACCATTCCAGAATGGAAGATGTGAAATGGCATTATTTAAAAGATTGCATCCAGATATACTTGCCTACCAAATAAATTTTGGATCTGGAAGTGTTGTAATTTAAATGCAGCTACAAATGCACCATGGATTCTCTCTATGACATGGGTCCATAATGTGGGGGAATTCTATACAACTCCTTTGTGTTGTCTTTTCTTTATTGAATTACACTGGGAATCTTGAAGGGTCTCAGTAATACCACTCTGCTCCACCTGAGCTCTGAAACAAAGTGAAAAGGAGACAAAGTTGTTCAGCAGATGGAGAGAAGCATGTTGCCTTTGTTGGTGTCAAAGATAATATGGAAAAGTATGGCTTACGTTTGTGGCCAAGGCAGCTTCCTAGTACTGAGCCCTAGAGTTAGACAGACATCCCCTAGCCCTGCTAGATTAGGGTGAGCCTGCCCCCTAGCAAGAGCATGAATTAAGCATGCTCAGTTTCTCTTTACAAACTCACCATGGCGGGGACTGCTACCTATTCCCTCAGATTTCTTCTCTCCTTCTTCAGGAATACAACTTCCACTTTTCAGTGGGGCATGGCAGCTCCCCCAGAATAAAGACTACATTTCCCAATCTCCTTTGCAGTTAGGTGTGGCCATATGGCATAGTTTAAGAGGACAGAAGTAAAGGAAGTGTTGTGTCCAATTTCTAGGTGGAGTAAAGACATATGCTTTTCTCCCTAGTTTTTCTTCTTCCTTCTGACAAGAATATGGATCTGGAGTGTCCATTCTAGATCATGAAATGGAAACTGGAATTTGTGAATGACAAGCAACCTGGAAAGAACCTGGGGCTCTGGAGATATCATAGTATCCCTGAATGGCTTACTTTGGAGTTTATTTATGGGAGAGAGATGTCCCCCTCCCCTTTTTTTTTCTTGTCACCCAGGCTGGAGTGCGGTGGCAAAATCTCGACTCACTGTCACCTCTGCCTCCTGGGTTTAAGTGATTCTTCTGCCTCAGCCTCCTAAGTAGCTGGGATTATAGGTGCTCGCCCCATGCCTGGCCAATTTTTGTAATTTTAGTAGAGACAGGGTTTCACCATGTTGGCCAGATTGGTCTCAAACTTCTGACTTCAGATGATTCACATAGCTTGGCCTCTCAAAGTGCTGGGATTACAGGCGTGAGCCACGGTGCCTGGCCAGGGATGACCTTTGTCTTGTTTAAGTCACTATTATTTGGGGTTTCCTGTCCTTTAAGGCTGGGTCCTATTCTAACCTATGTACTCTCCAATCAAATGAATTATTCTACCTCCTCCAGACAGGATGTTACACTAATTGATATCCCTCCACACAGAAGGGAACATTGGGAGTAGAGAAGGAGGGTTTTCCCCTCTGACAAGTTTATTCATTCAACAAATTATTATATGCCACTTGTTATGTGCAAAATACTGCTCTAAGCCCTTTACAATTATTAATTTAATTCTTATAGTGATCCTACAAGGTAGGCACTAATAATATTATCATCCTACAGATGAGGAAGCAAAGGCACAGACAGGTTAGGTAACTTGCCCCAGGTGATATTGCTTGGAAGTAATGGAGCTTGGATAGAAGCCTAGGCTGTCTAGCTCCAGAGCTCCTGCTTTTCACTGCTACCCTATCCAGTGTCTTGCGAGAGACAGGGAACAGACACTCTCCTCTTACCTCAAGTAAGGAAGACTGTGTTTAGAATCAATGGGGAGGTCAGAAAAAGAAGAAAAATGTCTTAGTGGTCACCTGAGATACCCTGGTGTCTGGTCATCTCCTCAGCTGCATGAGCCTGTAGCTACTTCTGTGGCACCAATATGGTGACTCAGTCACTTTCTGCTACTTCCAGTCACTACTTCTCAGGCTTCTCCTCTATGTCAGTCAACTACTGGCTGTTTCTACTCAGTTTCTTTCTACCACATGACATCTTATACGTGTCCTCTGCTACCTGTGGCTTCCTACTTTTGTCTTCCTAATGTGTACACATTTCTGCCTACCTTATTTTCCATTAACAATATTGTCTTCTCCAAACAGAGAGTTGATGGAGTCAGCCAGTTGTCTTACAGTACTGAGTACCCAGTTGAGTAAGGCTTTTGAATCAGTCACTGTTTTTGGATAGTCTGCCCAGCCTCTCAAGGTCACCAAGAGTGCTGTAGGGTGTGTCTCACCTTCAAAGACTCTTTGCCATACAGTTTCTCACTCAGTTTCTTTAAGCAGGAGCCACGCCCAGCAGGGAGTTTGGATATGCTGTCCCTATTATTTTCTCCTCCTTATTCTTTCTCTTTATATTCTGAGTGTGAGGGGGAGTCTGAACTGTTTTCATAATAACCAAAGACAAATGTGAGATATTCAATGTTTGCCTTTTCTTTTCCTATATCTCATCAAAAGAAATGGAATAAGCTTTGGACATACACCCAATGATATCTTTAAACTCTCATATCTAGTCTAAACATTGCACAGTCTTCTTCACAGGTGATTGACCGGCTTATCACTAAATGCCTTTGGATCAATGGCTACTCTGTTTCAATCTGCCGTGACCAGAGTATTGGTTATGAACAAGTATGGAGACTGTACTCTTCTTCATAGTCTTCTCTAAGAATGGTAGCAGAAGACAGGGCATAGGAAGGTTTGGCATGGGGAAAGATGGGTGGATTCACTCAAGTTTTCATGGGTTGAATATAAGTTTTGCATAACCATTGATTTCTGAACTCTTTTTATTGACTATAGGTGTTTAGAATTTGAATTAGGAGGTAACCAATTATAGTAGAAAAGAGCACTGGACTGGAAGTTCTAATCTGAGTCCCCTGGCAAAGAAAGAGAGCAGATCCCTGGCCTCTTGTCTTTTCTTTCATTTTTGTCTCCTCCTTCATTTTCATTACAGGTATACAGAAATTGATTAATTACAATCTTTAGTTCATGACTTACTCTTATAAGTGGTTTGTAAATGGCTTGCTTTTATATGTTTAGTTACTTATTAGTAACTTATTACTGGTGAACTATATTTTAAAATAAAAGCTAAGAGTTTTACAGTAATCTGTATCTCTTTGCATTTGTTTTTTTTATTGCTGCATAACAAATTACCACAAATTTAGCAGTTTAAACAATATCCATATATTTTCTCACAGGTTCTGTGGGTCAAGAGTTTGGAGATAATTTAACTGGGTCTTCCATACCACGTGTCATAAGGCTTAAATCAAGGTGTTGGACAGACTGTGATCTCATCTTGAGGCATGACAAGGAAAGCTCCCACAGGTGGTTGGCTGAATTTGTTTCCTTGAGGCTGTAGATGTTGTGGAAGCTTGCATCTTCAAAGTCAGCATCATGTCCTTTGCAGGAACATGGATGGAGCTGGAGGTCATTGTCTTTAGCAAACTAACACCGGAACAGAAAACCAATACTGCATGCTCTCACTTGCAAGTGGGAGCTAAATGATGAGAACACGTGGACACATAGAGGGGAACAACAAACACTGAGGACTTCTGGAGGGTGGAGAATGGGAGGAGGGAGAGGGTCAGGAAAAGTAACTAATAGATACTAGGCTTAATACCTTGGTGAAGAAAGAATCTGTACAACAAACCCCTGTGACACGATTGCACCTATATCACACCCCTGCACATATCCCCTGAGCTTAAGTTAAAAGTTCAAAACAAAACAACAACAACAACAACAACAAAACGAGGTCAGCAATGAAGAGAAAGAGTTTCTGCTGCTTTGAGTACCTGACTTCTAAACTCATTTTAAGGGCTCTCCTGGTTAGGTAGGGTCCACCCAGGATAATTTAACCTTCTGATTATTTAAAGCCAACTCTTAAGGGCTTTACATCTTCAAAATTCCTTCATCTTTGCCATATAACAGGACTTAATTAGAGAAGTGACGTCCCCGTCACCTTTGGCACATTGTATTGGTTAGGAGCAAGCTACAGGTCCCACCTACCCTTAAGGGAAGGGAATTATACAAGAGTGTGGGTCATTGGGGTCTTTTTAGAATTCTGCCTGCCACACTACCTCTATGGAATTCCTCCAATATCCCACACTCCTGACTCTGCCCCCTCCCAAATCTCTTGTCATTCCCTAGCTTTCCTTTCTCTATCAACTTATTTAACTTGAGATTTGCTTTTTAGTCACTTGGCATTATATTGCTAAAATTCTTCCATATTGACATATGTTTTTATAATCCATTCATTTAAATTCTATTTAATATTCCATTAAATGAATTTTTATACAATGAATTTATTCACTCTCCTGTTGATGGACAGTTGAGTTGTTTCTAGATTTTTTGCTGTTGTGAAAATGCTGATGCAAACAGTTTTGCACTTGTCTCTTATCGATGTATAAAAATGTATTTCAAGGATATATGTAGGAGTGAAATTTCTGGGTCACAGTATATATGAATTTCAACATTAGTAGAGAATGTCAAATTTTTCTAAATTCATATTTCTATCAGCAACATATAGATCTCGTGATTTTTTTTATCTCTTGGCATAGATTGATTTTTACAGTTTTGCCTGAAAAAGGCATGGAAATTGCTACCCCATTCTGTCCTTAATTTGCATTTCCCCAGCTCTCTGATAATGTTCAACACCTCTTTGTATGTTTGTTAGCAATGTTTTTCATCTGCAGAACATCTGTCCGTGGCTTTCCCTATTTCTTATTGAATTGTTTGTCTTATTTTAATATTTATGTGTAGGCATTATTTAGATATCCAGCTTTACTTTTCTTGCCAGAAATATAAAGGAATTGGGGGAAGATGCTTGTTAAGTTCCTTCATCTGTGAACTCGGATAATCATTCTTACCATGCTTACTTTTCAAAGCTGAGGCAAAGATCAAATAGAAAAATGTATGTGAAAGCACTCTGTACACTAAAAAGGAAGGAATGATTGTTTTAAGGTAAATGAGCCCAATAACTTGTAAATATGGAAACATTTGACTTTGAATTGAGAAGCAATTTAGTGTGGTGGTTAAACACACAGTTGTTTGCACCAGACTACCTAAGTCCAAGTGTTAACTCCAGCAGATACTAATGGTGTGAACTTAGGTGATTTATTTAACTTCCATGTCTCAATTTCCTAATCTAACAAATGAGAGATAGTCATAGTCTCAATCTCAAAGAGATTTTTTTATAGGATTGAATAAATTAATATATAGATAATATTGAGAACAGTATCTAGCAAATAATAAGCACTATATTAATACCTGTTGAGAGTGTTACTTGACTTGGATTTCCACAGGTCTTGCTGAATGTTCTGCTAATCAAATTAAGGACAGTTACTTCTACACACTTCCATATGTGTACATTCTCTTAATATTGACCCATTGCTAACAAGTCAAAATAACCTATTTTTTCTTTCATAAGTAACTCTTGAGTATGGAATTAGTGCCTGATGGAAAAATATTAAGTCAGGCCACTGAAGCATATGTGTTATAATAGAATACAAATAATACATTATATGATAATATATCATAGAATTCATAATTCTGCCTCTAAGCTCTCATCCTGGTTTAATAGCCTGTGATCCTATAAGGGGTGTTGAATTACTTATTCCGGGCTTCCTGAAGCATGACAACAAGGCATGATAGGACTTAAATTGCACTGCTTTATTGAACCTGAAATCACATTTGAGGCAATAGTTATTGTCCAAGTAAAATGGACCGCCAATTACTTGAATAAAGCGAAGTGGTATTGTCCTATATTAGCTATCTTTTCTCTCATTAATGAAGTTCATTTGGGCCCATTTGTCTACCTTTTCCTTTGTTCTGCGGGTACTTTCTTAAGATTACTAAATCCATAGATGGTTTTTATCCACTCCAGACAGACAGAAGGAGTCTGATTCTTCTAGTGAATATATTTTTAGCAACAATTAAAGCTTACGTATCCTGCTTTTCAAAGCAACTGGCATCCTGCAGCATTCAGAACCACCTGCATTGAGCCTTCAGGGACCTGGACTGCTTTGCTGATGGTTTAGCTATCAACGGAAGGCATAACACTGCAGCTTGTGTGTAAGCTTGAGAGGGTAGCTAATTATGCTAAACAAGAAATATTAATAATGCAACATGTGCAAACAAAAACACTCTTACCAATTTCAAGATATTCTTCTTCCTTTCCTCTTCCTGCTATCTCCCCTCCCCCACACTCTTCTACTCATATGAAGAACATAATAGTAGCAGAAGGTAGGGCTCCTCCAGCAGATACTGGATCCCAGAAAAGCAAGAGATGACACTGACAATAAAATTGCTCATCATGAGAAAGAGAAACACCATTTTAATCTGTCTTGGAGCTGGATTTTTATGAAAGGTTTAAAAACCATGGCAGGGTGTGGAAGAAATTAAATGAAACTGGTAAAGGCTCTCACAGAGATTCCAGTCAAGTGTCAGGGTAGGGTCTTGTCAGAGACATCCTGGGTCACTTCTCTACAGACCTGAGTAAGGGGAGGCTTGGCATATGGAGAGGTAAGGGTTGGATCCATTGGGAGGACAAACTTTTTTCCTGCCCTCAGAGTAAGAAAGTCTGAATAGACATTTTCAGGAGGCTCTGTCAGTTGATCTAAACCTAGTTCTCTTAGGCTAAGCTCCCCCAAAAGAGTCTTACAAGATAATGGACAGGCATTCTGGTTATCTTTTGCTGTGTAACCAAATATCCCAAAACTTGTTGGCTTAAAATAATGACTTCTTATTCTCTGTCGATGGTTGATGGGCTTGGGTTGATAGTTCTTGCTGGGCTCTCTCACGTGGTTGCACTTAGATAGCTGCAGGGTGTCATCAGAACGCCCAAATGAACTAGACATCAGTGTGGCCTCAGTACTCACAGGTCCGGTCCCTAGTGACCTTCCATGTGACAAATATGGCACAGCATCACCTTTGTCATGTTCTATGCTTCAAAACAGCGAACAGGCCAACCCAAATTCACCCAGAGAATGGAGTCGCCCGTGGGTTCCAAGAGGAACCCATTAGGAATAGGACGGCGCTGTCTTGGGAGACAAACTACTGCCCAGGTCCCACCCATTGGGAAGCTTCCCAGGAAACATACTCACAAAGAAGCACTGGACACCTTTAGTGCTGTGCCTGGCAGGAATTCCTTACTGGTGAACTACTTTTCATCCTTTAGCTTTCAGTCAAAATGTTACTTTCCCTAGGATGGCTGTTCAAGGCTCTGTCATTAAATTAGGTTGTCCAGCATTTTTGCTTTATAGCATTTTTCACAGCCTGTAATGACATATTTCTATGATTATTGATTTTTTTTTTTGAGATGGAGTTTCTCTATTATTACCCAGTCTGGAATGCAATGGTGTGATCTCAGCTCACTGCAACCTCCACCTGTGGGGTTCAAGCGATTCTCCTGCGTCAGCCTCCTGAGTAGCTGGGATTACACGCATGTGCCACCACGCCCAGCTAATTTTGTATTTTTAGTAGTAATGGGGTTTCTCCATGTTGGTCAGGCTGGTCTTGAACTCCCGACCTCAGGTGATCTGCCCATCTCGGCCTCCCAAAGTGCTGGGACTACAGTTGTGAGCCACTGTGCTCGGCCATGATTATTGATTTAACATATGTCTCCAACACTGGACCAAACTCTGTGAGGGCAGGTGCTCTGCTTTGCATACTCTCCACTGATTCCCCGCACTTAGCTTGGTGCTGGCTCTCAGTAAGACCACAGGCAACAGTTGTAGTTAAATGAAGGCATGAGGGAGTGGTTAACACCAACATATCTGATCTTCCCAATCAGCTTTTATGATTCACACAGACATCTACATAAAGGGGGTTCAGAGTCCACTTTCATTCACTGATTATGTTTTAACATCAGTATTTACTGAGTACCAAGTAGGTGCTAGCTCTCAGTAAGACTGCAGGAAATAGCTGTAGTGAAATGAACAAATACATGAGTGGTTAACATCAACATATCTGATCTTCCAACCAGTTTCTGTGGTTCACGCAAAGATTTCTATAAAGAGGAATCTCCCTTGCATTAATTGATTATGCTTTCAAAATCAAAATTTACCGAGAGAAAGAATTTCAGAGGCTCATGGATTCCAGATTAAGGACATCTAGTTTAGGTGTTACAGAATAAAACACATTGTACTTATATTTATAGTTATATTATTTTGGATTTATTTAGAATGACCAGGGAATTTCCTTCTTTGATGAGACAATAAAAAAAGCCTTCTACATTTTAGATGTTTATAATAACCTAAAAGCTAGAGTGTATGTCAGAAGAGCTGGGATCTACAAGGGGTTGAAAAGTTCATAAAATATTCCAAGTGTCAGGGTCAGAGGTCAGGGTATTTTACTTTAGGACCTGTTTGCATTTCAGGTCATGCTTGCACTTCATGACAAACTAAACGTACCCTTGAATCTGTTCTGAGCATATTATACACGAGTATTTATCTGAATGTAAATAAATTATAGAGCAGTTGCAAAATCATCCAGCAAGGATGAAGTTTTATTGTTTCAGGTCAGTTGACCGTCACTCTGAGAATAAAACAGTGAGCGCTTAATGCACTAAGGTAAGGAGTATGGATTTTGTTCTCAATGAAGCTATTGGAAGGTTTTGAGTCGGAGAGAGACAGGATCATACATTTTAAAGGAATATTCCAGGTGCTGAGTGGAATTTAGCCTATAGGGTATGAACGAAGCAAGAAGACTAGCCAAGAAGCTACTGCAATTATCCAG
Organism: Ateles fusciceps; assembly: GCA_036589455.1. NCBI lineage: Eukaryota > Metazoa > Chordata > Mammalia > Primates > Atelidae > Ateles > Ateles fusciceps. The sequence continues at coordinate 3,454,387 of JAZHEH010000564.1, read as the reverse complement.
ATGTGACCTATAGGTAACAGTCAAGACCAGAGGTGAATGACTAGAATAATGAAGGAATTTAAAATCATGTCATATCTATATTTAAAAAGCCGGGAGATGCTTAGATATTTCAACTGGGAATATGAGAGATGACTTCAAGTATATGACGGCTGTCACAAAAAGGCAGATTAAAAATATTCTGAATTTTGACAGGCAGAATCCTGAGCGGAAACCACAAGGCATGAGATCCAGGCTCACATTAAGAAAGCATTTTATCTCTGAGCCGTGCAAAGATGGAAGGGGCTGCTTAGGAAGGCTGTGAATTCCCAGCCCCGACTGTGTTCCAGCAGGGGTTAGAGGACCTTCCGGAGGGAATGTGGTGGGTTTAGGAAGGGATCATGGGACCAGGTGAGGCTTAGATGTCCTTTGGAGATTTGGGGGAAATGCAGCAGTAGTGAGAGTTGTCGATATTCTCATTTTGGTGTTACACTACTAAGGTAGAGAAAATTAATAAATACGTCACTTTTCTTGAAGCTTTTCAGGGAATGACTCCCGAGTTTTGGCACATAGCATATTCAAGGGGCTGTGTTGCCACTGTTGACCTATTTAGCAGAGATGCATGAGCTTTTCTCTTTCACTTGTTGGCTATATTTCTCAGAATATTTTTCTTTAGTCTTCTTTAGAGAGATGTGGTAGGAGAAAAGTCTAAGCTCTGGATTAGAGAAACCTAGCTTGAAATGTTGTGTCCACATTGCTAACTGCATGAGTGTCGGCAAATTATTTAACGGTTCTGGGCCTCACCTATTAAATGGGGTTAACACTACCTATTTCTACAGTTGTTGTAAAAACTAATCTGTACAAAGTTCCCAGCATCCTGGGAGATTTTAATACATAGAAATTATCTGTAGAAAAACACCCCCAAACTAAAATCCATTTTCTTATGCAAGTCAATGAAACCTAGGCATTATGTGTACAGATTGGAAGGTACAAATTACAGTAAGTGAAGAGTTAACTTGCGAAAGGAAGTGCTCACTGAAAATGAGTTGAAGTTCTAACTTCAGCGTATTGTTCATTTTTTCCCTCTAATTTGATGCATCTTTAAAGATAACCATTTACACAAATTCTTAAACACTCTAAGAAATTAGCCACAGTTCAGAGGCAGTAATGTATGATTCCTGGAGCTTTCTCCAGGCTGGTGCTGGGTAGCAGGAGGGAGTAATTGAGCCCCTGCGATGAGTGCACTTCCTCCTGTGGATACTGGGTGGGGGTGAAATTGGTCTTCAAATAAACATGGGTTTATTTATTCATGGATTAGTGGAGAAACTGCAAAGTTCCCCATGAAAATGGAAGACCAAGTCAGTTCATTATACTGTAGTTATTGATATTGCAATCTGCTCGCAATGGAGGTAATTACAAATCCATTTAGGAAAGTATGACTGGGACTTTTGTTTGTATTCACCTAACCTTTAAGTGCCTGGACAATGTTTTTCAAGTGAGATTCCTCCACCACCTTTGGGTTCTATTCATTTCTGGATCTCTAGCACCTGTCACAGTTGCCTGGCACACTGAGGGTTTTTGTTAATATTTGCTGATTGATTAGAAATTCCCTCATTATGCAGCCTCTGGTGTGCTTCTGTCCACCCAGCACGGGGATGCTCAGAAATGGCTTATAAAATTACCTCTTTGTGTATATGCATTTTACATGCCCCCCTCGCCCCAGAGGCTTTGGTTCTCACCTAGTACCGATCTTGAACACATCCTCCAAAGCTCTTATATTTACAGTGAATGACCCATTCACACCAATTCAATAGTGTGCATAACCTGCTTATGCATGAGACTTCTCCTATTTTCTCAGAGTTTCCTGTAAAGCCCCAAAGCTGAAGAGAGCAGACAAATTCCCTGATATTCTTACAAGAGTGTCAGGGAGCTGGCAGAGGTGCCCTCTATGGCCTTCTGGGTAATCTATTGATACTCTGACTGTCACCACTGCCCACCACATCCTAACTATCCTATATAAAGTGAAGACATGACATTTGAGGGAACAGTTCATTGATGTGAAGGAATTTAGGCTTAGAGGGGGAGTGCTGTGACATTGTCATTTCCAGATCCACTAAAGAGTTCCAAGAAAACTGTCATAGAGTTTAGAAGTGGGTGCTTCAAGAAGGCGAGACTGGGATCTCACTCCCTGCCTGGATGCTGGCTGAGCTCAGAAGCATGGCAACCATTTTAGTTCTGCCACAGGGAGTGGAGGCAGAGAATTCCCGGAGGACTCGACTCCTTGACAATGGAGCTTAGTGGGATTCCTGAATATAGAGAATGGGGCATAATTACAACCTGGACAATTGTGGTGGATGAGGGTAGATGGTGAAGCCTGCAATGGCTGGGTTCAGAAAAAGGATAAGAGGGCCAGCATTTGGCAAGCATTTTCCTTGCCACGGGAGCTGGCCAGGCTTAAGCCATTTAGAAGGCATCTTCCTAAGAGGGCAGCACATGTGGGAGGGTACTCAACTGTGGGAAAGTACCACGGTGGGGGCAGGAGCTAAGAGATGGTCCAAAGAGAGCAACTGAAGATCATGCCACCCCCTGCCAGGACCTGAACAGTATAGCAGTTCCCACTGTGACTCTGAGAACTCACACACATCTCACAAGAAGCCAGCATTTGAATGGGGGCAGCACAGAAGGGCCACCTAGTGTCAGCCAAGGGAGAAAGGTAACAGTGAGAATCTAAGAGGTGAAAGAGACTTTGCCTCTTCCTCTAATCCCTCTTCATCCACTGACCCTGAAAATGCCAGAAGAGAGGGAAGAAGGTGGAAGAACAGGTCATGTTCATCCTCTACACTGGATATGTGTACATGCATTATACACGCCCTGGGTTCTCACTGAAAAATGCAGTGGGGTCTCTTGGGTGTTACATATGAAAGGCTCACAAGATGTTTAGTATGTGCTGTTTAATACCTTGTTTCCAACATTCAGGCCAATTTCCTTTTTGAGGACATTGTCTCCACCTAATTGAAAATTGCTGAGCTCTTACATTATTACCCAGATGGTTTTCTAAAATAATTTTGAATTCTCAATTGCTTTTAGCAACTCCCCCAAACCAAGTTCAAGCCTGACTGGAGAAGGAGTAAGCAGTGGAGGCAGGTAGTGGGGGAGAAAAGAAAGGGAAGGGGCCTGAAATTAGATGTGAGGCTCAAGTTAGAATACATAAAAATCTCCTTTAGAAAGGAGATAGTTCGTAAAAAAACAAAAAGGACTAGATAACCACTGCATCTACCTGGGATGTCATTAAAAGGTAGAGATAGGTGATCCATCATAATATGCCGAAAGCAGTGGAAAGACAAAAATGACACTAGTACTGTTTGTATTCTCACTAAATGCAGACTGTTCATTAAAATGCTTCCATGTATGATGCATATATCACTGAAGAATTCATAGGGGAGATGGAGGTGGGACATCACCCAGAGTTCACTTACCTCACACCTCAGCAACCTCATTAGACGTGCTTTTCCTTTCTGAATCTCACCAGCTCTGCGGAGCTGGTGGGTTACTCTCCTTCATGGTGCTCGTTCTCTCTTTCCTGGGTGCAAACTTGCATACTCCTCCTCAGAAGGCACTTTAGTGATACCCCATGTGAAGGGCGTGGCATTGAGGTCACCACATGGGAAGGCAGCTTACATGCATATACACTCACCCTAGATTTCCTTCTTCCAAGAATAGTGTCTGTAGCTAGGTTTAGAGATTGAGCGTGGTCTAATAGAAGACACTTGCATTTAGGCTAAATAAAGCAGGCATTGTGCTCAGAAAAGAAATCAAAGACAACTTCTTAAAGTAATCCTGGGTTCTCACTGAAAAATGCAGTGGGGTCTCTTGGGTGTTAGACATGAAAGACTCACAAGATGTTTGGTATGTGCTGTTTAATATCCTGTTTCCAACATTCAGTCCAATTTCCTATTTGGATTGTTTCCACCTAATTGAAAATTGCTGAGCTTTTGCATTATTACCCAGATGGTTTTATAAAACGGTTTCAAGTTCTCATTTGCTTTTAGTAGATGAGTTCATTTGGAAAAGAAAATTTGAAACACAATATTAACAAATGAAAATGTCAGTGATAGGTCTTTTCTGTGGGAATCACAAGAGGATAGGAAATGATGGAATTCAAACCATCCTTTGAGATGGCTCTTCCCTGGTAAGATTGTGGTAGAAGCTAAGGAGTGACAGCGCTTACTATTTCTACATTGTAACGGCCTTTTGACAATCTATACTTCAGCAGTCTGTCCAAGTGTGCAATTTCTTTTTTTTGAGATGGAGTCTCGCACTGTTGCCCAGGCTGGGGTGCAGTGGCATGATTTGGCTTAATGCAACCTCCGCCTCCTGGGTTCAAGCAATTCTTCTGCCTCAGCCCCCCAAGTAGCTAGGATTACAGGCATGCACCACCATGCCTGGCTAACTTTTGTATTTTTAGTAGAGATGGGGTTTCACCAAGTTGTCAGGCTGGTCTTGAACTACTGACCTCAAGTGATCCACCTCCCAAAGTGCTGGGATTACAGGCGTGACTCACTGTGCCTGGCCCAATTTTTCTCTCTTTACCTCCATTGCTTTAGTCTGGGCACCTAATTGTTTCTTTGCTTCAATCCATTCCCCTAATAGTAGCTGATGTGATAATAAAAAACTAATGGAGGACTTAAGAATTAAGACAGTAAATTGAAACCAACTCACAGAATCCCTGTTCTCCTATACTTAATAAATGGGGGGCAGGGAGAGTACAAACCAGCCAAAAATATATTAACAATTTGATTGAGTAATCTTAGACAAAACCCTCTCATTCTGTTTGCATCTCTCCAAGTTTGGGAGTATTAGTGTAAAGGCCCAGGCTTTTGCTGCCTCATCAGGATGGCTTCTGGGGGTTAGCTCCTGGGTTAGAAGCAGGGTTAGGCTAAGTTCTCCCCCGCTTTCCACATTAGAACCTCTCTTCTAATTTTTGATAAATAAAAACATTCCTCTCTGTGGTGGCCAGGAGAATGTGCCTCTCAGATCTCCAACTGTAGGGATGGACCCAGGGTTCCAGCTGCCTGGCTGTGAAATCCATCACTGAATTTGTGTCAGATCCACGTTTCCCAGCTATTGGCTGTGCCCGGCAGCGACATTAAAACATACCTATTTCTTTTTATATTATTTAATTAATTTATTTTATTATACTTTAAGTTCTGGGGTACATGTGCAGAACATGCAGGTTGGTCACATAGGTATACACGTGCTATGGTGGTTTGCTGCGTCCATCACCCCCGTCGTCTACATTAGGTATTTCTCCTAATGCTATCCCCTCCCCAATCCCCTCACCCCCGCTATCCCTCCCGTAGCCCCCTACCCCCGACAGGCCCCAGTGTGTGATGTTTCCCTCCCTATGTCCATGTGTTCTCATTGTTCAACACCCACTTATGAGTGAGAACATGTGGTGTTTGGTTTTCTGTTCTTGTGTCAGTTTGCTGAGAATGATGGCTTCCAGCTTCATCCATGTCCCTGCAAAGGACATGAACTCATCCTTTTTTATGGTGGCATAGTATTCCATGGTGTATATGTGCCACATTTTCTTTAACCAGTCTATCATTGATGGGCATTTGGGTTGGTTCCAAGTCTTTGCTATTGTGACCAGTGCCGCGATGAACATATGTGTGCATGTGTCTTTATAATAGAATGATTTCTAATCTTTTGGGTATATACCCAGTAATGGGATTGCTAGGTCAAATGCTATTTCTATTTCTAGATCCTTGAGGAATAGCCACAGTCACAATGGTTGAACTAATTTATATTTCCACCAACAGTGTAAAAGTGTTCCTATTTCTCCACATCCTTTCCAGCATCCATTGTCTCCTAATTTTTTAATGATCGCCATTCTAACTGGTGTGAGATGGTATCTCAATGTGGTTTTGATTTGCATTTCTCTAATGACCAGTGCTGATGAGCTTCTTTTCACATGTTTGTTGGCTGCATAAATGTCTTCTTTTGAAAAGTGTCTGTTCATATCCTTCACCCACTTTTTGATGGGGTTGTTTTTTCTTATAAATTCGTTTAAGTTCTTTGAAGATTCTGGATGTTAGCCCTTTGTCACATGGGTAGATTGCAAAAATTTTTTCCCATTCTGTTGGTTGTTGGTTCACTTTAATAATAGTTTCTTTTGCTGTGAAGAAGCTCTTTAGTTTAATTAGATCCCATTTGTCTATTTTGGCTTTTGTTGCCATTGCTTTTGGTGTTTCAGTCATGAAGTCCTTGCCCATGCCTATGTCCTGAATGGTATTGCCTAGGTTTTCTTCTAGGGTTTTTATGGTGTTAGTTTTTATGTTTAATTTTTTAATCCATCTGGAGTTAATTTTTGTGTAAGGTATAAGGAAGGGATCCAGTTTCAGCTTTCTGCATATGGCTAGCCAGTTTGCCCAACACCATTTATCGAATAGGGAGTCCTTTCCTTATTGCTTGTTTTTGTTAGGTTTGTCAAAGATCAGATGGTTATAGATATGTGGCGTTATTTCTGAGGTTTCTGTTCTGTTCCATTGATCTATATCTCTGTTTTGGTACCAGTACCATGCTGTTTTGGTTACTGTAGCCTTGTAGTATAGTTTGAAGTCACGTAGCATGATGCCTCCAGCTTTGTTTGTTTTTTTTTTTTTCTTAGGATTGCCTTGGCTATGTGGGCTCTTTTTTGGTTCTATATGAAGTTTAAGGTGTTTTTTTCCAATTCTGTGAAGAAAGTAAATGGTAAGCTTGAAGGGAATAGCATTGAATCCATAAATTATTTTGGGCAATATGGCCATTTTCACAATATTGATTCTTCCTAACCATGAGCAAGGAATGTTTTTCCATCTGATTGTGTCCTCTCTTATTTCCTTGAGCAGTGGTTTGTAGTTCTCCTTGAAGAGGTCCTTCACGTCCTGTGTTAGTTGTATTCTGAGGTATTTTATTCTCTTTGTAGCAATTGCAAATGAGAGTTCACTCATAATTTGGCTCTCTGTTTGTCTGTTATTGGTGTATAGGAATGCTTGTGATTTTTGCACATTGGTTTTGTATCCTGAGACTTTGCTGAAGTTGCTTATCAGCTTAAGGAGATTTTGGACTGAGATGATGGGGTCTTCTAAATATATAATCATGTCATATGCAAACAGACAAAATTTGACTTCCTCTTTTCCCAATTGAATACACTATATTGCTTTTTCTTGCCTGATTGCCCTTGCCAGAATTTCCAATACTATGTTGAATAGGAGTGGTGAGAGAGGGCATCCTTGTCTTGTGCCAGTTTTCAAAGGGAAGCGGATACCCATTTCTGAGAGATGCAAGACTCCACTGATGGGCAATTTTGGCTCGAGAACTCTGCTATTGCCTTGTTCAACTTTCCTTAGACTGCATATAAATCTAGCAAGCTTCTACCTAGCCTTCCTTCCTTCTCTCTCTTCTTTACTCAGTCAGACCTGCAGCACAGTCTGATGGTTCTCTCAGTCTTTCCTGGTAGTCTCCCAATTTTCTCTCATAGACATTCCCTTAATAACTTTCTTGCACATTTAGTTTTGTCTTGATGCCTGCTTGTTAGAGAACCCAAACTGACAACTGGCACATAGAAGATGTTTAATAAAAGCATTCAAGAAATGAATGAACTTAATAAATGAATTTAAAAGTCGTTTTATTAATCATTTTTCAAGTTAATAAACTTTCTTTTCAAAGAGTAGTTTTAGGTTCACAGAAAATTTGAGTAGAAAGTAGATAGCTCCCCATTTACCCCACTACCTCCACACATTCACAACCTCCCCCACTGTGGACATCCTATACCACAGTGGTACCTTTGTTACAATGAAGAAACTATATTGACATATCATTATCACTCAAAGTTTATACTTTTGGTTTTGTACATTTTATGGGTTTGGACAAATGTATAATGACATGTATTCCTCATTGTGGCATCATACAGAATAGTTTCACCACCCCAAAAATTTTCTGTGCTTTACCTATTTATCTCTCCCTCCCTGTAGCCCCTGGTGACCACTAATATTTTTACTGTCTCCATAGTTTTGCCTTTTCCAGAATGTCATATAGTTGGAATCACACAGTATATAGCCTTTTTAGATTGTGTTCCCTCACTTAGTAATATGCATTTAAATATCCTCCATGCCTTTTCATGGTTTGATAGCTAACTTACTTTTAGCTCTGAATAGTATTCCATTGTCTGGATGTATCACAACTTATTTGTTCATTCACCTACTGAAGGACATCTTGGTTTGGCAATCATTAACAAAGCAATCATTAGCAAACCAAGTACAGGTTGGCAATCATTAACAAAGCAATCATTAACAAACCAAGTATGGACTTTTGTGAGAACATAAGCCTTCAAATCATTTGGGTAAAAAAATATAATTGCTGAATTGTATAGTGTGTTTAGTTTTGTAAGAAACTGCCAAATTATCTTCCAAAGTGGTTGTATCATTTTGCATTTTCACCAGCCACGAGTGGGAGTTCCTATTCTTTCACATTCTCTCCAGCTTCTGATGTTGTCAGTGTTCTGTGGATTTTGGCCATTCTAATAGGTGTGCAGTGGTATCTCATTGTTTTAATTTGCAATTCCCTAATGGGATTTGATGTTGAACATTTTTTCATATGTTTAATATCTTCCTTGGTGAAGTGTCTGTTCAGGTATTTTGCTTATTTTTAAATCAGCTTTTTTTTTTCTTATTCCTGTATTTTAGTAGCTCTCTGTAAATTTTGGATACTAGTCTTTTATCAGATGTGTGTCTCATAAATACTTTCTCCTAGTCTGTGGCTAGGCTTCTCATTCTTTTGATATTGTCTTTTGCAGAGCAGAAGTTCTAAATTTCAATAAAGTCCATCTTATCAAATATTTCTTTTACGAGTCATGCCTTTGGTGTTGTATCTAAAAAGTCATTGTCACTTTCAAGGTCTCCTGGATTTTCTCCTATGTTAACTTCTAGGAATTTTACAGTTTTGTATTTAAGTCTTTTATATATTTTGAATTAATTGTGAGAAAAGCATAAGGTCTGTGTCTATATTTATTTTTTTATGTGGATGTCTAGTTGTTCTAATACCATTCATTGAAAGACAGTCTTTGTTCCCATTGTATTGCTATTGCTCCTTTGTTAAAGATCAGTTGGCTATACTTATGCAGTTCAATTTCTGGGCTCTCTACTTGTCCTATTTGTTGTTGCTGTTATTGTTGTTTTTTCTTTTCCTCTAATTTTTCATCAATACCACATGGTCTTGATTACTGTAGCTTTAATTACTGTGTTTTGATCACTGTAGTAAATACAGAAGTCAGGTACTGTCAGTCCTCTGACTTTGTTTTGCTTCTACAATATTGAGTTGGTTCTTCTGAGTCTTTTGACTCTTCATATACATTTTTGATTCAATTTGTTGATATTTACAAAATACCTTGCTGAGATTTTAACTGGGATTGCAATAAATCTCTAAATCAATTTGAATCAAATTGACATATTTACAATATTAAGTCTTCTTATCCATGAACATAGAATATATCTTCATTTATTTAGTTCTGCTTTGATATCTTTTATTAGAATTTTAAAGTTTTCCTCATAAAGATTTTGTACATATTTTGTTATATTTATAACTAAGATTTTTTGTGGGGGATGCTGATGTAAATGGTAATGTGTTTTTAATTTCAAATTTCACTCCTTTATTGCTGATATAAAGGAAAGTGATTGGCTTTTGCATATTAGGCTTCTATCCTGCAACCTTTACCTAATTGTTTATAAGTTCCAGGAATGTTTTGGTAATTCTTTTGAATTTTCTATATAGACAATCATTTCACCTGTAAATAGAAGCAGTTTTGTGTTTTTTCCAAATCTATATCACTTTTATTTTATTTTCTTGTCTTACTACATTAGCTAGAACTTCTGGTATAATGTTGAAAAGTAGTAGTCAGTAGGGGACATCCTTGCCATGATTCTGGTCTTATCAGGAAAGTTTTGAGTTTCTCGCCATTAAACATGATGTTAGTTGTAGGTTTTTTGTTTTCTGTAGATTTTTTTTTATCAAGTTGAGGAAGTTCCCCCTCTATTTCTAGCATGCTAAGATTTTTTAAAAATCATAAATGAATATTGGATTTTGTTAAATGCTTTTTCTGCATCTATTGATATGATAATGTGATTTTTCTTCTTAGCCTATTAATGTGATGAATTATATTAATTCATTTTCAAATTAAGGTAGCCTAACATACCTGAGATAAATTCTACTTGGTAGTGGCATATAATTCTTTTAATACATTTTTGGATTTGATTTACTAAGACTATGTTGAAGATTTTTGCATTTCATCACTCCTGTCCATAAAATACATTTATCTATAGTTTATATTCTTAAGATGCCTTTGTCTGGTTTTGATATTAGGGTAATCCTGGCCTTGTAGAATGAATTAGGATGGATTCTCTCTCTTTTTTTTTGGAAGAGATTGTAGAGAATTTGCATAATGTATTCTTTAAATGTTTGGTTGATTTCACCAGTGATCACTCTGGGACTGGTGCTTTCTGTTTTGGGAAGTTATTGATCACTGATTTAATTTCTTTGAAAGATATAGGGCTATTTAGATTGTCTTTTTGTTTGTTTGTCTGAGTTTTGGTATATTCTGTCTTTCAAGGAATTGGTCAGTTTTATCCAGGTATCATAGTAGTGGGCACAGAGTTGTTTATAATATTCCTTTATTATCTTTTTAATACAAATGAGTTCTGTAGTAATGTTTCTGCTTCATTCCTGAAATTAGGAATTTGTGTCTTCTGTTTTACTCTTGGTGCCTGGCTAGAGGCTGATCAATTTTATTTATCTTTCCAAAGAATTAGTTTTAGTTTGATTGATTTTCTCTATTGAGTTCCTGTTTTCAATTTTATTGATTTCTGCTCTTTTATTTTTTTCTGCTTAATTTGAATTTAAGCTGCTTTTGTTATTTTAGTATCCTAAAGTGGAAGCATAAACTATTGATTTTAGATACTTTTCATTTTCTAATATATGCATTCAATGCCATAATTTTCTCTCTAAGCACTGCTTTTGCTGCATCCTGCAAATTTTGATAAGTTGCATTTTCATTTAGTTCCAAATTTAAAAAATTATCTTGACATTTCTTTTTTCAGGCATGTGTTATTTAGAAGTGTAGTTTAATCTTCAATTATTTTGGGACTTTCCAGCTATCTTTCTGTTATTGATTTCAAGTTTAATTCTACTGTTGTCTGGGAGTAGATGTTTTATGATATTTATCCTTAAAAATTTGTTAAGGCATGTTTTATGACCCCGAATGTGGTCTATCCTGGTTAATGTTCCATGTGAGCTTGAGAAAAATGTGTAACCTGCTGTTGCTGAATGAAGTAGTCTATAAATTTCAATTACATCCAGTTGATTGATGGTGCTATTGAGTTCAACAATGTGCTTACCAATTTTCTGCCTGAATCAGTCCGTTTCTAATAAGACGTGTTAAAATGACTAACCCTAATAATGGATTCACTCATTTCTCCTTATATTTTTTATCAGTTTTTACCTCACATATTTTGACACTCTGTTGTTAAGGGCATCCATACTGAAGATTATAATGTTTCCATGAAGTATTTACCTCCTTTATCATTATATAATGCCCCTATCCATTCTTGCTAACATTCCTTGCTCTGAAGGCTGCTCTGTCTGAAATTAGTACAGTTACTTCCTCTTTTTAAAAATTAGTGTTAGCATGTTATATTTTTCTTCATTACTTTTAGTTTCCATGTGTCTTTATATTTAAAATCAGTTTCTTCTAGACAGCATATAGTTTGTTCTTGTTTTTGATCCACTCTAACAATCTGTCTTTTAATTGCTATATTTCAATCATTAACATTTAAAATGATTATTGATATAGTTTGATTAATATCTATCCTCTTTGTAATGTTTTTATTTGTGTCCTTGTTCTTTCTTCCTAGTTTGCCTTTCACACTTTTTCTGCCTGTTATGGTTTTAATTCAGCATTTTATAAGATTCAATTTTCTCTCATTTCTTAGCATATTAATTATGGTCGATTATGGTTTTGTTTTTTTAAGACCTTGCACTCCCCCAGTCTGCAGTGCAGTGGTGTGATCATAGTTCACTGCAGCCTTGAACTCCCGGGCTCAAGTGATCCTCTCACCTTGGTTTCCAAAAACACTAGGATTACAGGTGTGAGCCACCCTACCTGGCCCCTATGCTTTTTAAAAAAACTATTTTTAGTGCTTGCCCTAGAGTTTGCAATGTACATGTATATTTGCTAATCCAAGCACACTTTTTTTTTTTTTTGAGACAGAGTCACTCTGTCACCCAGGCTGGAGTACAGTGGCATGATCTCAGCTCACTGCACCTCCATCTCCTGGGTTCAAACAATTCTCTGCCTCAGCCTCCCGAGTAGCTGGAATTACAGGCACCTGCCACCACATCTGGCTAATTTTTGTATTTTTAGTAGAGACGGGGTTTCACCATCTTGGCAAGGCTCGTCTTGAACTCCTGACCTCATGATCCACCCACCTCTGCCTCCCAAACTGTTGGGATTACAGGCGTGAGCCACCGTGACTGGCAGAAGCCCACTTTCAAGTAACACTACACACCTTCACAGATAGTGCAAGTACCTTATAATACTGACAACAAAAATATTCCTAATTCCTCCTTCCTGTCCTTTATAACTTGTCATTCATTTCACTTATACATAAACATACACACGTGCACACACAAGCATATGTAATCAAACATATTTTTGTTATTATTTTGAACAAATTGTTATCTATTCAATCAAGAGTAAGAAACGTAAAAGTTTTCATTTTACCTAAACTACTTATTTCTTGTCTGATGCTCTTTCTGTTTTTTTTTTTTTTTTTTTTTGTAGGTCTGTGTTTCTGACTTACATTATTTTCCTTCTCTCTGAGAAACTTCTAACATTTCTTGCAAGCAGATCTACTAGAAAAAATTCCCTCAAATTTTGTTTGCCTGAGAAAGTCTTTATCTCTCTTTCACTTTTAAAGAATAATTTCATGGGATACAGAATCCTAAGTTGATGGGTTTTTATTTTAGTTTAGTTTTTTGGTTCTAAACACTTTAAATATTTCCTTCCACTCTCTTGCTTGCATGGTTTCTCAAAACAAGTCAAATATAATTGTTATTTTTGCTTCTTTATAGGTAAGATCTTTTTCCTCTGTCTTCTTTCATGATTTTTTCTTTATCTTTGATTTTCTGAAGTTTGAATATGATGTACCAAGATGTACTTTATTTTGGCATTTACCTGGCTTGACGTTCTCTGAACTTTCTGTATCTGTGATTACGTGTCTCACATTAATTTGGGAACTACTCAGTCATTTTTGCTTCAAATACTTTTTTTCTGTACCTTTCTCTTTTTATTCTCCTTCTGGTGTTGCCACTATATGTAGTTTATACCTTTTGTAGTTTTCCCACAGTTCTTGGTTATTTGGTTCTATTTCTTCTCAATCTTTTTTTTTTTTCTTTGCTGTTCAGTTTTAAAAGTTTCTATTGTCATATCCTCAAACTCAGAGATCCTTTTCTCACTATTTTCTCAACTTTTATGTTAGAACTGGGGGTACTTGTGCAGGTTTGTTACAAAGATATATTGCATGACACTGAGGATTAGAGCATGAATGTACTCCAGGTAGTGAGCCTAGTATGCAGCAGGTAAGTTTTAGCCCTTACCTCCCTCTCTCTCTCCCCCTCTCTGGTAGTTCCCAGTGTCTATTTTTCCTATCTTTATGTCCATGTATACTCAGTGTTTAAGATCAGAGATTCTTTCCTCAGTATGTTCAGGCTTCTAATGTACCCATCAAAGACATTTATTTCCATGACATTATATTTAATCTCCAGCATTTATTTTTTGTTTCTTCTTAAAATTTTTATCTTTCTACTTACATCATCCATCTGTTCTTTCATGTTGTCTACTTTTCTATTAAAGTCCTTAGCATATTAATCATAGTTATTTTAATTTCCTGGTCTGATAATGCCAATATTTCTGTACATCTAACTCTAGTTCTGATGCTTGTTCAGACTCTTCAAACTATGTTTTCTTTAGCCTTGTAATTTTTCATTGAAAAGGGGTGTCTTAGTTCATTTTGCATTGTTGTAACAGAATATCTGAGACTGGGTAATTTATTTTGAAAAGAAGTTTATTTAGCTCATGATTCTGTTGGCTGGGAAGTTCGAAACTGGTCAACTGCATCTGGTGAGGGCCTCAGGCCACTTCAACTAACAGTGAAAAATGGAAGAGGAGCTAGAGTATGCTAAGAGATTACAGGGTGAGAGAGGAAGCTGGGGTGGAGGAGTGGTAAAACATGCCAACCTCTTTAATAACCAGCTGTTTAGGGAACTAACAGAAGGAGAACATAGCCCCAAGGGAGGTCACTGATCTATTCATGAGGGATCCTCTCTTATGATTCAAACACTTCCCACCAGGCTCCACCTCCCAATATTACTACATTGGGGATCAAATTTCAACATGAATTTTGGAGAGGACAAACATGAAAACCATAGCAGGTGAACATGTTGTACTGGGTAAGAGGAATTGTGGTAAATAGGCCTTTAGTAATGCATTGGCAAGGTGTTGGGGAGTGGGAAGCATTCCGTAATCCTATGGCTCAGTCTCAGTCTTTTGGTAAGCCTGTGCCCTGAACTGGGGAACATGTAGTCTCTCCAGCAGGATATTCTGATTTCTTACACGCATCTTCAGAGCTCAAAGAATAAGTAATTATAGAAATAGAACATAGAAACTACCAATCTCTTAAGACTTGGGCCAGGAGACTGGTACAGCATCACTTCCTTTATATTCTATTAGATAATCACAGAGCCAACCTAGATTTAAGAGGAGACATAAAATCCACCTCTCAGTGGGAGGAGTGGCAAAAGAATTTGTAGTCATCTTAATCTGCCATTAAGATTGCATAGTATAGATTGCATACTATGCAAAGGATAGTATAGATGGTTAGGAGCTTAAACTCTGAAGATAGAGAGTATTTTGACTTCAGAACTTACTACCTGGATAGACACATTACTTAAACTAATTCTACATCTCGGTTTCCTTGCCTGAAAAATGAAATAAAAATGACTATACCTTATAATGCTAAAACAGTATCTCTCTGCTTCCCTTTATTGAATTACATATAAAAACCATGAAAAGCATCAGACTCCAGAAAAGGGAGAACAGGGGAAAAAGACCCAGCTTGCCATATAAATACATCTATTGAAATTCCATTGTGTTCTTTATACCAAACTAATTATTTTATGTGTGTTTATGTTTTATGTGTGCTAATTATTGTATGTGTTTATTTATATTTTCTCATTAATCCTTACAATAACTCTGAAAAGTACCGATTGCTCACGTTTTTAAAATGAGAAAAATCTAAGGCTCTGGGGTATTAAAGTGAGTCTAATATCACACAGATAGCATAATCATTCCAACCAGAGATATTTTACTAACTTCAGCTTTCTTTTGTGAAATAGCTACCTCTCCATAAGAACTACTTTTCCCTGATGCACACAGTGAAGTGTTTCAATATCATCCCTACAAGCCAAGTGAAAATTATGTGAACTGGTAAGGCAAGATATTGTAATAAAACAAAGAGCAATTTTCTCTGATATTTCAGTACCTTAGAACTGCTTCAAGGCTGCAAGTTAATTTTGTTGATTACTTTTATCTTAGGCCAGTGATTCCTAATCTTTTCAGAATTTCAGTATCCTATTTATTTAATAAGCATAGCACCCTGGGAGGAGACAGATTTTCACAAAGTTTGGAAAGTAAACTTCTTTTAGTACATAGGCACAATTGATTATTTTGCCAGTCTTTTATGGCAAGTAAACTGGTTTTTTTCATTTACGCTGGTGTTACAAATGTTGTTTTTAAATAAACTTGAGTGAAAATCTGAGTTGACTTCAAGGAAACAATAGCAAAATGGTGAGTACATATGGTACAGATTGAGAATCATGAAATCTGGAACACATTGCTGCAATGAATATAAATATGTACTAGATAGTGGATATCAGGGTAGATACAAAGGCCTGGATATAGGTAGATATAGAGATGGAGACATATTGTGTATATAGAGAGTCATATTTAGTCCTGACAGCTGCAGGGTGACTTTGCGCAACTCACATAATGTCCATTATGAACATGTCTTCTTATTTGCAAAATTAAATATTGAATTTAATGTTTCCTGAGAATTCTTATTTTGCTCCAAAATTTTGTGACATTGCACCTCTTTTCCCAACAAACCAATCTCTTATCAGGAATGAAAACTAAATTTGAAGTATATTTTATGTATTTGAAGGAAGTACAGAAGGCAAGACTTTAAACTAGCATGCTTTCCAAAAATAACATATTTAATAACTTCTAGAGAGGGACTGGCATCTGTGGTCTTTATTTTTCTTTACTGGCTTTCAAATACATTTCTGTCAGCATCATTAATTCCTCATCATAATGGTATCTTTAGCCAATGAGATCAAACATGAAACTTACTATGTTTCATCATCGTTCATTAGAATGTATCATCAAAGACTGTCCAAATCCCCTATCATTACACTCCCAGTAATACTGTTGTGTAGTACATTCAGGAACACACAAAGTTCATGAGAAAGGATCTGAAGGAAACATCCTGAATACAGAGACATTTTCCTGTGGAAGCCAGGCAGTCACTAATATGCTCAATCAATTCTAAAGTAGCATCTCTCACAGTCAAGGACTTTGGAGTCGATGTTTTCCAAAGTGGACAGATCCTGAATTATTGGGGGCCTTTACTCAACACCACAACCCTTAAACATGCTGTTAAAAGAGGCTGAGGGTGGGAGAGGAAACAAAACCTGCAGGAAAGGAACTCCACCTTGCTTAGACTCGGATGTCCTTTGGCCATGGCACCAGCCTTGGAGACTGCACCTGCTTTCCCATCTTGAAACTTAGAGGCAGTACAATGGTGAGTTTTAGAGATGAAAAGGACTAACTCTTTATCAGATGCAGGCACTGCAGACCACAGAAATTAAGTGACTTGCTCAAGGTTACTAGGACCTAAGTTACTGGATGTTTGTTAGCCTAACTTTGCAATCTTTACTCTGAGTTTTCAGTAGGGATAAGATCCTAGAAAGTTATATCTAATCTTAGCTGTCTTCCCTCAGCCTTCCTGGGACACACCAATATGGCATGGGTAGCAGCTGGTTACAGAGTTTTGCTGACACTTGAGGCCTATCCAGTTGGTCCCTGATGTCACTACCTCTTTATTTGCTCAAGAGTTCTTAGAGGAGCAATTGTACCTCAGGCTCAGAATTACCAAGGGATATGAATAGAGGGCAGTCTGAGCACTGGCCCTAATGTCTGCAGAAAGTACAGAGCTGTCCCACATGACACAGCTGGCTGACATCCACTTGACTCAGCAACCCCAATATCCTTCCTTGGGTAGCACACTGGCCTCACCATTCTAGCAACTGCAATAGAATGGGGTTCCTTGGGGAGGGTGGGAAAGGTTCTGATAATACTTGCACCCAGAGCTGCCTCTTCTTCTGGTACCAGGACTTTGGTCTCTCACTCTCTCAAGAATGAGATACTGCTGCTTAAAGTATCCTTTTAAAAAGCTGGGCTATTTTAGTTCTATGTGGAAGGCATGTTCACTTGGACCAAAGTGCTAACTTTGTCCTCCTTCATTTCTTTTTTTTTTTTTTAATGGAGTCTTGCTCTGTCACCCAGGCTAGAGTGCAGTGGTGTGATCTTGGCTCACTGCAACCTTCACTTCCTGGGTTCAAGTGATTCTCCTGCCTTAGCCTCCTGAATAGTTGGGATTACAGGTGTGCGCCACCATGCCTGGCTAATTCTTGTATTTTTAGTAGAAACAGGGTTTCACCATGTTGGCCAGGCTGATCTCGAACTCCTGACCTCAAGTGATCCACCCATTTTGGCTTCCCAAAGTGCTGGGATTACAGGTGTGAGCCACTGCACCTGGCCTGTGCGCCTCTATTTCAGGGCACCCTTGAAGGTTTCTCTTTTCCAGCCTTTCCTTATTCCTTTACTTTTAAACTAGTTTAAGCAAATAATGACTTGGTGGAGCTGGCCTCTGACATGTGGAAACATGGTCTGGAAAGCTGTTCTCCACCTACTTTTCCCTACCCCATTTCTCATTTCTGCTTTTCTCTGCTGGTAACTTTATTTTTTTTCTTCTGCAGATGTGCTTTCTTTCTGCAGGAGTGAACACAATCACGAATAGCTTGTGTCTTACTGTATTTCTGCCTAGGGATTCAGGAGTAAAAGGAAATTTTACTTAAAATTCCAAGGGTAGAATACTGATTGGCCCAACCTGAGTCATAGGCTTATTTCTGTACCAATCACTGCAATCAAGGGAGTGTGGCATTCTGATTGGGTAGGTCTGGATCCCATGTCCCTTTATGTGGCTAAGACAATGGCAGGCCTCATCAGAACCACGTGGTTGATGTAGGAAAGGAAGAATTCCCTGAAGGTATGGCAAATGAGTGTGGGTGGAGGGATGAATATTGTTGTCAGAAGGGGAAAAGTTGGTCATAAGTAGGCAAGAAGAAAGGATATGCTCTAATCTCTTCCCACAAACATTCCTCTCTACCAGATATGCTTTTATTAAGGGACAAAGAACTGAAAAATAGAAATAAGGTTTAAAATAGATACTTACAAATAGCAATACCAGCAAAAATTAAAAATTTGCTACAAATTAGGAAAAGATGGATTTTTTTTTTTAAGCCATGGTAAGAGGTAGCTACCAGGGCCAGTATTTTTTCTCTTTTCTTTCTTTTCTTTCTTTTTCTTTTTTTTTTTTTTTTTGAGGGTTTACATTTTATATAAAAGACTATTTGGTGAGTGTGTATATTTTTTACAACAGAGTCAAAATAGAGGGTGTATACATTTTATCACAGACTGCAATTAGAGGATGCATATTTTTTAAAACAGTACAGATAGTTTATATTTTTTTATAAAAGTCTAATTTTTGAGTGTGTATATTTTTTATAACAGAGTAAAATTAGAGGGTTTATATTTTTTATAACAGAGTACAAATAGAGGATGTATATTTTTTTATAACAGAGTACAAATAGAGGGTTTATATTTTTAAAAAATACTATTTGTTGAGTGTGTATATTTTTTATAACCGAGTACAAATAGAGTGTGAATATTTTTTAAAACAGAGTACAATTTGAGTGTTTATATTATTTATAAAACACTGTTATCTGAGTGTGTATATTTTTTATAACAGTACAAATAGAGTGTGTATATTTTTAAAAAACTACAAATAGAGGGTTTATATTTTATGTAATTGACTACTTTGTGAGTGTGGGTATTTTTTACAACGGTGTACAAATACAGGGTGTATGTATTTTAAAAGAGAGTACAAATAGTGGGTTTATATTTTTTATAAAAGACTATTATCTTTCTTTCTTTCTTACTTTTTCTCTCTCTCTTCTTTCTTTTGTTTTGTTTTGTTTTGTTTTGTTTTGTTTTGTTTTGTTTTGTTTTGTTTGAGATGGAGTCTTGCACTGTTGCCCAGGCTGGAGTGCAGTGACATGATCTTGGCTCACTGCAACCTCCAGCTTCTGGGTTCAAGCAATTCTCCTGCCTCAGCCTCCCGAGTTGCTGGGATTACAGGCACCTGCCACCACGCCTGGCTAAATTTTTGTATTTTTTAGTAGAAACAGGGTTTCTCTATGTTGGCCAGGCTGGTTGCAAACCCCTGACCTTGTGATCCACCCGCCTCGGCCTCCCAAAGTGCTGGGATTACAGACGTGAGCCACTGTGCCCAGGCCCAGGACCAGTTTTAAACCTGTTCCATAGACAACTCATCTCAATGAACATGCATATAGCCAACCAATCAGTGTCAGTCTTTTGCCTCTAAAAGCCTGCGAATCAGCAATGGACTCATTTGTGTAAACACACCAGGGACGGCACACCAATCAACAAGGGTCTCACCCCAGTAATCATGCTTCTACAAATGATATGAATCCCTTACACCTCTTAAAGTCTGCCAATCCTTGAACTCCATGTTTCTGAAAAACCCAACATGAAATAAATGCTTTGTTCTGCTCACAGAAACTGTGTCTAACCAGTTTACCTTTCCCTTACCATAGACAGCAATACGTTCTGGGGTTTTTTTTCCTTTCTGGCTCTGTGTAGGTTTCTTGAACATTTTTAGAATTCCATTTTTGTTTCTAGTGTTTTTCAGTATGTATCTTTGAACAACTTTTTAAGTAGTTGCTCTAGGTATTACATACATAACTTACCAAAATCTACTGGTATCAATATTTTACCAGTTCAAGTAAAGTTTAGAAACCTTGCCTTTATTTATATCCCTTTACCCGCTCTCATTAATAATATAATTATTGTAAATATTTAATCTACATGCATTGAGAACCACATTAGACAGTGTAAACATTTTGCTTCAGCCATCAAACATAATTTGGAAATCTCAAGAGGAGAAGGAAATTTTATTTGCCATATTTTTTCTATTATTACATCCTTTCTTACTTCCAGATTTCCCATGACTCCTTCTTTTACAATTTGTTTTGTGTTTAGAGAACTTCCTTTGGTCATTCTTTTAATGTATGTCTGCTGGGGACAAGGCAAATTCACTTAGTTTTCTTTTAACTGGTAATATCTTGATTTCTCCTTCATTTTTGAAGGATATTTTTTGCTAGATGTAAAATTCGGTGTTGACAATTCTTTTCTTCCAGCACTTGAAAAATGTGCCACTTTCTCCTGGCCTCCATGCTTTTTGGTGAGAAAGCCACTGTTGTTCCAGTTGTTTTTTCCCTGGTTGATAAGGTATTGTTTTTCTCTGGCTGTTTTCAAAATTTTCTCTTCATTTTTAGTTCTCAGAAGTTTGACTCTGATGTGTCTTGGTGTGGATTTCTCTGAATTTTTCCTATATGGGATTCACTTTGCTCCTTGAATGTGTAGTTTTAACTTGTTGGGTTTTTTTTTTTTTTTTTTTTGCCAAATTTGAGACTTTTTCAGCCATTATTTCTTGCAATATATTTTCAATCCCTATCTTCCTTTCTCTCCTGATACTTGTTATATCTCACATATCTCTGAGGCTTCAGTCATTTCTTCAATGTATTTTCTCTCTGTTGTTCAAATTAGGTATCTTTAAGTTCACTGATTCTTTCCTCTGTTTCAGTCATTCTTCTGTTGTGCGTATACATTTAGTTTTTTAATTTTGGTTTTTGTATTTTTCTTTGCAGTTCCAAAATATATGTTTCATTCTTTATATTTTCTAAGTCTTTGCTGAGACTTTCTATTATTTTCTCATTTTCATAATTGCATGTTGAAATATTTTTGTGATGGCTGATTTATAACCCTATTGTATAATTCTAACATCTGTGTCATCTGGGTGCTGTCCTCTGTCAGTTGTCTTTTTTCATTTGATTTGAGATCTTCCCAATAATTATTGGTATAAGATTTTTGATTGAAACTTGGATGTTTGGGATATTTTGCTTTACGGGTGGATGTTATTTAAATCTTGTGTTTTAGCTGGCTTTCACCTATTTGATGGTGGCACTCTATTAACACCAGCTACTGTCTCCAGACATTTCCAAATGTCCTCCAGAAAAGTGGTTTCTCATATTAGAGAACTATTGGCTAGCTGATCCAGTGAACCTCCAGATTCATGAATGAAATAAGTGATAGGCTGTTGTTTTTAAACCATTGTTTGGGTGTGATTTGTTATACAGCAATAGATAATCAAGGAGCCTGGGAGAGGCTAGGATTCAGAACATCTTCACCTCCTTCACAAGTTTACCTGACACTAGCTTAAGAGCTGGATTAGCTCAAGAGACCTGGATTAAAAGTCATTGCTTCTATCACCTCCGGAGTTTTTATGGTGAACTACCTTCTACATATGGCATCTAGATATGTATTTATTTATAATTTGTAGAAGGATTTGTAAAGACTTATAAGAAAAAAATATGTATTGCCATAGAAACATGTACCTTATATGTAAGATATATACAAGACAGTTAAATAGAAATAAAAGGAAAATTGGAAATCATTCAGGAGAACAGGCAAATAATTATTTTAAGCAGAATAAAATGCTTACTGATTTTATTTGTTTCTCGTCTTTCTGAAAACCGAGAGAAACACTTTGGTTTCATTGTAAACTCATTTGTGAGTAGTAAATGTTTTTTTCCTCCCTAAATCCTAAGAGAAATTTAAAACATGTATTCTTAAATGAAGGACATTGAAAGTTGTCAAAAACAGTATTACTTTTTTAAAAGTTGCAGAAAAATTCTCCTTATGTCCAAGGACCTCACAATAAATCAAAACCTAAGGGAGTTATTTCTGCCAGAATAAAGCTTATGGAGCCCAGGCGTTTTTGATGATTTAGCAAGACAACAGGACAGCTCTTAGAGGAGGCATTCAACCAAGGAATAGAATTTAGATGGTGGCCAGCTGGTCAGCAGCCCTATTTCTGGCAAATAGTATCTGATGAGATCATCTGTTAAAGTCCTTCCTGTTTAAGATTCATACATCTTGAGAAGCATATCATACATATTTGAAAGGATGTTTATTTCTCCTTTTTGTTTCTTAGGAGGTGGCAAATCTATGAAATGCATCAAGTTATTAATCAACAACTTAAAAAGGAAAAAGGGGAGGGGACCAAACACTCTCTGGATTTCCACAACCAACTTTTTTTTTTAATTAAAATATTTATGGATATATAGTACATATGTATATTTACGGGGTACATGAGATATTTTGATACAGGCATACAAGATGTAATAATCACATCAGGATAAATGGGGTATTCAGTACCTCAAGTATTTATCATTTCTTTGTGTTTCAACCAATCCAGTTATACACTTTTAATTATTTTAAAATATACAGTAAATTTTTATTGACTGTAATCACCCTGTTGTGCTAGCAAATACTAGATCTTATTCATTCCATCTAGCTATATTATGTACCCATTAATTATCCCCACTCCCCTCCCCTGACTACCCTTCCCAGCCTCTAGTAACCATCCTCCTACTCTCTTATCTCCATGAGCTCAACTATTTTAATTTTTAGCTCCCACAAAGGAGTGAGAACATGTGAAGTTTGTCTTTCTGTGCTTGGCTTATTATACATGATATGTCCTCCAGTTCCATCCGTGTAGTTGCAAATGACAGGATCTCATTTTTTTAATGGTTGAATAGTACATCAAGACATAAAGTCAACAACTATACCCTAGAACAAATGGACTTAACAGATAATTACAAAACATCCTACCCAACAACTGCAGAATGTACATTCTTTTCATCAGCACACGGGACATTCTTGTGCTGCACGACTTTTGTGGTACTGGCAGTCCCTAGCAATCCTTTAAATATCTGTGGTATTAGTTGCAATGTCTCCTTCTTCATCTCTGATTTTATTTATTTGGGTTTCTCTCTTTTTTACTAGTCTGGCTAAAGGTTTGTTGATTTTGTGTATCTTTTTAAAAAGTCAACTTTTCATTTCGTTACTCTTTTGTAGTGTTTTCTTTATTTTAATTTCAACTATTTCTGCTCTGATGTTTATAATTTCTTCTACCAATTTTGTGTTTGGTTTGCACTAGCTTTTCTAGTTCTTTAAGATGCACCATTAGGTTGTTTATTTGAAATTTTTCTTCTTTTAAATGTAGACATCTATTGCTATAAATTTCCCTCTCAGTATTGCTTTTGCATAGGTTTTGGTATGTTGCATTTTTATTTTAATTTGTATCAAGAAATTTTTAAATTTCCTTTTTAATTTCTCATTGATCCACTAGTCACTCCAGAGCATATTGTTTAATTTGTATGTGTTTATATAATTACCACAGTACCTCTTGCTATTGATTTCTAGTTTTATTTTTATTGTGGTCAGAGAAGATACTTGATATGATTTCAATTTTTTAGAATTTTTTAAGACTTGTTTTGTGACCTAATATATGGTCTATCCTTGAGAATAAGCCATGTTCTGAGGAGAAGAATGTGTATTCATAGCCATTGGATAAAATGTTCTCTAAATATCTATTAGGTTTATTTGTTCTACAGTGCAGAGTAAGTCTAATGTTTCTTTGTTGATTTTCTGTCTTCATGAGCTGTCTAATGAGGAAAGTGGGGTGTTTAAGTCTCCAGCTATTATTGCACTGGGGTCCATCTGGGTTTTTTTAGCTCTAATAATATTTTCTTTATATAACTGGGTGCTCTAGTGTTGGGCAACATATTTATATATATTTACAATTGTTATATCTTCATGCTGAATTGACCCCTTTATTATTACCTTGTCTCTGTGTAGTTTTTGTCTTGAAAGCTTACTTTTTCTGATATAAGCATAGCTTCTGCTTTTTTTTGGTTTCCATTGACATGGAGTATCTTTTTCTATCCCTTTATTTTCAGTCTGTGTTTGTCTTTATAGGTGAAGTGTGTTTCTTATAGGCAACAAGTCAAAAGGTCTTATTTTTTAATATATTCAGCTATATGGGTCAATGGGTGATTATTTTTGTAGAACTTGTCTTCTGCAGTACATAAGTGACTGTCATGGGGTAGGTCAGGTTTGTTTGGGGACATGTTTGTTCATCTGCCTGATGACTCCAAAAAATCATCCAGAGTCTTTGATTGGAAGGACCCAGGGCTACTGCTGTGGTGACTGACGATGGAAGGCAGGCCCAGGAAAGGTAAATTGACAAGTGTGAAATGCCATCATTGTCATAGGTCAGGCTGAATTGAGGATCTTTATGATGAAGACACATTCATTATATGTCCCATGCCTCTACTTCTTGAAAATTTCATTTTAGTTTTCAACAGTCAACCTGGAAACCAGTATCAGTATTTGCATGTAACAGGACTAAGGAAATTGTGATATTTAATAGAATCTACTTCTTGGTTCCTATTGAATTCAGAGTTAGCTCTGATCACTAAGTTGGCTCAGGGTCACTGGGTGGTGCAGGATGTTTATAATTTTTGTACCTTGACTGTGAATTTGGACTCTTTTTGGAGAAGTATGCACTTTTGAGCCTGTGTTTTCACTCCTTGTGATGGCTGTCACAGCCCGACAAGGAGGCAACTTATCTGTAAATCACAGTGCCAAAAAGTGAGCTCTTTGCATGTTCCCAAGAAAAGCCAATTCTTGGAACGGTTTATTAAGATGTCACTTTTAGAAGGGCCTTGAATCTTTATTTTCAGAACTCAGTAATACAGTGTCTTTTGTCACTGTACTTTTGTCTACCGTGAGTCCAGCCATTGTAGAACTTAGACGTTTGGGTCTACATGTAAAGAACACTGATTGAGTGAATAATCCTTTCAGTCAGTAACATTGGTTAATCACATTTTGAATCTTGATTCCACCACATAATAGTTGAGTGATATTGTGCAAGATTTTAACCTCTCTAATCCATAGTTCACCTTTCTGTAAAATGAAAATAATGATAGTATTTTTCTCTTAGGGTTATTATAGGAATTAAATGAAATAATGTAAAAGTCTTAACTCAGTTCCTAGCAGACAGCAAGCCCCTGAAAAATAGTAGCTATTATGATGATTGGAAATAATACTGGGGAGGGAGACTCTATCAAATGTACTTTCTTATTGCCTGAAGAGCTGGTAAAATGACTCCATTTTCCTACTGTAATTGTAGTTAGTAAGAATGTTTTTGTATTATGTGTAATATTAATTTGGAAGATTTCAGGGGATTGTTTCATAAGGTTGAATTTTAATTTTCTAAGAATGATTCCACATTAGCATAAATTATTGGTTAAGAAAAACTTTTCTAAGGGTAGAAAATGGTAAGAATTTATTAAATAGACACATATCTGTCTTTTATGTACTTATTAAAAATATTTATTTTGTGTCTTGGATATCCATCTTTTTCTGCAGACATACCAACTTACAGTAGACGTTCTCCCTCCCATATTCACTATGGTTGAAACAAAGTCCCTGTGTC
This sequence comes from Ateles fusciceps, assembly GCA_036589455.1. Taxonomy (NCBI): domain Eukaryota; kingdom Metazoa; phylum Chordata; class Mammalia; order Primates; family Atelidae; genus Ateles; species Ateles fusciceps. Next base: position 3,428,495 of record JAZHEH010000564.1, on the reverse strand, counting down.
TGTTTAAATCACAGAGGAATATGTTGGCATAAGCAGAAATATGGCTGTGCTTTATTCTTACTATTTTGCATTGTGATTCATGCCTTCTTGTTCCTTAAAATTATTGTCACAAGATCAGATTTCCTGTGAACTTTGCTTGTTTGGGTTCAGTTGTAGTTCTCTTTTCAGCTCCTGTGAAGGACAATGTTTTGTTACCCTGAAAAGTTTAAATCACACAAATATACTATCACATCTAGAGAAATACAAGAAGTGATTATAAGACCATGGTCTTCTGAAAAGAGCAAGCTCTCTGGAGCCAGTTAGGTCTGGGTTCTGATCCAGATTCTTCCTCGTCCAGGTTGTGCAGCCAAGGGCAAATCATTTCTCCTCTCTGAGCCTATCACTACATATGTAAAATAGAGAGATACTACAGTACTACATACCTGTGAAACACTCAGAGGATTCTTCCAGTTTATAGGAAAATCTCAACACATGTTGTCTATTATTATTAAGATTATAAGTATAGTCCTAATTATTGTAATCTGGTAAGGTCATTGAGTCAACATTGTACTGAAATAATGCAAACAAAGCTATTAGCACAGTACCTAGCTGCAGAGTATACAAATGGTAGCTACTAATATAATCAATAATTTACTTATTGTAGGGGAGATGTGGAAGGAGGAAGCCTGATGTGTTAGTATTGCCTCTCTTAGAACTTTGAATAACCCCGACCTCAGCTCTGTTTGCAAGAAAATGATGATGATGATGTCACCAACATCGATAACTGTCATTTACCAGGCACTTACTCAAAGCCAGACATGGTGCTTGGTACATTATCTCATTTGTTCCTCCCAACAAATCTGTGAGGTGAGTACTAGCATTAACTCCATACCTCAGCATGGGTCTCCCCAAAACACATTCTGAGACATACATTCAGGTACAAGTAGTTTATTTTGGAGGGAATGTCAGAGTGTGGAGAGGTACTAGGAAGTGACACAGAGGAAAGAGGAAGCCAAAAAGGAATAAGATAATGACTGAGTACTGCCCTGGGCAACCAAGGCCAAGAGCAGAGATTTCCCTGGATGTTATGGTAAGCAAGGGCATTCCTGCTTCTCTTTGTTGGTACCCAGACCTGTGTGTTCTAGCTACTGAGGACATGGTGCCATTTAATGATCACTGATTTAGGGAGCATACTACATCCTGGAGGATGGCACCCACCTGGCAGGGTATCATCTCCAATCTGGTGCCTCAGCTGCACATTGAAAGAGCTGTCCCATTGCTCTGAGTGATGTGGTGTATGATAGGATCAGTGGATTCCAGCTCAAGTGCTCACTACTGTATATCATTTGTTGCAAGCAGGATGTGAAGTGAAAGCATTTCTCAAACAAAGCCACCTCATTTTTGAGTCCAGTTTGGGACTCAAATCACCTTATGTGTCCTTATTACCTATTGTCAGACTCCAAAGAAGAATTTGGCTTCATCAGACTTAAGCAGCATGCAGGGTAGTAGGAGACAATTGCACAGGTGCCTTTGGTGGGGAAACAAATATAAATGCAAATGACAGTACTAAATATTGTAAAAGAGGTGGACACAGGATGCTGGCCAAGTAGGGGGCTGCCTGATGCAGTTGGTAGAGGCTCCCAGGAGAAGGGGTCATGAGGAGGAGTATTAATTATAAAAGAACAAGTCCTGGCACTCAAGAACCCAATGAAAATCATTCAACATTGTTACTGAGTCCAAAGCCAAAAAGTGAAAATTTCACACTCCGTCCTAGAATTTTGTTGTGGACAAGGATCATCTGGTCCAACAATACCACTTTACTTAATAAATGGGAAAGACAGGGTTGGTAGGATGAGAGCAGCAGTCAAAGTAGAGTGTATTTCAGGTGCTTGCAAAAAAGTTGGGGTAGGAGGACTTTGTGTACACATGGAATCATCAGCTTGAGAGGATTGCTGAGTTAGAGGATGAAGTTGACGGAACAGAGAACAGGGACTGAATCAAGTCCAGCAAAGAAGGAGTCTGGATCCAGGCAGAATAAAGAATGCTGGACACCAAGAATGGCAGAAATGCAATCATTGTCAAAGCTGGTTGCTGTGCATAGGGGCTCATCACACCATTCTCTCTGGCTTGTGCATGTGTGCAAATTTTATCAACAAATAGAAAAGTATTCAGGGAAGGTTTTGTTGGTGAGAGAGTGGTTAACTGTGGAAGGTTCATGAGGTTGGGAGTTTTGTGAATGTTGGGAATTTCGTGAACATCTTGAACTTTTGTTCAAAACTACTACTTCATGATTGTACAATTCAAAAAATTAACATAGGACCAGAAGCAGAGGGCGCTTCAAGTTTAGTTGGCCCAGATGGTATATGATTGAAGTGACTCAGGAAAGACCCCCAGAAAATATGTGCCTGGCCCTAGACCACCAATCATGGCTGATACAATAAAGATCTCAGCATCCATCTCAACTCCTCTGTAGTTGCCTCTCTGGAAAGCTAGGAACCATGTTTTCCAAGCTTCTTTACCACTTGGTTGAACATGGGATCCAGATTTGGTCAAGCTTTTGCACCTGCACCAATATTGGAGGCAGAGGTGAGCAACAGGACCTGCTGCTGGGTGAGGGGAAGTAGCCTCTTGTGTCAATAGCAAATGTGAAGGAATCCAGCTCTTCTGGGTAGCTGCAGGAAAGCTCTTGGTGTCCAGTTCCTGGTCTTATGGGAGCAAACCCACAAGCAGCATGATTCTGCCCAGTGGTGTGCTGTGCAGCCAAGGTTCCTCTTGGCTATGTTGGTCCTGGGTGTGAGCTTTCCAAGTTGAGTATTTTTTTTCTTCCCTTCCCAAAGATTGAGTTGCCTCCTAATATCTTCAAAATCCTTTCTAACTAATTAGCAAAGGTGATTTTATTTATTTATTTATTTTTTGCCAGTAAGAGACCAGGTACAGATGCTATCCTTGATTCCTATTTATCCTGCATCCCCAAATTCAATTTATTATGAAGACACATTGAGGATATCTTTTCAATCTCTTCACGTCTCTCATTACCCTCTGCTGCTTTCCTGGTTCAGAACCCTACCATGCTCTGTCCACATCCCAGCCACTGCATCCCTTCTACAGCTTTCTGGTGGCTCGCACTGACCCCAGTATCACCTCCAACCCAATTCATTCTCTACACTGACACTACAGCCATCTTTATAACATGGCAATATGCTCATGACATTATCTAGCACAAACTCCCCTCTCACATATATACATCTAGACCTTAGCCATGTGGAATTACTTTCTATTACCAGAGTGTGCAGCTATTCCTTTTATTACTAAGGCTGTGTGCGTGTTGCTCTTTCCACCTAGAAAACTCTTTTCCCCCTTACCAGGCTAGTTTCCATTCATATTTCAGGTCTTAGGTTAAGTGTAATCTCCTCCAGGAGGCATTTCTTGATTTCTCAAGTTCCAGTTAGGTGCTTCTGTAGTATCCCCAGATGTATTGTACTTGCTGTTTATCTGTGTCTCCTGCTAGCCAAAAAGCCTTATGAAGGCCAGAATCTTGTCAGTTTACTTGATAATTATGCCTCCCAAATTGGTACACAGCCTGAAACATTGTGGGTACTCGGTAAACTCTAGTTAAATGAAGAATAATGTCAAATGCAAGAGAAAGGACTAAAGTGTAGAGATTGACCGTCATCCGTGAGTTTGACAACCTAGTGGTCTCTAATGGCTTGATAGGGGCAGTTTCAGAGGAGTAGTGGCAGCAAAAGCTAGGCCCAAGTGGGCAATGAGGAAGTAGAAAGGGGACATGCATTGGGAATCACATCCCTTCTAACTCTGTTGCTGGCCAAAATGTTTCAGTCGGGTCAGCAGGCAGGAAAGGCAATGAAAACACAAAGGTATTATTAGATGCCCGAGACATTTGTATGTAAAAAATGGTGTCCCAAAGAGGGGCAAAGTGACAGTTAACACGCACAGGAAAAGTAAGAGGAGATAAAGATGCTAAGGAACCACTTAGAGCACACTTTTTCATTGGCCACAGGAGGTACAGTGCCTGTGGCCTACGAAATGTTTAACTTTCATTTCTTTTAAAATAAGAGCAAAAATGACTCTAATCATAACATGTCTGTACTAATACATTCAGTCATGATTATGTTTGTCTTTATAATAAAATATGATTTGTAATGTTAATTGCTGAAGGAAGGAGGTCACAGAGACAAAAGTGCCCAGAGCTCAGGGAAGACATCATGCAGCTGTGAGCGACTTTGCTGATTTTACAATCTAGTCCTGCTTGTGAGATTCATTTGGTATGAACTAGGTCACCCTCTTTCTTCTCTCAGCCTCTGGCTCCCACCCTAGCTCTCTCATACTTCCTGGGTCAACCTGGGGTGGGTGACTACATGCTCTGATATCAAGGGCACTGTGGTCTGAAAAGGTCTTGTTAAGAGGCTCTTGACAAAGCTAAAGGTGATATTGTTTTTCATGATTTCTACACAGGTATTGGGTTCAGCCTTTGGGCATGACTGTCTTAGTTTTTGCTCAGGGTAAACACAGTTTAGATGGTACAGATACCATCTTTCTGAAATGGCTGAGGGAGAGAAGACCCAGATAAACTCTGCTAATGTGGCACAGTGTGGGTAACAAGAAGTGCTGACTTTGTTCTATGAGGCAATTCGAAACTACCGTAAATGACTAAAAAGATAAACTAACTTGGGGAAATTAAAAGGGGCCCATGGGCAGTGATTACTTCCCTTTTAAGGAAACTAAGGACCAAATAAACTTATCAGCAAACACTTTAACTTGCAGACTCATTTCCCAGCAAGGTAGTTTTTGTTCCAGATAGAGGTCTCATTTGCTTTAGATAATGCAGAGCATCAAATTGGGTGATTTCTTAATTTTACAGGAATCCCAATGTTTCTTATAAAAGAGATGAAGTTTTTCTGGCTCCTGGTGTACAAGGAGGGCAGAGGTCAAAACAAGGACTTTTATGTCCCAAAGCTTCTCCTTTTGGAAACCGCTTGCCACCAACACATAGCAAAGCCACAGTGTGGGAGATGAAGCTAAAACCATGCATGCTCTACCCCCAGCCCATTCAATGACTGAAGCAAATGCTCTGTCTGATCAGAGAGTCTGCAGGTACAGTTTATATTGGCTCATTAATCCATTCATCCCCTTAAGCCTTTCTCCAAGCCCTACACCTTGGTGATGCAAATGTGAATAAAACTCCATCCCTGTTTGCTTTGCTAACACTTTTCTTCATAGTCCATACATACCACACAATTGCTAATCACCTCTCCCCTCAATCAGACCATAATCTCCATAGGAGCACAGACTTTGCTCTTTTGTTTACTGCTGTGAACACAGAGAACAGAACAGTGACTGGCATCGCTAGATGTTTGTTGCATGATTTTGCTGAATTAATTAATGATATTTTTTCATAATAATTGCTTAATCCTGGACAAACTGCTAAAACTAAAAGACCATGAACTCCATTCAAAGCAGTTTTTATTACTGTTTTCCAAGAATCTGGTTTTGGAATGAAAGATTCCAAGAATCTTTAATAAAACACTTTTCTTTAATAAAAATGCAACATAAATATTTAACAGGGAACTACCAAGTTCTGTATAAACCTCTTAGAAGCTATTCACTTTGCAGATTTGAACTTCACTTGACCTGGCAATTTTTCAAATTTATGTCTTTAGTAATTTTTAAATATAGTATTTGCAAGCTAAATAGTGTAATTCTTCTTTCAGTCATTTAAAATAGTAGTTCCTTGATACCAGGCAAGATCCTTGCCTAGAAAAAATTAATCTGTTTCCAACAATCTTTGCACATGTTCAAAACCTGGTTGGCCTATATTGACATTTCAAAAGAAAATAGACTTGGATTCTAAACCAAATCAAACAACTCTCCAGAAATGAGCCATATGGCTTTGTAAAATAATCTGATAGAAGGAGTTCAGCCTCATTAGAAAGTTGTTACGTGTAAGGATTGTCTCGTGATGCCTGGAATTCCATATTGATGAGTCATTCCTTGGGGTCTGAAAGTCTCTTTAATCTTTCAATTTTATCCTATGAACCTGGGAGGACTGAAATATCCCAATCTGTTATCTGCTAATCATATGCCTTTAGAAACTAGACAAATAAGAATTAATGAAGCAGAGAGATACATGACAATAGGGAGTTCGGGGGTACTGTAAACTGTCAAGTACCTGTGCCGTCCAGTTTCTAGCCAATAGCAACTTTATGCTTTTTATTTAGAAGGATGGTCACTAGCTGGGCAGGAATGGGAGTGGGTTGGCAGAAGAGGAATGGAGAGAAGGGGATGGGGTAATGGTGTTCGAAGCTAACTTTACATAGAAGTTTACATTAAATAAATACAACACAACACCCCTCAAGGAATGAGGATAGAGTCCTGATGGAAATTATATGGGAAGAATAAGAATTAGAGCTGACTTAAGCCCCACCTTGCTGCTCCCTGGATCAAATCCATTGTTGCCCTTTGAAACTTGGGGCCAAGTTTTGTCATAGTGGTTGCTTTCTCTAAAGAAGCTGAGCATCCTGATTTTTACAGGACATGTTTTGGTGGTGGTGGTGATAGTTTAGACTGACTGGTTAGAAAAGGCCTGTTTGATAAGATAATATATGGGTACAGTCTTGAGGAAAGTGAATGAGTGGGTCATAGCACAACAGGGCCAAGAGGCTGTCAGGGAAAGAAAAGGAGTGTGCAGCCTCGCAGCAGAAATGTGCTTGCAAGGCAGTGCATAGGTTATCACCCTGGAATGGAAGGAATGAGGTGAAGAGTGGACACAGATGAGAGCAGAAAAGCAGCAGGTGACAGAGCCTCGAAGAACAGAGATGTCCAGTAATGGCTTTGGTGAGAGCATAACGGGAGAAGTAAGAGGAGCTATCAGAGGGTTTCGAGCTCAAGAGTGGCATGAGCTAACCTGGGTCTTAAAGGGACTACTCTTGCTGATGCTGTGGGGAGAATCATTAATAAAGGAGAAGGAAGAGAACCAGTTAGAAAGCATATTGATTTAGATGAAGTTCAGAGGTGAGTAGAAAACCCAAATGACAGTGGCTTTAAATAGAAGTTAGTTTCTCTCATACTTATAGATTCATATGTCAAAATCCAAAAGTAGATGACAGATCTGTTCATCAAGTCCTCAGGGACCCCAAGACCTTCCAACTCACTGCCATGAGTACAATAGAAAAGAATAAACATAAGGGTGTATCCCTGTGGTCTAAATGGTCATCTTGTACTGAAAAGCAGGATGGAAGAAGAGATAAAGAGAAGCAAGAAAGGATACCTTGGAGCTATCTCTTAAGGAAGATTCTATAGTATTTCAGCTTACCTCCTCTTGGCCACACTAAGCTACAGAAAATGTTAGAAAATATAATCTACATTCTGGAATACCAAGTACCCAGATAAACATTGTATTCACACAGGATATAGGCAGAGAACAAGTAGTTTGTCCACAGGATACTATTGCAGTAATCCAGATGGGAGGTGATGGTCAGGGGGTCATGAGGAGTGGTCAGATTCTGGATATGGTTTGAGGTGGAGGCATGAGGATATGATGAGGCACTGGTTGTAGATGTAAGGAAAAGAGTACCCAAAGGATTATAAATTGTTCTACTATAAAGACACATGCACACACATTTTCATTGTGGCACTGTTTACAATAGCAAAGACTTGGAACCAACCCAAATGCCCATCAACGATAGACCGGATAAAGAAAATGTGGCACATATACACCATGGAGTACTATGCAGCCATAAAAAAGGATGAGTTCATGTCCTTTGTAGGGACATGGATGAAGTTGGAAGCCATCATTCTCAGCAAACTGACACAAGAACAGAAAACCAAACACTGCATATTCTTACTCATAAGTGGGTGTTGAACAATGAGAACACATGGACACAGGGAGGGGAACATCACACACCAGGGCCTGTTGTGGGGTGGGGGGGTTAGGGGAGGGATAGCAGGGGGTAGGGGGATTGGGGGAGGAATAACATTAGGAGAAATACCTAATGTAGATGACAGGGGGATGGATGCAGCAAACCACTGTGACATGTGTATACCTATGTAACAATCCTACATGATCTGTATATGTACCCCAGAACTTAAAATATAATTGACAAAAAAGGAAAAAAAAGAGTACAGCCAGAGATCATGAAGGTTTGGGCTTAAATAAATAAGAAATGGAGCTACCTTTCTGGGGCAGCCATGAGAGTGAAGATAATCAGGAGTTTGATTTTGAGGAATGTTAATTTCAAGATAATGATGAGACACCCAAGTAGAGATATCAAGAAGTCAGTTGAATATGCAAGCCCAGAGTTCAAAGGAGACATCTGGCTTAGAACTAGAAATTTGGGATCCATCTGCATAGATTTGGTATGAAAAACTATAAAATTTGACAAAATCACCTAGAGAATGAGTGTAGATGGGAAAGAATCAACATAAGGAACTGAGCGTGGGGCACTCCAACATTTAAGGGTTGGGAAGATGAGGAGGAGTGACCAGTAAGGAAAGAAAAGAACCAAGAAAGAAGAGTCTCTGAAGAAAAAGTATTTCAAGAAGTGAGGGTTACACTGTGTGAAATACTACTGACAAGTTGAGTAAGCTGAAGATTAATAATTTGCCACTGGATTTGGTAAAATGAGGATCACTGGTGATCTCGATGTAAGTGGTTAAAAAAATTTTTTTTTTTGAAACAAAGTCTCGCTCTGTTGCCCAGGCTGGAGTGCAGTGGCACGAACACAGCTCATTGAAGATTTGACCTCTGGGCCGAAGTGATCCTTCTGCCTCAGCCTTCCCAGTGGCTGGGATCACAGGTGCACACAGTGAAATAGTGAGTATGAAAACCTGCCTGTAGTGGGCTTAAGAGAGAATGAAATTAGAGAAAGGAATACAGTGAATATAGACAGTTATTTTCAGGAATATATGTGTAAAAGCTAGCAACAAAATAGGATGGTAGTTCAAGATAATGCAAAGTCAGTTTTTTTGTTTTGTTTTTTCTTTGTTTTTTTTTTTTTTTTTTTTTTGAAAGATGGGATATATAGCAAGATGTTCTGTGTTTTAAGGGAAAGATCCACCGTAGAGGGAAATTTTGATGATGCTGGAGAGAGGAGAGAATTGTTGGAGTAGGATTCTTAAGTAGATAAGAGGAAATGTGCCCAGTGCACATATGGAGGTTTTGGCTTTAGAAAGGAGCACAGACAATTCACCCAGGAGGGATGGCAAATTACATAGGAACAGATGCAGGGAGGCAGTGGAGGAAGTGTTGGAAACCAATGGAAATTTCCCCGATTGCTTCTTTTTTCTGATTTAAGTAGAATTCAAACTCAGCTGAGAAAGAAGAGGAGTGGGAAGAAATTAGACAGTTGTGGAGAGAAGAGGGAGTATGAAATAGTTGTGTAAGAGGTTGAATGAATGAATAAACTATGGAAATGTAGTGAGATTACTGGGCAGCATTATGGATTTATTTTGCATCAGCAGTCATGAGTTTAAAGTCAAACTAGCCACAGGAAGCTTGTGAGTGTGGGACTAGGTAGAGTTGGATGAAACCGGAGCTGGTGTTTTGCCAGGAAAGTACAACAGGGGAGTGGGGGAAGAGAGGCAAAGAGAGGAGAGGAGAGGATGGGAGAGAAGAGACTGAGTGTATTTATTCAAAGTAGTCATAAAAAGGGACCATGTGATCTAATCTGACCAAGAGCAATGATCAGATTAGACAGTGTAAAGATCTTAGATTCAATAGATCAACTGTAGGCTTCCTTGGAAAAGTTGGCAAATACTGCATAAATAGACATTGTTACTTTTACTGTGATGTATTAGAGTATGCTGAGCTGCAGTTGAAATAAAACCCAAATTCCAGTGGCTTAAAGAACAGAAAGTTATTATAATAGGATTTGGGTTGATGGTAGCTCTCCTCCACAGTATGTGGCATCTAGAAGTTGTACAAAGCTTTGGAACACTAGTCAACCAGTAGAAAGAAAGGACATATTGGGATAAGTATGAGGTTTTTATGGGCCAAGCATAGAAGTGGCATGTGTCACTGCAATCATATTTCACTGAAGAAATACTTAGTCACTTCACTGCAAGGGAGGCTGAGAAATGCAGCTTAGCTCTTTGCCAGGAACAAGGGGAGGATGGATTTTTAGTAGATAGCTAGCAACCTCTATCCCCGTTAGCCCCTTTTGCCACTATTATCCTTTACATAAAACATACATATATATTACTCTGGGGGGAGAAAACCCAGTTCTGTCCACTTAACGAATTTATCTCAAAGTCTAAATTCTCCAAGTGATGCTCTGGCATCTTCTGAAAGTCCAGATACAGTTTCTGAAAGTTCAGCATCCTTTAAATTAAAAGACAAGCTATCTGTGCTCCATTTGCCTATTCAATATATAAAAGTGGACTGGCTAACCACAATAAAACAGCCAAAGAAGTCCCTGGTCCAGAGCAATGATGGAATCCTGTAGGGTAGATATTAGAAAGATCCCCAAGCCCTAGAAGAAAATGTTTTGACAGACCCTGGGTCTATCCTCTGCAAGGAACTTTCTTTCTCATTTTCCTCTGTCTCTTGGCTCTGCCCTCCTGGAGAATCTTTCTGTCCATTAGCCTCCATGGCCCCTTATATGGTGAATATTGAGGAGTATGTTATTAGGAGTTGCACACATTTCAAAGCCTACGTCCTGCTGTTGCATGAGAGTAATTTTACAGATTCAAGCTTGTGGTTTCTTGGGCATTACAGTTTTCTCAAAAAACTCGATAGGTATCTGAACTGCTTGTTTCCAGTCAGTTTCATGTGCTAGTAAATAACCCCCAAATTATTTTCTAGACCTGTTCTAAGGTTTGTCTTCTTGGATCACACTTCACTGGATCTCCACCATCATGGAATCCATATTGAAGTCTAAAATAGCCTGGGTGGCAAGGCAATTTTACTGATACTATCTTTGCCACTGGGCTGGATCTCTCTCTCTCTCTCTCTCTCTCTCTCTCTCTCTCCCTCTCTCTCCCTCTCCCCTCTCTCTCTCTCTCTCTGATCTGCAAATCTTATCTTTTAGTATTTGAGGTATAGAAACCATGAGTTTCTTCAGCCCCAAGAAGCTTTATATTTTTTTTCCAGTTCCACTTTGGCTGGCAAATGAGCCTATTCTTGCTTCAGTTTATCTGTTTCTTGTAGTGCCTAAAAACAACAAATAGCAGTAGACATACACTAATATTCCTGCTCTTTTCAGCTGCTTTCCCTAAAGCCACAGACTCAATACGTTCTTGGTCTACCTTCCAAGTTATCATGGATGATAATTTTTTAAGTATTTCATCCACAGATAATATGGGGCTTTTGCTTTCTAGCCTCTCATAACCATTTTATTCCTGCCTTCAGTCTGAATGCTAAGCGAATGCCTTGCATTTTAGATGTTTGTTATGGTGCTTACTTTTAGGTACTAATTCTGATAGGAAATAAAGAAGATTGCAAACACAGGAACCCATCACATCCAGTAGCTTACACAAAAATATGCTCTTCTTTCAAGGAGGAGGTTTAATCAGCAGCAACAGTGATATTTCAGGGATATTTCAGGGATTCAGGTGTGCTAGTGAGTATGCCATTTTCAACGCCTGGCTGCTAACATTGCCTCCTGGTCATCATTCCAGTCAGCCAGGAAAGAGCATGGAGGAGCATGAGTGGGAAGTTTTAATGGGCTAGGCCTGGAAGTGGCGCATTTTATTTCTGTTCACATTCCATTGGTGAGAACTTAGTCACATAGAATAATTTGCAAGGGAAATAGGAAAACCTACTCCAGCCATGGGTCCAGGAAGGAAGAAACAGTGGATGTTGCATCCAGCTCTTGGTTTCTACCACACACAATAATAAAGGGTGAGAACAAATTAAGGGCATCAATTTTTCCTATAGGATGGCTTAATATCTCTGAAGTGTCATTATCATATTAGAAGAATCAGAGGAGGTTATAAGACTTACAGATGGAGACAAGGGCTAAATGAAAGGAATTTTTAAAAAGTCAATGACTGGTATCAGTTATAAGTGCTCAAGAAAGAGAAAAATTAGGATTTGATTTGATTTGCATCAGTAGGGGAAAATGGGGGACAACTGTCTTTTGAAGGTTGTTGGAGTTTTCCATTTTTAGAAGCTGAGATTTACTTTGTTTTGAGAAAACTCTATTTTAAGATTTGAGAGAAAAAAAAGTCCCAATAGGAAACTTATTTTAAAGAAGAAAACAGTGCACCATTTATCTTAATACATATTTCAGAATAAAAAGGTAATACCATAGTCATGACATAAATTAAGATCAGTTTTAACCGAAGTACACTTTTGAATAAAGAAATTATTTTTCCTTAAATATATAATTGGACTCAAATGATAGCATACCTCATGTACTGTTATTTATATTGAATAGTCCAGACTGCGGTTCTTTTTCTGAGGTCCTGAGGTCAGATTATACCCTGTGAATGAAGATGGGAGTTTTCATGAAAGGAAATGGATGTTCCCACTCTCAGTCATTCTTGGGTAGAGGCAAATGAATGGGCTGTATTCTTGGGAAGGGGCAGACTTCCCCTCTTCCTGATGTGAAAGAGTGGGAGAAGTAAGGTTAAGAGGCTTAGGGATTTTGCTGTGTGGGATTTGAACTATTATTTCTTTCATAGAACACAGCAGGAACTAGATGCAAATGCCAAGATTAAATTTTGGCTTGTGATCCCCCAAAGAAATTACTTTTAGTAGCACTTAGTAATGTTTTGAATATTATTTCCTGAGCATCCAATGAAGATTGTGTAGAAAACCTCTTTTATTATGAAATGAAACACAGATACAGAAAATTCCATGATATAAAATTATACTTTAATAAATTATTATAGAACAAGTACTCATATAAATTCCACCAGGTCAAGAAATAGAATTTCATGAGCTACCCAAGAAGCCCTCCATATTCTTGGTTCTTCTTCATAAAATAAACCACTGTCTTCATTATTTATTGTAATCACTTCCCTTTTTAAAGAAATAGTTTTATCACCCAATTGTGCATTCATAAATGCTATGGTTTAATGTGGTCTCTTTTAAAAATTTGTCTTGTGTCTTTTCATCTAAAATTTCACCCCATGATCCTTTTATTCTTTGTATTCACTGAAGAGTTTTTTTGACCTGTAGAGAATCTCATGATCTGAGTTTTGCTGATTATATCATTACGGTGTAGTTAACATGTTCATCTGCCCTCTGTATTTCCTGTAAATTGGTAGTGTGATCAGATTCAGATTTGTTTGTGTATTTTGACAAGACCATAGGTGATTGTGTTCTTTCATCAGGAGGCACAGACTATTCAGTTGCCTCTCTTTTTGTTAGCGGCTATTGCTGCTCAAGGCTTAGATGTACGAATTGAATAGGAGCTGCAAAGTGGAGATCTCATTTCTTCTTAATTTATTAACTGGAATCTTTCTGTGAAAAGTCACTTCTCAACTATTATTTGATTACTGAGATAAAATTCATATAGAAAAGACAGGATAAATGCTTAATTCATTCCCCTTTGTTAGTTTTAAAGATAGTGAATTGTTTTCCCAAATCCTTCCTCATATATGGCCAATTATTTTTAAGGATCACTATAATAATGGATTTAAATATATTATATATGTAACAATCCATTGCAGTTAATATTTTCAGGAAAACTCAAATTACCCATTTTTGGCCACAGGGAATCACTTCAGACTGATTCCTTTTGACACGATGCTTATAGTATGAAAACACATTTCAGGATGATCCTGTGTATTTTCCTGCCACTGTCCTGAAATTAGTCATATCTCCAAGAAGCCCTCATTTAAAGGACTATACTGGATGGTAGGGATGTTTCATGTTTCTGGATTGAGTTCTTGTTTCCAGAGATGTCCAGCTGACAGGTGTAAGGCCAGTCCAATTTCCCTCGCATCCAGATTGTGATCTTGAAGTGACGGTGTCTTGGATTCAAATGGATACATAAGTACTGATATGGTTTGGATATGTGTCCCTGCCCAAGGCAAATGTTCAGTTTTAATCCCCAGATCCCCTGTGTTGGATATAGGACCTGGTGGGAGGTGATTGGATCGTGGGGGCACTTTCTCGTGAAAGGTTTAGCATCATCTCCTTGGCACTTTACTCACGATAGTGAATAAATTTTCATGAGATCTGGTTGTTTAAAAGTATGCAGCACCTTCCCCACCATCACACTCTGTTTGCTTCTGCTCCTACGATGTGAGACACCTTGATCCCTCTTTGCCTTCTGCTATGATTGTAAGTTTCCTGAAGCAGAAGTTGCTAAGCTTCCTGTATAGTCTGCAGTGCTGTGAGCCAATGACACCTCTTTTCTTTATATATTACTCAGTCTCAGGTATTTCTTTATAGCAGTATGAGAATGGACTAATACAGAAAATTGGTACAGAGGAGTGGGGCATTGCTATAAAGATATCTGAAAATGGGAAAGGAGCTGTGGAACTGGGTAGTGAGCAGAGATTGGAAGAATTTGGAGGGCTCAGAAGAAGACAAGACAATGAAGGAAATTTTCAAACTTCCTAGAGGCTGGTTGAATGGTTAGGAATGAAATGCTGATAGTGATATGGATAGTGAAGGCCAGGATAAGGATATCTCAGATGGAAATGAGGAACTTTATTGGCAACTGGAGTAAAGGTCACCTTTGCTATGCCTTAGCAGAGATTGGCTGCATTGTACTCCTGCCCTAGGGATCAATGGAACTTTGAACTTGAGAATGATGACTTAGAGTATCTGGTGGAAGAAATTTCTAAGCAGCAAAGCATTCAATAAGTGGCTGGCTGCTTCCAACTGCCTATCTCATATGCATGAACAAAGAAATGACATAAAACTTGAACATATGTTTAAAAGGGGAGCAGAGCATACAAGTTTGGAAAACTTGCAGACTGGCCATGTGGTAGAAAAGCAAAGCTTGTTTTCAGGAGAGGAATTCAAGCAGGCTGCAGAAATTTGCATAAGTAAAAGAAACTAAATGCTAATAGCCAAGACAATGGGGAAACGCCTGAACACATTTCAGAGAACTTTATGGCAGTCTCTCCCATCACAGACCCTAAGGCCTAGGAGGAGAGCATAGTTTTGTGGGCCAGGCCCAGGGCCTCACTGCTCTGTGCAGCCTCCAGATACTATTCCCTGCATTCCAGCCACTCAAGCTCCCACGATGGCTAAAAGGGGCCCAGGGGCAGCAATGGGCACTGCTTCAGAGAGTGCAAGCCATAAGGCTTGGTGGATTTCATATGGTGTTAAGTCTGCAGGTACACAGAATGCAAGAGCTGAGTTTTGGGAGCATCTGCCCAGATTTCAGAGGATGTATGGAAGAGCTTGGATGTTCAGGCAAAAGCCTGCTGCAGGTGCAGAGCCCTCATGGAGAACCTCTATTAGGGCAGTGCAGAGGGGAAATGTGGAGTTGGAGCCCCTATATTGAGTCCCACTGAGGCACTGCCTAGTGGGGCTGTGAGAAGAGGGCTGCCATATCCCAGACCCCAGAATGATAGATCCACTGGCAGCTTGCAACCTCAGCCTGGAAAAGCCATAGGTACTTAACACCAGCCTGTGAGAGCAGCTGTGGAGGCTGAACTTTGCAAAGCCACAGGAGTGGAGAGGCCCAAGGCCTTGGGAGCCCACCCCTCATGCCAGTGTGCCCTAGATGTGAGACATGGAGTTAAAGGAGATTATCTGGGGGTTTAAGATTTAATGATTGCCCTGCTGAGTTTCGGACTTACATGGGGCCTGTAACCCCTTTCTTTTGGCCAACTTCTCCCTTTTGGAATGGGAGTATTTATTCAATTTCTATACTTACATTGTATCTTGGGAGCAACTAACTTGCTTTTGATTTTACAGGCTCATAGGTGGAAGGGACTTCCCTTGTCTCAGATGAGACTTTGGACTTTGGATTTTTGAGTTAATGCTGGAATGAGTTAAGGCTTTGGGGATTACTGGGAAGGTATGATTGTATTTTTCGATATTGGAAGGACATGAGATTTGGGAGGGGCCGGAACTAGAATGATATGGTTTGCATGTATGTCTTCACCCAAATCTCATGTTCAGTTGCTAACCCTGTTATTGGAGGTGGGGCCTCGTGAGAGGTGATTGGATCATGGGTGGTTTCTCATGAATGGTTTAGCACCATCCCCTTGGGACTGTTCTCATAATAGTGAATGAATTCTCACAAGATCTGATTGTTTTAAAGTGTGCAGCACCCCCATCAACTCTTTCTTGCTCTTGCAACCACAATGTGAGGCACCTCACTTCCACTTCACTTTCCACCATGATTGTGAGTTTCCTGAGGCTTTCCCAGAAGCAGAAGCCACTATGCTTCCTGTACAGCCTGCAGAATCATAAGCCAATTAAACCTCTTTCTTTATAAATTACTCAGTTTCTAGTATTTTTTATAGCAGTGCAAAAAGGGACTAATACATATGCATATATATTCATAAATATAAATTTAAATGATAAACGTATCCAATTCAACTTTAGAAAAACTTAACCTCTTCTAGCTTAATGTGTAGATTCTTTTCTTTCATATTAAGAATTGTGGTTTTTCAAGAAAACAGTGTATGATAAAATTAGAATAGGACATAATCACTTGTTTGTTTTATCCTCCATTACATATACAATGATTATTTCACAATACTGATATGACTACTAACCCACCATAAGATAAGTGAAAACAATTTAAAAATTATGTTTATGCTCTTCCCAACTTTTTCCATTTTTTAGTTATACTGTAACTATATTGCCATAGTGTATAACTATTACACACCATAATCTTGCCTTTCAAACTTTCATTTTGACTTCATTCTATAGGTAGTTATATATTGAATGCTCACTATCAGTATTCATGTTAATGACTGTTTACATGTCGAATGTCCAAAATTTGTTCTCTAGTGGATTCTTCAGAAAAGGTGTAAGGGAAAAATATTCTCTGAATTCTCAGCTGTTGATAATAGCTTGTCTACAGCTTTTAATCTAATCTTGAAAGTCAGTTTGGCTGGGTATAAAAACGTTGAGTCACATTCTTTTTTCCTTCAATATTTTAAATGTATCACTTAGTTATCTTCTGGTATAGAATGTTGTGCTTGAAAAATCTGATGACAGTCATTTTTCTTTCCATTAGAAGTCTACTTGATCATCTTCTTTTGATGCTCATTGTTGAGTTTTGTTAAATACAAGAGCCTATTCTTAGTTCTACCTTAGGAGTTATGAAAGAGGATCATGTCCAAACTTGGAGGGAATCTGAGAAGTATATGAAATGCATTATGAGATGGTGAGAGGGGTCTACTACCTGGCTTTGTAAAAGCAGTGGTCCAGAGCATGGGTTGCAGGGGCAAGTGAAAGACATGACCAGCAGAGAGTTCATTTATATACACACATTCCTTGGGAATTCTAAAAAATACATTGGGAAACCCTGAAGAAATGTAAATTTCTGATAGTTCATGTAGTAGGCCTAGCAATTCTTATATTTTGAATACAAAAGGAAATAAAACATTTTTCTGTTATAGGCTGCCATGTCTGGTAATATGCT
This sequence comes from Ateles fusciceps, assembly GCA_036589455.1. NCBI lineage: Eukaryota > Metazoa > Chordata > Mammalia > Primates > Atelidae > Ateles > Ateles fusciceps. The sequence continues at coordinate 3,410,988 of JAZHEH010000564.1, read as the reverse complement.
GGGCACATTAGAAAGAGGTTACAAATGTGACTGGAAATGAATGCAAATATGCCTTCTATACCAGTATTGATTAGCTAGAATATATAATAAAATAGAGGCCTCATCAACAGTAGCAACCAAAAAAATTTTTTCTTAAAGAAATAATCCAAAAAGAAAGAAATAATTGCAGGTTTCTGATCCTAGAAATCTAGTAAACCAAGTTAATACAAAGGCTAGCATAACATGTAGAAATGCAGGATACAATCTATAATATATAGCAATTTTTAAAAACATCCTTGCTGAATTCACATAAAAGAAATCCTACATATATAAAAAATAAATAAGGAATGGAAAAACAGAACAATAGGTCCAGATGGTGTTATAAACAAGATCTAACAATTCTTCAAAGAACAAGTAATTCTCCTGTTATACAAACTGGTTCAATAAATAGAAAAAGAGGGAAAAATCTCCGTCTTATTTTATGCCATATAATCTCTATACCTGTGGTGAAAGCATTTGGTAAAACCAACCACAAATTCGTAATAGAAACTTATAACAAATTTCTTTAGCCAGAGAAAGGAGATCACTAAAAAACTAGGAACAAATATCATACTTAATAGTGAGAACCAACAAGGATGTCTACCTTGCCAATTTCATTCAGTGCTATTATTCTGGAAGTTCTAGTTGGCATAATAATATATGCAAACAGATAAAAGTTAAAGAGTTATGTGAAGAAAATCAAATTTTTATTATCTGCAAGTAAAAGTAGTACATAAAAGTCTAAGCAAAGTTAAAGAAAAATGACTAGAATTAATAAGAGACTTCATCAAAGTTGCTAGATATTAGATTACCTTACGAAAATGTATTAATTCCTCTATACCTCCAATGAACAATTAAAGGATAATTTTTTAAAATACCATTTACAGTATGAAAAATCTATTAGTGATCCAGAAGTAAATCTAATAGAGAGGACTAAGATCTTTATGGAGAAAATTATAAGTTCTTACTGAAGGGCACAAAAAAATTTACACAAAATAAAAACATGCTAACTTCCTGGATGGAAAGTCAAAAATATGTAAAAGCTCCCAAAGTTTATCTATTAAGTTTAATGAAATTCCAATTTAAATCAACAGAGTTTCTTCACAGAACTTGATAAACTTATTCTAACATTCCAATGGAAGTGTGAAGGACCAAGAATAACAAAGAAAATATTGAAGAAAAATATTCATAAGGGAAGGAGGACTTTCTTTGTCAGATACAGGGATTTATTATAACACTATTTAGTATTAACACGGTGTGGTTATGGTTCAGAAATAGATACAAAATACCAATAAAAGAGAATAGAAAGTGTAGATACAGACTTAGGTACATACCAGAATAAAGAAATATTAGGAAAGTGTTATTGCATAGAGAAGAGAGAGTGGTTATGCAATAAATAAATGGTTCAAAATCTTTGGCTTCCCATATGGAAAAATATAAAAATAATAAATTGGATCATATAAACAAATAAATGCAATTGTTACCCACAGCACTTGCTAAAATAAATTTCAGACAGTGCTCTGAGTGGCTATCATAGGCTCTCCAACCTATGGAAGTGGCATGCCCATCACTTACATGAATATGATTGACATGAGGAAATAGGAGAAAGACAGTCCCTGGCTGGAGGACCAATGTTTACTCTGATACAAAAAGAAGCAAGGTGTGGATGAGGAGGCTGACATAACTGAAGCTTGGAGAATGGGGTGTGTGGCCACAGTTGAGATGTGAAAAGTTCTAGTAGGCCATGTTGAATTTGGAATCTGTCCTAAGAGCAAATAGAAGCCAGAAGAGTTTTCAGTGGGACAAGCACTGATTTGATTTTTAAAAGATCCCTCTAGCTGCTATGTAAAGGTTGAATAAGAAGGTCAGGAGTGGATATGGAAAGACCTATCAGTTGTCCAGAGACTTAGACTCTGGAGGTGGTTATGGCATTATGAGAGTTAGACATTTTAGAAGAATGGACCTAAAATGGGACATGGTTACCTGAGAAGAAACATATCCCTCTGTACCTATGGGAACTGGCTCCAGGACTCCCCGAAGATAACAAAATCTGTGGATGCCCAAGTCCCTGGTATATAATGATGCAATATTTGCCTATAACCTATGCGTATCCTCCTGTATACTTTAAATTGTCATTAAGGTTACTTATAACGCCTGTTACAATGTAAATGCTTGTAAGTAGTTGTTATACTGTATTTTTTGGGCAATAATGACAAGAAAAAAGTTGCATATGTTCAGCACAGGGGCAACCATCCATTTCTTTTTAAAATATTTTTGATCTGAAGTTCTTTGAATTCTTGGATGCAAAACCCACAGATACGGAGGGTCAATTGTATTTTGTTGCAATTCTTCCCCAATTCCAGACAGGAAGGCTAAAGCCCCAAATGAAGGGGAACTTTCAAAGGTTGCAAAAGTCAACAAAAATTTTATGTTGGGGAGAACTGTAACAAAAGATCAAGTAAAGGATCAAGTAATGGGTAGACCTTACACTTGGGTGGAAAGATGGAGAGAATACCAGAATAACAGGAGAGTTTCATTCAAATTATATATATTCTGGACATGCCAGACCTCCAATTCAGACAACAAAAATTCTCCTGGGGAAACATTAGATGGATTATTGAGAATTTAGTATCACAGCCACAGCATATGCTTATTACTTCTATGAAAAGGCATACTGACCATTCCTAGGGAATGGTAGAATGCATTTATAGACTGAGCTCTTTGCAATTGCCAGAAAAATATTTGCTTCAGGTATATACCAGAAGATTTGATCTCCAGTGATCCATAAGAAAGTAAAGGGCAAAAGGAAAGAAGGTAGTAAAACTCTAAGTCAGGGACAGCTGCAAGACTACTAGAGAGGGCTGAGCAGGCATGAAGGGCCACAGTCCTGGCCACCGTGGCCGACTGCACGAATATCGTGGCTAGACATGCAAGTTAATATCACTAGCAATCTCGTTTGGAAATGCAGGACCTGGACCTGTCACTATTTTCCCAGCATCCCGTAACTCCAGGGAATTTGGGTGGAGTAAGGGAGGTTGCCATAAGAATGACTGATGCATCAAAAACTTACAGGGTGGGAAAACCTTCTCAAAAGAAGCACTGTGCTATCCCTACTCCTAGCCCCACTGAGTATTAAACTTCTATAGCCTCTTTCCTAGAAAGGGCCCTATTTGCAGGTTTGGAGTTATCCAAGATTTTTTATAGTAACTTTAAAATAGCTTACATTCATTATTGTGTAGTTATTGTATCCAGGTACGAATAGATTTGATCTGGGAGAGACCATCAGGACCATCTAAACCTCATTTTACAGATAAGAAAACTAAGAATTTGGCCAAGGTCACATAGCATGAGTGTAGTGTGATATCTTTGGGACTAAAATTCAGGTCACCTGCCTCCCACCTCATTACTGCATCCATAATACACTTCTATTCAGTCAAGTTACCCTGACCCAGTAGCACACTCTATTTCTAACCTCTGGCTGTGAAATGCCAACTGCTTTTCAGTCTGCATTAAACTTATGAAACCACATCATGAATGTACCATTGGAGAAATACAACAAGATGAATTATTAACTTTCAGGCTCCCTATTTTCTTCATATATATTACTCCAACTCTCCACAGGGAATCTGAGTTTCAAGGGGTGAGTGAAATAAATCCTGCATAGCCATTACCTCGTGTTAACAATGGCTTGGGGATAAACATCCATGGATCACAGGATGCCTCTAGCAGGGGCAGCGACTTGGTTTTCTCAAGGCTTGTTTCTAGAAATGGATATGGAAAGGTAAAACAACTTACTCTTGTTCATTTTTGATCAAAAGAGTGGGCAAATGTAAAATGTATCAGTATATGTTCTTATATATTTGTGTCTCCTGGTTGTTTATTGCAAAACATTCTACGTGGCGCCAGTCATTCATAAATAGACTTGCAGTAGTGTTTCCCAAAGTGACTTTTAGGGATTTCTGGTTCTTTGAGATATTTCATGAGAGCATGCAGAGAAAGCTGCAGTCTATATCCTGCCTCTAGAAACATCACCTTTCTCATTAGCAAATTAAAGGCCTTGGAAGTCCTTTCATTTAGCCCATTTCCCAAACTTCTTTGACCATGGAACCCATGTCGATTTTTTTTTCATGTGCCCTCTTTAGAATTCGGGTTCCACGGAACACCCTTGGAAAGTCCTGGCTTATCCACCCTGGAGAGGGATTTTTGGTCACAATGGCTCTCTTATAGAACCTCATAAATGCGGTTCTAGCTGTGAGCCTGTCACCAAGGTAACCATTGACATCAGCAAATTCTCTTTTGTCACAATGTGATGGTATCTTTCAACTTCCCCCTACTCCTGAATGTCTAAAGAACTCTCAGTGCATATTTGCCATCACCATGGTTGAGACCCAGACCTCTGCAGAGACAGTCTTGATCCTCCAGCTCCTGTTTCACACTCCCCATGTCACCCTCAGCACTGAAATCCTTACCCCAAGCACTGGGAATTCAGGCCATGGAAAATTTGGAGGCTCACAGCAGGTTGCTTTGCCCTTTTTTTCCCTAGCCCCTTTTTGGCATTTTCTCCTGGGTCTCTCAAAGGCCATCTAATTCCTCTCTTTGTCATATGTATAGATTTTGAGAACTACTTTGTTTCCTACGCATGCCCCTCAGAGGACTTACTCTTTACCCCCAGCAGCTTATCAAAGTATGTCTGTCAAACTAGTGACTGCTCCTCCAAGAAGAATTCTGATTACATTTTCAATGTCGTTGTTATGGAAGCTATATCTACATAAAGTGGGAAGATGCCAGTAAGGGTTCTTGTTCCATGAATGTAAGCTCCCCTTTTATCTCTGTGTTGGTCTAGAAATGTGGTAATCAACCCTGGTTGCAATAACAATCTTGTGAGCAACCTTCAAAGTACAGATATCTGGACCCTAATTTTTGAGATTCTGATTTAAATGGTGGAGTCCATGCATCAATTTTTCTTAAGCACAAAGCTATTCCATTGTGTGCATATCAGAGTGCAATATCACTGATTGAGAACATGGAGTCAATGGAAGTAGAAAATGCTATTCATTATCAAATCATTATAAAGATGAAACAACTATTCCCCTGATAATACACCTCATCACCCAAGTACCTACTCAGCTATTCTGATCACCCACAGCTCTTCAGATATAGCTTTTCTTCCAGATGCTCAGAAAAGTGTGATATCCTAGTAATTTATTCCTGCTCCTGCCCATTGATCTCCAAGCTTGTGAGAATGGGAAAATGAGGAATCTGTAGGCGTTTTACTGATAGATGTCTTGGTATGATGTTACACTTAAAATTTACAGCTGGGGGATGGATTTTCAGCCAGCTGCCATGTGCCTAGTCCAAGGCATTGGTGACTGCCTTGCTACTTGCAGACAGTTGGTGTAATTTGCCCAACTCAGAGGTGTGGGGAGGCAGAGTCTATCAGAGATTGTTAACAAAGGTAGCTGCAGTAATACCCAAAGTGAGGTGCTGAACAGGAGTGATAGGGGTCAAGGCAGCTCAGTGAGACAAGAGGGCAAGCAGTCCCACATCTTGTCCCTAACTCACTGCTCGGAACTGCCATCCCATCTTCCCACTTCTGCCTCAGGAGCATGTCATCCTTCAAGATTCAGGACAAACGTCGCTTCTTGATTGAAGCCTTCTCTCCCTCCTTGGTGTCTCCGTACACTCTGCTTAGACTTCACATGATATCATGTGTTTTCCTGCTAGAATCTGAACTCCCCCAAGAGCAGCAACCCATGTCTTAACTCTCTTTTCATCAACAGAGCCCAATATAATGCCTGGCACAGAGGGAGCCTCAATAAATATATCTATGATACAAATTTTCTAATCAAATGTCTATGGTATCTATTGTCTATTTCAGAATGAGTTCAAGAAATTACAAGTCTAGATGATTCACTTAACAGAATGGCATTACCACATTATTGGTACGCACAGACAATAAACCTCAAGCTCTGCTTTGACGATACAACAACTCTAAGTCTTATCTCACTTGGAAATGGGGGAAAATGATGACCAAACTGAAGGCCACTAAAAACACGGTAGGGAAGAGAAGCAGGTACAAAGTCATTTTGTTTAATCAGAACGAAGATGAACTCTCTTTATCCATAAAGATATTTCAGTGCCTTCTCATCCCCTGAAAATGTTAAGCATTTTCTTAAAAAGAGATTTCTGCTGTTTCCAGCACGTGCCCAGGGTTCTGGGAATCAACTAACCCTGTTGCTTCCCCTGCTTGCCTGTGCTGGAAATCTCAGAGGAGCTCAGGAAATCTAGGCCTTTGCTCACTTGTTTTCAGGAGGCATGAGGCATCCCCATCTGGAGGCTGCTGAGAGTTAACTCCTCTTGAAAACTTGAGCTAGATAAATTCACTATGTTTTCTTACCAGATGTAATGCTGACACCCAGAGATGCTAAGCCCAAATCCCCTCAGAAGTCAGGCAGGGAAGGAGAATACATGGAGTAACACTGTCATCATTGGTAGGAACTGTGGCAAGTGAGGAAAAGGCATGCTCTGTCTAAAGATATTTAAATTCAGAATTTTTCTGGAAGTTGAGCCTGCCAAACAAAATACATCTCTAGCCTAATTTATTCAGAACTCCTAAGTTTTCAATTTGCATATGGCCACTTGGCTTCCTCTGCGTTCCTACCCCATACCTCTCTGTAATTTTTTCCCCTCTGACCCGGGAATAACTGGGAGTGAGGTGCAGGCAGAAGATGTGGCACTAGGATATGTTGTACCTGAATGTTTTGAGGGCAATGATAATTATGCGAATTTTTGAGGGGAATGTTTCTTAACTGCATTGAAAGACTTGGCACAAGAAAATGAGAAGCTCATGATGGCTAACTGCCAAGTAAAAACACTCTTAAAGAGTCAGAGTGTTCTATGACAGCTTTGAAGGAGACTCTTACTTCCTGCAGACTGCTGAAAAGCAGGCCCAGCATCTAGTGTTCAGTGTAGCAGAGCTGCACAGGTGCCTCAAGGCATAGTCTCAACAGATCTCATCTGTCAGAGTTAATGCCCTAATGGGAAAAGAGTGGGACCCGTAACTTGGATTAGGGATATTTGGATAGGGTAAATTATCCTGAGAATTCTGAACTCTGAGATGTCCCTGAACTCCCCCAGGAGAGCAGAAGCAACTGATTCCAACTTGCCTGAGGAGAACAGTCTCCCCCTTTCCTGGAGGCAACGAAATGACACCACTTAAGGCAGGTGCTTTGCAATATGGCGTTAGTTCTCTTCCAGAGCCAATTCTCACTAGTGCCAGGCCAATGACTAGAGTCAACTGTCAGCACAGTCTGATCAGGGAAGTACAACCTCTGCTCTAGGAGGAATAGTCTATACTGAGAAGGATTTGCAGGACCTGGAACACGTGTGGAAGGAGAACTAGAGGGCATTGGCCTGGAGTGGGAAGACAGATACAAGGCTGCATAGGGAGCATTTTCGACAAGGGAGAGCTCATTCATGACTTAGATTTCAATGCTTTGGAAACATCTTAAGATGATTCTGAAAATCTGTTTGGATAGATCCTTAAAGCTTGTACAGGATGACGGCCTTCAGTAAATTAGGTAGAGCTACTAGGGCTTTCTTGATGTATAGTATTGAAGAAAGGATCAGAAGATCATAAAGATGGGGCCGTAGAGTTAATTTATTATATAAGATCTAAAAACCTATCACCTGGCTGTGTTCACTGAGAGAACACAGAATATACTCGATTAACCAATAATAATAATAATAAGGAATGCAAGGGTCAGAGGGTACTGACAATTGTTTAGAAGTTTAACAGAAATTGTCTTTGTGAAAAGGGCTGATGGTTGGAGATGCTGCCATAAAATTGGGCTGTATATGATCAGTGGGGATGACAGGATTTCAGAGTGGCAGAGCTTGGGATTCTGATAGTTGAATTATCAGAGACATGTGGACATAATGTCTGTAATGAGCAGCAAAGTCAGGCTGTCAATCAAAATGCCTTAATGGGGATCTTTGGTGTTGACTAAAGACCATGGTCTTCTTAGATGTGAGATAGTTAGACTGCTGACAAGGATTGCTGACTTGCACTATTTTATTTAAAAAATTTGAGAACTACAGGACAGAAGTGTAACATTGGTCGCTACAATGAAATCTGCAGTCCTCCTTCTTGTTTAAAAATTTAAGTAAATTTTTAGGCCTAGAACCCAATAATTGAAAGGAGGCTGAGTTTCCTTAAGGAATAACATTGCAATGCTATGGCAAATATATATATATATATATATATATATATATACACACACACACACACATATATACATATATGAAATATTCCTTATAATTCTTCCCCAAAGGGACCTGTGTCCATTGACAGACTATTGTACACTGGGGAAAGGAAGTATACATATTTGTTTTTGAGCACTGTTAAACATGGGATCTGAGCTTTCTGATGCTAATAGCCTCCAAACTTCATCATAGAATTCCAGTTAGAGTAGATATATGGAAGCTAGGTGATAAATTAAATGTTAGCTCAAGTTTATCTCAGTTATTTTCCTAGTCTCCAAGCACACAGTTATTTTGAGCATCTGGCAGAATCCTCCCATTGTTTCTCCAACTTGTAGATTAAGGGCCATTATGCAAAGACTATGTGGAAACCCCTGAAATTTCTGCAATTCCTTCTGCTCTTATACATATACACCTGCACACACACACACACACACACACACACACCCCTACCTATGTACACATTCATGCCCTATATGGTGAGAAGCAATCTGCATCCCGAAAGGAATCACACAGATTTTCACTACCATTAAAGATTTAAAGGATGAAGGTGTGGTGTTCTCATCATAGCCTTATTGAGTTGGTTTATCTGTATCCTGAAAAAAACATATGGGTCATGGCAGACAAAATGTGGTACCTTTAAAGAAAGAGATCAACACAGTCTTTGGCATTGTGTATGCAGCTACTAATATGGAAAACACTTTTTTTTTAAGTCAGGGGTAGGCAAACCATAGCTCATAGGCCAAATATGACCACAGACTACAAAAGCAGAGTTGAATAATTAAAACAGAACCATGCGGCTAAAAATATTTATTGTATGACCCTTTACAAAAAATGTTTGTTGACTAGATTTCCATTGGCAAAAATGATTAAAAGAAATTTGTCTTTACATTTAGAGGGACAACTCTGCATACTCACTGTTTCACTGTTTTGTTAACTCTCTCTCCTGTTCCCTGTCATAATATAATAGGTAGGGATTTCCATCATCTTGACCTTCTGCAAAACCTCACAGTATCAGACTTGTCTGCTGTATTGATGATGCCATGTTTATTGGAAATGTTACTACCCTAGGTGACCCAGTAAGATACATGCATATCAGAGCGTAAGAGGTAAACCCAATGAATATTTAGGTTCCCATGATATTGGTCAACTTAGAAGATATCCAGCAACCCCAGAATATACTAGGACATTCTTCCAAAGAAATAAACACATTGCTCTACTTGCAACTCTTACCACTAAGATAGAGGTACAGTGCTTGATGAGCCTGTTTGAATTTTGGTGGAAGAGCAGACTGCATTTAAAAGTACTGCTTTGGTCTATATTCTGGGAGATACAGAAGTTTTGCCTGGGCCAAAGTTAACAGAAGGCTCTGCAGGAGCCTTCTGCAGAGCCAGACTATTGGACCACCAAACTCAATAGATCTAATTGTGATAGAGCGCTCCATGATGACGGAACTATAGGAAATGAGAATCTCCTTCAAAGTTGACAAAGACTTATCTGGCTTTTGTAGACTGCCATTTCTTTTGCAGCTCCTGGCATGCTACTGGATATTTGTAGAGATTGAATGCCTGATTATAATATCACAAGACACCAAGTGTGAGCTGTTTCTAAGTCCGTTTAGTGTTGCTATAAAGGAATACCTGAGGCTGAGTAATTTATAAAGAAAAGAAGTTTATTTAGCTCACTGTTCTGCAGACTGTACAAGAAGCATGGTGCCAGCTTCTGTTTCTGCAGAAGGGCCCAGGTTACTTCCACTTATGGTGGAAGGCTAAAGGGAGCCAGCATGTGTAGAGATCACATGGCAAGAGAGGAAATAAGAGAGAGAGAGAAAAGACCGAGAGAGAGACACAGAGAGAGAGAGAGAGAGAGAGAGAGAGAGAGAGAGACAGAGGAGGTGCCAGATTCTAACAACCAGCTCTCATAGAAACCAAAAGAGCAAGAATTCACTCACTGCTGACAAGAATGGTACCAAGCTATTCATGTGGGATCCACTCCTTATAATCCAAACACCTCCCATTTGGGCCCACCTCCAACATTTTAAATCAGATTTCAAGATGAGATTTGATAGAAGCAGATATCTGAACTAGGGCAAGCTGTGTATTATTAGATGCACTAAATCATAGATTGGGTTAGCACAGCAGCAATCCATTGTATTATGGAATGCTGTGTCTGGAAATGGGCCTAGAGACAGGTCTAAAAGGCAAGAGTAAATTGCATGAAGAGTGGCACAAATTTGCATGTCATCTGCTTCTATTGCTCTGATAACTTTTATCTCATCTTTCACTTATGGTTTATAGGGGATTTCCTATGACCAACTGATAGAGAGATTGAAAAAAACCTCAGGCCTGGCTCACAAGTGTGTCAACAGATGCTAGTCAAAAATACACTGCTGACATATTATAGATCCACTTAGTGGTATCTCTAAAGAGCAGTGGTAAAAGTAAATTAGCCAGCAGGAAAATGGTGATCAGTAAATTTGATCATCCACTTTGCATGAATGAACTTGTGGGGAGTCTGGAAGGAACCAAATTAGAAAACTGGGGAATGATGAATGATGAGGTCACAGGAAGAGGCATATAGATTGACCTATAAAAATGAACACAAATTTTGCAGTTATTACTACCTGCCAGAGAACATTCACCACCAAGTCTCTAGCAACGAGTGGGGAAGGCTAACTCATCATGTATGTCACTTCATCTCTCTCTCATTGATTGCTTCTATGCTGGACAGTGGTCCCAAGAAAAGAGTGGTTGCATGGCAGAGATAAAGGTTTGCACGAACTCCTTCTAGTCTAGCTAATGATACTCTTGAATGCTCAATTTGTCAACAGCAGAGATTGAGGAGATCAGCCAGCCTTTTGGTATCAGGTGGCTTACAATTAGACATCTTCTACCCTGGGGGGGGTTGGGGAGGACAAAAATTTGTCCTTATAGGAATTGATCCTTAATGTGACTATACCCTGGGTTTGCCCTCTTTGTCTGTAGTACCTCCACTGGCTTACCATCCAAAAGTTTTTAGAATACTTGACTTATCAACATATATTTCACACAACATTCCCAGATACCAAGGGGAACTCTTTTATAAGAGGCAAGGTAATGAGTGCATGAACAGGATCTAATAATTGTTCCTTGTACCCCATCACCCAGAAGCAGCCATCCTAAGAGAATGGTAGAAATCGTATTTAAGGTTCATTAAGATTTGAGCTTGGGGACAACACGTAGCAGGGTTGAATGTGGTCTTCCAGGATATGATATATACATTGAGCCAATGACCAATATATGGTTCTGAATCCCACTAGCTCAGTTATGTAAAACTGGGAACCAAGTGATTACAGAATCTGTGTTTACCATCTTGCAACTTTAGCCTCCATTGGATTATAAATCTTAATTGTGATTGTGAATGGGAAAGATAATAATTCTGCCAGAAAAAATGTAAGGGTCCCTCAATTTGAAGCTGAAAATATCAGTTGAACTCTTCATGCTTATGGGCCAGCAGGGAAGAAAAAACACATCATTAACAGTAATAGCCCCTGACTCTCCTGAAGAACTAGAGTTGCTGTTCCCAGTGAAGACAAGAAGAAGCACATCTGGAACCCAAGGATTTCACAGGGGTATCTCTTGGTGCTCTCAGATCCAACGATAACAGATTTACACATAGTTGTATTGGACCTACATAACTGTATGGTCAAAAGTTGGTGCATAGTTGTATTGCAACAACTATGGCCCAACAAGGATAAGGCAGATAAAGGTTCAGGTCCCTCAAGGATGAAGGTCTGTATCATCCCACCAGGACTCCAAAACAGATAGCTAATGTGCTGGCCCGTGGTGGGGGGGATATAGAATTGCTGGAAGAGACTGGAGATAAATATTAATTATGACTTCAGATCCAGGTCCAGCTATGGAACAGAAGTGTGTCTTACTTATCCTTAACCAGACTCTGGTGAAACATCCCCTTGAAGGAGACCTTGTGACAGATTGAATTAGTGCTTCCCCTCTTGTAGAATAGATAAGGACAACTTATTCTCACAGAAATGGGGACCTCTATTGTAGTATGCGATTTAGATATAATGATGGAGGAAAGTGCCCTGAATAGCACGGGGGTGGACTGTATTACGCACCTTTTATGTACTGGTTTATAGGCTTTGGCTCACTGATTTCATTCAAGCTGCCGCTGAGATCTCTTGCTCTTAGGGTATATTCTGATTGCTTGCATGCAAGAGCAACCTGACATGATTGCAACTTCTCACCTCCTTCCACGGGGCCATCCTGATGATACTTACATAAGACCCTTATTGCACTTAAATATGTGTAATATGGAGGTGCAGGGAGGTTCATATTCTGTGAGACAAATCTTTGACCAATTGGAGGCTGCAGCCAGTGGTTAAATTCTTCACTCTCTTTTCTCCATGATGAAATTATACAACTTCTCAGAAGATGGTCCTATGGGAAGGAGCAATCAGTTATACCTAGGAGCAGTTAGGCCTAGACTGCATCCTCATATTACTCTCCCTCTTTCTGTATTCCAATCCCTTTTTCCTCACTCCCGCTCCCTGGGATTGTACAATCTAATTCGGGCTGGGATATTATCCCACTTTCCAATCTGATCCACTTGTGGCCCTCTGGTGATTCCACAGCCACAGTGAGCATTCCCTCCCATTGCACCATAGCTGAAATGTGGCATCTTCTGGGGACACAACTTTCCCTGCAGCCTGCTCAAATGAAGACTCCTGGCTCACCAATACTGTCCCCAGACCATTCTTCTTCCTTGCTCCTTTGAAATGTACATCATCCAACTAAAATACCTTCTTGTCCTTCTAAATATCTTTTGTATCTGTCCATTTCTTGCCACCCCAGATGCTACCTGCCTAGTTCACGCCTCCACTGAATCTTGTGTGTTTGTTTCAACAGCTCTCTGTTCCCAGCATCAAATAGCTCTCTACTTCTCATTTTGCCTCCCTCCACCTATCTTGGACACTGAGTCAAAAGTAATCTTCCTAAAGCGTAAACTGGATCATGTCATTCACCTACTTAAAACTTTTTCGTGGCTGTTATTGACCTTAATATGAAAGTCTAAGTTATTTATCCCAGTCAAGAGACTCTGTAAGATTTAACTTGTTTCTTTCCAGCCTTTATCTTCTGCCACTTCCTACCTCACTGTCAGCTTCTATAACACTGAACTACTTTCACTTTCCTAAAATGGAGCCTGTCCTTCACATGTCCTGACCCTGAAACAACCTCCCACACTTGATTAATGCCCACTCAGCCTTTTAGGTCTCAGAGGCAAGTGTCCTGGGATATTTTCCTGGACCTTTCCAAGATTGAGCTAGTAGTGAACACCTTATCCAGCCTTCTTACTTAACCCTTAGTGTAGCACTCACTACTTTGAAATTTTTGTCTCTGGATCCTCTGTCAGACTTAAGTCTTCCCAATTTTCCTAGCATCTAGTAAAAATTAAGCATTTGACAAAAATTCATTGCAAGAATGTCTAGATGAATTGGTTTTCTTTTCTTCCTATTAACTTGTTCACCATCTTTTATAATATTAAAAAGATGAGTGTACATTTTTTCTTATGTATTTTTCCAATGAACTTAAAAAGTAAAAATGAAATGGCACATAAACAGCATAAAATTGACTGGGAACTTTCTCAGGCACAGATTACATCATTGGGCTAAAACTCATATAGTCAGCATTTAGGAAAAATAGATTAAATTCCATATATATATTCATAATTATTTATTATACTCATATTCCTTTTACATTTTTGTATTTTTGAAATCCTGTGTCATTTTTATCACAATAGTACATCACAAAGCTGAACACACCTCCTCTTGAACATTTATCACTAGTGGCCTTGAATCTTATGTGATATCATAATAATTAGAATTTCTACTTCATAATGACTAGTAGAGAAAAGCAATCAGCTATAAAAACAGAGTCTCCAGGGAATATCGATAGCCTCTTTCCCAATAAAGCAAAATCCATTTGCAATAATAGGTGTGTATGCAAAGACCTCCTGAAATCGCAGGAGTAAAACTCTTTCTGCATCTTGACCTCATTAAGATCTGTTCCTCAACAGTGATCAGTCGGATTTTACTGTAAGAAGGAAGAAAACAAGGTGCCTGCTGGAACAACATGGAAACAGGCTATATGTATGGTAGTTATGGCCACAGACATTTGGTTCAAATTCTTGTTCTGTTTTTAGCCTCTCTAGCTTTCAGTCTCTTTGAGTACAATGGGATAAATAACATCTACTTCATAACATTGTAGGGAAATTAAGTAAAATATCAGATGTGGAGTTCTCAGCACACAGTATCCTCTCAATGCACCCATGGTAGCTATCACTGATGAGTTCCCAGAAACCTGGAACAATAAGGAAATCTATTAAAAAGCTATAGGAAACAGCATCTTCAGGAAGGGATGGGGGTCAAGGAGCCAGAGGGAAGTGAGAGAGGATGAAGAAAGAGTGACCATTTTCTCTAAAGTAGTTTTTTATTAAACTTTAGCAGCTTCTAATCTGGGATTCAGAACTCTAGGCAATGACCTAGTAGTGAGTAAGGCAGGAATAAATTGCGATAAGCCTGGTTCTATTATGGAAAACGTTTTCAGCAAACTGCAGGGGAGAGATAGCAGGAAGATCCATGGCTAATGCACCACTTTTAAAGGACTTTCATAACTCACTGGACACACAGGGATGTTACGTGCTTTTCCTAGTCATGAGCAGACAATAAGCACAGTGACTTACTTGTCAGGCAGAAAACTTGATTAATTTTTTTTACGCAGTAAGCAGAATCATAGGAAGTCATTTCCTTAACGCAAGCCTGGAAGAAATGGGAGGTTCATTTGTCATAAATTCATTTCAGTGTTCACATGGTAAAAAAAAAATACTGCCACATGTGGAATGAGCCAAGTGGGCTTTAGAACTCTTTCTGAAATAAACATTGCAAAAAATCATACCCATAAAAATATTAATCTGTATTTCTTATGCTCACATTTTAAGGTTGAAAGGATCAATATAACATTAGTACTTTAGCTCTCTCAAAACACTTTTATATCCAATATTTCATTTGCACTGAATAACAGATACCATTAGGTGGGCAGGGGAAATATCCTCCTGTTAAAGATGAGGGCACAGTCTCTGAGGGGTTATCTCACTTGTTAAAGGTCACATAGCCTGTAAATGAAAGAACAAAAGCTCAACCAAACCTCATGCCTCCAAATCAAGAGGAGGCCCCAGTGGACCACGCTGATGCTGCTGTCAGATGTATTTGGTCTCATGTATTTTGATGTTTACACAGGCCATTTTTAACATACATGTTTAGCAGTCAATGCCATAGGAAATGAACTTAGACCAGGGCAGGTGTTTAGACATCTTATGGATATTTCCCTGATCAGGCCCATGAATAGAGTGTAAATATAGTTGAGAAACTGACTTCCTGTTTGTGTCTCTGGTCCCACTCTTTATCCTTCTCCCATTGTGCCCTGGGAAGCTCACCTTAGGACCTACAACAAAGATTTCTCACTGGCTTCCTAGTGGTTCATTCAATATGGAATTCCCCCAGTAAATTGGAGGGGGGGGGGAGGAGAAGCAGGTGTGGATTTTGTTCCTTTCCCTAGTTCTTATTTTAATGCCTGGGCGTAGGCTGGCTGTGCCTGGGGGCATCTGCAGACAAACTTCTGTGCTTCCAGGTTTGGTAACAACTCCTTCTACTTGCCCTCTCAGAGCCAGGGGCCTCAGGGTGCTGAGATGTTCTTATCCCCCAGTTCCCACACCATCCGTGTGGCTTCCCCTGTACCCTGCCCATCCTTTGTAAATATCTCTTTACCAAATTTTCCTCAGAATACCTGAATTTGAGTGGTATCTCCATTGCCTGCCAGGATCTTTCCTGATATTACCTTCCTGAATGAATATTGTTGGAGTCTATTCTCTATGCAAAGAAGCCCAATTTCTCACCATATATAAAAGGAAATAGACATTATTTTCAACAGAAAATAATGCAGGGTATATGTCTGGTGTCACAGCTGTGTTTGGACCACAGAGCCTAGAAAGATGTAGTCATAGAAATAGACTCTTTTCTCTCTTTTGTTTGGTAAC
Organism: Ateles fusciceps; assembly: GCA_036589455.1. NCBI lineage: Eukaryota > Metazoa > Chordata > Mammalia > Primates > Atelidae > Ateles > Ateles fusciceps. Next base: position 3,394,617 of record JAZHEH010000564.1, on the reverse strand, counting down.
AGTATCCTGATTTTCCCTTGAGAAACCATCCTCTCTTCTCCTTACAGTCTCTGTCATTATGATAGGACCAACCCTACTCTCCAGGGGCAGGTGTGGGGCTCCACCCTGGCTTATGAAAGAACCATACACTCCTAACCACAGTGATTGGTGTAGGAGATCAGTCAGGATGCTGGGGGAAAATTATAAGAAAGACTCAAACCTTCTTGGAAGGCTGGACAGTTTCACAAAAGCCTCAGAAGAGAATTATGGCTGAAGGCAGCCTAATCCTCTTAACTTGAGCTAATAGGAAAGAGCAGATAACAAGGGAATGTAAAGGAGTTTATCTAAATAGCTTGTTTACTCATGTTGTCCTAAGACCAACCTTTAATCATCCACATGCAGAACTGCTCTTTACATGGAGGCGGGTAGGGTGGGGTGACAATGTTAATTATCCACTAATGACGTTTGCTCAAGACTTCTGTCATTAAATCTATTCTAAAATAAATATGAGCCTCTCCAATATATGGGGACTTCATGGCTGGACTCCCTCTTAGGGATCTGTGAGCCATGGAGTCCAATGGCCACACTTGCACAGACAAAACATCTGTGTCTACATACTTCTGTCATTGATTGCTCAGGCAGAATCTGCCATTCAGATTCAGCAGCCAGTTTAAAGATGAGAAGGAACAAGGGCAGAGGAACCTTGACTTTTTCCAGAGGTATCAAGAAAGAGACTCTCTTCCCACTGAATTTTCTAATCTGTGGAACCTAGGCCTGGAGATGCTGTTAACCATCTTTGACATCATGTAAAAGTCAAAATAAAATATCAAAAGGTAGAACTGAGAGATGGTGAAAATGTCCTCCTGGTCACATAGGTTGAGCATTTGTATTTGGCCATACCTGAAAGTGTCTCTGCACTTTTCTCCCCCTGGATCAATAATCTTTTTTCTCTTAGGGTGATCTGTTGTCCTCTTTATCCAGAAAAGTCTACAGTAAAGAGAAAAATCCTGAACTAGGAAACTTGAAACTCATTCCAGTCTCTGTTATTTATAAGTTGTGTGACCTTTGGCAAATTATTTTGCCTCCTTGGGCTTAGATCTCTCACCTGTAAAATAAGGATTTTGTGCTGGATGTTCTTCAAATGCCTTTCTAGAGCTGAACATGGAGAAGGATCAACATTAACCAATCTTCCAGGTCAGCTAGAACTCAGAGAAAAGTTATGCCTCCTAGTGAGCTCATTCTCTGTTCCCAGCATGTTCACTGCAGCATTGCTGTCCATCCAATAAAGGACAGACATTGTTACAAATAAGGACCCTATCCAGCCCTGGTCAGCCCTACTGACAACTCCCAGGAGAGCTCATCCCATCTTCCCACTTCAATCCACTTAACCAAATACACTAGGTAATTTTCATGATACCTCTCTTAAAATCTAATCAGCACACCAAATGGCCAAAGAAAGATTCAATGTCTACCAGAAGTAAAATGTGGTGCTAGGTATTGTGATTATTAGCATTCCATCTTTATATTGATCCTCCTTGGAAGGGACTCAAAAAAACCCTTCCAACCCCTCCAAGTTTCTACCACAGAATATCTTCCTTCATGCACTGTGGCTTTTTGATACTTTCCTCTGACATGCATTCAATGAAAATTTATCTGATGAAATTTATTTTCATCAAAGGATGACAGAAAAACAAATGAGTTTTAAAGTAAAGATGAAGGAAAATTTTGAAAAGTACTTAATGTCTTCATTATTCATCAATTCGTTGTTCCACTAGCCAATGACCAAGGCATTGTTTGTGGGGCTGTTCACAGTAGCTGTATTTTCTGCTATTGTTTTTTAGTCGATGAAAATTTAGCTTAAACAAACTAGGCTTATGTAAAGTCAACGTAATAGCACAATCCTGTGTGATTTGCCAAGCATTTGTTGAGTTGAAAGGTCACATCTGAGAGACAGCGGTCACACTACAACTCAACTGCATGCACACCAAAAACAGTAGCTTATTTTCTTTTACTGTTTATTTTTCTTTCTGATTTACCAACTACTGGGTATCAACGTGCAAAAAATTATTTTACTTGTAAATTAATTATATCACCACCTTTTCTTGCTTAAATTGTCTCTTTAGGTTAACTCAGCTACTTTGGGATAAATGTTCAGTCTTTTGGATATATTCCACTTACCCTAGCTCCTCCCATGATGGTTCTGGGGTGGGGAGAGGCTCACATGACCTCTCGGTAGCAGGGCAGAGGCAGGGTTATGCTGCTCATGGGGCATTCTGTACAAATTAGATGTGTCTTCCTTATGATACCTTCCTTCCAGGTGTTGGAAAATTGTCATGCTGATTTTATTAGAACAAGCACCTTGTTACCATATGCTTTAAAATTAACACAATAAATGTGCAAATTTTCAGTATCTGCTAAATGAATGGTGCCCTCTTAGACATGAATTTCTTATGCAATACTCAACCTGCACAACTATATGCCCGTCTCTGTTTTTGTACCACAGTAAGGTGCATGCATGAGGCTGAATATGGGGTTTTCCCCCAGAGGCTTGCAGCAGTCTTCAAGAAAGGCAGCCTATTGGCACTGAGTGTTATTGCCAGAATAGTCACTCTGGAAATTCTATTGCTCTCAGGCCATGAGGATCAACATTTGTCCATGACTTCCTCATTTTAACTCTTCCTTGCCTCCTCCCCTTAGGCCACTGGGGTCAGGAGCCCAGGCTTTTTCATTTCCCTGAAAAACAGAAGCTTTGTTTACATCATGACTGGTTCTCACTACCCCCTGACATACAGAAAACTCCAAGTTTAAGTCAGCCAGGACTGCTTCTTGATATGAGATGGGAGTTTAAGGGACTTAAAAAATTCTTTTACTTTCCCATAATGTCTGGCTTTTGAGACTCCACTCACTAGTGCCTCACAAACAACGCTGACTTGCTTTTTCTAGCTAAAATTTACCCCTTTTCCTGAGGCATGAAACACACTGTTTCAGTGTGTAGGTCCCCCAGGGCAGCAGTGTTTTCTGGATTTGAAAATTTAACAGAAAAGCTCTCATAAACATTGTATTATTTTTACCTTTCTCTTGTGGGACTTCATTGAAGGTGACAAGAAGAAGCCAAAAATCACCAATATTTTGAACTTTTCCTAACACTTTCTTGGTTTCAGACTTTTGGTGGACATTATCTGGGTCTCAGGATACAGCAGGCAGTAGTTTAACCAGCAATTTTGCTGCCACTTAACACGGGCTGCTAACAAGCTAGTTCTATCTTCATTGCCCTCTCCACTGTAGCTCTTCAGCTCTACCTATTCGACAGTTTCGAGTCTGAAACATCACCCTCACTTCCACATTTCAAATGCCGTTAGGATCCTTTAGGATTCAAGGAACAAAAATACCAGATTTATACTAAAATAATAAGGAAGCATATTTAGTTCATGTAACTGCAGTATTCGAGAGACTCCGCATCTTTAGGATGCAGCTCCAGTGTTGTGTGATTCCCTGAGTTGTTCTTTCTCCCATGCATTGGCTATTTTACGTTAACAAAATGGCCACAGAGATTCCAGGCATCTCATTTATATACCACAACATCCAGATTAAAAGAAAGGGCCTTCATCCCAGAAATCTAAGCAGGTTCAGTCACATGTCCACCACTGAACCAATCATTGTGGCTTTGATTGACTTATTTAGGTACTATGTGCTCCATTCCTAAAGCCAAGAACCACATAGGTCTGGAAGTCAGGCATTCCTAAAAAGAGGCAGCTCTGAAGTGTCAGTTGAAACATCATGAGATCTACCCATTTAGAATGGAGACTTTATTTCTCATAAAGGTTTGCAACCTGCAAGGTGATCATTTTCATAGGCTGGGAAACACAGCCTCTGGAAGTAGCCAAAAGGCAGGCATTTTGAGGGAGGAAAGGATGAAGTCTCTGGTAAAAGCCAAAAGGCAGGTACTTTGAGGGAGGGGAGGATGAAACAAGGATTTATGCTGAACAGTTGGCCAAGTATACATATTTAACAGTTTATAAGAGTAGCTATGAATATTCATGAAGGGTGTCCTAATGCATGTGTACTGAATAAACACGCATGTTGCATGTTCACTTTGGGGTGGAGACAACGTATAAATGCATCACAATTAGGCCTTGTATGTCAAAAGGTGAATCAGGGACACAGAGGCACTCAAGTGTGCAGCCTCTGCAAATCAGCCAGAACCAGCCCCTGGTTGGTGGTCTTTTATCAGGAGAAAGTTACCAAAATCAACCTCTTGTCTAATCAGAAATGTAGAGATGGCTTGTGGAACAGAGGGGTCAGTCAGGCTGCATCTGGCAACTGGTAAGCTGTAATTGTTTAAATATTTCTTATCTCGAGGCCAGTGCTTGTTTAGCTGCTAGAGAAAAGAAAAACCTTGTGGCAGGTAGAACATAGTTTATTCTTTAAGTGCGGGGGGTACGTGACTTAACTATGCTTGGTGTGGCCTTAGGTCTTGTTTATAATTTAGTATCTTATTGCCATAAAGAGTGCATTCTGTCAGTCTTATGATCTCCATTTTAACATTAATACTGGTCAGTTGTTGTGTCTAAATTATAAAAGGGAGGGGGTACAATGAGGTGTGTACAAGATCCCTTCCTATCACGGCTAGGAACTCAGTTTTTAAGGTTTCTCTGGGGTCCTCATGGCCAAGAGGGGTCTTTTCAGTCAGTTGGGGGGGCTTAGAATTTTATTTTTAGTTCTCAGGAGGATACACAACATTTTGAAGGAAACTCTACCTGATGCACAAGAATCTGGGTCATTAACTGGGCTCCTACCAAGTCTTGTCCTGTGCCCCAAGAGATTCAGGGAGGCAAGAAAGGATTCAAGCAACCACTAAAAGATTAGGCAATATTACCATCACTGGTGACTGTAAATCAGAGACTGCTTTCATTTCCTTAACATCACGTAAACCTCCCCGATTCTGGTGTAAACCAAAAGGAGACAATCCCATAACGCCTGAGATGGGATTTCCTGCAGCCTGGTGGTGTGTGGGCTGGAAGGTATAATTAAGCTGACAAAGAAAATGTAGCAATATTTTTTTGCAGCGCTGATTCCACGAACAGAGATTCATGCCATTGTGTACTGCAACAAAAGTAAGTCAACGGATGAGCAGCTTACTAAAACTCTAGGGAAGGGGTATCCTAAAAACATTTCTCATGAGCAAGGAATGATAGCTAGAAATCAACATGATGATTCTTGTTACTACTAATTTAAGATGAATAAAATGTCATTTGCTAATGTTTGTTCATACTGTTTTACTTCAGCAAATGTAAAAACTATTGATAACGACTTTCCTAAAGGGAAACTCTTTCTTTTTAACCTTACTTTCCCATATAATCTTAAAGTTTTTCAACCAGGAATATAAATATCCCCAAGGGTTTTAGGAACTGAATTCTGAGGTTAGGACAAGCTAAAATTGCAGCATTATTAGTTTGTCTCATTAATTAACTTATTTATTTATCCAAAGATCATTATGATTACTAGTGAGAATACCCTTAAAAATTGTCCTTTCTGGGGATCAGAACAAGAATTGTCTTTAAATTTTCAAGCGAGGTTTCCAAGTTAAATTATTTGTTAGTGTCAATAGTCTTGGAGGCAATACCAGCATTTTAGAGTAATTCTAAAAATAATTTTTTAGAAGGATGTTTACAAGTTCAAGCAAGCATCTAAACTTACAGTGAAATGCTGAGAACTGAAGTTAGTATTTTTAATAGAATTGGTAAATCATGTCATTGCAGAGTAAGGTTTCTTGCTTGTGTTAGATTTGAAGTTCAATGAACACACATTTCCTAGATAATGAAATTTACATTTGTATTCTAGAGCTCACACTGAATTATAATATGGAGACCTCTCTAGCTCATCCGTCTATGGCTATGTACATGGTTTGATTTTTGAACACCTAATTGTAACATTATTTGAGGAGTTACAACCTATTTTTTAAACAAAAATCCACCAGTGCTTCATAAAGGGCTTCAGAAAATTATAGGCAGAAGTAAAGTAAATTACAGGCCATTATATTTTTAAGATGTGAAAATGCTATTAACTTAGAACATGAGTGCATTATTGTTCTTTGCAGGGAACAGATCTAAACAAATCAAAATATTAGATGTAAGTTTTTAAGTGCTGAGAGCTAACAATAAATTAGAAATTAAAATTATACATATGTTGAGTTACATCTTGAATTTCATAAAAAATTTCATAATAGTTGACAAAAATGTAAACTGCATATAGCTTAAATGTTCTGCATATAGCTTTCATTTATATGAAAGTTGGCCAGACTTTCTAACATGGGTAAGTTAACTGTACAAAGACATATTTTTAATGCTATATCCACATTCCTGCAGGAATTACACAACTTAGTCTATGTTCTCTTACATATGGGCAGAACAGTTTTAACCAACTTTTAAAAAGTTTAGAAAGACATATGGAACTTAAGCCAAATGAAATGATCTGATGATTGCTGAGCTTTCCAGAGAGAAGAGAAATGAATAGTGCAAAGGATATGTCAGCATTTTCCCCCTTTCATTTCCAGTTCCTGGGAGATACTTGTTTCTTGGTTGAGAAACTGTCATCCCGGACTCCTCCGCTCTTCTGGAGTGGCAACTATTAATATGAGGTTCTGTACAGAACACGATCATCACCTAGTGGTGGCCACAAGCAAGACTCCTGCACGGCTTTTCCTGGCCAGCCAAAAGTGATGCAGTAAGAACAGCGTCTTTGGAGGAGAAAAGATGTATCTTAACTCCCACAACACTTCCCCCTTCCCCCAGATTCGATCCCTTTGTCATTGTCAGGCTTATGTTTTCAAACTAGGTGCATTCAGCTAATGTAAGTAATAACACAAAGGTAACCATGCTGTGCTCCATCTTTAAGCAGTTTGAAATGTCAAAGAATAAAGAGAAGATAGTGGTCAAATATATATATATATATATATTTTATTTGAGTCGAATCAGGTTTTTATACTATAGACGAAAACTAATTTAAAAAAGTCTGCCTTTCTTTCTTTTCTTTTTTTTCTTTCTCTCCCTTCCTTCCTTCCTCCCTCCCTTCCTTCCTTTCTTTCTTGTTTACCTTCCTTCCTTCCTGCCATCCCTCCTTTCTTTCTTTCTCTTTTTTCTTTTCTTTCTTTCCCTTTTCTTTTCTTTCTTGCTTTCTTCTTTCTCTTCTCTCTTCCTTCCTTCCCTTCCTTCCCTCCCTTCCTTCCCCTTCCTTCCTTTCTTTCTTTCTTTTTCTTTCTCTTTTTCTTTCCCTTCCCTCCCTCCTTTCTTTCTCTTTTCTTTCCTTTTCTTTCTTTCTTTCTTCTTTCCCTTCCTTCCCTCCCTCCCTCCTTTCTCTTTTCTTTTTCTTTCTTTTCTCTTTCTTTCTTTCTTCTTTCTCTTCCTTCCCCTCCCTGTCTTCTTTCTCTTTTCTTTCTTTCCTTCTTTCTTTCTTTTTCTTTTCTTTCTTTCTTCCTGTCTTTCCACAGAGTCTAGCTCTGTTGCTCAGGCTGGCTGGAGTGCAGTGGCACAATCTTGGCTCACTGCAACCTCTGCCTCCCACGTTCAAGTGATTCTCCTGCCTCAGCCTCCCCAGTAGCTGGGATTATAGACATGTGCCACCATGCCTGGCTAAGTTTTGTATTTTTAGTAGAGATGGGGTTTCACCATGTTGGCCTGGCTAGTCTCAAACTCCTGACCTCAGGTGATCTACCCGCCTCTGCCTCCCAAAGTGCTGGGATTACAGGCGTGAGCCACCACTGTCAGCCCTACTTTCTTTTAAATTAAATTTCTGTTATTTCTCCCCAAAGGTGTCTACCTAGTAGATGTAAATAAAACTCAGTCAGAATTGGATTTTTCCAGTACAATAGTGTAAAAATGTAGTTAGAAGTTTTCTTACTATAATTCCCTCCGGCAGACCCTTCTGGTTGGGGGAGAAAGACAGAAGGAGGGACAACTGGGAGAGAGAAATCTTAAAAATGCCCCACCTAGATGCTGATTTTGCAAACAAGAAAATAAAAACAATCTGATGGTACATTATTTCAGAAGTTAAGGAGGTGATGTGTGCTCTACTATTTGATATTAGGACAGCTTAGAGGACATGCTGAAAGGGCCCAGGGATTTTTGTTTGTTTTTGTGGGATGGGACAAGTTGTTTGTAAGTATCTGTAAGCATATGTTCTTTCTGTGTGTCGGCTGCAGGAAGTCTTCTGATTTCACGGCTCGGTCACCTGATGGACCAAGACAAAGAAGTCTATCATTGCAAAAGCTTCCTTGGTTAGGGTGTTACACTAGCCATTGTGTTTCCATAGCAGCCTATGGATGGGTTTATCCAGGAAAGCACAGGGGCCCGCCGCATGCATGGCTAGCAGAATCATGACAGTGAGGACTGGACAAAAAAGAAGCATAGGGCAAGATAAACGTGTTGTAAAAAGAATGTGTGTTCTGTATCACAAATTCTATTCTAAAATCAGTGCTAATTAAAAAGAAATAACAAAGTCCACAGAGGCCTTTGGTAAGTAATTATTGATTTGATCACCACATTAAAGAATAGAAATCTAATGTCTTAGGGAGTCTTATTAGCTTAGCTTGAGACAGAAAAAGGAATAAATCAGCTGCGTCAGCAGATTTTGCTCAGGATGCTCTGGGGGGAGATAATGTTACATAATTTGGGCCACATGAGTTGGTTCTTTTGGGTGTTTTTTTCTTTTCATCCATGAAGCCTCCCAGTCTAGGTAGAGAAAATGGAAGTTTTAAAAACTTATAATCACTCCTTTCTCTGGCCTATCTAAGATATTTATTTTCAGTTCATTAAATTAGAAAATAATATTCTGAATAAGAAATAAAAAGTCAACAATTTTTAACAAGTGATAAATGGACGTCAAGCTGCATATTGATGTCCACAGTGTATGTCTCCTCAGACTCATGAACTCCTAAGAGCGGGCAGGCACTACTGAGAATGGTTCACAGAAAAAGAAAAATGAAGGTCTTTAAATTACGTTAATGGAGGAAGTATTTAACCACTTGGAGGAAGTAACTATAGCAGTGGTCTCCTATAGCCAGCTCCTGCCTGCTCACATTGCTACATTCCTACCCCAGTGTCACTCCAGGGACTCTCTGTCTCTTGAGTAGCTGTCCACTAATTTTAATAAAGATGAGAATAACTAATAATCATGAACATTTAGACAAACACACCACAGTTTACACAGTGTTTTCACATCTGCTTTTAAAAGCAGGTATTATTATTGTCCCTGCATTTTGTAAAAATTGAGTGTTGAGAAAAATCACAAAAATGTTTGGAGGTCAAACAGCTGAGTAAGTGGGTGTTCTGATCTTCTAATCTAGGTCTTCTGACAATAAATTCCAGATAATAACAGCTAGAGGGTCTTATCTTTTTCAGAAGTACTTTCAGTTTACTAGGGAACTCTAATAAAAAACGTAAAAAGTCTTTAAAAATTAAATAATTAACTCTCGAATGCTGAAATTTTAGATAATTTTATATTACTGCTAGTGTTTTGTCCAAAATTGTATGAGTATCCTCCCAACATGGATTCTCCATGATAGGCTCTGATGGGAAAGATAGGCTGCTAGAAGGCATGGGAAGCCTGGTTCATTTGGGAACTCATCTCACATCCTAAATCAGTGTTTTGCTGGTAATCATTAAGTAGAACATTCTTATTAACGGTGTCACAAATATGTATTTGCTACATCTCTTTGTATAACCAGCTGAGGAAAAGGCCTAATAGATTCTTTACTACAGATCACTTTAATTACTGTCTATATGATTTATTGTATTTCCAGATACATTAATTAAGGAAATAACTCTCCTTTTTCCCTTATCATGACCTAAACCTCAAGACTACTCTGAACAGTTTTCCATGCATACGTCTTTATCAAGCCTACAGAAGTAAGTGGTAGAAATGAGCAAAAAAGGGGGAGAAACAACTTTGGAGAGAAGTCAGCATTCCTGGGTTCCAGGCCCGGCTCTGCTTGCAACCAACTGTGTGATCTTGGACAATGAGTTAATCTGCACCTGAGTTTCCAGATGTGGGCAACACTGGTTTTGAATCTTTTACAGATATTCAACTCACAGACTGCCAATAATTTATCAGTAATTAATCAATCAGTCCAAATGATTTTCATTTTAATGAATCTTTAGTCTTTAAACATATGTGTGTCTCAGAGTGCCTAGAGGAAATCTTAATTAATTCTCTAAAAAGATTATGACCAGAAGAAGCAAAGAACAGAGAATGCTCATATGACCTCCAAGTAAGGTGGTTTTCTATTGTGTACACACACCATCATGGAAGACTTTCATGGATAATGGAGTCAGTTTGTGCGCTCACTGATTTTTCAGTGTGTGTCTAGAAGTTAATTATTGAAAAGAAAAAGATCTTTCTTGTTATCAATATTTTGTTTTTTAATGTGAGGGCACCACGTTACCAAGACATTTGCTATCTGATTATTTTAGGGGGAGCAGAAAGAACAGGCAAGGAAAGGAAAGAAAAAAGGAGAAGGGTAGAAAACTCCTTAAAAATATTTTGGTGAGGAAAATGTTTACCGAGTGTCTACCTACAACTAGGCAATTTCCACAATGAGGATTCAAAAGAATATGTTATATCAAGACTCTCTTGGCCAGGCATCGTGGCTCACGCCGGTAATCCCAGCACTTTGGGAGGCTGAGGTGGGATGATCACTTGAGGTTGGGAGTTTGATTGAGACCAGCCTGGATAACATGGTGAAACCCCGTTTCTAGTAAAAATACAAAAATTAGCTGGGAGTGGTGGCGGATGCTTGTAATCCCAGCTACTTAAGTGGCTGAGGCAGAAGAATTGCTTCAACCTGGGAGGTGGAGGCTGCAGTGAGCGAGAGTGCACCACTGCACTCCTTCCTGGGTGACAGAGGGAGACTCTGATTCAAAAAAAAAAAAATAGAAACTCTCAAAATATTCTAAGATTTTAAGTAAGTCCAAAAAGAAGCCTCTGAATGTAAGATATAATGGAACTATTTATTTGTCTATTCATTAAACTTCTGGTAATTTCAACTATGTTATACCCAGCTATAAAAAGAAATCAAAACAAAACTCAGAGCCTACTTACTTTTACTTTATATAGAAATCATTAAGCTCAGTGACTAGGTTTCTCAACGAATGTAGTAAACTTCATGAGGCTTCATGAGACCATTTCTTTCATAGCCCCAGTACTTAACTCAAAACCTAGTTTACAGAATGGGTTCAATAAATATTTGTTAATGAAGCCAAGTGATTAGATAAACAAAATGTAGTATAACCATGCAACAGAATACTATCAGGCCATAAAAAGAAATGAAGGGTTGATACATTCTATACATGGATAAAACTTGAAACCATTATACTAAGTGAAATAAGTCACAATAGGCCACATATTGTATACTTCTATTTATATGAAATGTTCAGAATATGAAAATCCTTAGAGACAGAAAGTAAATTAATAAGTGGCATGGACAGGAGAACAGGGAGCGACTGCTAAGGGTGTAAGATTTCTTTGGTGGGTGATGAAAATTTTCTGAGTGTGGTGATGGTTGCCTGTCTCTGTGAATATACTAAACATCACTGAATTGTACATATTACAAAGTTGAATTTTAAGTTATGTAAATTTTGTGTCAATAAAGCAGTTATTTTATACAAGATAAAAAAAAAAAGATTGGTTAATGAATGAGGAGATCAGAAGCAGTATTCAGTAGCTGGGGTTGTTGGAGACCAGTAGAACTGATGGCTCATACCCCTGGAAACCAAAGAAAGAGTGAGAAAAATCATAAAACCCAGACACAAAGGGCACTGCTTTGAAGAAACAGTCTTACATATTTTACTGACTCTAAGCGATTATAGTACAGATACAAAAACAATTGCCATGAACAGTAATGACCCTGAGTCATTAGGAAAGTTTTAAACTTTGTTTAATATACCTCATTTGATACAACTCAGGGAGGGAGCTGTACAATGCACTTTTAAGATATTTTATTGGACAGGATTAAAATATCACTCTGAGAACCCTTAGTCACCTCTCATGCTAGATTTCCTTTTCAAAATGTGACTTGATGATATAAATGTGTACCTTAAACCTCCCTTCCCTTCAAAAGATCCTTAGTTCTATTCCAGGACCTCTAATTCCAAAGTATCTTTTGTAGACCCAGAAAGTATGCGTTTTCTTTGTCTTTGTGATGTATTACACCTCCCAGTGCAGAGTTTTAATATATTCCACATATCGTATCTTCCTGTTTCGGTTACAAAACAGTACAGAATTGGATCAGCAACACAATTTAAACTTGTTAATGCGACCGTGATTCTATACATTGTGTAAGTTTGCTTCCCAGACTTGCTGTGGTCATTGAAGTTCACATCATGCTCTAAAATGCAGCGAATCAGCAGCATCACATGAAAGGGAGTAAAGCATAAGACAAAAGTCACTGTGATGCTGACAAGCAGTTTTATGATTCTCTTCTTTTCCTTGTTTTCTGTGGCTTTATTGTGCCGCACAGCTTGGTAGACTTTCTGGTTGCAGATCAGGATGGTGACCAAAGGTATTGCATAGCCTGTACACGTCCTGAACAAGTTGAGGTTGATTTGCCATTTCTCTAAAGGGTATTTGTCATAGCATAAAGTAAAATTAGACTTTTTGGCATCGCAATATTCAACACTTGTTTCGTCTTCCCACAACATGACAGCATTGAAGATGGTTTCCAATACCCAGATGGAAAGGCTGACCATGAGTGCAAATCTTCTTGTCCTTAGAAAAAAAACTTTAAAGGGTAGACAACAGCCAAATACCGATCAACGGCAATGCAGGTGAGGAATGCCGTGCTGCTGTAAAAGTTCATGTACGTGAAGAAAGCACTTCCTTTGCACAAGGCAGGAGAGAAGTCCAGTTGTCTTTATTCCAAGTATAATCAATCCATAAAGGGAGAGTTAATGCATAGAGCAAATCTGATAGTGACAAACTGAAGAGGTAAATTCCTAGTTCATTTTCCTTCTTTGCTTGCAGGAAAGACACACATAGAGATCCAATATTGGCCGGAATGCTGACTATAATCACAAAGATGTAAACAATAGGAAACAAATAGTGATCCAGGTCATGCTGTTCTTCAATACATGTGCTGTTCATTTTTTTCTTTTTAAGGTAGCAATTATATTAGTTCTTAGAAGGTAAACAGAAAAGTCTTGTCTTGTTGTAGTTTGTTTTGAACATCAAATTCTCTTTTACTATTTTTTTTCAATTTTTCTTTGTTGTTTAAAGATCTAATTAATTCATCAATGCTTTTAAAGGGTAGATGTAGATCAATTTCTACACAAGTATCAGCAGTCAGAAGTCAAAATCCAGGCTCCTGACAGTTGGCTAAAGGGATCAGCTGAATTTACTGAACAGAAGTCCATGTGTTCATTATCACAGAACGCTGACAAACAGCCCACAAGGATCAACTGGGGTATTTGTAAGTGTGCATGAAGAGTTGTCTGCAATTTGTTTTTCTTCATAAATCTCAGAGTCGATTGGTAGAAACATGAATATATAAGGCTTTGTTTTCATAGAGATTGGTATTTCCTTCTAAAATTCCTTTCTTTCTGTAATGAAAGATGAATTAAAATAGTTTAGATGTTTAAGATACATAACTTCACTACAATAATGATTTTGAAACAATCCCTTTTTGTTTCATTAATGGAGATATTGAAAACGCATTAAGTTACAGAGAAGGTGTTTAAAATGGAAAAATTGTCTGATTGACTTCAGTAAATAAAATCAGGCCGAGATATTTTACTTATTTCAAATAAGAATTACCTGAGGCATGCTGGATTTCAGTGAATTTTATTTCTCAGTGGACATGACCTAAGAACATAAAACTCAAGTTAGAAAGCCATTTTAGCAGCTAAAGATTTCTGTTATTTGTCTGGGATTGGTAAATACTTTTCAGTGTGTGATCAACTGTATGGTTATATGATTTCAAATTTCTAATTTCATATGCAATCTAGGTATATAGTACTTTCAAAAATCACCTTGTCATTCAAAGAAATAGTATAATAGAAATACAACAAAGTTGTAGAATTTTAAAATGCAGAAGTTTGTTAAACCTTAGCGTATAATTAGACAACCCTACCTCTGTTAATCTTTTTGTTTCCTTTGTAGGCTAATACACTTTATCTTTCTTATACTTTTATAAATGAGAGGACAGAATGTTCTCAATTCTGGGTAAAATCTTAGAATCATTAATTTCCCCCTTTATACCTGATGGTTTATTAGGCATCTTTTTAAAGCTATGATGTCATAAATTAACATCTATGCAAAGGTTCCATCCTTCTCTCCATACTGGAGTAGAGAAATACTTTGTCTATATCACTTTGCTAGTGAGTTCTACTGGTGGTTTAGATGATTTACCTGGTGAATACCTTCACAGAAAGCTTTGTAGAAACACTATTCAGGGCACCAGAATCACTCCCTTCCAACTGTTGATGAGTCCTGAGCACAAAAAGACCTGCCAGCACAAGTCACAAGAATTCTACTAGAAGAGTAAACCATACGGGAGAATATATTTCTCTCTTAAACAGAGAACTAAAACTTCTGAAACCTTTTAGCTTTATCAACCTAAAAAATAGGAATAAGATGTGAAAAACAGCCTTTTAAATAAATAGGGAGACTTCCAAAGGGGGAAAAAATCTGTGATGGAACAAAGGAGGTGGGAGCTACTATCACGGAGGTGAGTGAGCACTGAAGCTCTGGATGGCCTGAAGACATACGTAGATCTGGAGGAACTAACTAGGGATCAGAGAAACTAGAGACAAAGCTTGGGCCTATGCAGGTTGGAAGGGGTCCTTGACCCAAACACATGGGATCCAGGAATCTCTGCTGCCAGGGAAAGGGTGAAATAGAAAATAAACAAAATAAAATAACAAACTCCACAGACATTTGCAGACAGTAGAGAAAAGATGGTAATTTCCCTACCTCTGCTTGGTTTCTGTGAGGAGTTATAATAAAAAATTCTACCCTAAGTAGTTGTGGCCTGTGGGGTCCTCACTTGGAAAGCGGGTCTGGGTCTACATTGTTAGTTTGATCCTGCAAACTTCAGGCCAACCTACATGCTCAACTTCATTAGTCATCAGAGGAATTCAAACTAAGATTAAAATGATATGCCACTACATACACAACAGAATAAATAAAATGAAAATAAGACAACATATCAAGTGTTAGTGAGGAAATAGCACACCTTGACTCATACCCTGTTGATTAGAAAACTATTTGGCACTTATGCATACCATATGATCCAGCAATTCCACCTCTAGGTATCTGTTCAACATAAACGCATACATAAGTTAACCAAAAGACAGGTACTAGAATTAGAATGTTCACAGTAGCACTATTTGTAACATCCCCTAACTAGAATGTCCATTAGTAGTGTAATAGATGAGTAAATTGGGATATAGTAACACCATTGAAATCTACACCTCAATGAAAATAAATAAGTTATTGCTACACACAATCACATAGTTGTAGATCACAAATATAATTCTGAGTGATAGATAAATGCAAAAAAAAGTATGTATTATCTGATACAAATCAGGCAAAGTTAATCTATGCTGTTAGGAGTCTGAGCAGTGGTCACCTTTGGGGAAAGTCTGGGTACTGCTGGAAGAGGGCATGAGGAAGACTTCTGAAATTTAGTAATGTTCTATTTCTTGATACGGGTGACTGCTTCCATGAGCATGCTCAGTTTGTAGAAATGTATCAAGCTGTACACTTAAGATATGTGCATTTTGCTGCATGTGTATTGTATTGCAATGAAAACATTAAAGAGTGGAATCAAAAGGCTGTGTGAGATGGCACGTAGAGCATCTTGACAAACGTGTTTTACCTGCAGATGGAACATATATGCCTTCCTAAGAAATTTGATTTTATTTCTATCCTCATATATACGATGTAATTGAGAGAAACAAAATAATAAATAAATAATTTACATAGTTATGAAAATATATTCACCAAAAATAAAGGTTAACTATATATGAAAAAATAAGTTCTAGGATCCTGGAAGAAGTAGACACAGATCCTCCCTTGAGCAAGGTATCTTAACTCAGGCCTCAAAGAATCCTACAGATAAGAGTTCTAACAAACTTGATCTTATTCACACACACACACACACACACACACACACACACACACACAGAAATAAGCCACTATGTGTGAGATTGAGCAGAAACAACAAAGAAGAATACTAGATCTGCAAAAATTTTAGAGATAAAATTAATATGTATATAACACAAAACAAGTATGTTTAATATGTTTAAAGAAACAGAAGGGATTTAAACACATGAGTAAGAAGGAAGAGATTATTTAAAAAATGACAAGACATATTTTTAGAAAGATTGAAAATTTTCTAAAAATAAAAAATATAATAATCTAAATTTAAAAATCAGTGCAGGGACTAACCAACTGACTAGATCCAGCTAAAGAGAAAAGTAATATATTGCAAGATAGAGATAAAGAAATAACACAAAATTATCAGCATCTTAAGGACATGAAAAGATATCAAAAAGCGTAAGGTGAAAAGGATGGCATTTGCGTAATTGCAATTCCATAAAGACTGAAAAGACAGAATGTTGAAAGGGCAATATTCACAAAGATGATGAACTTTCTAGAACTGATGAAGGAATCCTGAGGATGAATGAAGAATCCTCATGGATTCATTCCTCATGGATCTCAATCCTCATAGAATCTTCAGATTTATGAAGCCTAAAAAATCCCAAATAGGATTAAAAACACACAAAAATGAACACTTAGACACATTGCAAAAATATTGCAGTTTACCAAGACTAAGAAAAAAGAGCCAGAGAGGTAAGAGATGGACTATGACTACCTATGAAGGATGGAATTTAGATGGACAAAGGACTTCTCAACAGTGATAACAGACAGCAGAAGATTAAAAGTTCCCAACTGCTAAGAAAATATATGTCATCCTATAATTGTATACTCAACAGAACTAAATTTCAAGGACCAGAGCAAGAATTAGGACATTTTCAGATAAACTACCATTGAGAACATTTCCATCTAAAATCCCCACTAAAGAAACTTTTAAAGGATATAGTTGATGTAGGAAAAGGACACTAGAATAACGTCTGAGATGCAGGAAGGATTGAATGAGCCCCCATGGATGGGATTCTGATGCATACACAACACATCCAACTCTAAGCTCATGTGTCTTGGGGAGAACACCTGAACCATGAAAAAATCCTCCCTTAAAACCAGGACCGAGAGAAAATTGGGTAGTGGGCAGTGTGTACCTCTTCCTCCTTTGTCCATGTTCCTTCAATAAATATGCATCATTTTCTTTTAAAATGGTATGAGAGATTAAATGAAAAAAATGATTTTTAGAAAGGTTTATAAAGTTTTCAATGGAATACATTTCTCTAGCTGTAAAAGCATTTCCTGCCTTGACTTAACCACAAGACAGGATGGGTTGATGAAGCAGATAGAGGGCCCTCTTCTCTGTAGTGACGCAGAGGCAATACAGACTTGTGGTTATGAGCGTGGGCTATGTAGACAATTCGAAAGTCTCTTGATGGGATCTGGGCCCATTGTGTTTCTTTACCTTCTAAGTTCCAGTTTTCACATGTGTAAGTTAGTATCCACTTTGTAAGATTGTTGTGAGGGCTAAATGAAATGACATATGAAGCAAAGTACTAGCACATGAGAGCCATTCACTGTACATGAGCAGGTAATATTGTTTTAATGCCATTGATAGTCTGCAGCCAATCTTGGTGCTGTCCCCTAAATTTCCTGAAATCATCTTTACCCATCTAGCCAGAGCATAGCAGAAAAGCTAGAGTATAATTTGTATGGTAACACTTCACATATAATACCAAGTTCTGCAGATAATAGTTGTTCATTTAATTTGGATGGTCTGACATTTTAGTGGAATACTGTATGTAATTCCTATTATAGTATTCATATATATTTTCAGATATTATTATTGTTCTTTTAATCAAATTTTGAGAAAATTGTTTTTAGAACCAGCATTGAGAAATTTAGGTTTTTAATTTTAAAATTTTTACCAAATGTCAAAAAAGATAATTTACAGAATACTAAAGTATATCTATTCTTGACCAGCTCTAAAAACAGTACAAATCATTGATGAAGATGACCAAAAGTAAAATATTTTCCTACAGTGTTACAGAAAATGCTTGCTTTCATTTATCAGTTTAATAGTTACTTATTAAGACTCTACTATATTTCAGGCACTGTGATAGTCACTTTTTAACCAATAATTATTACTTGGCATTTATTAATACTGGAAATATTCTTCCTAACCCCATGATGGATATCAAAAGTACTACTGGACCACTGTACAGATGAAGGATTGGTGCCAGGTAGCTCTAAAGCCAGGAGCTCGTAGGCTCTCCTCCCAAATACTGAATGAAGTTTTCCAAAGCACTGTTTCCTGAAAAGAAAATAAAGTATAAAGAACCCCCTTTTTCTATATTTATAGTTTTACCTAATTAGTTTTAAATTTAAATTTTGGCCCTTTACCGCTGCTCAAAGTGGAAGAAACCATGTGTCTTCCTCATTTCTTTCTCTCTTACAATGCTTTGCATTACTACATTTATACAGCCTAAAACAGGTAGAATGTTGCGAGCATTGCTGACAATGATGCCAAAGCATGTTATCTACTTTAAAATCTTATGCTATTTTTTAATCTTATACTTACTCGTGTTTCTTCGGGTGATGCGTTTGTTGACTGAGGAGCTAGATAAATCTGTGCCTGCGTCAAGTCAAGAAGAGAAACCAACACTGCTGAGGGGACAGGAAATTGCACTCATATTTCACCACAAACCAATGAGGAAGCAGCATCTCAATGAGAAGGACGTGCATTATCCAAATTTGCACAAAAATGTCTTCTACTTTTAAAGATGTTTTTATTTATTGTTTACTGTACCGTAATTTTTATAACTCACTTGTCTCATTGCGTCTTCATTACAAGGGTGTACTGATATTACATGCCCTTTACTTAATGGAATATATGTTAGATATTTTTATTTATTCATTCATTCACTCATTCAAACATTCACTAACTCATCATGCTTTATATTCTTAGGGAGTGTGCTGGGAGATGTATAGGAACTGGCTATCAACCAAAAGGAGTTTTTTTTACCTAGTAAAAGAGAAAGACATGTTTAATAATAATTGTAATGCAATGGCAAAATGAAGAAGTACTTCAAGAGGGGTACAGATAAAATAGAATGAGCCATTTGGATGTGCAAGATAGGGGAGGATATTGTAGATAGATTCATGTGATAAAGTTTCTGGGAAAAAAACAAGACAGAGAATTGGGGATTGGGGTTTAATGATGGATATTGTGCTATTTAAGGCAGGGGTTAAGGTAGCCAACTTCATAAAGTCTTTTTTTTTTTTTTTTTGGAGGGACTAATGGGATTGGATATACAGTATTTGGTTGTACAACTATTTCTCCTTTGAGTTTCCTCTTGGAATAGAAAACAGAGATGGCTAAAACCAGTTGAATTAACTGGCTGAGACGACTAAATAATTTTATAAAACTTGAAAATTTTATTTGAGAAAGACCTGTATTGTTAGTATAAGAACTTGTCTACTTTAGCAAGTTAAAGTTAAAGCCAAATCTATAAGTGTTTTAATATGAAGTGAAATTAGCTTCTATAACTTTCTTACTATTGATATATAAAAAAGTCAGAGATACCAGAAGAACAGAATTGATTTGGGATGCAGACATTTAACCTAATTTTGAAGACTGTAATCAGGACATTTTGAGTCTGTATTTGTAAAAGGACATTAAGGGTTGTTGGTGGTGGCTTTTTTTTTTCTCTCTACCCAGAGATGGAAAAGATGAGCCTGGCTTTTCATATTAAAGTCTTCAGGGTATATGAAGAATGTAAAGATTTTCAATACTTCCTTTGCAGGTCTTTCTTTGAGAATAATAAAACTAATACCTTACATTTATAAAGTACACAAGAGTTTATAAAGTAATTTAGCATATAGTAAATCATAAATTAGAATATATTGTTACTAAAATAAAAAGTATGAAGAAAAAACTAACAATAAATGTCTTGAACTTTTACAAAAATGAGAGTAACGATTTCAGTTTACTCGTGACTCTAATTCAAAATTCTCACTTTTGCTTGGTTTTGCACATCCGCTTATCGTGGTTTCTGTACATGGCATTTGTCTTTTTAAGTTCAGGGATACAAGTGCATTGTTATGTAGATATTTCATAACTCTCATGATCTCTTATTTTATCTGAATAGACTAAACTTCTGCTTTTAGGGAAAGGGTATTTTCTTATCCATATCAAATATTTATGTATTTTGCTTTTCAAAAAAAAGTATGTAGTTAAGAAACATAAGAAACACAAACTTTCATTATTCCTGATCAAACAGGAGAAAAAGCTGGAGCTGACCTATATTAAAACCTTGCCAACTCTACACAAAAAGAAGTTTACCAGCTTTTAAGAAATTTGCTTCTTGATACAGAAAATATGTCAATACTGTATTTTCAACTATAGGGCTATTACAATGAATGGTTAGAAATTTTAGACCACTGAGGCACTGTGACATTTTAACGACATAATGATGAGATAAAGACAATTAGTAGTTATTCAGAATGCTGCCTTAAGCAGGTAGGCATTTCTGACCAATTATTTGGTTTTCTGTGGTCACAAACTGGATACCCAACACTGGTTGGTTGGGCTACCCATGGGGTAATGGGGAAGAGATTTTGGATCTACCTGGTTCCAACTTCTTCATGGGGTAGACAGTGCAAGAGTGTGTTCTACTGATGAAGGGGTCCTTTGTGAGGCCACACTAACTGCTGGGTGTTCTTTAACTAGCTAAAGCAGCAACCAAATGTGGCAGGGTAAGATTTTGAAATAATGCTGTATTTTCCCAGCCACATTTCTTTTCACTCTAGCCCTATCCTTACACAATCAGTGAACCATTTTGCATTTATTACCTCACGGAAATTTCTGGCACAAAGCAGGGGGAAAAAGAGAAGACAATGTGAGTTTTGAGTTTTAAAAGATTTAGGGAACTCAAGGCCATGGAAATCACTGAGGCACAGACACTATGCTTGGGAGAATATCTGTTGAAATAAAGTAAAGCTTCCCAGCCCCCAAAACAAAAAGATTGTCCTGCTTGATAGGGGTTGGGCTTACCGTTGCAAGAGAGGAAGTACGTACAAGAGCTCAGATGTGGTGAGCACTTGAGAAAGGGGCCCTGCATCCTGATTGCTGTACTCTCTTCCAAGCAAGTCCTGAGGTAGGGGTGGTTGACAAATACCCTAGATGAGTTGTGTGATCTGGGGAGGAGAATGAACCTGTGCCTCATTTCCAAAAAGAGATGCAGGAGTATGTACCCGAGAGGGCTGAGACAGCCTCACTGTTGTAGTTGGGGTATGGTTTGTTTGTCTTCACAAAGCTGGCGTTGAAATTTGATTCCCAGTGTGGCAGTAGTGGGAGGTGGGGCCTGGTGGGAGATGTTTGGGCAATAGGGGTGGATCCTTCCTTAATGACTTGGTGCGTTTTGAGGTAGTGGGTTCTCTCTCTGATTAGTTCTCCCAGGAATGGATTACATCTAGAAAGAGTCAGCTGTTATAAGAGCCTGGATACCTCGCTGGTTTCCCCCTCTTTGCATGTGTCCACTTCCGTTTGGACTTTCTCTGCCATGCTGTGGTGCAGCATGAGAGCTTTTGCCAGAAGCCAGGGCCACACCCTTGAATTTCCTGGCCTACAGAATCATGAGCTAAACAAACCTCTTTTCTTTATAAATTATCCAGTCTCAGGTATTCTTTTACAGCAACACAAAATGAACTAAGACACTCATCAAGTCCCTCTGTGCCCATATAGCACAGGTGGAGTAGAACGATTTGTGGACACCATGAGGGGCACAAAGAAATGATGGGAAGCTTCAGCCCACCTCACAGCACTTTCAGTGGCCCAGGGCAGCACTTTATCATCACTGATAAGGAACAACTCAGGTTAATACTACATGGGCTAACTACCAAAGACCAGAAGGGAAAGAGGGTGTCTCAGGAGATGCCAGCATTGATACAGGGCAGTTCTGAGAAGCAAGGGGCAAGCCACCCCTCAGCTCTGGCAACATGAAAAGTCCCTGAATCTGAGATGGTGTTATGAGCTGAATTGTGTCCTTCCCCAAAATTCATATGCTGAGGTCCTAATCCTCAATACCTCAGAATGTGGCTGCATTTGGATATAGGGCCTTTAAAGGGGTATTTAAATTAAAGCCGCAAGGAAAGGCCCTAATCCAATCTGACTGGTGTCCTTATAGGAAGAGGAAATTTGGTAGCCTAGAAGAAATGGAGAAGTTCCCAGACACATACAAATTGCCAAGACTGAAACATTAAACACACACACACACACACACACACACACACACACACACACACACACACACAGAAAATCTGAAGAGACCAATAACAAGTAAGGAAATGTTATCAGTAATAAAAAGTCTACTACCAAAGGAAAGCCCAGGACCTAAAGTCTTCACTGCTGAATTCTACCAAACATTTAAAGAAGTCATACCAATTCTTCTCAAACTCTTCCAAAAAATTTGGAGAAGTGGGAATACTTCCCAATTTATTTTATGAGGCCAGCATTACCTGGATACCAAAACCAGAAAGAACACTACAAGACAAAAAATTACACACAAATGTCCTGATGAATATAAGATACAAAAATCCTCAACAAAATACTATCAAACTAAATTCAACAGCACATAAACAGGATCTTTCACCATACATCACTTTAACAGAATGAAGGACAAAAGCCATTTGATATCTCAATAGATGCACAAAAAGCATTTGACAAAACTTAACATCCTTTTATAATAACTCAAAATAAATTAGGTGTAGAAGGAATGTACCTCAACATAATAAAGGCCATACATGACAAACCCACGGCTCGCAGCATACTAAATAGTGAAAGTTAAAAGCTTTCCCTCTAAGATCAGAAACAGGACAGAATGCTCGCTCTTGCCATTTTTATTTAATATAGTACTGGAAGTTCTAGCTAGAGCAATTAGGTAAGAGAAAGAAATAAAAGATATCCTAATTAAAAAGGAAGAAGTTAAATTGTTCCTGTTTGCAAATGACACAATTTATATATAAGAAACCATAAAGGCTCTACCAAAAAACATCAGAACAAATAAACAAATTCAGTAAAGTCACAGTGTACAAAATCAACACACATATGAATAGCACGTCTATACACTAAAAATGAACTATTCTAAAAATAAATCAAGGAAACAATCCCATTTACAATAGCTACAAAAACATGTAGAAATAAATTTAACCAAGGAGATGAAGTACCTGTATGCTGAAAACTATAAAACACTGATGAAAGAAACTGAAGAAGACACAAATAAATGGAAATATGTTCCATGCTCATGGATTAGAAGAATTACTATTGTCAAAATGTTCATACTACTCAAATCAATCTGCAGATGCAATGCAATTCCTATCAAAATTCCAATGTTATTTTTCACAGAAACAGAAAATGCAACCATAAAATGTATATGGAATAAAAAATAACTCCGAATTGTCAAAGCAATGTTGGGCAAAAAGAACAAAGCTAGGGGCATCATACGACTTGACTCCAAAATCTACTACAATGTTACAGTAATCAAAACAGTATGGTGCTGGCATAAGAACAGAAATATAGATCAGTAGAGCAGAATAAAAAAGCTCAGAAATAAATACACACATTTACAGTTAATTGATTTTTGAAAAAGGTACCAAAACTCCATGGGGAAAGGAAGCCTCTTCCATAAATGGTGTTGGGACAACAAGATATTCACATGCAGGGGAATGAAATTAGACCTTTATCTTACCCATATGCAAACATTAACTCAAAGTGGGTTAAGATTTAAATGTAAGACCTGAAACTGTAAAACTGGTAGAAGAAAACTCCAAGACATTAGTCTAGGCAATCGTGTTTTGTATATGACCCCCAAAACACAGGCAACAAAAGTAAAAATAGACAAATGGAATTACATTAAACTAAAAAGCATCTGCATATCCAAAGAAACAGTTAACAGAGTGAAGAGACAACCTACACAATAAGAGAAAATATTTGCAAGCCACACATCTCAGGGGTTAATATCTAAAATAAATAAGGAACTCGATTCAATAACAAGAAAATAACCTTATTAAAAATGGGCAAAGGATCTGAATAGACATTTCTCAAAAGAATACATACAAAAGGACAACAGGTATATTAAAAAATACTCAAAATCACTAATCATAAGGGAAACACAAATTGAAAATATAATGAGATATCACCTCATACTTGTTGGAATGGCTATGATCAAAAAGAGGAAAGAAAATGTTGTCAAGGATGTAGAGAAAAGGGAACCCATGCACACTGTTGGTGAGAATGTAACTAGTTTAGCCACTATGGAAAACTGGCAGTTCCTAAAAAAATTAAAAATAAAACTACCATGTGATTCAGCAATCTCACTACTGGATATATTTCTATTACAGAGAATTGTAATAGATGTTTCAAAAATATTTTGAGTGGTGAGAACCTCTTGTACTGTCATTTTCTTCATGCCTGGTACCTGGGGCCAGGTGGACTCTAAACTTCTTTTCCTGACAGGAGTGCAATCAAGTGGGTATTTGCAATCCAGGGAAGATCAGAAATATCATAGGTAAAGCATAGAAGGACACTGCAATTTCCTGAAATTTCTTTATTTGAGCAAATCTGTGCTGTAACAATTACCAGCAAAGGACTACAGGTGGTGAAGGCAGTTTTTACAGTGGAGAAATGCAGATATGGAGGCTGATAATTCTTTGCAATTATCACATCAGCCTTGGATTATAACCTGGTGTATCCTTCACGGTTCCTTGCTGCAGGTAACAAAAACCATCTGTGGCTAACCTAAGCAGAAAATGAATGACTTAGAAAGAAATCAGGATATGGAACAAATTGATGCAGAATAGGCTAGAGTCAAAGGACAAAAAGCCAGCTCACTCTCTCTGAGCATTCAGGTGAGAATGGCACTGCTTGACCCACTGCTTTAGGCACCTGAGGCCACCTCTGATGGAGCCTCTATGCAGTTGCCTCCTCTGGACTCTGACATGGCTTTTGTGAAATTTCTTAACTGTGCATACATCTAGTTACTCTTCCAAGGTCAAATTTGCAGATTCAAGGAACTGAATGAGAAAGCCTGGTCATTGTCAGAGCCTGTACTGCTTTAAGAGGGGAGCATCTGGTTCCTTTAATTCTTAAGGAAGAATTCTGCTTCACGCCAAGACTCTCACTGTGAGGAATCAGCCACACTGGACATGGATTTGGATGACTGTAGACAATAACCCAGCAAAAAGAAAAATTGAGACCCATACAAAGATAGGAATAATCTGTTTTTGCAGGATCAATTGTGGGGAAAGCAGTAAACTCAAAAGTTATATGATAGTTACATAGGTATGTCATTTATGTTACTATTTATGTAATAAGCACTCATATAACACATAGGATGTGTGGGTCACTCTTCTAAGTGCTATATAAATATTAGCTTGTCCAATGTTCACATTAATTTATTGCCATCATTATCTCTATTTTATGGATGGGTAAACAGAAGCCCAAGGAAGTTATATAACTTAACCAAAATTACACTGCTACTAAGTGATAGGAGAAAGATTTGAAGCCAGAGAACCTGGGGCTTCAGAGTCAATATTGTAACTACTATACTATATTGCTCTTTACTATAGATGTTTTTATTTGTAGTTATACTTAAGAAGAATGTTCATTAAGCAATTTATAATTTATTTCATTAGGTGGATTCTGCCCTCAGAATTATTTTCATTTTGTTTATATAAAATCCTGTATTAATAGAACCCTATAACATATTTTAGGGAGAAGTCACTGAACAGGGCAGTGTAACTAACAGTTGCAATCAAGAAACATGTCCAAAGTTGAAAAACCAGACAAATAACAGATGTTGGATATATACCAAAAGGAATATAAGTCATTTTCCCGTAAAGACACATGCAAGTTGTGTTCGTGCTTTCCCCTAAAAATATTAAAAAAAAAAAAAGACACATGCAAGTTATGGTCATTGCAGCACTATTTGCAATAGCAAAGACATGGAATCAACCTAAATGTCCATCAATAGTCCATCAATGGATAAAGAAAATGTGTTACATATATACCATGGAAAACTAAAACAGCTGTAAAAAAAAAAGAATGAGATCATGTCCTTTGCAGCAACATGAATGGAGCTGGGGGCCATTACCCTAAGAAGACTAACACAGGAACAGATAACCAAATGCTGCATCTTCTCACTTATAAGTGGGAGCTAAACATCAAGTACATATAAACATAAAGAAGGAAACAACAGGCACTGAGGCTGACTTGAGGGTAGAGGGTGGAGGGTGGGAGGTGGGAAGTGGGGGAGGATTAAAAAACTACCTGTCGAGTCCTATGCTTATTACCTGGGTGATGAAATAATCTGTACATGAACCCCCATGACATGCAATTTACCTATGTAACAAACCTGCACGTGCACCCCTGAACCTAAAATAAAAAAAAAAAACCGATGTTACAGGACTGTTCATGAAGAGAAAACACTGTACACTCTTATGTCCCAGGAGACTCTCTTACTTTAAGAAATGTTTCCAACTCCCTTTGTAAATAATTCTTTCTTCACCATTCAGTGATTTTTTTTTTTAAGTTCAATTCAACTAATATTTATTGAGTACTTGGCATGGTTTGGGCACTGTGCTTAAGAAGTACAAAGAAGAAATAAACTTGGCCTTTGCCCTGGAATTTCTGACAGCCTAATAGCAAAAACATGGAACCAGCCTAAATGCTCATCAATGGTAGACAGAAGGGGAGGTAGACTGATTTCTGAAAGTAAAGACTTTTCCTGAAGTGAGGCAACATAATGCTATCATACTGTTTTATGATAGTCTTGGGGGGTGGGGGGGGAAGGACAAAAGAAAACAATCTAGACTGCTATTAGAGTTTATCAATAAATTTTCATTAAAAGATCTCTGATCCTTCTCAAGAGCCCATTTAATTTTGATCACATTTAATTTAGAAAATGGAGAGATTTGGGGTGGCTGAAGTGTAGTTATGATACCTAGAAACACTTGTGATTTAAGAGAAAAACCATTGTGTTTCCTTTGGCAGCACATATATGAACATTGGAACGTTACAGAGATTACTGTGGCCCCTGAGCAAGGATGACATGCAAATTCTTTGTTTCAGATGAAAGAGAGAAACACTGTCATTACTTTTTAAACGCATTTAAAATCTGAAAATTGGGACTTTCCTTCTCTCTTACTGTCTTATCTCACTGACCCTGATTCACAGACACAAGGGAAGCTAAGCATATGATCACTTGTCTGGTAACTGCCATTTTTATCTACATCTTGAGCCCATTTGAGTGTTGTGCCCAGCACTTCAAGGTTCTCTGTCAGCTTGTATTTATTGGCCTCTTATTAGAAATTTTCTTGCCTAATGGTCTCATGAATATGGATTAGAAATTAGAAACAAAAAATATTTATCTGGTAAGCAATTTCTTTGGTAACTGAACTAATGGGAACTACTGGGTCTTCTTGGGAGTTAGACTATGTTTTCCTTTAGTTTGTTTCCTCTTTTGTAGATTTCACACATTACTCAAGTATTTGTGGCATGCATTCCAAGTATAAGGTGCAACTGAGGGAGTAGAAAAGGGAAAACTTATTTGGGCAGAGAGCTAAAGCTGGTCTTTGGTAAAATTCTTTTAAACAGAAAGACAGCCTGAAAAAATCAAGATACAGGCACAAATAGAGTGGCCTGGGGAAAACTCAGGCAATAGCTGCACTGTTAAGAAAATAAGGCCCAGCATAGAAGCCTTTTGTTTGTGTGGTTAGTGAGCTCCCAGGGAAAAGTTTCCTGCTCTTTTTAGGCACATACAGGGTGGGCTCCATGAAAACTTGTAACATTGTGGAAAGAACAGACCCACAGTTACACAAAAAAGAGAAGTTGAACTTTGTGCTTACCCAAGACATACCCGCAGCTGCACAGATAAGGGGAGTTGCACAGACAGCTTTATAGATAAGTTACACAAACAGCTACAGAGATGAGAGGAGTTTCTTATAAAAGCTTTTGGATTCAACTGTAAAAGTGGCAACCCATCTGGGACCCCTCTCCACTGCAGAAAGCTCTTCTTTTACATAGTAAACTTTCCCTTCAACTTCACTCTGGTGTCCACGCTCCTTAATTCTCCTGGTTGTGAGACAACAAGCTTGGATAATACCTCAGACAATGAGATCATTGACCACTGACCCATTTCACAATGACGTGCTACTGGAGGATGTACGCTGGGTGTTCATATATCATCAAGCAACTTCCTAATTTTATGTGTATGGTAGTTTCCTCTGTTATCATCTTGGTATTTCCTACCTAGTCAAGGTGTCACATGGGTCTTATGTGCTTGTTAAGAGCTGGTGAGAGAAACTTAACATTCACTTGATGGAATGGTTACCATGGCTTGTATCCATAGATGCTCCAGCTCATGCTTAAAATACTGTGTTAGAACAAACGGATCAGAGTGAATTCTGTAAAGGTAAATCCACAGAACTGGAAAATTACTGACTTGCATCATAAACTGGTGGCAGTGGGAAGACAGAGCTCAGATTCGTGTTACACTGGGGAGAGAGAAACCAAGGAAAATAAGTGGTTCATACACAGGGGACTATTAACTGATCCAAGTCAGAAAACTACAGAGGGTGAAAGGAGCATTACCAATAATTATGTTCGGACAATAAACACAAGTTGTGACTGTCCTTGGTAAACCAGGATAGATGGAGAGTTAATTTAAAAGAGAGAAAGAACAAACACAGCTAATGTACATTAAGAACCCAGGGGTATCAGAGGACCTGATATGCATATTTATGGGATTGCCCAGAGATTTGACCTTCAAATATAATTGAGTTCTGGAAACTTAGATTTAGGTTGGTGGTTAAGGGGCAAAATAATCAGATTCCAAATAGGGTTCTGCAGACAAATTCCCACAGGTCCTAAAGTCTCTGGGTCTTTTTCTTGCCATTGTGGCATCTCAGGTGCTTGTATAGACAGTGATAACCAGTTCCATACTTCTGCTAAGAGAAATTTTGAGATCAGAAAATCTTTCTTTGCAGCTCTTCAGAGTCTCTTTAACTTACTTCAATAACAAGGAAATCAGAAATCTCAGGACAGTGCTGAATGTGGCAGAAATTCCAGGGCAATTCATAACTTTCCTACCAATTTAGAGTTATCTGTCTGGAATGATTTCAACTGACCGTGGA
The DNA here is from genome assembly GCA_036589455.1 of Ateles fusciceps. NCBI lineage: Eukaryota > Metazoa > Chordata > Mammalia > Primates > Atelidae > Ateles > Ateles fusciceps. The sequence goes on along the minus strand of JAZHEH010000564.1, from coordinate 3,365,313 downwards.
AGATAGTTTATAAAATTGCAGGGGAGGCAGAATTTCACCTTCATCTATGTAGGGTCCCAGCAGGGCCCTAGTATTAAATTGATTTAAGGTATTAATAGATTGACAGGAGAGAAGCACAAAAATTTATTTTACATGGCATGGTGGCGGGGGGTGGGGTGGGGGCGGGGGTGGGGTGGGGAAGGCTCACTAAAAAAAAAATAAAAAAGACCGAAAGCAGCAGTTAAAAGCATAAAGCATATACACTGAAATGGACAAAAAATAGTAAGTTACGAAACATGATAAAGTGAAGGGACTTGGACTAGAGTAGTTAATTGGGTAGAGAAGCGACTAGGAAGATAAGGATTAACACAGTTTTGTTTGGACAGATTTCCCCTCGACTTCAACTTTCAGTCCTTGAAGGTAATGTTATTTTATAGGGAAGACATCTTTCACATGGGAATTTCATCTCCTGCTTTTAAGACACATCCATCAGAGTGATTTTGCACCTGTTTTTTTTTTTAAGTGCCTTTAATTTAAAATAGTCAATATGGCATAGCAGCATATTTTGAAGTGGTATATTCTTAACTTCTTCAAAGCTAAAAGCCTTGAATATGCCGGGGTAGTTACCAGAATGGAGAACTTTCTCAGCTTACATTTGCCACGTCTGGAATGCATTCAGTGTACCAAGTGCTTATTAACTTTTATCTCAGTCCCTCACTCTGCTGCTCTTCTCGCCTCATCTTACATAAGAGAAAACTCAGACTTAAAAAGCAAACTGATTCCACCAAGATGACAGTGGAACTGGGACTTGGGGTCCAAGCCTGGTCCTCGCACGAGGTAGATACTCTGTGAGATGCTGGGGAAGAGCCACAGTAGGGCCACTCATTGCCCTCTTCCCTTGGTGGACCTTGGACATCCACCTTCCTTGCGTTAAAGTGCTCCAGCTGGTGACGCCTAAAGAGAAGCCGCACGTAAGTACAAGTGAAGTCCGGTGGTTGACCACACACATGCAAGCGATAAGAAAAGCTCGCCTCTACTTTCGTCAACAGGCGCCGGCTGCGTCAGTGGCCTTTGGCCCGCAGTCAAAATGGCGGCGTCAGCGTCAGCAGCCTCCTGCCCATCTCCACCGTGGCGCCGACAGGACCCGCCTCCCTGGGCGCCGGAGTCATGTGACCGACACAATGGCTGAGATGCTGCTCCCCGGCTTCCCGGCAACGCCGAGTGAAAGCCATGACGGCCGCCGCGGGCTCGGCGGGCCGCGCCGCGGTGCCTCTGCTTCTGTGCGCGCTGCTGGCGCCCGGCGGCGCGTACGTGCTTGACGACTCCGACGGGCTGGGCCGGGAGTTCGACGGCATCGGCGGGGTCAGCGGCGGCGGGGTGAGCGGCGGACCGCAGGGTTTCGCGGGGGGTGCCGAGAGCCCGCCCCTTGGGGCCCGCCCCACAAACCCCCGCGGCGTTGCCCTACGTTTCGAAGCGCTCCCGCCTCGGCAACACTCTGTTAGGGTTTCAGTCAGAAGGCGGTTGAGGGCTGGCCCGCTGCGGGCTGGGGCGGGTGCTCTTTCGTTTAATTTGAACCAGAAAGGCAGTTAGGTTTGAATAAATGAGGATCCGGAGGTCCAGGAGGTCCAGAGAGTAAGGTGACAGGTCTAGGTTGTGAAGAAGCCGGGGCTGGAACCCTTGTCCCAAGCAGTGGGGCCCAGGCTATTTCGTCGAGGAGACAGATGGCAGTCAAGGAGCGTCGCTCCAGAAAGGGCCAGGGAGTGCGGGAGCGTCCGTGTGCGAAAGCAGACGCCCCAGTGGGATGCTTTGGCTGTGTCTCTTCCTTTTGGGGGAGTTGGTGGGTGGTGGAGTCTTTAAGTCCTGGGCAATCGTTACGACAGGGTAAGGATGGGCTCTTCCAGAGAGGGTAGCCCAATAGGATTTTGTTTGGAGGCAGGACTGGTGCCTCAAGGTCTCTTTAGGAAGATAAGCGGCCTGAAACTACCCGGTACTCCCCTCTGGGCCCATGGGCTTTATGGTGGCAGACCTTTGGGTGAGAAAGTTTTTGGTTTTTGTTTTGTACCCGAAATTACATCTAGGGCTATTTTTTTTTTTCTTTTTTTTTGAAAATGTTAAGGTTGAATTCTTGGATATTTTGGGTTGAGTTAGATGGAGCTTGCTTCCTTACATTCAACTCAGAACAAGCTTGAATGCTTACTGCATGGATGACCTGGCCTGTAGTCTGACCACATGATATGACCTTCTGCTAGGGGAAACTTTTTTCCCCCAGTTGATCCTTCTTGATTTTTATTCTTTTATTCCCTAATTTACAATCTCTCCAGCAATGCTGATGTATATTTCAGGGGAAACTGTAGGCTAATGAGCTAATGCATTTATTCTTTGCTACTACTATTCTCCTTTTTATGTTTTTGGTCTAAACCTGAAACAGCCAATATTTCATAAAATGAGGCCCCATCTTTTTGATAGCTTTCCTTGTAATACTAAATCTAGTGTAAAAGCTTTCTGAAAACTGGAAGTCTTTGTTTCCATTAGGTTTATTAAAACCAGTTTAAAATTACTAAGATGAGAAGAATCATTTCATAGTTCAGAGTAGGAAAGTCCTGTCTAATCTGATAGAATATACAACAGTTATTAGTATCCCTGTGTATGCGGCATTACTCCTCATAGGAACTCACTGAATAATGAAAATTCTTGCAACATTATATTTGCATACCATTTTAAACTTCTTTGTGGAGCCCTTGGTCTCTATATCAGTTTGTGGCAGTAAGTGTTTAGAATGCTGTCATTTAATGTTCATGTCAGAGAGGGAAATCAGTATGGTACAATGAGTAGTTAAGAATGTAGACTAAAGAGAAGATTGCCAAGAGTTTATTCTGGGTTCTGCCACTTCACTGTACGGCCTTGGTGGGTTATTTATTATAACTCCTCTCTGCCTCACTATCTTTTTTGGGGGATACAGTTATACCTGCATGGCAGGAGCATTGTGAGAATGGACCCAAAGTACTTAGGATGATGTCTTGCAGGTGACTAATTTTGGTTAATAACCAGTTTTGGGAGGAGGAAGTTATTTCAAGACCACTGAATGAGGAAGTGTTACCAGGGCTTTTTCCTGGGCCTGTAAACTGTTCCAGGCCTCATTCAGGCAGTGTTGGTTAGTAATCCCATAATTTGTTATTGCTTGATGGTGCATTTTGACATTTGGTTATATTGCCTTTGACTTATGCTGTTGTGTTAGGTGTGGCTATAGGTTTGCAATAGCATAATTGATGTGTTTGGCTAAAGCTGATACTTTATCTGTTAAATGTGGGAGTGCATAGAGGGCAAAATAAACCCTAGACAGAAAAACGCACAATTTTAATGGTGTACTGTAGGACAGGAAGCATTGTTTACCTAGGGTCAAGGATATGTTAGTGTGCCCATACTGTGTTCATTTAAAGAATGCCTATTTTAATACAACCCCTGCTAGGTTGTAAGCTCTTTGAGAAATATATATATTTTTAAAAATTGTATATATAACACTTGACTTTATTGAGAACTTACTATGTGCCAGGTAATGTGCCAAGTCCTTTACATACATCTAATTTTAGTCTTATAACAGCTGAATAAGATAACCCACTTTACAGTAATTTGCCTATGATTACATAGCTTATAAATGATGAAATCAGGACACAAGCTCCATTTGACTCAGAGTCTCCTATGTTATGTTGCCTGTACCATTGCAACAAAAAAACCCATGAAATATTTAATAAATCTTTATTGAATAACAACGAATGAGGATTTGAACTTGAATAAGACACAGTCTGTGTCTTTAAGGAACTAAGAGGTAAGTCCGAAAGGTAAAGGAGTGATAAGAATGCAGGGTTTGAAGTGTTGTGATAGAGATATGGACCTGGTGCCAAAGGAGCCCAAAGAAGACACATCAAATCAGTGGGTAGAGTCAGAAGACATCTTTCCTTAAAGAGGTGGAATTTAAGCTGAAGGATGAAGTGGAGTTGTCCAAGAGAGGATGTGGGTTGCATTCCAGGCGTAAGAAGAGAAAAAGTTGTTTGATACATCTAGATGGAAGGTGTGAGAGTGATAGGGGTAAAGTTTGAGGTTTAGGAACCAAATAATTAAGGAATTCGGGTGCAAAATTGAGCAATTTGAAATTTATCCTGAAAGCTTTTGGGGAAGGGAAGGTCTTAGCATGTTTATACAGAAGAGTTTTGTGATTACATTTGTGTCTTGGGAAGGTTACTCTGGTAAGTAGCATGTAAGATAGAATACAGGGTTAGGCAGAGGGGATGCCCTGAGACTACTTATACTGCTCTCTTAAGTGAGGAGGACCTAGGTAAGTCAGTGGGTTGAAGAGTAGAGGAAGGATTTGGGAGCTGTTAAGGATATCTTGGTGACTGAGGGTGCATGGGAAGTTTGGACAAAAGGTGGCTCAAATTTATGCTTTTGGCAAGTATTCACTACTTAGACAGCGAATTCAGGAAAAGGAGCAGATACATGCAAAAGTGCTATATTTGGTTTGGGACATATTGAGGTAGATGGGAAGAGTGGCTAGAGAGCAGCTCCAAGGGTCTTGGTCTCACTGGTAGGGACTGGGGATATTTTGAGTATGAGAGAGTAGACAAGGGTTCCACCAGAATGTCAGTGGTAGCATATATGAGAATATAAAATAGAAAGTTGAACCCCATAAAAGTGAAGTATTTTGTTCCAGTCATCCTGGCAGAGTGTCAGCAGTTTGAACCTAGGGCTGTCTGGTTTACAAGCCTGAGGATGTTCTACTGTTTCATGCCAAAAACCTGCCTCTTTTATTATTATTATTTTTGCTTATATTGCCTCCCACAGGATAGATTATGGGTCAATTATTGGTTTTGTGATTACTTTTTTCAAACAGTTGTATGCCGTGGTCCAGGTATGATCCAGTATTGGTCCCCGCATTGTCCACTGTCATCTTTCCGTGCATTCTGAGGCCAGTCGTGTGTTAGGTTTTCTTAGTACAGCCTGGTCATTATTGTTGGTTACTCTTAATAGTAACAGGCAGAATTTATGAGGATGGAGAAAGCAGTGCTTCCTTTCAACACTGCTGCTTGTAATGTTTTCTGGAAGATGTTAAGGAGAAAAATTACCTGAGATTCATCCCTCTCTTCTTAGTCCTGAGATATTGTTACCAAGTGGTTTTAAGATAGAAAACCTAAGTTTCAAGGTAAGTTTGTGATCATGAGGTTAGCAGGCTTACCTCCCAGTTAACCCTCATCCAAGCAGAAGAGAACCTTTTAGCTGTCAGACAAATAGCAGCCCTGCTTGCCCAACGATTGGCACAGAAAGGGTAGACAAACAACTTGTGAGGTGCTTTTCCACAGCCTGACCTTGCCTGAGGCTATGTGTATACCAGGTGGTGTGCATGAACACTGTAGACAAGCAGTCATGATTGGATTTCTTTTAGTCATACTTTTAAAACCTTTTTTTTTTAGGCAACCTCCCGACTTCTGGTTAATTACCCAGAGCCCTATCGTTCTCAAATATTGGATTATCTCTTTAAGGTAATGAAAAATAATTATTTCATGGTACCTGTGATATTTTAGAAACTGTATGGTGAATTTCACCATAGAATTTATTAACTTCACAATTCTAGTTTTCGAAAAAATGGCAGATTACTTTGAGAATAAATTGCTGTGTGAAGTTTTGCTTTTGTTTTTGCATCTGTAAAACCAAAGGCAGTGATTAGTAATTGTCTTGAAGCTTCATAGAATACAGCACTATGTTAATACTGTCACTTCCTTTCACAGCCGAATTTTGGTGCCTCTTTGCATATTCTAAAAGTGGAAATAGGTGGTGATGGGCAGACAACAGGTAGGAGAATTTGGGAGATAGGATTTCCCCCATCAACATTTTAATCTATACCTCACCATATAGACTGTGATTTCAGAATATGTGTAAACAATACCAATGCTTTTGAGATTGATTGTTGCTTATTAGATTGTTCCTTATTTTTTAACTATAACTATTTTAAGATATTATATAGAATATGACTGTTCTGTCAGAAACAATATTCAGACTTTAAATTGCTTATTTAGTTGAAGTAATCAGTAGTAAACAAATCCACAGTTTTCTAAAACCTGTATACACAAGACAGAGTGTAGGGACAATTTTGAATTCTATTGACAAGTTGGAAATATTTTAATTTTGTATAGAATATATAAAATGTTGTTATGTGGTAAAAATGTATGTAACCAGTGTTTCAGAGATACAGCTTTTTTTCTTTTAAAAACAAAACTATCTTTAATCACTAAATCTTCAGTCTTCATTGTCACTATTTTGATTGGCTTTGGGTAGTCCATGTTATCAATTAGCGATTTATAGGTCTTTTGTTTCCAGGAAGAAGGAAAAAAAATTCTATGATTAGATATAGCTTCTTATTTATAGGTCAGATTCCATTATAATGAACTCTAGAGTATCTTCTGCATACTTGTATTCCTGCTAGTGATTTGGAAGTAATTCTTTGTTGAACAGATATGTCTATGTGGCGGTATTAGTGTTTATGTTAAAAGAAAAAGTGCAAAGCAAAAACAGAAGAAACCCCCATAACAGAAACTTTCCCCAAGCTATTGCATTTTACTCTTAAAAGCTTTTAGGCAGAATTGATAATGATAGGCTAATTTCACTTGCTAAAGCTAAATTAGAGGTAGAGATACATAAACAGGCAGTTCTTGTGAATTCTGATGTTTACCTTTAAGAAGAAATGGGCAAGGGCCTCTTGGAAGGCCCTACTTGGCATGTTTGTGAACTATGGGAATATATGTGGACTTTGATAGCAGTTATCTACCTCAGGGCTATGATAATGTAACCTTTTTTACTAACTGCAGATGTTAGTGTAGAATTTTGTTATTCTTAGAGTGGATATGTATACTCATTCCTTTTTTTCTCAGAACTCTTCCTATATCAAGACATATTATAGGCTAAAGGTGTGGGGTCTAGAACAGGGCTCAGGAGCCCAGGGATTCACATCCAGAGTTGATAAGCTGTAAGTTGAGATAATGAGAACTACAAGTTGGACATGGGGACTTGAAAACTGCAGAGAGAGGACATGGAATTTGAAAACCACAGAGAGAGGACATGGGGATTTGAAAACCACAGAGAGATCAAAAGCCCAGAAGAATGAATACTGGGAATTTTTAGTTATATGAAGTGATAACATTTCTCTCAGTACTGCTTATAATAGAAGGTTGTGGTTTTATTAAGACTTTTACAATGCTTAAGATAGTGAAAAAGGATGAAATAATATGCTTTTATCATCCATCCTTAAGTTGTATAAGATTATAAATTGTCCAACTTCAGGATTAGAACTGGAATATTGCTTTTGTGAAGTGTGTTGGTGGGGGTGTGGAGGGAGTGAGATGGTCTTAGGAAGTGCCATTCATGGATCATTTTCTTCCATTTTTGCTCTCCTCTATTCAGATGGCACTGAGCCCTCCCACATGCACTATGCACTAGATGAGAATTATTTCCGGGGGATATGAGTGGTGGTTAATGAAGGAAGCTAAGAAGAGGAATCCTAATATTACACTCATTGGTAAGAAATGAAGTTTGCAATGCTTCTTCAGTGTCTTTTCCTTTAATTTTTAAAATGAATCATGTTGGTGGAATCTCAGTTAATACTGAAGTACTCATCATTAATACTATCAGTATTCTGCCAGCAGCAAAGCATGTGCCAGGGGTAATGCTTTCTGTGCCCTTGTATATTATATTGAGTCCTTATGATACCTATGGAGTAAGGTATGACTCTTTCCATTTTACAGGAAGAAGCAGTAGAGGCTTCAAAAGGTTGCGCCACTGTCCTAAGGTCATAGATAGTAGTAAATGACAAAGTCGGTTTTAGCACCTAATTCTGTTTCTATGATGCTAAACTACTTTCCTTCACAAAATCTGTCATCAGTATTTGTAAAAGGGTAATACTATTCATAAAACTGTATATTACATGCAGTAGTACACCTAACTAGTTACAAAATTTTGTGTTACATGTAGTAGTAAACCCCGTTTTTAGAAAAGTTACATACAAAAGTGTTTTTTGTTTGTTTATTAGTTTTTGAACTTCACTAATGTGCTGGTCACTGTTCTAGGGACTCAGGAAGCCAATCCAGTCCCCAGTTCTGCACCTGTAGGGGTTAGGTTCTATTGGAAGGATCATTGGCTAGTTGCTTAAATGGGACTATATATATTTCACAGTTCTGTGAGAATGCCTACAGAGCCTGTGAAATGTTTCGAACATCCAGAGTGGTGGGATTTTTTTCATCATTTGAAATGAATTTGATTTTTTGAAACAGGCTTAAATTCAAAAAAAGTTAAATGAAATTAATGATTCTTTTTAAAGGCCTGATTTCAAGTTATTTAAAAAATAATTTTCTCAACAATCAAAGGATTAAAGTAGTATTTTCTAAGTTAAAGTAATTAGGAGTAAGTATGTTCTTTATAAATGGGCTTTTGTAAAAGATTCCAGAAATGTTGTGAGCAGTAAAAACATCACTGAATCAGCACATACTCACTGGACTCCTTCCAAGGTCAAACCTCATTTAATTGTAGAAAATATGGCATGCTAAACCATCTCCTAACAAAGACTTACACATGGTGGGCCTTCAGATTGCATTTAGCATTTCATTGTCTTCAAGAATTCCATTATTCCAGTGTCACATTTCTTATGTGATACACTAAGCGTTCCTCCTGAGTTTAGAAAATAAGCATTTTGTCATTTTGATTTTCATTTTTTTCAGTGGTGAACTAGTTTGGTAATATATTTATTGCTGAGGAACTTAACTGTTGAGCTTATTTTAATATATTAGTAACAATTTAGATTTAGAATTTTAGTAAGTACTTTTCTACTTTTCTCATTTTTTAACTTAAACATAATCAGGGTTATTGGAAGAATATGGACTCATTTGATGTATATCACTTAACAAGGGTATATTTCTCTATTGAGTCATTGTCATTTATATTGATATAAGAACAAACTAGTTTTGCTAAATTAGATTGCCTAATTAATATTTTAAGGACCTTTAAATTGTAAGAAGGTGTACTAGTGAATGATAAATTTGTGTTTTACATAACTCAAAGGAGTAGTTTGGCATAAGCCTTTTAGAATTCTTTGGTTTGACCTCAAAGAACAGAAGTTGAATATTGAACATTCCAACAGTGAGTGGAGATGTTAAGTTAAAATATATGGTACATTTCTTTCTGCTGGTAAGTGTCTTTGAGAGAGGTGTTTGTCTTTGTTAGTTTTGTTTTTCCTGGAAAGAACATTTGAAATTATGGGACCTGACTCTAGGGCTCAATAAGAAATTATAGGGTCTATAGATTGGAAAGGATTTCAATAATTTTTGTATGGTATATAATCTTTCCTTTAGTCAGATCTGTATTGTTTTTTACTAGTTGAATGCTTAAAAAATTTTTTTTTTGTTTTATTTTCAGTAGCACCAACACCATTATACCTCCTCTTTCTTTGCCTCTTCCCTTCTCTTTGTAGGGTTGCCATGGTCATTCCCTGGATGGCTGGGAAAAGGTTTCAACTGGCCTTATGTCAATCTTCAGCTGACTGCCTATTATGTCGTAACCTGGATTGTGGGTGCCAAGCGTTATCATGACTTGGACATTGATTATATTGGAGTTAGTAATGTATTTAAAATATGATTAAATTTTAGACATTTATTTGTAATTTAAAAAAATAATTTGATTTTGTGGCACTTTTTGACTAACCATTTTATGTCATGAGGCTAATTTGTTCTACTGGGGTGTTTGATAATAACACAAACTAAGTACATGTGACCATTTATTGCTCCCCTTTGCCCATCCCAAATGTTCCCACTTTTGAAAACTGTACTAAGGGTATACCTCCTTTCTCTGAGCTGGGTTTTTTGTTTTGTTTTGTTTTTTTGGTATCAACCCAACTCAACTTCTCCTTCAAAGCTTTCCCTGGTTTCTCTGGTTCCTACAACAATGTTGTGTTTCTATACAGCTTATGGGTTAGTCTCATTTTATTCTACTGTTGTCCTAAGCCAAAGATTGGCAAACTTTTTATTAAAAGCCCAGAGCGTAAATAGTTTTGGGTTTGTGGGCCAAAAGGCAATATTAAGGATCTTGAGGTAAATATATTGCTATTTAAAATGTAACCATTTAAAACTGAAAACACTTTTAGCTCTAAAGATGTAAAATTACAGATGATGGGCCGGGTTTGGCAGGCTAGCTGAAATCTGCTTCCACCTGTCCCAAACTATTGTTTAACACCTTTTAAAGATTTAAAAAGTGTGAAACATGAAACCATGTTCAGCTTGTCTGCTGGCTAGGTGGAGGCATGCCTCAGACTGCATCGTACCCCACAGAGTCTTAACATACACATAGCGGGTCTCCATAATCATTTGCTTATTAATATACCATCAGTTAAAACTGATACTTAAACATTTTCATGCAATCATGGACTTAGATTGTTAGGAAACAATTATTGAGCTCCTACTGTGTTGCAGGAACTGTGACTGTAATACGGTAGGGCTACTAAGATTAATAAGCTCTTGTGTTCTTTAAGAGAGGTAGACACTGGAACATAAAAACTGTAATACTACATGATGATACAGATCATGAGGATGAGCCAGGGGCTGGAGGAAGCCAGAAGAAAGGATATACTAATTTTTTCTATTTTTTTCCAAATTATGACTGAAAATATTAACATTTGAGAACTTTCTTTTTTCTTTTTCTTTTTTTTTTTTTTGAGACGGAGTCTCACACTGTTGCCTGGGCTGGAGTGTAGTGGTGCGATCTTGGCTCACTGCAACCTTCACCTCCCGGGTTCAAGTGATTCTCCTGCCTCAGCCTCCCGAGTAGCTGGGATTACAGGTGCTCGCCACCAGGCCCAGCTACTTTTTTTTTTTTTTTTTTTTGGTATTTTTAGAAGAGACGGGGTTTCACTGTGTTGGCCAGGCTGGTCTCAAACTCCTGACTTCGTGATCCACCCACCTCGGCCTCCCAGAGTGTTGGGATTACAGGCGTGAGCCACTTCACCCAGCCTGAGAACTTTCTTAAATGTCAGGACATTTATAACTCATAGTGAGACTAAATGTAGGTTTGGTCTAAGAGATTTCTGTTATGGTACGGTCACAAGTAATGGGTGACTTACATCATGTTTAGACTCATGATAACACATGCTGTCGTGAGGAACTTCATTCATAAACTCTTTTCTTGTATCATTGGAGTAAACAGACCTGCACTTGGATTCTAGGATCATCTCTGTTAACAGTTTTTTCAACTGTGGAGTTATGGAAGTTCTTTGAATTCTAAAACCCCGTGCTTCATGATTCTAAACCTAATCAGTATATATGTACCTTTTATCCATCCTCATTCAGAGTTTGCTTTTGTGACTAGTGTATTACTGTGATTCTCTGTGTATGCTTTAAAACATTCCTTCTATACAGTATACATATTAATACTTGGCTTTCAATGTGCCTGTAGGGATCTTGTCATAATTGTTATAATAGTTTCCGTATCTGTTAGTTTTCCAATGCCTAGTGTAGTCTCTGGCACATGTTGCACTGTCAATATTTGTTGAATGAATTAATAAATATTCCATTATTTAAAACCTTTGGAATAAATGACTTTTTGAAAAATACTAAATATTTTAAGATTTTTAAAAATAATATTTTAATTGTTTAAAAGTTATGCTATCTTATAAGTACTTATAAATTCTATGGCAGGATATCCCATAAGGTTAAAAAATGGCTTATCAGGTAATCTGAAAGATGATGAGAGAAATGGTTTCTTAATGATAATGTACTTTCTGACATTTCAGAACTTTCAATTCAGACTTTTTTGACTTTTTATTTTGCAGATTTGGAATGAGAGGTCATATAATATCAATTATATTAAGGTGTGTACAACTTTAATATCTTTCTGTCTTTAACGTATTAGTGAATAATTCCTTATGGTTCCAAACACAGAAATTAGTAGGAAATTTGTGTTGGAAATACCATATTTTTTATAGTACAGTTATTTATTTTGCTGGTTGTGACATAAAATTCAAGCAAAATCTTAACAATGTTTATATTATTGATATTAAAGCATGTCTAGTTCTTTGTGAGCCCTGAATTGTCTTTGTCTAAAGGGTCTTGTTGAATTTTTCTATTTTAAAATTAATTAGTTTTGGAATTCTGATAAATTTTATGAAACAATTATATCATTTTAGACTTGTAGGACTTCAAGAAATGCAGTTTTTTTCTTTGTCTTTTGTCAAAATTTATGGCATATGTTCTCATTCTTGTTTTCTATTGGAGTATATTATAGTACATGTTTCTCTTTGTGATTAGCAAAGAGGTAGCAATAATGTCTGCCAGTTGTGTTATTTTTGAACCACTTTTTCCGAACTATTTGCCTCCATTTAATTCTCACAACCTACCTATGAGGCAACTACTATAATTGCTATTTTCCAGCAAAGGAAGAAACAGAATAATAACTTCTGCCATTGGAAAAAAATGGCAGTTTTACTTTTCAGGTGGAGCTGTTCTCTAGTTTACGTTTCAGTTCCTTTTGTCTCACTTTATATATCTTATCCAAGAAATATAATTTTGTGACAATATTTTATGTCAGGTTTTAAAAAATGTTCTTTAAAAATTTTTAAAAAAAATTTCCATAGGTTTTTGGAGAACAGGTGGTATTTGGTTACATGAGTAAGTTCTTTTGTGGTGATTTGCGAGATTTTGGTGCACCTATCACGTGAGCAGTATACACTGAACCAAATTTTTAGTGTTTTATCCCTCACCTCCTTCTCATCTTTTCCCCCTGAGTTTCAGAGTCCATTGTATCATTCTTATGCCTTTGCATCCTCATAACTTAGCTTCCACTTATGAATGAGAACATACGATATTTGGTTTTCCATTCCTGAGTTACTTCACTTAGAATAATAGTCTCCAATCCTGTCCAGCGTGCTGCGAATGCCATTAATGCATTCCTTTTTTTGTGGCTGAATAGTATTCCATCATATACATATACCGCAGTTTCTTTATCGACTTACTGATTGATGGGCATTTGGGCTGGTTCCATATTTTCGCAAATCCAGCAATCCTGCTACGGTGTATCTATCCACAGGGAAAGTCATTATACAAAAAAGATACTTGGACATGCATGTTTATAGAAAAAATTTTTCTTTAAATTCAGTGTTTTATGTTCTTAAGTAGATATGGTTCAATACATTTCTTTCATCTATTCATTCAGTTAATCAGAGAGCATTTATTTACTTAACACTAGTTTGTTAGGCATTGTGTATATGGTTGGAATATAAGGATAGAGAATATTATTTTCTGCCCAAAAGGATTTTTTATATTGGGAAGGGTGGTATAGAGTCAGATATAGACAGTTAAAATGTGTCATAATTTCTCTAATGGAATAATACACCTATAGGGTTCAGAAGGTGCACAGAGGAGATGACACCTCTGCCTGGGTTGATTAGAGGAGGTGATGTATAATTTGAATCTTCAAGAAGGGATAGATAGGAACTCTCCATGTTGCTAAGGCAGGGGCATAACGTGTATGTAAAGAAGTGAAGACTGAGAGGTAAAGGGATTTGGGGGAAAAACAAGTTATGAAAGATGTATTAGAGGAAGAGTGGAGCCACTGACCCCCATTAGTAAGCTAATGTATTCACTGAAATAATGGCATATTTTAATTCATGTCGTCGTAGGGGTGGAGAAGGCATAGGTTGAGAAGATCTATTGCAGCCAGAGCTAGGTAACTCAAGGTGAATTCCAGGTTGAAGTAGGCAGGTAGGAGTGTGGTGGTATGGGCAGAATGGGTGAGGGAGATGGGACAGTGGAGCTAGTAATAAGATTGGAGCACAGGAATTATTCGTGAAGAGTCATGACTGCTATGAGCACAGGTCTGATAAGAGCAGTAAGGGGACAGAGCAGAAGCCAAGTTGGTGCATGTGTAGTGGATAACTCTGTAATCAGGTGGATGGCATTGCTGTAGCATCTTCATAGTGAAAAGTGATGAACTTTTTAAATACCCAAATTTGACATTTCAAAGCTTAAGTTTTATTTTCTTGTGATCATACACGTGTCTCTCTTGTGTTCTTTTCATTTGAGGGAAGCATTAAAAGTATTAGAGTCTGGTTTCCATTTTCTTTTAAACTAATGAAATAAGACCGGGTGGTATTTTATTTTAACTTTTTTACCACTAAGAGTCTGTTGCTGACTCTAATGCATTCTAATTCAACTAACCTGGTTTGAAAGACGAATTCTTACTTTAAGACACATTCTCAGTGTTTTAAACAGTTCAGACTTCATTTCCTTTTCTCTTAACCTTTAGTTTTCCTATAGTAAAATCTCTCAGGATACAAAATCTTTTTACTTTGTTGTTTGCCATTTTTTTCCAGTAAGATTTTATTGGGATCTGTGTTCTGTTGTTGAAATGCCTATTGTAGGCCAGGCGTGGTGGCTCACGCCTGTAATCCCAGCACTTTGGGAGGCCGAGGCAGGTGGATCATCTGAGGTGAGGAGTTTGAGACCAGCCTGGGCAATATCGTGAAACCCCGTCTCTACTAAAAATACAAAAAAATTAGCTGGGTGTGGTGGCAGACATCTGTAATCCCAGCAACTTGGAGTCTGAGACAGGAGAATCACTTGAAGCTGGGAGGCACGGAGGTTTCAGTGAGCTGAGATCGTTCCATTGCACTCCAGCCTGGGCAACAAGAGCAAGACTCTGTCTCAAAAAAAAAAAAAAAAAAAAAAAAAGAAATACTTATCACGAAGAGTTCCGTAATGGCAAATGAATGTAGGTGCTCAGACTGGATAACCTTAATAAATATATATTTTATGGGACAACAAAATGACCCCTGGAAAGAGTAAGGATTTGTTTTTAATAGTACAAATACATAAAATACAAAGGAGCAATTTATATAAAGATGACAAGGGTATTGTTTCTGTTTTTTTTTTTTTGCTACGGATGTTTATAATTTACTTTGCTTTTCAGTGGTGTTCTTAGGTTTTCTAAATTGTGTCTGGAAAATCTCATCTAGAATCTAGGATAGTAGATGGAAATGGAAGTGTGGGTCTTTGGACCTTCATTCAGTTCAACCATAATAAATTCCTTTCCATTTATCTTATAAATAGAGCTTCTATTTAAGCTTTTTCTGGAGGAGAAAATTCCATAACAAAAACAGAATCTGAAAATATGTTAGATAAAACTTTGCTCAAAAGAATGCTGTTATTCATAATGACCCTGAGATGGAAACTTACTTAGAAATCACAGCATGTAGACTTGTAAATTTTGGAATGTTATTCAAATACAATGTATAAAAAAGTAAGTCTTACTGGAATTGTCTAGCACTAGTACTAGAAAACCTAGATACATCCATAGTGAAAAATGCAAATTTGAGGAAGTTGCTATTCCTCTGCTCTGGAAGAATAAGGAGAACTTCAGGGTGATGAAATTCAGGATTGATCTCCTGCTAGAGGGATAGGGATTCTCAATCCTCCTGAATCTTGAGAGTTGGTCTCTGTTTGCTCTGAAGGATCTGTTCATACTGCTTCTAGGGTTCCTAGGACTCAATTGATCCGGTTTGAAAGATGAACTTAGATTGCCACCTCTAATTCTCACCATGTTTTCTAAAATCCTATGATATATATGTTTTAAGAAACCATCTATTGAAAAGTGTACCATAGATTTAATTGGAGCTTTTATGATTTGCCTCCTAAAAGAGCACATTAATTTGAAATTCCCCTAGTTCAGAGAAATTGGAATGTGAAGAGAGAGCTTGTGAAATTCTTTGTTCTTTCTTAATTTCTTCAATCCGTATTGAGCATCTGCTGCTATGTACTAGAAATTTCTATGTCCTTGGGGATATAATGGTGGGCTTATTTGGATCCATTCATCAAGAAATGCTTATGGTATGAAATCTGATCTTCCTGATCCTGAGTAAAATGATGTATCCTTTTCTCTGCTCTTGATTTACATATAGGCAATCCATACATTTTGTTATGTACCTGCCCTTTGATTTTCTAGTACATCCTGTTAGTTTTGGTGTCTTGTTGAATGTGTTTGCCACCTAAGAGTGAGGGCTCCATCTCATACTTCTTTTAGAGTCATCATGGGGCCCAAGCATAGTATTGAGTACTAAAGTAGGTGCTGTTTGTGCTTTGCTAATTTCTCATTAGAATTTAGCTTGTTACTTTTAATTTTTGTGGGTGAATAGTCCTACAGGTAAATTTTATTTTCTCTCTGGTTTAATAATGGCAGAATATTTGAAGATGTTGGAAATTACTTAAAATGATAATATAAAGCATTTTGGCAAATGGTATAATTAATATGTTACCCATTTTATTATTGTGTCTGCATAGGAAACTTCCAGGAAGAATGCATAGCAAAATAATGGTGGTTATTTCAGGGTAGTACTATTTGATTATTTTTATTTCAGTTTCCCCACCCCCCATTTTTCTATGGTTAAATGTAATTTTAAAGTCAAAGTGAAAATCCTCTAAAACACTTTACCCCTTGTGTTTTTTTTTCTTTTTATATTCCTAGTGAAGTAGGTTATTTTAATGATAATGCTTTTATTTTCCATAAGAGGCATGAGAAAATATAATATTGAAATTATCATTAATGAGGTCAGGAGTTCCAAGACCAGCCTGGCCAACATGGTGAAACCCTGTCTCTATTAAAAAATACAAATATTAGCCAGGCGTGGTGGCGTGTACCTGTAATCCCAGCTACTTAGGAGGCTGAGGCAGGAGAATCGTTTGCACTCAGGAGACAGAGGTTGCAGTGAGCTGAGATGGTCCCACTGTGCTCCAGCCTGGGTGACAGAGTGAGCCTCTGTCTCAGAAAAAAAAAAAAAAAAGCTATTTTCCAGAATGCTGATTTTTAACGATACTTTATCTATCTTGGTCATAAATTCAACAGCTAAAAATTCATTTATATCCTTTCATATGTTCTGTTTATTACTTTAAAAGGTATTAAGAAAAATGCTGAACTATCAAGGTCTCCAGCAAGTGAAAATCATAGCAAGTGATAGTCTCTGGGAGTCCATTTCTGCTTCCATGCTGCTTGATGCTGAACTCTTAAAGGCGATTGATGTTATAGGGTAAGGCATATTTTACTTGGAAAACTAGCAGTTTCTGGTTGCTTGCTCTGTGTATTGACTATATTTTTCTTGCCTTTTCCCCCATTTGATTACATTCTCAGAAGGTAGCGCTCCTGTATGTACTTACCTGAAGCACGCGTAGCTCGTAGTTCATTACTTTCTCTTTTAAATGTATTTTAGGATCTTTCTATGACAAGTACGTATTGATAACTTTTAAAAAACATGTTGATGTTTGGAATAATAAAACAGGGTTTTGTTTAGATTAAGAGGCAGAGTAATACCTGTATTTAATTTTAGAAAGTATAAAGACAGAGTTGTGAAATTAGTTTCTAACTCTCAGATATTCTGTGGCTGGAGGTTCTTGCGTGAACACATTTGTAAATGGTTCATTGTGGTCACTGACAATAACTTTTGTCATGCTTCCTTAGTAGTACAGTTTTGACCACTACTCCTTATTTCATTTCTGCCTTTAGCCCTCTGGGCCTTGACCTCGTTGGATTCATTTTTTTAAAATGTGAATTTATATTTTATCTACCATGACACAGGATATAAACATTTGAAAAATAGAATGTATGTGTGTGTGTGTGTGTGTGTGTGTGTGTGTTGTGTTTGTGGGTGGGTGTAGAATTCATTCTTTATCCAGTGTGAAGACTGATTGATCTCTCCATGTGCCTTATTTTTAAAGAAAGATTTTGAATATACACAAAAATAGGCAGAATAATACAATGAATATCTATGTTTTTATCACTCAGCTTCCTGAACTATGAACCCATGGACAATTCTTCATCCATGCACTATCTACTTCTCTTCCTTTCCTCCCTACATTACCTTGAAATGAACCCCAGACATTGTATTATTTCTCCCATAAAAATATTACTGTGTATGTATCTCCAAAGATAAGGATTATTTTTTTAGTTACCATAAACAATACCATTATTACACCTAAAATGTAATAGTTTTTTGATATTATTAAATATTCATTATTATTATTTTTAAATTTTATTTGATTGAATCTGGAGCCCTTTAAAATTCATACATTGTGAATTGGTTTGATATTTAAATCTGTTCTGATCTTTAGGTTCTTGCTCTTTTTCTTTCTTTTAATTTGTTGAAGAAGGGGGTTATCTTATAAACTTTCTGTCAGTCTGGATTTTACTGATTTCAACCCTACAGTTTAATGTAGCTTGCTCATCTATCCTTTTTTTTTTTTTTTTTTTTTTTTTTTTGAGACAGAGTCTCTCTCTGCCACCAGGTGCCAGGCTGGAGTGCAGTGACGTGATCTCGGCTCACTGTAACCTCCGCCTCTCGGGTTCAAGCAATTCTCCTGCCTCAGCCTCCCAAGTAGCTGGGACTATAGGTGTGCGCTACCATGCCCAGCTAATTTTTGTATTTTTTAGTAGAGACGGGATTTCACCATGTTGGCCTTGGATGGTCTTGATCTCTTGACCTTGTGATCCATCTGCCTCAGCCTCCCAAAGTGCTGGGATTACAGGCGTGAGCCACTGCACCCAGCCTTCATCTATCCTTTTTAAATGATTTTGAAATTGGTAATGGTGTGATTAGGTTAGATTTAGGCTTAAGTTTTTTTGCAAGATAAATTACATTTCTTCATTATATTTAAACATTTTATACATTGAGATTAAAATGGAATTTTTGCTGTTATTATTAAAGCTTTCATAAATAGTTGAAGTCTTGAAGGAAAACAAAGTTATGTTCATCTTAAATATATTTGTTATGAAAAAATATGAAATGAAAGTATGGGTTTTACTCTATCTTCATGAAGGATTTAGATGTGTACTTCATTTTTTATTGATATAGGCATTTTAATGTAATGAATATTCCTCCGAGTACTGCTTTAGATTTATCTCATAGGGCTGTTTTATCATTAATTTCTAATATTATTGCATTGTGGCCATTTAATACCAAATGTATTATTTACATTTTTTTTTTGAAATTTCTCAGGAGCTTATTAAAAAAAAATCTGAAAAAACCTTCACATTTTTCTTGACTATCTCAAGAGCATATTTTGACTTTTAAGATGTATTCTTTATTGGGATATAGAACTGAGTGTATAATGTCTACCTTTTTGATTATATTGTTCAGGTATTTTGTATTTTAACTATTTTGTCCACTTGAACTGTTCAGGGATACCAAGTGTGTTTGTTTCCTTGTATTGGTGGGATCTGTTTCTCCTTTCAATCTTATGCAGTTTTTGCTGTGTGGAAGTTTCTGTTTTGTTATTTGGTACATAAATACTGATGAATCTTTTATCTTTATTATGATTTATGACTATTATCATTAGAAAATGCCATTCTTTGTCTTGTTTAAAGCTTCTTGGTTTGAATTCTGCTTTCTGTGTGACTAGAGATCCCTGCTTTCTTTTCATTAGTATTTGCCTGATATATTTTTGCCCTTTTATTCTTTACCTTTCAAGGGCATTTTCTTTTAGGTATATTGCTTGCATATAGCATAGAGTTAGATTTTGCTTTTTTAAAGCTCCTCTGAAAATGTGTATTTTAATGAATGAGTTAAACTCATTTTTAGATATAACTGATACTTGTGTTTTCTATGCTACTATATTGTCTTTCATTATTGAATGATTTATACTACACATGTAGTAATACAAGCTATCCTGCTATGTAATTTGTTTACTTTGTACTTATTTAAGGAGGTGTTTCTTTTGTTATTTGGCAAGGTTTGTTTTTGCTTCTATCAATTATATTTATACTGATTTATACCTTTATACCAATATTTTCTGCAGGCAATAATTTTGCCTCCCAGGGGACATTTGGCAATGCCTGGAAATATTTTTAATCACCACAAATAGGTAGGGTGGTGCCACTGGAATCTGATGGATGGAGGCCATGAATGTTTCTAAACATCCTCTAGTACACAGGATAGTTTTCCCATAACAAAAAATTATCCAGCCCAAAATATTAATAGTACTATAGTCAAGAAACTGCTTCATACTAATACTCTTGGTTTCCTCTTTATTTAGTTATTGTCTATGGATTTATTATAAGCAGTACTAAAATCATTTGGTAACTTCTTTCTCCCCTTTCTTCCCTACCATGGAGTTTTAATTGCCAGAATTATCCTAGTTTTAATTTTTGTGCTCTTATATGAACTTACATGAACTTAAGCTTCTACTATATTCATTTGACAGCTGCAAGTTATAACTGTTTACTCCCAAATAATCTGCAAACTTAGTTTACATTTCACCTTTTTCTCTTATCCTATTTCATGTAGCTATGTTAGTTGTACTTTAACCAAGTGTGTAATATTTATATGCTATTTAATTATTATTTCTTTTAATCTAGCTCTATTATTAAACATATTAAATGCTCACCTTCAAGTCTTTTGCCAAAGTTTCTCCCTTGGTTTCTTGGATGTCAGAAGTGTAATTATATATTACATGTCTCAGAGAGTGCTAATGGAAACAATATTTCTTGATGTGTTTAGATAGTTATTGAGGTTTATCTATGACCTTTATACTTGAAGGACAGTTTGACTGGATATAATCCCTTTTTAGTCCTTGAGTATCATAAAATTTGTTCCATTTGTTATTTATATAAAATGTTGCTATTAAGAATTTTGACTCTAGAGATATTTCCTTTTCCTTATAAGTAACTTGACACAATTCCTGTTATGTCCAAAGAATGTTTTTATTTATCTTTAAAGCTTAGTTGTTGTATATACTTCACTGTTTCCAGATATGGTATGTGCCCTCTTTTTTTTTTTTCTTAACATCTCCTTCTTGGATTAGCGCCCTCTTAATATCTATATATAAGTATTATTTCAGTAAGGTTTACTGAAGTTATACGTTAAGTCATTATTCTACTCCATTACTTTGGTTTACTTTTTAGAAGCCCCAGTTATACATCTTGGTCTTATTTGCATATACCTTTATTTTGTATTTCTCTGAATTTTTCTCTATCTCTTTATTTATATTTTCCAATGTTTACTATTCTATATTCTTTACTGCATTTTCCATAGTGTCTGTTCTGTCCTATGTTCCTTCTAGTTTAGTCTTCATTTCTAAAATGTGTTTTTAAAAATAATTCTTCTATAATTCTCTCATTTTAGTTTCCTATATCTCTAACAATTCATTTTTAAAAATTTTTGATTGTTATAAAAATTTGTAATGTGTTATAGCATGCATACATGCATATATAAAAGTACAAAAATCATAGGATTATAGCTTCATGAATTATCACAAAGTGAACATACCTGTGTAACCACCACCCAGAAAATTATCAATGCCTAAGAAGCTTGGTTACTGATACCTCCTCTTGGAAAGATTTTTCCTTGGAAATCATTCCAATCATTAACCTCTCTTTTTGCCTTAAAGATAACCACTAATCTGACTTCTAACACCGTGGACTAATTTTGCCTGTTTAAAAACTTTATTTAAATGGCATCTTATAGTAGCTGTTATTTCAGCCAATATTATATAAATTTGTGAGATTAATGCATGTTGTTCTATATAGAAGTAGTTCATATTTAGTGTTTAGCATCTAATTGTTGGATGCTAAATGGAGCACACCACAACTTACCTGTGTATTATTTGTTAATGGTCATTTGGACTGTTTCCAGTTTTTGGCTATTGGAATTTTGTTCAGGAGACATTTCTTGGCTCACATCTTCATAGCAAGACTATTCCTGCCCCATTCATGTTGTGCTTGGCCTGGCTGTATCTGCAGAGTTTTGTTGTACGGTTATAGTAGTTTCTAGGATCTGTTTATGCTGGACCCCATTCTCCTTACTGACTGAAAGTTGTTCTCCCTCACACAAAGTGTTCCTGCCTTATTCAATTTGGATTCTACTTCAAACCACTTATTTTCATGTTGAGGCTCTACCATTCATGATTATTTGCTACTTCTGAAATTGTTATTGCTTAACCCTGTATTGTTCAATACAGTAGCCACTAGACATGTATGTTTATGAAATACTTGAAATGTGGTCAGTATGAGTTTAGATGTGTTATAAGTGTAAAATATACCCTGGCTTTTGAAGATTGAATATAAAAATATTATCTACGATTTTTTTACACTGATTACATGTTAAGTGATAATATTTTGGATATATTGGGTTAAATATATTATTAAAATTATTTTCTTGGCCAGGCATGGTGGCTCAGCGCTTTGGGAGGCTGAGGTGGGTGGATCACGAGGTCAAGAGATGGAGACCATCCTGGCCAACATGGTGAAACCCTGTCTCTACTAAAAATACAAAAGTTAGCCGGGCGTGGTGGTGTGTGCCTGTAGTCCCAGCTACTTGGGAGGCTGAGGCAGGAGAATCACTTGAAACCAGGAGACAGAGGTTGCAGTGAGCTGAGATCATGCCACTGCATTCCAGCCTGGTGACAGAGCAATACAGAGTGGGACTCTGTCTCAAAGAAAAAAAAAAATTATTTCTCCATGATTTTCTGCTTTTTAAATTAAATTAATTTTTTTTTCATTTATGTGTTTTATTGTGGTAAGGACCTTTGCTTGTTTTTAATGTGGCTGCTAGACAATTTAAAATTATAATATATGCTTGGTTCACATCATGTTTCTAATGGACAAATCTGATTTGAACTGTAAACAGTATTGGGTTTGATCTCCTAATGAATTCACTGTTTTGAGCATTCACCCCTAACTTCAAGCCTGTAAAGATGTTCTCAATTTCCTGAGCTGGTCTTCTGTGTTCCCCCTTAGGGTAGGATCTACTCCTTTTGTGTGAGTGCGGGCCAGTCCCCTTTCACCTACACAGTTTTCATATACCATCTGCTGATCCTGGGCCATTTCTGATGCTGTGGGGCTCCTGGGAGTCCCTGTCATCTGGTTTGATGAAAGTATTTATGAGTTTTTCCTTTCCCTTATCTGGTTGGTCTGTTTGGGTTCAGGAAAAGCACTGAGGAGCTTCAGAAACTGGGCTACTGTCATGTTCTGCCTTGGCCAGAAATTCTAATTTTTTAAAGTACAAATATGTTCCTCTGTTGGGATAAACTATAAAGTTGGTTTACTTTCAATGGGATTAATTTTATCTGTCATTGAAGTTTGAAAAATAATGCTGCAAAATGATAGAGAATTTTTGCCTGATTATGTACATTAAAAATTTTTATTCTTAAAGAGACTTTAAATTTTGTTACACTAGCAATAAATCTATACATTGAGAAAGACCAAGATTTTAGTATTAGTTCTGCCTTT
The DNA here is from genome assembly GCA_036589455.1 of Ateles fusciceps. Taxonomy (NCBI): domain Eukaryota; kingdom Metazoa; phylum Chordata; class Mammalia; order Primates; family Atelidae; genus Ateles; species Ateles fusciceps. The sequence goes on along the minus strand of JAZHEH010000564.1, from coordinate 3,342,045 downwards.
CTTTGCTCAGATCATGTAATAAATCACTTGGGCTTTGACTATAGTAATAGTTTCATTATTTTCTGAATGAAGGATATACCACCTATTCCTATAACTTCAATAAAGTTACTCTTTCATTTTCTCATTATAGAAAATTTGGAAAATGTAGAAAAGTGTAAAGATAGAATTTACTCATAATCTTAACATCTACTGATTATTGGTAATATGCTAGTATATTACTTTCCAGGGTTTTCTTTAATAGAGGAATATATTTTAACCAAATACACTAAACATGCATTTGGCAACTAGACAGCTGGATGACAACTAGATGAGTTTTAAAATTAACATTTGGCTGAGGCACCAAAGCTGAATGTCGTGGAAATAGAATGAAGTTGTGGAATAGAAGAATAAATCTAAAATGTAATTTTTTGAATTTATATTGTTTAAAAGACTAGTAGCCAGATTTTTTCAGATTGGTTGTTTTAGTGCCAGAACAATGAATACTTAGCCCTGTTAGATGCTAGATTTCTGTTGGTATCTTTGTAGTGTAGAACTGTAATACTGAATAGATGCCTGCCTTCACCTGAGTTTAGTGACTCAGTTAAATCTTAGTGGAACCTTATTTTTCTCTAATACTTCCTTTTGTATTCTCCAGTATATATTGTATATTATTTTCTTACTTATGAAATCCTGGGATGCTAAATTGATATTGTGCCTTAATTCATCTTCACTAGGTATAAAGAATTAAGAAATAGGATTTTTTTCCTAAAAGATTCTTGACCTAAAATGGAATTAAATAACTAAAAAGTAAAGCAAGTATTCACAATCATTCTTTTGATGTTATAAATACTGTTATACCAAACTGCAAATATTAGAATTATGATATAAGTTAATCTCCATTATTCTGCTTGTATTTTTTTTTGTAAATAATTCTTAATCTAAAAAGTAGATACTCTTATTCCTAGTTATTTAGCTAGTGTGATTTCTTATTGGCTTGTCAATCTATTTTCTATTTTACATTTAAAATTTATTATTTGTTTTTATTCCTGTAATCGATATCTTCCACAATCATCATTATGGGGGTATTTTACTCTTGCAGTAATGAATATGCATTTATACTTCCCCTGACTGACTCGCCTCCCATCAAATGCTAGAATGAAGGAGGCATTCATTTTCTGGGGCAGTTTCTCACCCGCTGCAGTATTGATTCAAAGGATAATTTTTTGTTGTAGGGTTGGTCCTGTGCATTGTAGGATGTTTAGCAGCATTTTTGGCCTCTCTTCACTAGATGCCAGTAGCAAATCTCCCCCAACCCCAGGTGAAACAGTTGAAAAATGTCTCCAGAGATTGCCAAATATCCCCTCCAGGGACAAAAATCATCTAGGTCGAGAACCACCACTGCTCTGATATAGTAATTTCTAGTTTTCCCAAGGTAGTTTATTCTTTTTATTCAAGAAATAACGATTTGTGGGTTTTGTTTTTTGTTTTGTTTTGGTTTTGGCCTGGGAGTAAATGCCAAGCTATCTTTCTGTGTTCTAAGGGCAGGAGTAGCAGGGAGAGTACTACTTTATATAATAGATTCACTAGTCTTAGTTTTGGCCTCCTCCTTACTCATTTACTATTGCCCCAAGCTCCTTAGCTTCCCCCGGTCTTATCTTTACTTTATTCTCCTCTTGGAGTGTTCTAGGCTGTGGCTGTCTCTGCTATCTCCATCCTTCGACATGCTTCCATTAATTTTGTGATTTCCAGAAATAGATTGAAATTTCTTATCTATTGATGATTTTCCTTCCTATCCTGTGTGCTGTCGTAGGTTTATCCCCTTGTGTTTTCTTTACTGTCATTTTATTAGCATGCTGAGACAGAAGGGCATAAAGCAGATGCTTACATTCATTATCTACCTGCAAGCTACCCAACTGTTTAAAAATAGAAAACCTTGGAGAAGACTTGTATTTTTATACACTCAACAAGTATATATAAGTGCCACATTGTGACCATTTTCCATTGACTCCCACCCTTTTTTTTTCTAGAGCTCATTATCCTGGAACCCATACAGTAAAAGATGCAAAGTTGACTGGAAAGAAGCTTTGGTCTTCTGAAGACTTTAGCACTTTAAATAGTGACACGGGTGCAGGCTGCTGGGGTCGCATTTTAAATCAGAATTATATCAATGGCTATATGACTTCGTAAGTTGTTAAAAACCTTTTAGAGTTTTTATCATAAAAAATTTAAAAACACAGAATTAGAAAAAATGGACTTTCTTATTCTTATAACCTAGATTCAATGATTGTAAACATTTTGCCTTATTAGCGTCTTCTATTTTTATACTTATACTTCATCTATATCTAATTTTCTATATTTGAATATAGTCTATATTAAGTAAAGTCAGGTTTATTGAGATATAATTTATATGTAGCAAAATACATGCAGCTCTCAGATTTTTTGACAAGCTACATATATTTTTAGAAATAATTATAAATTATATATGTAAGGACACTTTATCTCTAAATATTTTAGCATGTGTCTCCAAAACATAAGGATATTCTCCTACATGATCACAATATCATTTTTTATACATGAGAGTTTTTAATATTCAGTTTATATTCAGATTTTTAAAATATTTCCCCCAAAATGCCGTTTGTAGTTTTTTTTAAAGAAAAGGAATAGTTAGGCACACACATACTGCATTTAGAATTTATACCACTCAAGTCTAGAGTAGTCCTTATTCTCCATTTTTGATGACAGTGATCTTTTGAAAAGACCAGGTTGGTTGTCTTGTGGACTGTCTGCTTCCCAGCCTGTCTGCTTGATTCCTCATGGCATTAATGTGTGTAATTGCTTGTTTAAAAAACATATTCTTAAGGGAGAACACAACTGTTATTATTGCTAAGGGAAGCATTTCTTAAGTGCTCTGAAAAACACTTTAATTGTGAATAGATCCAATTAACTTTCCTAAATAATGATAAATAGAGCAAAAGCAAACCAATATATATATTTGTTGTGATATTAATGTGGGTTGCCATATATTGTATTTGTCCTTTTTCTGAAAGAAAAGACATGGAGAGTTCAGTTATAACTTGATTTGGTCTTAAGGGTAAGGCATCTTCGTGGCAGAGAGTTTAGAAAACTGAAGATAGGTACAAAGAAAGAAGGAAAATCATCTACAGTCTTATGATCCAGAGCTAACCATCCTTAACAATTTTAGTGTTTGTCCTCCTATTTTATATTGGCATGTATACATTTTTTTAATACAAAATTGAGACCATACTATAGAATCTGTTTAAAAAAGTGCTTTTCACTTGACATGACATTAGAAACTTTTTTTCACATTTAGTTATATTTCTACTTCATCATTTTTAATGCTGTAAATGCATTTTTAAATATTCTGTTACATAAGGCACTATTTCTAAATCTTGCCTTAAGAAGCACTCGAGACACTTGTTATACCTACTCCTTGGCAGCTGCCCCAGACTTAGTCAATCAGAATCTACAGGGGAAGGCTGGTGGGGTTCTGTCCATCTAGTCAGTGCCCCCAAGTGATTCTGATGCCACACAAGTTGGGAAACACTGATGTGGAAAATATATTATTCCTTATTGAATATTCCCCTCTTTTTAGAATTGGAAGTTTTCTCTATTTTAATTAATAGCTTTGTATAAACTGAAATGATCGATAGTATACAAATATCTTTGTACATACCCATGACTATTAGAATGTATTCTTAGGAATGGAATGGTCAGAGATACATAGATTTTGAAAGGTTTTGTATGTATTTTACAAAATGCCCTCTGTAAAGTTTGCCTTGATTAATACTCTATTACTACCAGCAAGGATACCATGCATCTTGCAAACCATGGGCAAAATCACAAGAACTTAAAATATTTACTAGTAGTAAGGTGTTTTGAAAATTAGGACCATTATTTCTACTTTGTATTGATAGAATTAGAAGGCTTTGATTTGCTAAGAATGTCAGTCTGTTTTTTTATGATGGATGAAGTCTTGATTAAGAAAAATAAAATTCTGTGGGGTAAGCTCTGTGGGTTTTTAATCAGTGAGGAACCCAACAATACTAAGTTCAAGAACTTCCCTTTGCCCTTGGATTTCCTGAGAACCAGAGAGTCAAACTTTTAGGGTTTAGTACCTGCTCTGGACTGTTAGGGCCTGATCATCTGAGAAAGAATGGGCCACAAAGCAGATCAGAAAGTGGATCCAGTTACTACTTGTAGATGAAGTAGAATAATATTTAATAGCAATACTACAGCCCAGACCTTGTTCCATACTCTTCCTATGCATTAGTACATTTAATCCTTACAACAATCACATGAGAGAGATATAATTATTATCCTTATTTTACGGAGAGGTTAAGTGGTGAAACCATGGTTTAAACCCAGGCAGTCTGATTAAGAATTTTGAGTTGTGAAACTTTGGAACAGTTCAGAGTCAAGTTCATAAAAATTATGTCATGAAACTGGGGTATTAAGAAGGCTGACTGTTGAAAGGAAAGTAGGTATGCAAAAAGCCTTTATTTGTATTTGACTCTTGTGATGTGTCGGGTACTGGTAGGGCATGATTCGTCTTTTGGCTGTACCATCGTTCAGTAAAAATTTTGCACATAAGTTGTATTTTTTATCATGTGATTCACCATTAAAAATATTAAAATGTAGCCAACACTGGATTTTTCAAAAAGTGAATGAATTCAGACAACTTCTTATTTTGGGTGATCCTTTTATTGTCATTTACGTAGATGTGTATTGCTATGATAAAATCTTTTTTCTCCAGGTTTTTAGACATTTGCATTTTTATCACAAGTTGTCTTGGTATTTCTTTTCTTATCAAAAAAATCTTTTAGCACAATCGCCTGGAATTTAGTGGCTAGTTACTATGAACAGTTGCCTTATGGGAGATGCGGGTTGATGACAGCCCAGGAGCCATGGAGTGGGAACTACGTGGTGGAATCTCCTGTCTGGGTATCAGGTATGGTTCAGTTCCATCTCTCACTCTCTAAATTCTTCTCTAAGAGACAAAGCAGAAAAACACTTAAAGAACATAATATAAACTGTGTGTCTATGTTGGTTTTAATATGTGTCTCTAAGCAAGATTTGCCAGTGTTTTATAAGAATATTTTGGGTAACTAGACTACTCTCTGGTTATTCTAAGACTAGGCTTTTAGAAAAGTGTAGGAGAGGAGGAGAGAGAGAGGGAGAGGGAGAGCTGTGTAGTGATAGAGACAGAAATAAATAATCGTCTAAGGATATCATTACAAACTATGATAATTGCTAATAAAATTATGTATTTATAAAAAGAGTAGAAGTCTTAAAATTAGCTCTGGAGACACTTTGTTCTTTTATATTAATATTAATGTAGTTTTGATTAAAATATGCTAGCAAAATCAAAGGTAGATTAAAAATACTATATTGAATCATCAAATGAATAAGTAAATATGAAAGTTATGTGAAATATCGCTTTATATTGTCCCCTAAATCTACTGGTGTGTGTTGTGAAAAGGTAATTTTCAAAATAGGTAACAATGTAGCTCATAGATTTTAAAAGTGAGCACATACTGAAGATTTTATGGTACTTATATGATACGAAGTATCCTGGCAGATGGCAGATGTTAGAAACAGTTCAAATGAAGAGTCAATGTAGCACAGTTTTTTGTAGAATAAGAGAACTGGAGATGAATTGTCAATGGAGGCAAATCGGGTTTCTCACAATAGGGAAGAAATCAATTAAATTTCTACCAGATAAGACATAATTTACATAGCTCAGAGACAATGAACAGAGCTATAGATAATACATCTAGTTTTATTGAAACACAAAAGTTTTACTACAATGTCATTTTTTAGTCACAAGGGAGGTTGACATTATGCAGGATGGATGGCTTAGTATCACTTTTTCATGAAGAGATAGAACCATACTAATAGTGACTATAATTTAAACAAAATAAAATCTGTTGCTGAATAATATTGAAATTTTTTTACATTTTTTTTGGTAAAAGATTATACATTGTGACTATTTTGTTTTAAAATTGTCTGTTTCATTCACTGTTGTTTCCACAGAGCCAGTAAATGTATAATAAAAATTTGTCGAACAGAAAAAAAAAAAAATCCTAACAGTCTTTCTAAAAAGCCAATTTCTTTAAAGATAAAATGCTTTTGGAAGAAAATCATGAATTTGAAGTGAATTTGTTTTTATTTTAAACTTAAATGTGGTGGTTTTTCCTTCAGCTGTGCTCTCCAAAGCAGATTTGTAATCATGTTAATTACGTAATCACGGTATTATTCTAAACTCCTTATATTGTCCTCCCAAAAACATGAGAAAATTAAGACTTGTATATTAACCCTTTGAATGTTGAAGTTGTTGGTCCCACATGATCTAGATGAACTACTGTACTCTTTTAATTTTGTGACTTTTCTAAGGGTTGGGACCTGGTATACTGCTTAGTACATTTTCAGGACTAGCTTAGGAGGTCACCAATAATTATACATGTGGTAGAAATAAATATGTTCGACACCATGAAAGTTAGTTTTTGACATTCATTATTAACTTTTTTTAAGCTTTTTTTTTTTTTTTTTTTTTTTGTATCTATTTTAGGATGGGTTAAATAGGGATGAACCAAGATTGGGAGGGGGATAACTATATTGTTCTTAAAAAAATACTGATTATATTCTTGAACTGACAGCTTCATTTATCTTATCCATCATTCCAGGAATCTTCTTGCAATTGTACCATTTATTGGATTAATTATTTAAAAATTTTTTTTTTTTTTTTTTTTTGCCCCCCCCCCGGGGGGGGGGGGGGGGCGGGGCCCGCGGGCGGCCCCCGCCGCGGCCCAATTTTTTTTTTTTGTGAGCGGGGGCTCCCTCTTGCGGGGCCCCCCCGCCCCCAAAGCTGGGGGTGCCCAAAAAATTAAACATGAAGTTGACAGATATATTTCTCCAAAATAGAAAATAGCTTGTTAGAATCAATCAGACTCAAATTGATATACAGCTTTTTTTCTTTTAAAGAAACACTGTTATTACCATTTTTATCTTATTTGGGTCTTTCTGTTTTTCTGTAGCTCATACCACTCAGTTTACTCAGCCTGGCTGGTATTACCTGAAGACAGTTGGCCATTTAGAGAAAGGAGGAAGCTACGTTGCTCTAACTGATGGCTTAGGGAACCTCACCATCATCATTGAAACCATGGTAAACTTTTGTTGTTGCTGTTGGATTAAGTCACTTCTTTACTATTGGAAAAATAACATAATACAAGCTGAACACCTTTTTATAGATATAAATACATAACCATACAGACAGATGCCAAGATCTTACGATTTTCATTTAAAAAATTTTAGCCATGAGTCAGTAAAGCATAGCAACACAGCTCACTGATTTATACAAAATAGTCATCTCTCATCTTTTCTCCACTTTGTTTCTGGCATTTGGGACAAAATAAAGATTACCTGTTTACCAATATTTGTGGAGAAGACCTTCGCACCTTCCCTTGCCCTGATATATAATCTTACGGAGGCTGCGGCTTTTCCACCTCAGGTTGTTTTGTCCTGATATGTAATCAGGTTGTTTTGCCCTGATATGTTTTGCCCTGACATGTAATCTTATAGAGGCTTGTTTTTTTCAGTCTCAGGTTGTTTTGGGGAGACTTTAAGTCTGTTGAGAGCAAGGAGCTTAAAATTCAAGTGTTTGAGGGGCTGGAGTAGGAAGGGAATAGGTCTGACAGGTGGACAGAGGCATGGGAGGAGGTTGGGGTTTGAAAGTGGACATATCAAGGATTCAGGGGAACTGAATGAAAGAATCAAAGTGAGAGAAGGTGGAAGGAGAAGCAGAAGCAAATGGAGAGAAGTCTTAGAGGTACCAGTTTAGGGAGATCTCAGGTCGGTGAAGTTCTAGTAAGAAGGAAGTGGACAGAATAGGAAGTGCATATAGTCAGCAGAGCTTTGTGAAGAGGGATTTCTAGCAATTAAGTTCCTATGGGAGAAGCAAGATACAAAACAGAGAACAGAGTGGCCTTAAAGTATCCTACTATCAGGTTTAAACTAGGACAAACAGTAAATATTCCTGGCAGTATTGAGCTTTTTAAACCAAGGGTATCCATTAAGTGACTCACAGCCCAAACCAGTAAGCCTTTCATGTCTTACCATGGATGAAGAGGATCCTTGAAAGAGGGTATAAAAAGATGCGCCCTCCCAAGACCTACACTTGGTCACAGCCAAAAAGCTGAGAGGTAATCCTCCAGAGACCTAGAACCACTCCCAAGGATAGTCAAAAGAAAGACCCAGATAATCTCCCTACTCCCCAACTCCCTGTCAGAGCTGGCAGTAGTTGGTAAGCTAGCTGCAAATGGGGGGACAAATCACATTTTTGTCTGGCTATATTCTTGGGGCCCCCAACTTGAAGTTGGCTGCCTCCATACACAAAACTGACATCTCACACATCCCCAACAGGTGGGAAGTCAAGCCAGGTTCTCAGTATACAAAATGAGACAAATAGGAAAGCAATAGCTGACCCTGGGAGGGAAGGGATCTACAGGTAATGAGTACCCAAAACTAAATTTATACGAGAGTCACAAACCAAACAAATGTTTTCCTTCTGTGAATCTGAATCTGGAGAGGATGGGATGAGAAGTTTTTCTTTTTTTTTCAATTGTCTTCTCTTGATTGGGTACTTCAGGCAGAGATCCAGAAGAGCAGGCCTTGGTGAGAATTCTTATCTTTCTGCTAGCTTTTTGTCAGTGTCTCAGGATCTCATTTGCAGGCTGTTAGAATGAGTAGGCATCTCATCTTCTTCACCAGAAACTGTCTTCAGAGATAAGGGATATAAGGAGAGCACCTGTTGAATGAGGGTCTTAATGGCCTGCTTCAGAGGAGAAAGGAGAAGGACAGAGAGTAACCTTTCTACTTCTGCATTTTTCTCAGATTTCTTCACTTTAAGATATTTGGGGATAGTGTGTCTTGAGCCCTGTCATGGCTGTTACGAATAATGGTATGGATTAGCATATGTGTACAAATTTTTCTATGGACGTGTTTTCAGTTCACTTGTGTGTATATGTAGGAGTGGAATTGCTGGGTCACATGGTAACTCTGTTTAAGATTTTGAGGAACCACCAAATTGTTTTCCAAAGTTATTGCACCATTTTACATTGCCACCAGTAGTTTATGAAGCTTACAATTCTCCACATCCTCCCCAACAGTTCTTATTGTTGGTGCTTTTGATTATAGCCATCCTAGTGGATATGAAATGCCATGTTATTGTAGTTTTATTTGCGTTTTCCTAGAGACTAATGATGTGGGGGATCTTTTCATGTGCTTATTGGCCAGTAGTGTTATCTTCTTTGGGGAAATGTCTATTTAAACTCTGCCCATTTTTAAATTGGGATATTTGTGTTTTTATTATTGAGTCTTAAGTTTTCTCTATTCTATATAAAAATTCCTTATCAGAAATATAATTTGCAGATGTTTTCAACCATTGTATGGGTTGTCTTTCATTTTCTTAACGGTACTCTTTGAATTAAAGAAAGTTTTAATTTTGATGAAGTCCATTTTGTTTTTTCGTTTGTTTCTTGTGCTTTTGGTGTCATATCTAAGAAAATATTGCCTAATTCAAGGTTCTGAAGATTTATATTTATGTATTCTTTTAAGAGTTTTAGAGTTTAACATTTTAAATTTAGGTTTTTGGTCTATTTTCTTTCTTAACTAGGATCAGCTGTGTGTCCAACTTGATTATTTTGCATTTTGATATCCAGTTGTCCCTGAACTATTTTTTTGAAAAGACTGTTCTTTTTTCATTGAATTATCCTAGCACCCTCGTTGAAAAGCAATTGACAATAAATTTGAGGGTTTATTTCTGGAACCTCAATTTTATTCGATTGGCCTATATACCTTTTCTAATGTGAGTACCACACTGTCTTAATTACTGTAGCTGTCTGGTAAATTTTGAAATCAGGAAATGTGAGTACCTAAACTTTGTTATATTTTTATTTTTTATTGATGCAAGCTACAATTTGGTGTTTTGACACATGTATGTGATAAAATGATCGAATCAGGGTATGCCCATCACCTCGTGAATTTATCATTTCTTTATGATGAGAGCATTCAAAAGCCTCTCTTCTAGCCATTTTGTAATACATAAAACCTTACTGTTAACCATCCTCACTCTACTGTGCAATGAAACACTGGAACTTATTCCTCCTGTGTAATAGTTACTTTGTACCTATTGACCAACCTTTTCCTATCCTCCCCTTCCCAGCCCCACCCCAGTGTCTGGTAACCAGCATTCTACTCTTTGCATCTGTGATAGCAACTCTTTTTTTTTATTCCCCATATAAGTGCGATCATGAGGTATTTGTCGTCTGTGTCTGGCTTATTTCACTTAACATGACATCCTCCATATTCCTCCATGTTGTTGCAAATATCAGGATTTCATTCTTTTTATGACTGAATAATACTCCATTGTGCTTATATACCACATTATCTTTATTCATGCATTCAACATTTGGGGTTGATTCCATATACTGACTATTGTAAATAGTGTTTTAATAAATATGGGAGTGCAGATACCTCTTCAACATACATATTTTATTTTGGGGGGATATATACACAGTAGTGAGATTCCTGGATCCTGTTGTAGCTCTACTTTTATTTTTTATTTCATTTTTTTTTTTGAGACAGAGTCTCACTCTGTACTTACAGGCTGGAGTGCAGTGGCACAATCTTGTCTCACAGCAACCTCTGCCTTCTGGATTCAAGTGATTCTTCTGCCTCAGCTTCCTGAGTGGCTGGGATTACAGGTGCCTGCCACCACACTCAATTAATTCTTGTATTTTTAGTAGAGATGGTGTTTTACCATGTTGGCCAGGTTGCTCTCAAACTCCTGACCTCACGTGATCTGCCTGCCTCAGCCTCCCAAAGTAATGGGATTACGGGTGTGAGCCACCATGTGCCCCGCCTATTTTTAACTTTTTGGGAGTCTCCACACTGTTTTTTATAGTGACTATATAGCAATTTACAACCCCATCAACATTAAGTAAGTAAGTCTTTTTTTCTACATCCTCACCAACACTTGTTTTCTTTTGTCTTTTTGATAATAGTCATTCTAAGTAAAGAGAGGTGGTATCCCCATTTGATTTGCATTTCCCTAATGATTAGTGATGTTGAATATTTTTTCACGTACCTGTCGGCCATCTGTATGTCTTCTTCTGAGAAATGTCTATTACAGTCTTTTGCCCAATTTTAAATTGGGCTATTTTGTTGTTGTTCTTGTTGTTTAAGTTCTTTATGTAGTTTGGATATTAACCCCTTGTCTGATGTAGAATTTGGAAATACTTCCTCTCTTTTTGTAGGCTGTTTTACTTTGTTTCTTTTGCTGTGCAAAAGCTTTTCAGTTTGATGTAATCCCCCTTGGTCTATTTTTGCTTTTTTTGTCTGTGCTTTTGAGGTCTTGTTTAAAAAATCCTTGCCCATCTCATGGTCATAAAGCACTTTCCCTTTGTTTTCTTCTAGTTTCGTAGTTTCAGGTTTTATATTTAAGTATGCAATCAATTTTGAATTGACTTTTGTATATTGTGGGAGGTAGGGGTCCAGTCTCATTCTTCTGCATGTGGCTATCTATTTTTCCCAGTGCTGTTTATTGAAGAGACTGTCTTTTTTCCCAGTGTGTATTCTTGGCACTTCTGTTGAAAATTAGTTGGTCACAGGTGTGTGAATTTATTTCTGGACTTTCTATTATGTCTCATTGGTCTGTGTGTCTGCTTTTATGCTAAAACCATGCTGTTTTAATAGTTACTATAGCCTTTTAGTATATTTTGAAGTCAGGTAGTATGATGCCTTCAGCTTTGTTCTTTTTGCTTAGGGTTGCATTGGCTGTTTGTGGTCTTTTATAGTCCTATATGAATTTAATGGTTGAGTTTTCTATTTATGTGAAGCATGTCCTTGGCATTTGGATACAGAATGCATTAAATCTATAGATTGCTTTGGGAAGTATGGGCATTTTAATACTAATTATTCACTATATTTTTGTGAGTTATTTTTTAGTTATTATTCTAGGGCTTACCATATACATCCTAACTTACTGGATTTACTTCAGATTTAAGCTAACTGAATTCCAGTAGATTATGTTGAATTCCCTTGTTGCTCTGTTACCTTTCCCCTTTTGTTCTATTATTAGCATACATATCACAACATTGTGTGCTGCAAACTTAATAGGACATTGTTACTTTATATATAAATTTATATGGTTTTTAAACCAGTAACATGCTGTTTTGGTTACTATAGCCTTGTAGTATGATTTGAAGTTAGATAATGTGATGCCTCCAGATTGTTCTTTTTGTTCAGAATTTCTTTGGCTGTTTGGACTCTTTTTTGGTTCCATATGAATTTTAGGATTGTTTTTTCTAATTCTGTGAAAAATGATGTTGATATTTTGATAGGAATTATGCTGAATATGTAGATTGCTTTGGGCATTGTGGTCTCATTTTCACAATATTGATTCTTTCAATCCATGAGCATGGGATATATTTCCATTTGTTTGCAACATCTATTATATATTCTTATATTTTTTTATAGCTATTCTAAAAGAGATGGAGTTAATTTGACTCTCAGCTTTGTCATTATTGGTGTACAGTAGTGCTGCAGATTTGTGTGCATTGATTTTGTAACTCAAAACTTTACTGAATTCCTTATCAGATCCAGGAGTCATAGATCAATAGAGCAGAATAGAGAACCCAAAAATACTTAAAACTCAAATACTTAAAACCCAAATACTTAAAACCAACTGATCTTTGACAAAGCACACAAAAATATAAATTTTGGGAAAAGATATCCTATTCGATAAATGGTGTTGGGAAAATTGGATAGCAACATTATTTGCCTAGAATAATGAAACTGCATCCCTACCTCTCACCTCACCATATACAGAAATTAACTCAAGATGGATTAAAGGCTTCAATCTAAGGCCTGAAGCCATAAAAATTCTAGAAGAAAATCTAGGAAAAACTCTTCTGGACATTGGCCTAGGCAAATAATTTATGTCTAAGACCCAAAAGGCAAATGCAGCAAAACAAAAATAAATAAATGAGACCTAATTAAACTAAAAAGCTTCTGTATAGCAGAAGAATCAGGCAGTAAACAGGCAACCTACAGAATGGGAGAAGACATTTACAAATTATGCAAAGGACTAATATCCAGAATTTATAAGGAACTCAAATCAGCAAGAAAAACACAAATCCCATTAAAAAGTGGCAGGTGACGTGAATAGATATTTCTCAAAAGAAGATATACAAATGGCCAAAAAATGGATAAAAAATGCTCAATATCACTAATCATCAGGGAAATACAAATTAGAACCACAATGAGATACCACCTTACTCCAGCCAGAATGGCCATTATTGAAACGTCAAAAAAACAATAGATGTTGGCATGCATGTGGTGAAAAGAGAATGCTTATACACTGCTGGTGGGAATGTAAATTAGTACAACCTCTGTGGAAAACAGTGTGGAGATTTCTCAAAGAATTAAAAGTAGATTGAACTACCATTCATTCCTGCAATACCACTACTGGGTATCTACTCAGAAGAAAAGAAGTCACTGTATCAAAAAGTCACCTGCACACATATTTGTTGCAGCACAATTCACAATTGAAAGATATGGAATCAACCTAAGTGCCCATCAACCGGTAAGTGGATAAAGGAAATGTGTGTGTGTGTGTATGTGTGTGTGTGTGTGTGTGTACCATGAAGTACTCTTCAGCCATAGAAAAGAATGAAATAATGCCTTTTGCAGCAACTTGGATGGAATTGGAGACCATTACTTTAAGTGAAGTAACTTAGGAATTGAAAAACAAATACCACTTGTTCTAATATAAGTGGGAGCTAACCTATGGGTACACAAAGGCATACAGAGTGGTATAATAAACATTGGAGACTTGGAGGGGGAAAACTACTTTTGTATCCCTAAAGCTATTGTAATAAAAATTAAAAATATAGACTTGGGATCCAAGATGGCCGAATAGAAACAACTCTGGCACACAACACCCAGTGAGAGAGACGCAGAAAGCGAGAGATCTACGCCGCTTAAACTGAGGTACCAGGTTCATATCAATGGAACTGGTTAAGACAGTTGGCATAGCCCAAACAGGGAAAACTGAGGTTGGGAGGGGCACTGCTTCACCCAGAAAGTGCATCTGACTGCAGAATTGGGCACCGGTCCAGATACTGTGCTTCCCCCAAAGTCTCTGCAACCCGCAGAATGGGGGATCTTCGCTGGTCAAGCACTGGGAGTTGCAAGTGTAGAGTTGAATAACAATCCAGGTCAGAGCCATGGATTGCTGGCACAGAACTAAGTGGATGCATAAGCTGGCCCGGGAGAGCTCTACGGACTAAGCTACTGCCCCCCCTGCCCCCAGAAGGAGGGAGCTGAAAGCAGGGAGACAAAGCAGGGTCCCTCTCCGACAAAACCCAGCAGGCTGAAGCCCTCTCACTTGAGGGTTCCACAGCCATTACCTCAGCCTGACCTCAACCCTGAACAATCGAGCTCAGCAGAGGGGGAAGGCACCAGCCATTAAATAGGTGGGCCTAATCTTCCTGGATAAACAAAAGACACAGGAAGCCTACGTAGCAACCGGACTGCATCCTTGACAACCCAGCAGCGCCTCAGCAGGCAGACTAGCAACCTCATCTACCAGTAACCTGAGATCAGAGCTAGATAAATCCATGAAGATGGGAAGAAACCAGCGCAAAAAGGATGAAACCACCAAAGACCAGAATGCCTTTTCTCCTTCAAGGGATCACAGCTCATCACAAGTAAGGGAAAAAATCAGGATTGAGAACGAGTTCAACGAATTGACAGAAGCAGGCTTCAGAAGGTGGGTAATAACAAACTTCTCTGAGCTAAAGGAACATGTTCTAACCCAAAGCAAAGAAACTAAAAATCATTCAGAATGTAGGCATAAGCAATGACTTCATGACTAAAACACCAAAAGCAATGGCAACAAAAGCCAAAATAGACAAATGGGATCTAATTAAACTTAAGAGTTTCTATCCAGCAAAAGAAAGAATCATTAGAGTGAACTGGCATCCAACTGAATGGGAAAAAATCTTTGCAATCCACCCATCTAACAAAGGCCTAATATCCAGCATCTACAAAGAACTAAAGCAGATTTACAAGAAAAAACAAACTCATTCAAAAGTGGGCGAAGGATATGAACAGACACTTTTCAAAAGAAGACATTTATGAGGCCAGCAAACATGAAAAAATGCTCATCATCACTGACTATTAGAGATATGCAAATCAAAACCACGTTGAGATACCACCTCACGCCAGTTAGAATGGCGATCATTAAAAAATCAGCAGACAGCAGATGCTGGAGAGTATGTGGAGAAATAGGAACATTTTTACACTGTTGGTAGGAGAATAAATTAGTTCAACCATTGTGGAAGACAGTGTGGCGATACCTCAAGGATCTAGAAATAGAAATTTCGTTTAACCCAGCAATCCTATTACTAGGTATATACTCAAAAGATTATAAATCGTTCTGTTATAAAGTCATATACACACGTATGTTCATTGCAGCACTGTTTACAATAGCAAAGACATGGAAGCAACCCAAATGCCCATCAATGATAGACTGGACAAAGAAAATGTGGCACATATTCACCACGGAATACTACACAGCCATAAAAAAGGATGAGTTCTTGTCTTTTGTAGGGACATGGATGAATCTGGAAACCATCAGAATGATAGTGACACAAGAACAGAAAAACAAATACCAAATGTTCTCACTCATAGGTGGGTGTTGAACAATGAGAACACACGGACACAGGGAGAGGAGCATTACACACTGGGGTTGGTGGGTGGCGGGGGCTAAGGGAGGGACAGCAGGGGTGGGGAGGCTGGGAGGGATAACATGGGGAGAATTGCCAGTTACAGGTGATGGGTGAATGGTGGAAGGTGGAAGTAAACCACCTTGCCAAGTATGTACCTATGCAACAATCCTGCATGATCAGCACATGTACCCCAGAACCTAAAGTACAATATAAAACAAAGAAAAATTAAAAAATAGAAATTTACAAAAACATTTATATATTTATATTTTATTACAAATATATATTTATAGAGTTTGTTATGTGAATCTTGTTTACCAGTTTTGTTCTATTCATTTGTTTCTGTGGATTTGAGTTCCCATCTGGTATCATTTTCTTAAGCCAAATACAGCTTTTCTTTTATTGGCTCTTTCATGCTGTTATTGGCAGTTATATTACATTTCTGAATGTTCTAAGTCTAAGAATACAATTACATACATGTTGTTTTATAAATTGCTTTTAATTCAGTTATGAGAAGGAAGTTATGAGAGAAAGAAATATGCATTTTTACGATGTTTTATAATTACATAATTACCTTTACCAGTCCTTTTTGTTCTTGAAATTGATTTACTGTCTTGGGTCATTTGCTTTCAGCTTAAAGGACTTCTTTAGTATTTCATGAAAGCTGTGTCTACCATCAACACATTATCCGTTTTTATTTATTTAACAATGTATTTTGCCTTCATTATTTGAAAGATAGTTTTGATGGAAATTGGATTCTTGACAGTGTTTTTCTTTGAACACTTTGAATATGATATCCTCCATTTTTTTGGATGATAAATCAATGTTAATCTTATTGAGGTTCCCTTGTAAATGATCTTTTGGCTGCTTTCAAGACTTCAAGTCAAGTTTTTCTGTGACTTTTAGCATGTTTATGTGTCTTTGTGGAATCTCTTTGCATTTATTTTTGGAGTTTGTGGGTCTTTTAGGATATATAGATTAATGTTTTTTACAACAAATTTAGGAAGTTTTCAGCTACTATATCTTTGAATATTGTTTTCTGCTCCTTTCTCTCTACTCTTCTTATTATCCCATTGCATATACATTGATGGACTTAATGGAATCCCCACATCTCTCTGAGGTGCTGTTCATTTTTATTTTCATGTTTTTTTTCTTTATATTTCAGGTTACACAGTCTCTATCGATGTCTTCAATTTTTTTGTGAGTTTTGCCAGTTCATGTTTACTGTTGATCCCTGTAGTTAATTTTTCATGTTACTTACTGTGTTTTTCAATTTCTAGAATTTGCAGTTTTTTTTTTTAGATTTTATGTCACTTTATTGATACTATGTATTGATGAAATATTTTCATCATGCCTTGCTTTACTTCATTCAGATTTTAGTTTCTCTTTAGTTAAGTCGAACATATTTATATTGGCTATTTTTTTTTAATAATTTAAGCTTTTGTTTTAGATTCAAGGGGCACATGTTCATGTTTGTTACATGGGTGTATTGTGTGATGTGGAGGTTTGGGGTATGAATGATCCTGTACCCAGCTAGTGAGCATAGTAGCAATAGTTTTTCATTCCTTGTCTCCCCCCACAACCAGAAGTACCCAGTGTCTCTTGTTCCCACCTTCATGTCCAGGTGTACCCAATGTTTAGTTCCCACTTGTAAGTGAGAACATATAGTATTTGATTTTCTGTACCTGTGTTAATACACTTAGAATAATGGCCTCCAGCTGTATCCATGTTGCTGCAAGGACATGATTTAATTCTTTTTTTTTCTTTGTTTTTTTTTAAATTTTACTTAAAATTCTGGGATACATGTGCAGAAGGTGCAGGTTTGTTACATAGGTATACATGTGCCGGGGGGGTAGCTGTACCTATTGACTTCTCTGTGAGTTCCCTGTCATCACCCTCCACCCACCAACAGGCACTGGTGTGTGTTGTTCCCCCTCCCTGTGTCCATGTGTTCTCATTGATAACTCGCACTTATGAGTGAGAACATGCAGTGTTTGATTTTCTCTTCCTGTGTTAGTTTGCTGAGGATGATGGCTTCCAGCTTCATCCATGTCCCTGCAAAGGACATGATCTCATTCCTTTTTATGACTGCATAGTATGCCATGTTGTATATGTACCACATTTTCTTTAACCAGTCTTTCGTTGATGGGCATTTGGGTTGGTTCCATGTCTTTGCTACTATAAATAGTGCTGAAATAAATATGTGTGCACATGTGTCTTTATAGTAGAATGATTTATATTCCTTTGAGTAATAGTAATGGCATTGCTGAGTCAAATGGTATTTCTGGTTCAAGATCCTTGAGGAATCACCATACTGTCTTCTACAATGGTTGAACTAATTTACATTCCCACTAACAGTGTAAAAGTGTTACTATATCTCCACAGCCTTACCAGCATCTCTTGTTTCTTGACTTTTTAATAATTGCCATT
The DNA here is from genome assembly GCA_036589455.1 of Ateles fusciceps. Lineage (NCBI taxonomy): Eukaryota > Metazoa > Chordata > Mammalia > Primates > Atelidae > Ateles > Ateles fusciceps. The sequence continues at coordinate 3,323,827 of JAZHEH010000564.1, read as the reverse complement.
CTGACTGGCATGAGATATTTCATTGTGGTTTTGATTTGCATTTCTCTAATGATCAGTGATGTTGAGCTTTTTTTCATATGTTTCTTGGCCCCATAAATGTCTTGTTTGGAGAACTGTCTGTTCATAGCCTTTGCCCACTTTTTGATGAGGTTGTTTGTTTTTTTCTTATAAATTTGTTTTAAGTTCCTTGTAAATTCTGGATATTAGATCTTTGTCAGATGGATAGATTGCAAAAATGTTCTCCCATTCTGTAGCTTGCCTGTTCACTGTGATGATAGTTTCTTTTGCTGTATAGAAGCTCCTTAGTTTAATTAGATTCCATTTGTCAGTTTTGGCTTTTGTTGCAATTGCCTTTAATGTTTTTATCATGAAGTATTTGTTCATGCCTATGTCCTGAATGGTATTGCCTAGGCTTTCTTCTAGTATTTTTATAGTTTTGGGTTTTACATGTAAGTCTTTAATATATCTTGAGTTAATTTTTGTATAAGGTATAAGGAGGGGTTCCAGTTTCAGTTTTCTGCATATGGCTAGCCAGTTTCCCTGCACCATTTATTGAATAGGATATCTTTTCCCCATTGCTTGTTTTTGTCAGGTTTGTAAAAGATCAGATGATTGTGGATGTATGGTGTTATTTCTGAGGTCTCTGCTTTGTTCCATTCATCCATCTGAACCAGTACCATGCTGTTTTGGTTACTGTAGCCTTGTAGTATAGTTTGAAGTCAGGTAGCATGATGCCTCTAGCTTTGTTCTTTTGGCTTAGGATTATCTTGGCTATACAGGGTCTTCTTTGATTCCAGATGAAATTTAAAGTACTTTTTCTGATTCTGTGAAGAATGCCAATGGTAGTTTGATGGGAATAGCATTGAATCTATAAATTACTGTGGTCAATATGGCCATTTTCATGATATTAATTCTTCCTTAGAAAAATTGTTTTTCCATTTGTTTGTGTCCTTGCTTATTTCTTTGAGCAGTGGTTTGTAGTTCTCCTTGAAGAGGTCCTTTGCATCCCTTGTTAGCTGTATTCTTAGGTATTTTATTCTTTTCGTAGCAGTTGTGAATGGGAGTTCATTCATGATTTGGCTCTCTGTCTATTGTTGGTGTAGAGGAATGCTTGTGATTTTTGTACATTGATTTTGTATCCTGAGACTTTGCTGAAATTGCTTATCAGCTTAAGGTGTTTTTGGGCTGAGACTATGGAGTTTTCTAAATATTCAATCATGTCATCTGCAAACAGATAATTTGACTTCTTCTCTTCCTATTTGAATGCTCTTTATTTCTTTCTTTTGCCTGATTGCCCTGGCCAGAACTTCCAATATTATGTTGAATAGGAGTGGTGACAGGGCATCTTTTTCTTGTACTGGTTTTCAAAGGGAATGCTTCCAGCTTTTCCCCCATTCAATCTGATATTGGCTGTGGGTTTGTCATAAATAGCTCTTCTTATTTTGAGATATGTTCCATCAATACATAGTTTATTAAGACTTTTTAACATGAAGGGATTTTGAATTTTATTAAAGGCCTTTTCTGCCTCTATTAAGATAATCGTGTGGTTTTGTGTTTGGTTCTGCTTATATGATAGATAATGTTAATTGATTTGATTTCATTCTTTTTTATTGCTGTGTAGTGTTGCATGGTATATATATATACACCACATTTTCTTTATTCGGTTCACTATTGATGGGCACTTATATTGTCTACTTTGAAGTCTTTGTTAAATCTGACATCTATCTTCTCTCAGTGATAGTTTCTCTTGCCTACTTTTTCCCCCTGTGTTTGGGGCAGACTTATTTTTCTTTGAATGTCTCATTTTTTTTTCTGCATTTTTGGAAACTGGACCTTATATATAATATATGGTAGCAACTCACATGTAATATATGCTAGCAACTCAGGGCATTGATCCTCTCTCCCTTGAGACTTGTTTATTTATTTAGTGATTTGCTGGAGTATTTTAGTGAAGTCTGTTCCCCTTCTTCTTCACACACACACACTGTAAAGCCTGCAATGTTACTCCTTGGAGAATGTGGCTTTGGGCATATCCACAGTCACCGTGGGATGACATTGGTTTTTCCAGGACTCTGTCTGGTTCCTTGATCACACCTCACTGTAAGTTACACTAATTGCTGGTGGAGTTCTGTATTGTTTTAAACAGTGCCCTGGGGACTTAAATTGTTCCAAAGACTGATCCAATTAAATTCCAGCTCATTTTCAGCTATGGTTTGAGGTTAGTGTTTTAGTTTTCTTCTGACCACAGGAGGTGTTTTTTTGGTTTGTTTTTTGTTTTTTAACTGTCATTTTCTTTTTTTTGATTCTCGGTGGTATACTAGGCTGGGCTGTGGTTTCACTTATGCCTATAATGAATGTACTGGTCTCTTACTTGCTTTTCACCAAAACTTTCATTATTTTTGAGAACTGCATTAGTCTTGAATCTCCCTGTGCTCTGTGTTAAATATCAATTCCTTTAAAAACAGTTTTGAAGCTATTTCATGCCTTGTCTCTCCCCCTGGGCAAATATTTGATCTCTAGTGGTATCATCTTTCTTATTGTTGAAATGTATGTTTTCTTTCTTTGTATCCTGATTTTTGATTAGTCTGGCTAGAGGTTTTTCAATTTTATTGATCTTCTCAAAGAATCAGGTTTTGGTTTTATTATTTTCTTGTGGTTTTTAAATTTGTTTTTGTTTAATTGTTTCTTCTTTTTGCTCTATTTTCTTTGCTTATTTTGGTCTTTATTTTTATTTTTACTTTAAAAAAAGTTATTTCCATAGTTTTTTGGGGAACAAGTGGTATTTGGTTACATGAGCAAGTTTTTTAGTGGTGATTTGTGAGATTTTGGTGCGCTCATCACCTGAGCAGTATACACTGAACCAAATTTGTAATATTTTTAAATTTGCTACTATTTTTCTAGTGTTTCAAGACTGAAACTGAACTCTCAGATCCCTTCTTTGTTTCTAATCTAGGTATTTAGTGCTCTAAATTCCTTCTAAGTATTGTTTTAGTGGCATACCACAAATTCTGATACGTTGTGTTTTCATTTTCATAAAGCTGAAAATTCTAATTTCCTTTTTGTTTTTCTTTTGACCTTTTGATTATTTAGAAATTTGTTATTTAGTTTGTAAATATTTTGGAGTTTTCCAGAAGGTTTTCAGTTACTCACTCCTGATTTAATTCTACTGTGGTTAAAATATTTTGTGTGACTTGAATCTTTTTGTATTTGTGAGGACTTGCTTTATGAATCAGAGTATGGTGTAGTTTGGTCCATGTTCCATGTACACACTTGAAAAGAATGTGCATCCTGCTGTTGCTAGATGGAGTCATTTATAGATGTCAAGGCATGTTATTTGGTGGTATTTTGGTGGTTTCTCCAGGTTCGTGGTCTGTCACTCACCCAAGAATGGGAGAGGAGACCATGGCGCAGTGCGCTAGTAAATACCAGACTCAAAAAGTGTTTGCAGAAAGTGATTATTTAGGCAGAGAGAGAAAAAGGAGGAGAGAGAAAGAAAAGACACTTTCACACTGAGTGAGGAGGGTTCCCAGAGGGGAAAACCAGGGAAGGAAAGCTCCTCTCACACTGAGTGAGAGAATCCAGAAAGATGGAATCTAGGAGAGTAAAGACAGCTTTTGCACTGAGTGGAAGGGAATTGAGAGAGAAATGGAGTTTAGGAGAGGAAAAGCGCTTCCACGAGAGTGGAAGGGGACTCCAGAAGGGGAAAATCTGCCCTGGATGTGGTAGACAGGGACTTTTAATCTGGGAGGATTCCCTCCCTCTCCAAGCCCCCTACCCCGGCCAATGAAAAGGGTTCCTTTAAACTTCTGCTGTAGTGATTGACTTGTGATCTTTTCCCCACGCCTTCAACAATTAAACAGAAACGGTTAAATCTCCTGGCTGGAGAGAGATGGGCGGGGGAATGGCACTGGAAAATGTTTGCCCTTAAAACTATGCCCCCTTGTGGACCCAGGAAGAGAACACATTCCCTCAGTAGTGTTCAAATCTCTTACATCTTGTTGATTGTCTGTCTAGTTGTACTATCAATTACTAAGAGACAGATATTGAAATCTATGATTATGAAAGTAATTTTTTAATTGTCGGCAAAGCCTGAAATAGAACTGTGTACTAAAGTATTCTGTGACTGTGGAATCTCTTAAAGTAGGAATTAGGTCTCATGCTTCTTTGATTCCAGCCCATAGGAGTGACTATTTATTAAAAAATGATGGCAATGTGAGAACTATTTGTTACATATATTTAGCTGACCTTAGTGTGTATTTGACATCTATATATACTGTAGATATACACACACACACAAGTATATATTTTACTTCTTACATGAGAACGAAAGTTATATTCAGTTGAGGTGTCTTTTCAGTGAAAACATCTTTCCTTTTGCTTTTTATTTGACATATTTTAGTTGGAAAACAGTTATAACACAAAATTAATCTGAGTGCCATATATGTCTCTATGGTTTAGCTATGAATTCAAAGTTTGATTCAGTTGAAGTGCCATTGAATTTTGCATTTGACTAGGAACATACAACACACATTCAGTAAAGATTATATTATAAAAAAGTCTTTAAAAATGTGAAATAAACTCATGTTTGTTACCTAGTATATGTTATTTCTTTTAATCTTGGGCATTAACTATTGAACTTTTTTTCCCCTAAGGTAGCTTATACATCATTCGTATAATGTATGTGATTTTTTTTTTCAGAGTCATAAACATTCTAAGTGTATACGGCCATTTCTTCCTTATTTCAATGTGTCACAACAATTTGCTACCTTTATTCTCAAGGGATCTTTTGTAAGTAAATATGTATAACTTTATTTTGGTTTTGATTTAAGAATTTGTATATTCTATCACAGGCCAGTAGTTCTTAAGTGAAGCCTTATATTATGAACTATGAAAGGTTTGCATATGAATTGACAAAGGCCCTGGTATCTTCTGTCTTCTGACTTGCTTTATTCTAACAAGACAGAAGCCAGCAGGAGGTAAAACACTCTGTGACTTTGAGGAACACTTTCAAAGTCACTTGCAAGAAAGTTGTTCTTGGTGGTAGAAGCATTATATGGTCTAGGGAACTTCAAGCATTGATATTTACAGTATTCTATACCAAAAATATTTTTTTAAAAGTACCAGATACTTGCTATTTCTGTGAATTGTTAGGTTTGAATTGAGAAACAGCAGCTTCTGATTACTAATGGCATAAGAATTGTTTTTTAATTCCAGAAAATTAATTTAAAAAATTTTACACAGGTACAGTAATGAATATTTTTGAAGCAAAGACACTATAATTTTTTCATCATTTGCCAAAATTCTTTAGTGTTTAGAGAATAAAGTATTTGCTAGGACAATGTTTTCCTATTTTTAAAAATATAACTATTTAGTATTTGAGGTGGTTCTTTTGGTAAATGAGATAGAGTACATACTGTCATTGGTACATTCTTGCTGGTACTGATTTTGGAAATCCTCGAAGAGGTTGTGAAGAATTACTCAGCCATGATTTTTTGTCTTTTCTTTACAGAGTGAAATACCAGAGCTACAGGTGTGGTATACCAAACTTGGAAAATCATCTGAAAGATTCCTTTTTAAGCAGCTGGATTCTCTATGGGTAATTTTAAAATACATTCTTATATTTTGGGTATTCCAACAGTAAAACAGTAAGGGAACAGAAATTTCATTAAGAATTTTTGTTTTTATATTTTATAATTGATTTTGTAGCTGCAACATAGTAACGTTGTTCCCAACTGGTTTTTTTAATAGAAATTCTCTTCAAGACAGTATAGAAGTTTGTGTGTTTATAGATGTGTTCAGCTCTTAGACATTTAGTTTGTTTTGATGGATGTTGACACCACCACCTGGCTGCCCAGGTCAGAAATTTAAGTCTCATTTGAGACTATCTAGCTTTCCCACTCACCCTCTGTATCCTACCAGTGGTCAAGTATAGATGATTATGCCCAGAAATTTCTCTTACTCCTTATTCTCCATTACCACGGTTACTTCTTGTTTCAGTTCTTCTTCTCTTTCTCCTCTTCCTCTTCCTCCTTTCTCCTTCTCTTCCTTCTTCCTTTTTTTTTTTTCTGGAGACAGAGTCTTGCTCTGTTGCCCAGGCTGGAGGGCAGTGGCATGATCTTGGCTCCCTGCAACCTCCACCTCCCAAGTTCAAGTGATTCTCCTGCCTCAGCCTCCTGAGTAGCTTGGACTACAGGCGCACACCACCACACCTGGCTAATTTTTGTATTTTAGTAGAGACAGGGCTTCACCATGTTGGCCAGGCTGGTCTTGATCTCCTGACCTTGTGATCCACCAGCCTTGGCCTCCCAAAGTGCTGGAATTACAGGCATGAGCCACTGCACCCAGCTGTTTCAGTTCTTCTTATCTCTCTCTTGGATTTCAGAAACTGACTCTTGTTTTTCCAGTCTGACTTTCCAGGTCACCCACCACACAGCTGCAGAGTGATATGTTGAAAATGCAGATCTGATTTTTGTGACCACTGTGTTCGGAGTACCTCAATGATTATGTTCTTAGAAGTTACATTCCTTAGTGTAGCACATGACCCTCATTATCCTCTCAGGAGGTAGAAGGCTGGTCTTCTTCCTACATGTGTGTCCTACTAAACTGGCCTCTCTTCAGGGACTAAACTTACATTTTTCAAAGCATAGCATGCACGTTTATTTACCTCTGTGACTTTGCACCTGTTTTCTTCACCTAGAATGGCTTCTCCTCATCTTTGTCATCTTTTGAGACTCAGTTCAAATGTCTCTTCCTCTGAAGCTTCCTCACCAGTCTTAGCTCATATTCATCTCCAGCTGTGTGCTTACCGAGTTAAATACTTTTCCTGCTCCACTGGACACCTTGAAGACTGGGCCTTCCTTTATTTAGCTTTATATTCCAGGTGCTTCCCACAGTGCATCAGCCATGGTGGTTTCTCAGGAAAGGTTTCAAAGAATGAATTGGCCCAAGCAAGCACATTATTTCACTTAATTGACAAAAATCTACGATTTTTTCTTGTTATTATTAATGTTCTGGTAATCAGCTAGTCACTAACAGTGATAAAACACCTTATTATATATTAAGTTCTGAAAAAAGTTTCTACTTTTTGTATAACACATTGCTAGGAATAGCATAATAACATTGATTTTCCCCATAAGAAAAATAATGTCATTTGGGGTTGTTTCTCAACCTGAATATAATGTCAGGTATTTCATAGATCTGATCACCAATTCACCATTAAAACAGGGAACATAACTCCTTTAATTCAAAGTAGAAAAAACTGTTCAAATTTCATAAAATGGACATAGATTTAATGCTTTCAATGATTATGCAAGGGATTCCGGTGTCTTCAGAGGTCTGCATTTAGCATAGAACAGCTTTGATACCAGGAGCGCTTCCCATTGGTCACACACTGAGCTTAGCACTTTAAAAGCATTATCCGGTTTAATCTCCTCACAGCAGGTCTACAAGGTATGTATTTTTTCTCTCATTTTGTAGATGAGATTGTGGCTTAAAGAGATTAAGTTGCCAAGCCTAACTTGCTAGTTGAAATATATTTTGAACATAAAATGAGCAGGGATTTCTCTCTTAATTGTGAAAGGATTTCTGTGATTAACAGCTGGGTCAACAGTGATATTTTGTGGATTTTTCTACCTTAGTAACGTTCTGAGAGAGAAAAAGAAAAGGTCTCTTAGTTGTATGTATTAAATACATTCAAGCTTTAAAGAGCTTACTGTGTAATGGAAAAGAATAGGCTAATAGAAATATATTTTGAGATTATTTAGTTCTTCCTTCTGTGAATTAAAGTTGTTTAAAATTATAAAGCATAATTTTACAAAGTTTTCTCAAATACTTAGGAAAAAATGATTCCAAGGGCCTTGGTATTGGTGAGGTTTTCACAAGTGTTTAGGAAGTTCTCACAGAAATGATTTGGACTTTCCTTTAAACTAGTTTTTTTAAAAAGCTATTTTGTCCACATGAGATGAGCTGTAGCACCTGGTCTTGAATACAGTAGTGTCTTCTTTTTCAGCTCCTCGACAGCAATGGCAGTTTCACACTGGAACTGCAAGAAGATGAGCTGTTCACACTCACCACTCTCACCACGGGTCGCAAAGGCAGCTACCCGCCTCCTCCAAAATCCCAGCCCTTCCCAAGTACCTATAAGGATGATTTCGATGTTGGTGAGTGTTTTTCACTAAAACTTAACTTGGTCTTCATATTTAACAGTGGTGGGTTGATTTCTACCTGTCAAACTGGGTACATGGTGGAGCGGCTGTCAAAAGCACATTTATTTAGCTCCTAAATCTCATATGTGGTAAAAAGAGGCCTAATTTTCTGTATTGCTTTGTGATAAATCTAAATTTCAGGACCCTGTATTTTTCAGTTTCAGAAAAAATACAGAGTTCTTTGTTAGAATGAAAATTATAATTCTAATTTTTTTTTGGTGAAACTTAAACTTTATAACTTTGCTACTAACCCATTAGCCATTACTGACATCTTCCTTCTGTGTGGAGGTTAAGACACATTCATATCTTCCTGCAGTGCTAGTGAACTGAGTGCTTATGGGCAGTTATGTAGTCCTTGGGTGATCCAACTCATTAGATACCATCTCATGCCTCAGAGTTTTTTATTGAGGTCTCTTGGTTTTCTAGGAAGATCTGTCCTAAAGTTGCTAGAAGAGCTTTGGTTATAGGTGATTTAGGAAAACCACTTGGAAAAAAGTTAGAAGACGTCATTGTAGTTATATTCCTAATCAGTAAGTAACAAAATTTGTTGACTAGTCGGTAGTGTTCTATAAGTTTATGGGCCTCACAGACAGGGTCAGGTGGCTTCATAATCTGCTCCTAAAATCTGTAGCAGCAGGAGAGTAATAGGGAGGGAACTGGCATTGCTGGAGCATCTCTTAAACCTGTTGGCTGCAGAGCTGCTTGTTCCACCAAAGGTGGACACTCCTGTCACCCCTTCCCAGTGACTGCTGCAGGGTCTTAGCTCCCTTCATCAGGAAATGATCTAGTTGGCTGGAGTATTGGCTTTTTGGACTATGTAGTGGAGTCGTCTCAGCTATAATACAGACAACAGTGACCTTTAGCTTGGTGGTTTGTTTTTCTGCAACTCTGAAATATCTCTCTAGATAAATCCACTAACTTTGTGAAATGCAGGGTCTTTGCAATCTGTTGCTCAGTTGGTTCAGCAAAGGTGACTTTTGCCTTCAGTAAGTGAGGAATCTGTTTGGGATATGGCCTAGTTAATGAGATTGAAGAACTTCTGCCAGCACCAAGAACAATATTCTGTGACCCTGAAGACCAAGAGGCAATTCTAAACCTTCCAATCTAAAATGTAATACTTTATGAGCTACCATATAAATTTAAAACTAAAGTTAAATATTCTATGCCAGGCTCTGGAGATACTTGATAGGGTTCTAAATGTCTCAAATGGGGCAATCAATGCAAAAACGTGGAAAACCATGAGATGGAAATAGCTATAAGATATTACAACTAAAATTTCTTCTCTACAGCATTCATTATTGTAGACTAGTAAAACTAAAAAGGGATTGATAACTTAGGCCCGAAGCTGGTTTTGCTCCAGTTTAGAAGTAGAAGAAAATGTGTAAATTTTATGCTTGATGTGGTAAACCTTTCTCATGCTCTTTTGGCAGATGATTGTGACCCATGATTTGGAATCTTGCTTGACAGATATTAGAAATAATAAAGTTTATTGAGCCCTTGCCAGGTGCTGGCTTATGTACATGTTATCTTTTCTTTAATTCTTTTGTCCTCTTGCAAACCTAGAAATGAAGAGACTTTAGATGCAGGGCAATTAAATAACTTGTCCAGGGTGACAGACTGAGTTTGAATTTGAACCTAGGTTTTACTTACTTAAAAACTCATGACCTTTACTCTACACCAAATGCCTGTATTAAATATTATGCAGCATTTATGTGTCAAATCCATCATCCTGATATTTAGTAATGATGATACAAACATTCATGTATCTTTATTAGCCTAGGCCCTAAACTTTGATTTAACTTTTATTTATTTATTTCAAAACTTTCAGAAGTGTTTCAGATATACTGTAAAATATCAGCAAGGAGAGCTTCTGAAAGATTTGATACTAAACAGAATTTCTTGTGTTCTGAACAGATTACCCATTTTTTAGTGAAGCTCCAAACTTTGCTGATCAAACTGGTGTATTTGAATATTTTACAAATATTGAAGACCCTGGAGAGCATCGCTTCACACTACGCCAAGTTCTCAACCAGAGACCCATTACGTGGGCTGCCGATGCATCCAACACAATCACTATTATAGGAGACTACAACTGGTATGTAAGATTGATGTTCTCTATGTGGATCTGGCTGAAATACCCTTGTAATGTTGTTAGGTACATTTTGAAGTGAAGAGCTTTCAATAGTCCTCCTTGTCTAAGAACGTAATTGGTATGTAATAATGTAATAAAAAATTTAGAGTTGTTGAATATTATGATGACCACAAAGCTGCAAATTGTTTTGCTGCCTCAGTGTCCTTCACTCATATTTGCCCTATATAATAGTGATTATTACATGAGAAATTTTATTTCAGTATAAAAACCGAGGACTTTTGGACCCAATTATAATTTAATATTTATAAATAGACCGATTCGTGAGGTGTTTTTGTTTTGCTGGAGAGTTGATTTGTTGATCTGGTGTTGCCATCTAGTGGAACAATCATAGAATTACACTGTCTTAGCCTTATTAAAAAATCTGCTTACCAGGTGACCCTAGATGGCAATAGTAAAAAGCAGATTAGCTTTAGTTGCCTAGTGAATTTAACTTTTTTTTTTAGGCATCTGGTAAAGAAACAAGTTATATTATTCACGTAAAATATAATGCCAAACTAAAACTTTCCCTTCCCCTTTAGTTTACTTACAGAATTTGTATGTGCTGACTTACTATACCTGTCTTACGTATTTCTTTAAATTTTTTCCTATAACTAGTATGATTCCACTGTGGAAAAAAAATACAAATATTCCAGGTTTAGAGCTAGTACTAATAATACCATGCTACCCAACAGCCATATCCAAAGCTTGGAAACTAGAGAGGGAAGAGAAAAGAATTCTGAAAGAGCCTTGAATTCCCTGTCTGCGGAGTGTGCAGAAAGTCTTTATGCCTCTGAAGTGCCTTACTCCCAGTTAGAAATCCTGATTCTAGTCCCAAGCTCTGACATAAGTCTCAAGAAATTTTTAGTTATCTAGAGTCCCTGGAACCCTTATAGTACTATGAAGAGTTATTAAGGTTTAGTGAAGAATTCTTTCCTGATTTAGGATGACATTCATGGCTTGTATTTTTACACAGCAGAATTTCTGCTTGTCCCATTGTCTCTGTGGTGGAAACTTTACCTAGATTTTCTGATTATGGTAGTGGAGTTTGTGACATCTTCATTTGTGACTGATGGTCTTATTGTAAGTCCAGTGGCTGGGTTTAAGTGTACAAGGCATGGGCCCCATTGTTTTGATCTCCAGTTTTGAAGTTACCGTAGGAAACTTTTAACTTTTCTGTGACAACCCCTATATCCCATGCCCATGAATACTATAGAGGGTTCTTTGTAAACTCAAACTCTCCTATTTCTGGCTCAGACTCCAAAAAGATTGAGAAGCCCCTTAATTGTAGTATAGAATGAGGTATAGCACCATCTAAAGTTTTACTCCCCCAAATCTTCATATATTTGAAGATTTTACACAATTTAAATAGCAATACTCAGTTTTTACTAGGATCTATTGCAGTGGGTAAGGAGGTGGGGAGGAGAGAAGGGGAAGGGTATGGAAGAGAAAGATTGACACATTCTGAAAGGAAAGGAACCAGGAAGTGTCAATTAAGTGTGTCAAGAAAGGACTGCTTTCATCTTTCTGAAGCCCTGTTTTCAGCATGTTATTCCTCTGCTCAGGCAGATGCAGTGATTCTCTCCTGCTACCTGTGTTTTCCACTTCTATGCCTGATTTCCAAGACCCTTTATAATTTGGTCTCATCTATTATGTGTTATTTTCCAGTATTCCATCCTCTATTTGAGGCAGCCAGATCTGCTCAGAGGTCCACACAAAATCCCTTATTCATTTCTGTTGTCTGGCTGCTGTGCCCACTTATTGTGGGAAAGGAGGGAATAAAAATTGGGTAATATTAGGCACTTTGATTGATTTCCCACGCAACCACTTCATGGTGGAGATATCATCATCCCCACCTTGCAGACTGAGAAACTGCATCTTTGGGGTAAGATTTACCCAAGATCCCACTTGTAAGTGGCAGAACCAGGGCTAGAAGCTGGGTCTGTATGACTCAGTAGCCCATTCTCTTTGGAATACATCTCACGGCCTCATTTTAATTATCTTCTTCCTAAAGGTAGGAAATGGGAAATTTGTTTAGTTTATCTGTAGTGCTATCTTAGTAAATCTACTCTCAATGTGTGCACACTACCCACAGGTTTTAGATTTATGTTTTGAGTAGAACTTCCTCTCTTATACCTAGATTTAGTTATGTACCAGCACAGTAATTTGATTATACAGGTAGATTGTACTATAGCTGGCTACTTCTATCTTGTTAGTGTGCATTGATTGGAATTCTTTAAAGACAGTCACAAAATTACCTTTCCCTGCACACAGCTGAACTCTTTGATCAAAGTTGCCTTATATATTGGCTAGTTTTGTTCTTTCAGCATTACTGAGAGATTGTGGCTATGGAAGAATAAACCACACTTTTATTCCATTTCATCATTATCTACAAAATTGCCTGGCAAGTTCTGATGCAAGAATCATTTATTGTGGAATGTGATATATAAAAATGGAAAAAGTTTGGTCTTTTCTCATTCCAACTCTAAATAGAATAATTTTAGGGTGCTGATGATATTTGTAGCACTTTCAAATTTGTGATGAACCAGAAAGGAGGTAAGAAATATAAGTACCAGTGTTGATTGCTATTGGTTTCATGCTGGTGATAATCTGTGGAGAGAAAACTTCCTGTGATGTCAGAGGATAGGAGAGACTTGGCTTGAATTACTTAGCATTTGATCTTCCTGTAAAGTAGCCCATCTCTGCTTAGATAATTAAGTGTGGATGTCCTCACTGTGTACTGTTGCAGGTACTTTTGTAATATTTTCCTTTATGTAGTAAAATTTGACTGTGCAAAATTCACTGAAAAGACACAGGAATATAAAGGCCACATAATTCTAGATTTCATTCCCCCCAACCCATTTCCGTAGTAGATTTATTGGTGTTTGCAGTCTTATACGAGATGTATTGCTTGATTTATGACTTTGTTGTGTGCAAGCTTTCCTGTTTCTTTCCATTTGCAGTTAGATAACTGAGTAGGAAGTGAAATATTTTCAGAGATCGTGTTGGTTTGGGGTGGTTGTAGCATCCCAGAAGGAAAGTGTTTCACCTGGTAGCATTTATAAGAGGAAACCTGGAGGAGAGTTCACTGTAAAAGCTCTGGTGGTCCCTGGATGGCTGAATCTTTTCCCATCTTTAATAGACTCTTGTGGATCAGTGAGCCTAGAACCAGGATTTTATTGCTTCCTTATAGACAGATACTTCATAGGGGAAAATGGTTCTCAAAGTGACATTCCTGGACAAGCAGCATCAGCATCACCTAGGAATTTGTTAGACATGCAAGTTCAAGGGGCTGCACCGGATCTACTGAATCACGCTGTGGGGTAGGGCCAGTCGACTGAGTTTAAGAAGCCCTCCTAGAGAGTCAACTCTGAGCTTTGCAGAGAAATAATTTTAGATCTTTTCTTCTGGAGTTTTAAAGTTTTGTTATATTTAAATGTGAAAATTGGCCCCAGAGTAGCTTATGTTCTCCCAGAGGCTCCTAGCATTGCCTTCATTGCCTCTCTTTGTTGATGGAAATTTGAATAAACACTTTTCCTCAGAATTGTGTGGAACTTTTACCTTTTATGTGTTCATAGACAATAGTGGCTTTTTAAAATATTGAATTCTTAAGATGAGAAGTTTTATTTAAAAAATATTTTCTCAAGAAACTTAAAAATCATAACTATTATTGTCCAGTAATCATTTAAAGAGACAATGAAATGACTTAGGTCATGTAACATTTAAAACTGTTGTCAATGAAGGTTCTTGAAACCCATCTCTGCTATAGGCACAGACTCAGCAAATCACCTTCTCCTCAGTTAGAAGTTTGGAATCATGTGCTGTGAAATGACATATCTGTACTATGTTAGGAAGGATATAGTACTAATCAACCGTTTTATTTTGCAGGACCAATCTGACTATAAAGTGTGATGTTTACATAGAGACCCCTGACACAGGAGGTGTGTTCATTGCAGGAAGAGTAAATAAAGGTGGTGTTTTGATTAGAAGTGCCAGAGGAATTTTCTTCTGGATTTTTGCAAATGGATCTTACAGGGTTACAGGTGATTTAGGTAAGTGACTTTTTTTTTTTTTTAAATAGCATCTGTCCTACCATGGGCTATGTTACTATGAGCACCTACTTGTTATTTGTGGGAGTGATAAAAGAGTTCAACCCAAGGTGCTTGGACACCTAATTGGGAAGAGATGTAAGCAAATACCAAATAGTTTACAATTATAGAAAGTTATTTAATTCCTAGAGAAGGGGCAGCTCTGTGAAAGAGGAAATAATTGTACAAAGCTTTTTAGGGTATTGTAGAGTTGAGCTGGGCTGTGAGGATAGGATTTGCATAGATGACATCAGAACCGTCTGAGGTAGAGGTGGTAGGGAGAGAACGCTTAGGAGGCACCATAAATAAAAACAAGAGTATAAGAATGTTGCTGCTGTACTTACGGAAATATAAGAAGAGGCATTGATCCGCTTAAAATGGAAAAATCTCATTTCTGAATCTAGTTAATACTTGAAAATAACTTGACTTTTCTCAGTCATCTTTACAGCCCTTGTGTTAGGTGGGATGATATTTTATCCAGAATAGGTGCTTCCAGTATGTTCAGATTGAACCGTGTTCACTTCAGATTGGTTTTGGTGCACACCACTCGTTTGAAACTAGACCTTACTGGTGGTGTGGTGACTTTTCTTGATTCTCAGTCTCTTGATTTTCCTCCTGCCTTAATTTTAAAAAATTTTGCTCCTTTTTGCCTTGATTCTGTAAATAAAATAAAAATTAAAGAGGAAGAAGGTAGTAAGGATATTAGAACAAGAGTTACATATTCATAGCATTACCAATCTAAGTTACCTCACTGATACTGAAATTGAAAACGGAGAGCCAGAGTGGTTAATTGACTTGCCTATGGCTCAAAGCTAGTTAGTGGTAGAGCTGGAACTAGGAATTTAAATCCGTGACTGCAGTCCGCACTGTCTAACTGCCTACTTGACACTTAACCTGGGGTTCTCATAGGCATTCAAATAACAGTAATTCAAAAAATTAACTTACTATTTTCTCCTTCTAAGTTAATACTATTACCATGTAACCAATTTGACTGGCTGGAAATTTTATGTTCTGTCTCTTTTGTCTTCCATATTCAATCCAGTCATGTATAAATGTATACTTAAACTATAGATGCTAACACCTCATACTGTCACTGGCTTTTCAGTGTATTTCACTGGTTCTTTGGTGAGCTCACATATAGTATATGGCTCAGAGTAGGATCTAAGTATGTGCTATTAAATGCATGGCTAAATGAAAGATGTTTTGGCTTAACTCAGTTGTAGATCTGGGAATTAAGGGACATAGACCTCTATTAAGGCTGACTTTACTACATACAGATGCCACTCGAGAATCCCACTGAGTTATATGATTCTGTGATTGAGATCTCAAAAATATAACTATTAGGATAATCTTTTTATGTTACAGCTGGATGGATTATATATGCTTTAGGACATGTTGAAGTTACAGCAAAAAAATGGTATACACTCACGTTAACTATTAGGGTAAGTATTGCTGAGTGGAGGATCTGGAGGTAAAATGCTCTTTTCTTGTGCCTTTCTAGAATTTTCTGTTGTAAGATAGGAGGGGGAAAGTGTGACACATAATGAAGAGAGACAAGAAATCTGCCTTGGTGCCAGGAAACTACTCATCCCTAGGATGGTTATGTGTGTGAGGGTAAAGATAACCTACGTGAGAACCATCAGCAGTTGACTTTATCAGGTCACTATTTTTTTTACAATTTGTTTTTGTTTTTTAAACTGAGGCATAATTGATAAAGTCAGTAATTGAACTATGTTTTCAAGTTTGCTTGAACCAAGACTGTACATAGAGCTTATAGATGTAAGCAAAGTCATATACATTTTTTTTTGATGGTTAAGAATAATTTGGTTTTCAGTTATAAGCATAGTTTTTTAGAAATTGGTTTGCATGAATATTTTTGTCCAAGAAAATACCAGATTAATTTTAGTATAATATAAAATGTTCCTCAAAATCACTGGGTGATCATGAGTTACTCCTTGACAGTGCTTCCAAGGGATAATGTGCAGGGAAAATTTTTATGTATAATGTGCTGGTCTCTCCCAAGATAGCTCTCTCACAATTTTGTTCAGGCTGCAATAGAAATTAAAAATCAGATTCCAATAACTTTGGAATTTGTTCTCTCCTCTCAATCAACCACCAAAAATGACAGTACTGTTTTTTTTTTTTTTTTTTTAGCATTTACAGTATGTATATTGAAGATTTGATTTGGATGTAGCATAGATTATTTAACCATACCACACTAGCCGAACTGTAGCCATTTTATAGCAATTATAATAATATTCACTATTATTGAATTCAAAGATTTTTTTCCAAACTTATAGGTATGATTTGTATTTCCTTGATAATTAGAGAACTTGCACATCTAATGTTATTGGTTATTTGTATTTTCTCTTCTCTGAAGTTGCCTTTTCACTTCTTTGTCTTTTTCTGACGAATTTATGTGAACTTAGTATGTATTCTAGATAGTAACCTGTTGTCTGTTGCGTATGTCACAACTATGCGCTTCCATCATGTGTACTTTAATTTTGCTTATGATATTTTTGATGATTCTAAGTTTTACATTTTGATACTGTCAAATATTTCACCTTTTATTCATTGCTTTTATGTTTCATGTTTTAAATAAGGCCTTTTGCTTCTCAAGATTAGGAACATTTTTTTCCCCAAAACTAAACAAAGTTTAGGATTTATTTTTATGTGTAAGTCTTTAATACATCAAGAATTTATTTGTGAATTGTAAGAGGAAGTATTGAATATAATTTTTTGAAAAATGGATAGCCATCATTTATTATAATAGGCTATCTTTTTGCCCATAATTTAAAGGTAACAGCACATGGTGCATACGCTTGTTTCTGAACTTTTCTCTGTTCTCCGCATTGCTATTTGTCTCTTATTATCCAAAATCACACTTTTAATTGTGTTCACATTCTAAAAGCTTTGATGATACGGTTACTCCCTTGCCTCCTTCAGAGTTTTCTTACCTGACCACTTGATCGAAAACAGTGCCCCATCTCACTGTCTGTCTCTTTTCTGTTGCTTTATTTTTCTCCAAAGGTTTTATCCCAAGCTGACATCATACATATTCTGTTGATCGTTTATGTGTTTATCCTATTCCCTTCACTAGCACATAGCTCCTTTAGTGACAGGCCTTTCTCCATATTCCTCACTGCTGGCTCTGTAGCATCTAGAAAAGTGCCTTACAGCCAGGCAGAGCAAGAGCCCAAATAATGCTTGGTAAATGAATGAGTGGCTATCTGGTGGGGCAACTTCCTCATTGTTTCTTTTTCAAAATTATCTTTGCTATTCCACTATATATATTATTCAATTTGACTTTTTTAAAAAAACTTTCAATTACTTGAAAATGCTGCTGGTATTACATTGAATTTATACATCAATTTGGGAAAAAATAACTTTTTTTTTTTTTTTACAATAATGTGTTTCTCCATGAGCAAACACGGGAACAAAAGCATGCTGTATTTCACCATTTATTAAGATTTGCCACTATGTCCTTCAGTTTTATTTTTGCGCACTTTTGATTAGGTTTGTTTTAGTAATTTTCTGAGTTTTTTTGAAATCATGAATGAGATTTTAAAAAAATTTTAAATTTTCTTTAGGTGCTTTGCATACTTGGTTAAAATATCAGCAGGACTTATTGAAAACAGCTGCCTCCTGCATCACCTCCTGTTCCTTCTTCTTGACTCCCCAGTCTGTGTTCTGTACTTCTGATACAGCCACTCTTCACTACTTTAGCTGTTCCTTCTGGTGTGTCTTTAATATCATATGATTCATTACTTTTAGAAATTGGCTCTTGTGTTGCTACTGGGATGGATAGGACTTTGCTGGCTTGCACTCACTTTACTCCCCTACTCCTATTATTTTGTGTTTCATCAACTATAAGCATTCTGCTGCTTAACTGAATCTCAACTTTTTGCCACGTACTCTGAGGGTCTTCTCCAACTGCTCTAAAGTAGTCTGTCAGCCATCCATTGTCACCTTGACCTGCTTTAATTTTTGCATGCTGTTATCCTTTAGCTCTCACTGTGTGTGTGTGTCTGTCCATCTCCTTCTACTAGAAGATAAGCTCCATAAGAGCAAGGACCTTGTCTTTCTTGCTCGTCTTAAATTCCCAGTGCATTAAACAGTATTTGACATATAAATCTTTTATGCATAAATGAAAAAAACAAAACATCATCTTCTATGTTGTCCATATTCCAAATTATAGCTAATGTGAGGATTTTGTCACTGACCATCAGCCACCTGTTGAATTCTCAGTGCATGTTAGGTGACTTGTCCCCAGCTCTGTTGCTTGATGGGTAGCACAATGGACTTTGAAGTCTACTATATTTTATGTTGCACAGCTTCAATTTTCCCCTCCATAATATCATGAAGAACACTTTTCTTATGAAGATTCAATGAGAAAATATATATGAAATTTTGGTGCCTGATATGTAGTAAGCACTTAATGAATTAAGTTAATATTCTTAGGAGTAGGAGTGTTTGAAACCAGACAGACAAACATTCATATTTCCTTACTAACACACACTGAGACTTCTAGCAAGTTATTTCTCCTCTTTAAGTATCTGTTTCCTTATCTGTAAAATGGGGGATAACTTCTGTGAGGTTGTTTTGAGGTTAAATATGTTTCATTCTTTTATTCAACACATTTTTATTAAGCCCCTACTGTATGCACTTTACTAAGTCCTAGGGAGACAGCAGTGAACAAGACAGACAAGATTCCTGCTCTCTTAGAGCATATATTCTTCTAGGACAGGGGTTGGCAACTTTTTCTGCAAAGGGCCAGCTAGTAAATATTGTGGGCCATGTGATCTCTGCTGTTACTACCCAGTTCTGCTGTTGTAGTGAGAAAACAGCCATAGATAACAGGTAGATGAATGGATGTGGCTATGTTTCAATAAGATTTTATTTACAAAAAAAGATTGGCTGGCCTGTAGGTCATAGTTTGCTGAGGCCTATCCTGAGACAGTTAACTTGTAAATAAGTATATACATGATTATGAAGAAAAATTAGAGTCATGAGACAAAGTAGCTCTGTTACCCTTATTCTGTAACCAGGGAGGTGAGGAAAGACCTCACTGAGTAGGTGGTACTTGAGTGCAGACCTGAATGATGGGAAGAACAATCTGAGCAGACCACCGGCTGGTACAGAAGACAGGTGTGGCTGACATTGTGAAAAGAGCAGCCTGGAGACTGGGGTGGCTGAAGCCTGGGGAGCTAGGAGAGATGAGGTCCTGTTAGACAGGTTTTGTGCTTAATGTGCTTTGTGTTGTGAGTCCCTTGGCTCAATGTCAATATTGAGTGTTTCATGGCAGCAGAAGATGTTCAGTAAGCACTTCGAGAGCTGAAGACAACTGTGCAGGTCTGTAGGCATAGGAATGTGGTTCTCAATTTGGAGCTAGGTGACTTGGAGCAAAAATCTGTGATTTTGAGTTTTAATTTATTCCTTTTTTTTTCTTTTTTTTTTTTTTGCCTAATAAAGCAGAGTTTAAATGTATTAAGCCTCAGTGTTTCCATGCATAAAATAAAAGAACTAAATTAAGGCCCATTATTATTATACTTCTAAGACTTAAAAGCAGATTTATTCTGGTTCTTGGCCCAGTGCTTTGAACTTTGAGCTTTTTGCCTTTTGAGAGTAGCTAGTTTTAAATGATTGGCTGTAGTTAGTATGCTGTGAATATATGCTCATAAATGTGCTATCATAAAGGTAATAAGAGCTGAGATTTGTTGTTTACCATGTGCCAGACACTGAGTTAAGTAGAATGGCAACCTTCTGAGGAAGGTGTAAGTTTTTCTTTCCCCGTCAGTGACCAGTAAGCTGCACCTTATAGATCCCTCCCTTCTTCCACCCACCATACTCTGCCCCATCATCACTTTAACTGGTGGTTACTGTTTTTCCCGCTTGAGGGTAGGAGCTTCATATGGCTTTGAAGTGATATTCTGTTCATGGGAACAAAACAAAAAAACGAAGGTTAATTATTTTTCTTCTGGCTGGGCAGAGGCTCCTTAATGAAAACCTTAAATAGGCAGTGTGGTAGAAGCAGATGTTTTGGCACCAGCGCAGTCAGATCTGGAGAGCTGGTGGCTGTTAGCCACAACACATGTACATGTGACTACTTATAAATAACATTTTTTTTTATTTTAATGAGTTTTTGTCTAAAACTTTATAATCATGAAAAGTTTTGCAATTTTGTTGGTTTTACATTTTGGTGGAGCACAGGAAATATTGAGGTATTCCTTGTACGTTGGGAACGATTTAAGTAGGTAGGTAAGAATTTCTTCCCAGAATTTTATTTTGTATTTTAAACTTTTGCTCAAACTTGTGGAATTGTGTTTTGCTGTAGTAAGTCTTAAGTGAGAAGTACATTTGCTCCACTAAGTAGTGGGCCATACATTATCAAGAAACAGACTTCAGAGGACTGTTTTCATATGGTTTCAGGGAATGTGTTTCTCTCTACTCTAGGGTGGTTTTGCCTCTGGCATGCTGAATGACAAGTCTCTGTGGACAGACATCCCTGTGAATTTTCCGAAGAATGGCTGGGCTGCAATTGGAACTCACTCCTTTGAATTTGCACAGTTTGACAACTTTCATGTGGAAGCCACATGCTAATACTTACAGGGCATCATAGAATACTCTGGATTTTCTTTCCTTATTTTTGGTTTTGGTTCAGAGCCAATTCTTGTTTCAATGGAACAGTTTGTGAGCCTTTTGAGGCTAAAAATAATGAAGAGTAAATGGGGAGAGAAATGTATTTTTAATTTATCCTGTGGAAGATTTTACTATAACTAATTCCAAGGGGAAAACTGGTGAATCTTTACCATTACCTGGTGTGTTCCCCAACATTCAAGCTGTGCATTGGTTCTATCCTTGGGAGTGGCTTGAGTAGTACAGACCTTGAAGCCTTGCTGCTAACACTCAGGTTGCTCTCTTCATCTTATTTACAAATGGTCATGCAGGTGCAGCAACTTGATCATCACTGAGACGTATTTATGGATGCTGACCATGTGTCCAAGTGAGCTAATATCTTCATCACAAGATGATGCTGCCTTAATAGAAAGCTGAAGAATACTGAAAGCAGTTTTATGAAAACCAGTTTAACCTGTTATGCTTTATGCTCTAAAAACTATTTTTTATTTTCCTTTTTAAGATGATATTTTTGAAATGCAGGATAGGATGAGTGGGATGATTTAAAAAAATGCCTCATTAATAAACTACTTCTAACACTGTTTCTGCAGTAAGAGAGATTAGCAGATTAATTGGGTTATTTGCATTATCAAATTCTTTTGATTCCAAGTTTTGGTCTTGTAACCATTATAACTCTCTGTGAATGTTTTTTGAGGTGGCTGGAAGAAGGAAGAAAACCTGATCTAGCCAATGCTGTTGGAGCCATTTCCTCTGCCTCATCTCATTGTGCTGTGGTCTGTCCCCACATGTGTCACTGGTAACAGACTCAGACAGCTGATGAATGCTTTTTTCTACTTACGTGTGGAAGGAGGGGAGTACTTAGCCATTTGCTAGCTCACAGAACTAGATCATCTAAAATATAGTTACTGTTTAAAGTCTAAATGTGTTTATATTTAAATATATGTGAGCATGTTTATCATGTAGTATGATTTATACTAAGCACTAATGTGGCTCTAAGTAGCAAATAAGTTATTCCTGTGGGTAAAGTAAATCTAGAGTTATTTATAAGAATTACTCATTGAACGAATTCTACGTAAGAGTCTAACATAGGCTTAACTACAATGAAGTTTTGCATTGCTTTGAAGACAAGAAGCTAATTACTAGAATAAATAAGATTACAGAGAGAATTTTTTGGTTAAAACCAAGTCTAAGTTATTTCCAGCTAATGTATATAATAATTTTTTAAAACTAACATTATAGAGGCATAATTTATTTACAATAAAATGTTCCTACTTTGGGTATACAATTCAGTGAGTTTTGATAAATAGATATACCCATATAACCAATATTCCAATCAAGCTTCAGAATATTTCCATCACCTCAGAAAGTTCTCTTGTATACCTGTTCCATCAGTTCCTTTCACTCCCAATCACAGGCAGCCATTGATACAAATTCTACCACTCCAGGTAAGTTTTCTTAGTTCCAGAACATCACGAAAGTGGCGTCATATACTGTGTATTCTTGTGAATGGTTTCCTTCCATCAGCATAATGCTTTTGAGATTTGTCCATATTGTGTGTGTGTCAGTGGTTTGTTCCTTCTTATTTCGAAAGAGTTTTCCATTGTATGAATATGCCACAATGTTTCCTCTCCCAAGTTTCCACTATTACAAATAAAACTGTCTAAATTTCCATCTTTGTGTGAAATATATTTGTATTTCTTCTGGATGAATACTGAGGAGTGAAATTTCTGGGTCTTATGTTAATTATATGTTTATAAGAAACTACCAAACTGTTTTCCAAAATGTGTGGTTTTACACTTCCATCAACAATGTTTAAGAGTTCAAGTTACTCTGCATTCTTGTCAGTGCTTCACGTTGCCATTCTTTTTGATTTTAACCCTTACTTGTGGGTGTATAGTATATACATTTCTCTGATGACTAAAGCTGTTGAGCAGACGTCTTGTCATGGACTTAATGGACATTTATATAGTTAATTTTATGCAATATCTACTCAAATCTTTTGCTCATCTAAAAAATTCTGTTGTCTTTTCCATTGAATTGTAAGAGCTCTTTACATACTCCAGATACATGTTTTTAAGAAATGTTTTGAAAATTATTTTCTCTATTTCTGCAAAAAGCCTGATGGAATTTTCATTGTTAATACGTTTAAATTATAGATAAATCTGGGAAGAACTGATATCTGACGAATATGGACCCTTCAAATCCTTTTTAAAAGTTATACCTTTTAAAAAAATTTTACTTTAAGTTCCAGAATACATGTACAGAAGGTGCAGGTTTGTTCCATAGGTATACACATGCCATGGTGGTTTGCTGCACCTATTGACCTGTCCTCTAAGTTCCCTCCCTTCACTCCCCAACCCCCAACAGTCCCTAGTGTGTGTTGTTCCCCCTCCCTGTGTCCATGTGTTCTGATTGTTCAGCTCCCACTTATAAGAACATGCAGTGTTTGGTTTTCTCTTCCTGTGTTAGTTTGCTGAGGATGATGGCTTCCAGCTTCATCCATGTCCCTGCAAAGGACATGATCTCATTCCTTTTTATGGTTGCGTGGTATTCGATGGAGTATATGTATCACATTTTCTTTATCCAGTCTATCGTTGATGGACATTTGAGTTGGTTCCATAACTTTGCTATTGTAAATGGTGCTGCAATAAATATATGTGTGCGTGTGTCTTTATAGTAGAAAGATTTATATTCCTTTGGGTATATACCCAGTAATGGGATTGCTGGGTCAAATGATATTTCTGGTTCTAGATCCTTGAGGAATTGCCACACTGTCTTCCATAATGGTTGAACTAATTTACATTTCCACCAACAGTGTAAAAGCATTCCTATTTCTCCACAGCCTTGCCTGCATCTATTATTTCTTGACATTTTAATAATCGCCATTCTGACTGGCATGAGATTTGCCTTTCTCTAATGATCAGTATGTTGAGCTTTTTTCATATGTTTATTGACTGTGTAAATGTCTTCTTTTGAGAAGTGTCTCTTCATATCCTTTGCCCATTTTTTGATGAAGTTGTTTCTTTCTTGTAAATTCATTTAAGTTCCTTGTAAATTCCAGATATTAGTCCTTTGTCAGATGTGTAGACTGCAAAAATGTTCTCCCATTCTGTAGGTTACCTGTTCACTGTGATGATAGTTTCTTTTGCAGTGCAGAAGATCTTTAGATTCAATTTGTCAATTTTGGCTTCTGTTGCAATTCCTTTTGGAGTTTTTGTCATGAAGTCTTTGCCAATGCCTTGGTCCACAATGATATTGCCTAGTTTTTCTTCTAGGATTTTCATGGTTTTGGGTTTTATATTTAAGTCTTTAATCCATTTTGAGTTAATTTTTGTATAAGGTATAAGGAATGGGTCCAGTTTCAGTTTTCTGAATGTGGCTAGCCAGTCTTCCCAGTACCATTGATTGAATAGGAGAGATCTTTTCCCCACAGCTTGTTTTTGTCAGGTTTGTCGAAGATCAGATGGTTGTAGATGTGTAGTCTCTGTAGATCTGTAGACCTCTGGAGATCTGAGGTCTCTGTTCTGTTCCATTGATCAATATGTCTATTTTGGTACCAGTACCATGATGTTTTGGTTACTGTAGCCTTGTAGTATAGTTTGAAGTCAGGTCACATGATGCCTTCAGCTTTGTTTTTTCTGCTTAGGATTCTCTTGGCCATATGGGGTCTTCTTTGATTTCGTATGAAATTTAAAGCAGTTTTTTTTCTAATTCTGTGAAGGATGCCAATGGTAGTTTGATGGGAATAGCATTGAATCTATAAACTACTTTGGGCAGTATGGCCATTTTCACAACGTTCATTCTTCCTATTTATGAGGATGGAATGTTTTTCCATTTGTTTTTGTCCTTGCTTATTTCCTTGAGCAGTGGTTTGTAGTTGTCCTTAAAGAGGTCCTTCACATCCCCTGTTAGCTGTATTCATAGGTATTTTATTCTCTGTGTAGTGATTGTGAATGGGAGTTCATTCATGATTTGGTTCTTTGCATGTTTATTGTTGGTGTAAAGGAATGCTTATGATTTTTGCACATTGATTTTGTATCCTGAGACTTCACTGAAATTGCTTATCAGCTTAAGGAATTTTTGGGCTCAGATGATGGGGTTTTCTAAATATAGAATCATGTCATCTGCAAACAGAGACAATTTGACTTCCTCTCCTCCTATTTGAATACCCTTTATTTATTTTTCTTGCCTGATTGCCCTAGCCAGAACTTCCAATAGTACTTCGAATGGGAGTGCTGAGAGAAGGTATCCTTGCCTTGTGCCGGTTTTCAAAGGGAACACTTCCAGCTTTTTCCCATTTCAGCATGATATTGGGTGTGGGTTTTTCATAACTAGCTCTACTTATTTTGAGATATGTTCCATCAATACCTAGTTTATTGAGAGTTTTTAACATGAAGGGATGTTGAATTTTATCAAAGGCCTTTTCTGAATCTATTGAGTTAATCATGTAGTTTTTGTCTTTAGTTCTGTTTATGCGATGGATTATGTTTATTGATTTGCGTATGTTGAGCCAGCCTCACTTCCCAGGGATGAAGCAGACTTGATCAAGGTGGATAAGTTTTTTGATGTGCTGCTGGATTCGGTTTGTCAGTACTTTATTGAGCAGTTTCGGCATCAGGATGATGCTGGCTTCGTACAGTGAGTTAGGGAGGAGTCCCTCCTTTTCAATTGTTTGGAATAGTTTCAGAAGGAATGGTACCAGCTCTTCTTTGTACCTCTGGTAGAATTTGGTCCTGGGCTTTTTTTGGTTGGTAGGCTGTTAATTACTGCCTCAATTTCAGAACTTGTTATTGGTCTATTCAGGGATTCAGCTTCTTCCTAGTTTAGTCTTGGGTGGATGTGTGTGTCCAGGAATTTATCCATTTATTCTAGATTTTCTAGTTAATTTGCATAGAAATGTTTATAGTATTCTGTAATGGTAGTTTGCATTTCTGTGGGGTCAGTGGTGATATCTCCTTTATCACTTTTTATTGTGTCTATTTGAGTCTTCTTTCTTTTCTTTATCAGTCTAGCTAGTGGTCTATCTACTTTGTTATTTTTTTCAAAAAACTAGCTCCTGGATTCATTGATTTTTTTCGAGGGTTTTTCGTATCTCTGTCTCCTTCAATTCTTCTCTGATCTTATTTTTTGTCTTCTGCTAGTTTTTGGATTCATTTGTTCTTGCTTCTTCAGCTCTTTTAATTGTGATGTTAGGGTGTTGTTTTGAGAACTTTCCTGCTTTCTGATGTGGGCATTTAGTGCTATGAATTTTTCTCTTAACATTGCTTTAGCTGTGTCCCAGAGATTCTGGTATGTTCTCTTTGTTCTCATTGGTTTCAAAGAACTTGATTTCTGCCTTAGTTACATTATTTGCCTAGGAGTCATTCAGGAGTAAGTTGTTCAGTTTCCATGTAATTGTGTGGTTTTGAGTGAGTTTCTGAATCCTGAGTTCTAATGTGATTGCTCTGTGGTCTGAGAGACTGTTATTTCAGTTCCTTGGCATTTGTTGAGGAGCAGTTACACCTTTCCATGTATTAAATCTGTAATTTCTCTCAGCAGTTTCTGTAGTTTTCAGCATACACATCTTCAACATATTTTTTGTTAAATTTATCCTTAAATATTTTACGTTTTTGATGCTATTGTAAATGGTGTTTATTATTTGTTACTCATACATAGAAATAGTTAATTTTTGTATGTTGACCTGCAGTATTGCTGCCTTGCTAAATTCACTTATTAGTTTAGCTTTTTGGGGTAAATTCTTTAGAATTTTCTATATATATAATTATGTCATTTGTGAATATAAACAATTCTGCTTCTTCCTTTTCAATATTTCTGCTGTATTTCTGATGTTTTTGTTGCCTTTTTGCACTGACCAGGACTTCAGGTACAATGTTAAGAATTGGTAAGAGCAGATGTATCTGCCTCGTTCCTTATCTTAGGAAAACTCACTTTCACCATTAAGTGTGAAGTTAGTTCTAGAGTTTTCTCTATTTTTTTTTTCTTTTTAGATTCCCTTTAAAGAATTTTTTTTTTCTATTTCCAGCTTGCTTATGAATGGGTACTGAATTTCTTATATGCTTTTTCTACATCTAATGAGATAGCTATACTGTCATTCTTCTTTATTCTGTTAATGTGATGTATCACATTGTTTGATTTTCAAATGTTAAAGCAACTTTGCATTCCTGAGATATGTCATGACCAAGTGGGGTTTATTACCCTGTTTATAAATTGGTGAATTCAATCTGCCAATATTTGGCTAAAAGTGTTTGTGTCTGTGTTCCTGTGGAATATTTATCGTTTTATTTTCTCCTAATGTCTTCATCGGCTTTTGGTGGCAGGGTGATACCTCATAAATTCAATTTGGAAATGCTGCCTCCTTTGTTCTCTGAAAGTTTGTGAGGTTCTTAAATCTTAGAATTCATCAGTTATATCAGTCAAGGTCCAGTCAGGAGACAGAAACCATGCCCGGACCAATCTAATGTAAAGAATTATTAACTAGTAATGAGATTAGTGACTAACGGGTAGAGAGAACTCCGAAGAATACAGGAAGAGCAAATGTAGAGACCAGCCACTTCCTAGGCTGGGGCAAAGTACTCATGGGGGGAACAAATTCAGAAGAGATCCTCCTTACATGGCTGAGGCTCAGATCTCACTGCAGATGATATAATGTTGATATATTGTGACCCTGGAATGCCTAGTTTGCTGAGATGGTGTGTGCTGGGGCTGGCAAGTGGGAAACTGTCTTCTGGAGGATGTGTCAGACGGAGTCCCCATCCCCTCACTGAGCCCCCATCCCCGACTGAGCCCCATCCTCTCACTGAGCCCCCATCCCCCACTGAGCCCCCATCCTCTCACTGGCACCCCATCCCCCACTGAGCCCCCATCCCCTCACTGAGCCCCTCCATCTCCACTCATTAGGAAGCTACCCTTTGCCGTGCTGGTGAAACTTTCTGGGAAATCACCTGCAGGGTTATTGGGGAAATCCCTGCAGAGTAAGTGCCACTGGTTATTCCAGCTCCTACTGGACGAGGTGCTTCACTGGGTGTCCCAAATGCTGCTTGCTAGTAGCCACATGCTGCAGAAGCAAGAAGGAAAAAGCACACTGAGTCAGAGAAGATAAGTTCCTTTCTCCTGCAGTGTCCCTTTAGTAACCTCCACTGATAAAGCTTAAGTATGCCATCTGTGACAGGAGAAATCTTGGCAGAACCCAGCTCCAGTATCATAAAGCAGGTCAAACAAGAGTGAGTTCAGGGCTGAGAAGCTTTAACAGACACAGGGCTATTCCAATTTTTCTATTTCATTTTTTTTTTGAGATGGAGTCTCGCCCTGTCGCCAGGTTGGAATGCAGTGGCACAATCTCGGCTCACAGCAACCTCCGCCTTTTGGGTTCAAGTGGTTCTCCTGCCTCAGCCTCCTGAGTAGCTGGGACTACAGGTGCACTCTACCAAGCCCAGGTAATTTTTATATTATTAGTAGAGACGTGGTTTTACCATGTTGGCCAGGATGGTCTCTATCTCTTGATCTGCCTGCCTCAGCCTCCCAAAGTGTTGGGATTGCAGGCATGAGCCACCATGCCCAGCCAATTTTTCCATTTCTTATGTCAGTTTTAACAATTTGTCTTTTAAGGAATTTGTCAACTTTGTGTAAATTGTCTGATTTATTGCCATAACATTGTTTAATATATTCCCTTATTTTGATATCCATAAGACATTCCTGATATGGCCAGTTTGTGCTTTCTTTTTATCTTTATTGGTCTGATTAGTATTTTGTCGATTTTATTTATCTTTCAAATAACCAGTTTTAAATTTCTTAGTTTTTTTCTGTTGCCTTTTTTTTCTGTTTCACTTGATTGCTGCTTGTACCATTGTTATTTTATCTACTTTCAGATTAAATTTACTCTTATTCTAGACTCTTAAGATGCAAGCTTAGATCTTTTATTTTGGATCATCATTTTTTAAATATGTAAGCATTTAACACTAAAATTTAAGCACTGATTTAGTTGCATCTCACATATTTTAACATCCATGTTTTTATTTTCATTGAGTTCAGAGTGTTTTCTATCTTTTAATTTTTTGACCTTTGTGCTAATTATTGTAGATGTTTGATGTTTAATTTCTAAATATTTGAAGATTTTCCAGATAACTTTTTGTCATTGATATTTAACCTTAATTCTGTTGTGATTAGGAAATATGTTGTTTTTTATTTCAACTATCTTAAATGTATTTAGACTTGTTTTATGACCCAATTTATCTTAGTCAGTGTACCCTTAAAAATAATTTGCCTTCTGCAGTGATTGACTGTAATGTTTAACAAATATTAATTAGGTCATGTTAGTTGATTGTGTTGATGTCTATGACTTACTCATTTTCTCTCTGTGTTTACTGTTAATTACTGAGTGAGAAGAGTTAAGATCTCCAAAGACAATTGTATGTGTTCTATTTCCCTGTTCAGGTTCAATCTGAGAGGTTGATTCTCCTGGGGCATTCTAGCTCTAGTCTAGCCCTGTTATTAAGACGTGGAATTCCCTGGGAGTTGAATGAGTTCTCTCCACTATATTTGTTCACATCTTAAATATCTTCCAGCCCTGTGATTATTTTGACAGTTGTTCAGCTAACGCTTTCCTGGTTATTCTTTGTCTGGCCCAAGGACTTTTACACTGTTAATGTTTAGCCTAGTTTAAAGCTAAAGACATAAATAGACCCCCTCTGAGATTTCTGAACCACTTTTTCTGCATAGCACCCTTCTCTCAGATACTGTGCACTGCAAATTTCAGGTGCTGCAGCCTCCTTGAACTCTGATCTGTATCTCCACAGCTCCACAAGACCCATGTACTCTGCATTTCTCCTCCCTGCATTGGAATCTGTCAAGTGGCTCCAGACAGAAATGGGGGATCACAAAATTCACCTCATTTATTTCGCTGTTTTCAGGGATCACAGTACTGGGCTTCCTGCTGTTTACTCTCTGAAACTGTTGTTTACAGCAGTGGGAAGACTGGTCCAGTTTTAGTTTTTTTCTCTCAAGGCTAGAAATGGAACTCTCCATTTACTTGAATATCTGGCCATCATGAGCCTTTTTTGATTTTCTTTAGTTTTCTTTCTTTCTTTCCTTTTTTGTAGAGACAGGGCCTCACTCTATCACCTAGGCTGGAATGAAATGGCACCGTCATAGCTCACTGCAGCCTCTAACCCCTAGGCTTAAGCAGTTACCGTGCATCAGCCTCTTGAGTAGCTAGGAATTACGTGCATGTGCCACAATGCCTGGCTAATTTTTTATTTTTGTAGAGATGGTGTCCTTTTCTGAAATATTTTGACACTAAGATAGATAGTCCCCAACTTGATACACATTCATAGAAACCACACTTCAAATTTTGACCTGTCCTGGGCTAATGATATGTGGTACAATACTCTCTTCTGACACTGGGCAGTGACAGCAAGCAGTATCTCCTATCAGCCATGTGATCCTGAGGGTAAACAACAGATACTCCATAGTATACTGTGTTGCTTGTGTTTTTTGAAATGATTTTGCCCAACTATAGGCTAATATAACTATTCTTAGCACACTTAAGATAGGCTAGGCTAAGCTATGATGTTCATTCATTAGGTTAGGTGTATTAAATGTATTTTCGACTTGATATTTCAGTTTATGATGGATTTATCTGGATATAGTCCCATGGTAAGTCGAGGAGCATCTGTGATTTGCATCACATATTCTTCATCACGATTTAGATGCTGTTTCAGCTGGTAGCTTACTCTGAAGTAGCTTTGAACTATTTGCATATAAAGAATGTCTCATACTTCTACATTCTCTGTGTTGCTGCACATGTGTCAGTAGATGGTCATCAAGGACTTGATTTTTGATCAGGTTTGATTCGACAGGCTGTACTGGTAGATGGCTACCACTAACCATGAAGAGTATTAGTCAAGTAGACCCATCAGAGCCTCTAAGTGAAACCACTGTGTAAGTGGCCAAAGTTACTTTACACACCAAGAACAACACCTGGAAAATACCATGGGAAAGTACTGAACTTGAGTCCTAAGATCTGACACTAAGATTGAATGCCAGACCAGCTGCCTATTTATCTGACTTTGGTTGAATCACTGAAGCTACTCTTTCTGTAAAACGAAGTTAGGCTGGGTAATCACTGAGACATCTTCCAGCTCTTACTCTGTAATGCTGATTTATACATTTGCATTTTTTAAATTTAATTCAAATATTTAACTAGGCTAGAGTTGTGTACCAGAAGAGGTTTTTTTTTTTTTTTTTCTCCTTAAATCATTGAGATTTGCCACCTGTTGTTTCCCATACCTAAAAATGACCAGACAGTACCTTGTATGTTTACACACTGGCCAACTGGCTTCATCAAATGAAATTATTTTGCGAATGGATTTAAGATCATTTAATATATATATATATATATATATATATATATATATATATAACACACATACATATACATGTGCCTTATGGAAGATTCCAATCCTCTTATATGTGACCTGCTTAAAAAGCACCATCTTTTATTATTCTCACAGGTCTATTGGTAGTATTTTAAACTATGGGGGTGGGGGGCGAGGTCCAAGCGTTGTGATGTGATTTACACCACACCAAATCATGAAGGCATGATTTAGAGATCATAGTGTTCTACAGTCTTCGCTCATAGGTAGATTTCTTCCTCATACTGATTTTTCTTATGTTTTGTTAGTATTTTACATTCACCTGAAATAAAACCTGGTTTACTTTGTCAGAAGTATTAGTTTGATCATATTGTACTGAAAACAACTCTTCTGTTTAATTTAAGCCCATAGATAATTTGAAATTATTCTAAAATGTTTCCTCCCACTCTTCCTCCTCCGCTGTCTCTTCCTCCATTTTCTTCCTTCCTTCTCCAGTAAAACTAAACTTGATGCACCATAGAATTGATAATTGCTGTTCAACTAGGAAAAACGCAGACACTTTGAGGGATTGTGAGTGATTGTTGGACAAGATATTTAAAGTGATTTTGTTCCACCAAGATATTTATAGTTTTCACATTCACTGGGGGGAGAGAAATACAAGATTAAGTGATTTGAAAATTATATTGAAGAGACAGTTTATTACTTTCTGCATCTGTTTAACAGATTGCACTAAGTAATGATTTTGCATTGTGTGGTATATATTTAACACAATGTGGGTAGTATTTAAGACTGTGTTAAAGACTTTATATGTGAGGTGGTCCCTGGTCCTTTGGAAATCAGCATAGGCTTTGGCATCTCTGATTTCATTACAATGCATTTACTACTCTATTTGATAAACAGTCTGTCCGCCACTCAATTAGAAAACTTACTAGACACAGGGAGAAGATACAAGTTTGTTTAATATAGGTAAATAATAACTTACTGGTGTATAGAAGACAATTCAGTGTGGGGGATCCCAGTGGCATCCTCCTAGGTAGCATTGCACAGTTTCTGGCCCTGAAGGCCCACAAGGGTTCTTAGTTGTTTATGATGGTATCTGATGGGGGTGGGAATATGGTCAGGATTTTTGTAAATGGGAGGTCTCACAGAGTCTCTCCTCACCTGCTTGTTTCTAATCTAATGACTCTTGAGACTAGCTATATGCTTGACTACTCCTTAGGTGGAACTAGTAACAATCCCAGAATAATTTGAAAATTTACTGCAAGACTGAGTGAGTTGAAGGTCAGTTTCTCAGGTGAAGCCCTTGCTATAGTTTGGGTATGATTTGTTTGTCTTCATCAAAGCACATGTTGACATTTGACCCCCAGTGTGGCAGTGTTGGGAGGTGAGGCCTCGTGGGAGGTATTTGGTTCATGATGGGGGGATCCCTCAGGAGTGGCTTAGTGCTGTTCTTGCAGTAGTGAGTGAGTTCTTGCTGATGTGAGACTGGATGGTTCCCAGGAAATAGATTCACGTGGGGTTTTATAAAGTCAGGTTTGGTCTCTCTTCACATGTACCTGCTTCCCCTTGAACCTTCTCCACTATATTTTGGCACATCATGAAAGCCCTTGCTAGAAGCAGAGCAGATGACTCTGCCATGCTTCTTGTATAGCCTGCAGAACCATGGGCCAAATAAATCTCTTTTCTTTCTAAATTATCCAGCCTCACATATTCCTGTCTTCTTTCCCTCTTGTAGGTCCAGGCCACAGACTCTCTGGAAGTGTCTTTCCTCTTACCTAGTTTGTGATTATCTTTGCAAATAATTAAAGTTTGCAAATCAAACTAAGATGTTGTGATGGTTAATTTTTTGTGTCAACTTGCCTAAGCCATAGTACTCAGATATTTGGACAAATCTCATTTTAGATATTTCTGTGAAGGTGTTTTTTTAAGATGAATATTTAAATCAGTAGACTTTGGGTAAACCAGATTACCCTTCATACTGTGGGTGGACCTCATCCAATAAGTTGGAGACTATAATAGAAAAAGGAATTCTGTAAACAAATAGTTTTTGGACTTGGACTGCAACTTGGTGTCCAGCCTGCTGGCCTACCCTGTAGATTTTGGATTTGCTGCATGCATTAGTCTGTTTTCACCCTGCTAATAAAGACTTACCTGAGACTGGGTAATTTTCAAAGGAAAGAGGTTTAATTGACTCACAGTCTATGTGGCTGGGGAGGCCTCACAATGATGGCGGAAGGCGAAGGTGAAGCAAAGTCACGTCTTACATGACAGCAGGCAAGACAGCATGTGCAGGGGAACTCCCATTTATAAAACCATTAGATCTCATGAGACTTATTCACTATCGTGAGAGCAGCATGAGAAATATCCACCCCATGATTCTACTACCTTCCACTGGGTCCCTCCCACGAAGTGGGAATTATGGGAGCTACAGTTCAAGATGAGATTTGGGTAGGGGCAGAGCCAAACCATATCACTATGCCTTTACATTTCTGAGCCAATTTCTTAAATCTCTGTCTTTCCTTCTTTAACACACACACACACACACACACACACACACACACACACACACACACACACACACCCCTCTTGGTTCTGTTTTCTCTGGCGGACCCTGACTACTACAGATGCCTTTATCCTAGAACCCTGACTACTACAGATGCATCTTGAAATTCTTGAATGAAAGGTAAAATCTATTTAGAGCATTGCATTCTATTTTCCAATAAAATATATAACTATTTTAGAGCACAGGAATTTTTGGCTGTTTTTGTAGAGGGTAGAAGCTTAGGAAATCTTCAATGATCATAAATATTTTTTTGAATGAATGGTGAATAAAAAACTTACAATTAGTCTAACTGTGATGACATTTTTTCCCTAGCAGTGTAAAAGGTGTAAAGATCTATTAATTTAGTTGTCTAAAGAAGATGCTTATGGCTTGCTGGATTATAGTGATATTTAACTAAGTTTTTAAAACAGATATTGACTATTGAAAATTTCTTTTGCATGTTTCAGTAGCATTTTACTTTCAATATATTTATTTTTAAAATTGCTGCTCATTAGGGGAAAAGGACTTGACCCTTCCCATTTAAGAAGACTTGCTGGGAAAGACCAATTTATATGTCATTGACCAGAACTTAGTAGAATTCTAGCCAGAAAGTCAGGTGGGAGGCTGTGAAATATGGCCTTCCAGCTCAGCACATCAACACTTCAAATGAAACTTGGGTTCAGTTACTAAGGAGGAAGAGGAAGGTAGATGTTGGGATAGGCAACTAGCAGCCTCTGCCATAGGGCGCTATTTTTTGTTACTGTTACTTAAAATCTCAATCGGTGGACAAACATTTTGCCTAGTTGTTGTCAATATTAATATACTAAAGCTGGCAGACCTGAATTATCATTGCTTTTAGGGAATAAACAAAAACCACACAATTTAAATTATTGAGAAGTGTTACAGCTGGCAGAGATCTTAGAACTAATTGGGCACAGCTACTTCATTTTGCAGAAGAGAAGCTAAAGCCCAGAGAGGTAAACTGGCTGAAGTGGAAAAGACTTCCTGAGAGCATAAAGATGTTCATCTTAGGGTGCGTCTACACACTCATAGGCTCTGTTATTTCAAGTTTAATCAAAGAAAGTTATCCAGCCCTTCAGTGCTGCATTGTTTTCTTCCCATGAAACTTCACTGAACAAATACCTGCCATTTGGGAATCAGCATGCTCAAGTGAAGGTTTGCAAATTCTTGGTGTACCACTGAAACTATGTATTTTTTAGCAGTGAATGGATTGTTCCCATTATTAGCATCTTGAAATAATAACAGTGGGAATTTATTGAGAATTAGTTTATAAGCTCCATGAAAGCAGGGATCAAGTTTGATTTCATGCGCCACTATATCTGTAGTGCCTAACATAGCCCTTAATACAACAGATAAATAGCTGTTGGTTGAGTAGACGTAGTGTTTATGAGGTGGCAGACGTGGTGTTAAGTACTCTTCATGAATCATCTCATTTCATCCTTGTAACAACCCCTTGAGGCAGATAATATTTGAAACTAAAATTTGAAAACGTGCCCATAGATAAAAACAGAGTGAGTGTTGGGACTTGGGCTAGTCTGTCTGACTCCATCCTAAATTACTAGGGAAGCTGGAGGTTTTTGGGTTGATTATCATATGAAACAAAACGACTCTTAGATTAATTATGAGGAATTTAAAAAGCTTGACTAGCTGATGTGTTATCCAGCACCAAAGATAAGTTAATTAGCTTAACAAAAAAATGGAAGAGAAAGATTGGAAAAGACTGACCTGTTAGGTTAGTGAAGGATTCTTGGGTATTTTGGGAGGAGTGGGATAAGTTTGAGTGGAGAAAAGTTATTCAATGATGTTTTCACCCTATCTTGTTTGAGAGACTTTCTTTTGAGCCATGCATTAAACTTGAAAATGCTGTCCTAATTGTTATCAAATCTAGATCATGGATGAGAGACATTTAATCTTACTCCCGGGATCCCAGGATTTACTTCTGTGGTTCTATGTTTTTTTTTTTGAAAGGAAATGGTGACTCTGTGTAGAACAGAGGAGAGCAGTGAGCTGCAGGAACTTTCTTACTGTGGTTTCTGGGCCCTGACATTGCTTTTCTACATCTACTGAAATAAAACTTGTCTATTTCTGTGTACATGTTTTTGTTATTTGCTTTCCTTGTTGTTGTTGTTCCTAAGATATTTCTAATGCTGGAAGCCTGTCTTAGGAGGTGATGATGGTGTGACCCTGTATCTTAGACCCCTACATAAAGATCCAAGTCCTTGGGTCTGGAATAGACTCGCCAAAGCAGGCCTGTGAGTCTGGCGTGGCTTAGGGCCCTAGTCTTTGAATGGTGGATGTGGGCTGGTTGTGGCCATATTTCTCTGAAGGCTTTGTTTTTTCCCCCTCCTGTTGTATAGCCAGAACCTAGTTGTTCTCAACTCTGGATGTTTCTTAGAATAATCTGAGGAGACTTAAAATATTGATGTCTGGGTTCCACTAAAGAGTCTGAGTTGATAGATTTGGTGAGGGGCCAAGGCATTTATATTTATTTTAGAAGCACCGCAGGTGATTCTATTGTGTAGTCAGAGTTAAGAGCCATTCTTGTAGCCTAACAAGGTCCCTGCCCCAAAACCATTATTTTTACTTGCCTTTTTCTCCCATTCTATATCTTGTGTCATCAGCATTAGGGCTTTTGATTCTCCTGGATGGCATTTCTAATTACCATTAAAGGCTGTGTATTAGATTGAAATCAGGAGGACAGGCAAGGTAGTTTCTATGACAAGCACAGAGTGAGATGTATATGGTAATTATTTGACTTTTTAATTAAAAATCAATGAATAAATAAGGAAAGAAATAATAAAAATGAAAAGTATGAACTAGAAAAGTTTTATAATTTTTCTGTAACCAGTAGATCCAAATGCAGATAATCTGTCAAGAAATAGAAAAATTAGGCTAAATGAATGCTTTTCTTTAAAAAGGCTTTAATAAAAAGGTCTCAAAAAGGACTGAAGAAATGAATCTGACCAATTATTTCAGAAGAAATTGAGCCAGCTGTCATAAATCAGGCAAAAACAGTTTCCAGTTGGATAAATTTGAATTATTAAGGATCGGATGGCTGTTGGGCAGTTTAAAAGTATTTTAGAACAGAGAAAGTGAACCTTCCAAATTATCTTTATGAAGCAAGCATAACATTAGTATAGGAAATGAGAGTGGCACTTAAAAACAATTAGTTGTGCAATGTAATCTTTTATGAGAATATTAATATAAAAATCCCAAATAAAATACAAGCAAAAGAGACCTAGCGATGAATAAAAGTATAGCACCACAGCCAAGTGAGGTTCATTTTAACAAATCAAAGATGGATCAATAGTGGAAATCTGCTAGTGGAATTCTCTATGTTGATGGGTAAAGGAGGGAAAAAAGTGTTGATAACAACAGCTGTGGCAAATGCATTTGGTAAAAGTCAATACATACACTAGATAAGCAGTAAAATAGTAACACATCATACTTCAGTAATTTTCATGAGTTATTCCATTATGCCTAATGGTAAAGAACTAGAACCGTTTTTTTAAAGTTAGAAACAGAAGAGGATACAACAATAACCACTATTAGCTACTATATGTAACAAGAGATTTAGAGCACCAAGTGAACAGTGCTTTCTATGTGCCTTGCAAATCATTTAATCCTCCCCAAACACTGCAAGAGAGATACTATTATTCCCATTTACTGATGAGAATATAATAGCACAGAGAAATAACTTGCCCAAACTCACACTGCCCAGAAGTGGCAG
The DNA here is from genome assembly GCA_036589455.1 of Ateles fusciceps. NCBI lineage: Eukaryota > Metazoa > Chordata > Mammalia > Primates > Atelidae > Ateles > Ateles fusciceps. The sequence goes on along the minus strand of JAZHEH010000564.1, from coordinate 3,286,108 downwards.
AGCTTCAATCTGAGTCTGCCTACACTGCCCCTCTAGGAAGAAAATTAATGATTATAAGATACTTGAATAAATGAAGATCCAATGATAATTTTAAAAGGATGGCATTTTCTCTAAATTTTATTTATGAATTAAATTATACTGCAATTGTAATTCCAATAAGATTTTCTTAACTTGAAAAAATGATTCCAAAGTTCCTCTAGATGAATAGATATTAAAGAATAGCCAGAAAAACTTTATAAGGAAGTATAATGGGAAAGGACTTACATTTGTGGTAATGCAGTGAGCATGGAAATGGCCCAGGAAGAAACCAAAAATGGAGAGTATAGAACAGGTGTCAACAAACTAAGGCTAGCAGAGGAGAAACTAAAGCCCAGAGAGGTACAGCCATAGTCAACATTTACATATGATCTATGGCGACTTTCATGCTACAACAGCTATGTAGTTGTGACAGAGATCATATGGGTGGCAAAACCAAAAATATTTACTCTCTGGTCCTTTACAGAAAAAGTTCGCCAATCCCTAGCATAAAGTCCATACTTAAATGAATATAGAAGGCACTTAAAAATCAGTCAGGAGGCTCTTGGGGCAAGAAGGCTGGCTAGATGCAGCCAGGTGGAACAGCTGCCATCGAGGGACCTGAAAGATTGGTGCAATCCTAACATCTTCAGAAGGAAGGCACTGAAAGTGGATACAGAGAAGACACAGAAACTGGCTGAAGTAGGAGGGAGCTGGGGAACCCTGCATGGGGCTATTGCACAAGGAGAGGGACTTGCTCTGGCCCTATGACTCAGAGAGAACGGGTGAGTTTAACTGGCAAGGAGCAACTTACTCTTGCCACAAGCCTCTGGAATCCCAAAATGAGGAGACGTCTGGATTGCCACAGACACTTGAATTGGGAGGAAGAGCTACTCAGAGAAGTGGTAGGGGCAGCACTCCAGCCAATGAAGGGCCCAGAGGGTTTGGTGTGGGAGCGTCTGTAGTGGAGTATGGCTGATGCCCATCCCCTAGGCTCCACTTGCTCCCGTAGTTGACTTTAGTCTTAGGGGAACTGTCGGACCTGAACTCTGCAAGGCAGTGTTGCCCATCAGATGGGGCTGCTCCAACCTGAGCAACCCTTGGCCTGCCAGGCTCTCCCGGGGGCCCAGCCTGTGTCCCTCTGCTTGCAGTGCAGCCTTAGGTGCCAAAGGGGCCTGCATCCCAGCTCCTGCACTGGCAGACAGCCCTTGACAGGAGACCTCCAGCAGGGCAGCCCGGTGGCCCCACATCAGCCCGCCCGTTCCCTCCTCCACTGCAGCTCACCTGGCCCGCGGCTACCCACCACACCGCTTTGCTGGCACTCATGTGCCCTGGCGGATTTATCTTCCCTACTTACCCATCAGCGCATGTGTGGGAGTGCACCCTGCCATGCCACTACTGCCGGCATGAGTGTCTCGGCTCCCTCATCGCCCCTGCCTCCCATCTCCAGCTGTACCGCCACTGCAGTCTGAGCCTTTCTGCCAGCACCTCACTCCTGCACCAACACTGCCCTAGGAGTGAAACTAGGCATGGAGAACAGCAGACCCTCTCCTGCAGTCACCTTCGCCTGTATGAACACACAGGGTGCACACTGTCCTGAGCCCCACCAGCCCTCCAGCCCAGTGCTACCACCATCACCAGTGCAACTGTGTGCACAGTCACCATCAGGGACCCCAGCCCCAGAGCTGTGCTGTCTCTGTCACAGCTGTGAATGTGTGCATGGAGGCTGGTACCCTGGCACCTGCTAGCATACTATTATAGTCCGTGAGCATGTACTCTGCTGGGCTGCTGCTGCTTGCTACTGGCACATGCAAAGAGGACATACCTGGCTTCTACCATCCTAGGAAAAGCTTTGTGCTGGCACCACCCATCAGAGTGCTGAGACCAGCCATTAGGGAAAATTTCAGCAACTCCCATTACGCACCAACACACTAGTGCAGTGGGTTCCTAACCTCCAGGAGCCAGAGAACAAAGTTGAAGCTCTTTAATGGCTTCCCAGAGTTAGAGCATGCAGTACAGGAGTTGTGAGCTGAGCCTTGCTTCCTAAAATAGTCCAGAAATGAAGCCAGTTGACTGAACCCACCTATGCCACAATCAAACCCTCAAGGTCATCAAATAGGATAAAAGAAAAAGAAACCCATTAAAAGGACAGCAATTTCAAAAGCAGAAGGAACATCAGCCCACAAAGATGAGAAAGAACCAGTGCAAGGACTCTGACAACTCAAAAAGCCAGAGTGTCTTCTTTCCTCAAAAAGACTGCACTAGTTCTCCAGTAAGGTTTTTGAACTGGGCTGAGATGGCTGAAATGACAGAAATAGAATTAAGAATATGGATAAGAATGAAGAGCATTGAGATACAGGAATACATTGAAACCCAATCCACCAAAGCTAAGAATCACAATAAAATGATACAGGGGCTGACAGACAAAATAGTCAATATAATAAAGGATGTAATGACCTGATGGAACTGAAAAACACACTACAAGAATTTTGTAATGCAATCACAAGTAATAACAGCAGAATAGACCAAGTTGAGGGAATAATCTCAGAACTTAAATACTGGCTTTCTGAAATAAGATAATTAGACAAGAATAGGGAAAAAATGAAAAAGAACAAAACCTCTGAGAAATACAGAATTATGTAAAGACATCAAATTATGACTCATTGGGGGATCCTCAAAAAAGATGGGGAGAATGAAAGAAACTTGGAAAACATTTTAGGATATCATCCATGAAAACTTCCCCAACCTGGCTAGAGATGCCAACATTCAAATTCAGAAAATGCAGAGAACCCCAGTAAGATACTTCACCACAAGATCATCCTCAAGACACATAATCACCACATCATTCAAGGTCAAAATGAAAAATATTAAAGGCAGTTCGAGAGAAAGGTCAGGTCACGTCCAAAGTGAAGCCCATTAGACTAACAGTGGACCTGTCAGCAGAAACCATGCAAGCTGGAAAAGACTGGGGGCAAATATTCAATATTCTTAAATAAATGAAATTCCAACCAATAATTTAATATCCAGCCACTCCAACCCCAAAGCTAGCAGAATACAACAAATAACCAAAATTCGAGCTACAAAAACACACTTAAGTATACAGACCAGTAACACTATAAAGCAACCACACAAACAAGCCAGGATAATAACCAGCTATCAACACAGTGACAGGATCAAATCCACACATATTAATTCAAACTTTGAATGTAAATGGACTCAATGTCCCACTTAAAAGGGACAGAGTGGCAAGCTGGATAAAAAAGCAAGACTCAGTGATATGCTGTCTTCAAGAGACCCATCTCATATTTAATGACATGCATAGGTTCAAAATAAATGGATGGAGGAAGATCTACCAAGAAAATAGAAAACAGAAAAAAGCAGGAGTTGTAATCCTAATTTCAGACAAAACAGACTTTAAACCAACAAAGATCAACAAAGACGAAGAAGGGCATTATATAGTGGTAAGGGGTTCAATTCAGCAAAAAGACCCAGCTATCTTAAATATATATGCACTCAACACCAGAGCACCCAGATTCATAAAGCAAGTTCTTAGATGCCATCAAAGAGACTTAGACTTCCACACAATAATAGTGGGAGACTTCAACATTTCACTGGCAGAATTAGACAGATCATCAAGGCAGAACATTAACAAAGATATTTAGGACCTGAACTCAGCACTGGATTATGGACCTGATAGACATTTATAGAACCCTCTATGCCCAAACAAGAGAATATACATTTCTCTCATTGCCACATGGCTCATATTCTAAAATTTACCACACAATCTGACATAAAATAATCCTCAGCAACTGCAGAAGAACTGATATCATATCAACCACTCTCTCAGAATGAAGCACAATAAATATTAGATTATCAAGGATAAGAAAATCCCTCAAAACTATGTAATTACATAAAAATTAACCTAATCCTGAATGACTTTTGGGTAAATAATGAAATTAAGGCAGAAATCAAGAAAGTCTTTGAAACTAATGAGAACAAAGATACAGCATATCAGAATCTCTGGGTCATAGCTAAAGCAGTGTTAAGAGGGTAATTTATCAAAAAGTTAGCAAAATCTCAATTTAATAACCTAACATCACAACAAAAAGAACTAGAGAACCAAGAGGAAACCAACCCCAAAGCTAGCAGACTCAACAAATAACCGAAATCAGAGATAAACTGAAGGAGACTGAGACATGAAAAATCATTTAAAAGCTCAACAATTTAAGGAGTTGGTTTAAAAAAAATTAATAAAATGCACCACTAACTAGACTAATAAGGAGGAAAAGGGAGAAAATCCAAATAAACACAATTGGAAACAACACAGAGGATACTACCACTGACCCCAAAGAAATACAAATAACCATCAGAATATTATGAACACCTCTACGCACATACACCAGAACACCTAGAAGAAATGGATACATTTCTGCATGCATACATCCTCACAAGACTCAACTAGGAAGAAATTGAATCCCTGAACAGATCAGTAACAAGCTCAGAAATTAAATGAGTAATAAAAAGCCTACCAACTAAAAATAGCCCAGGACCAAAGAGATTCAAAGCTAAATTCTATCAGATGTACAGAGAAGAGCTGGTACTCTTCCTATTGAAACTATTCCAGAAAATTAAGGAGCAGGGACTCCTTCCTAACTCATTCTATGAAGCCAGCATCATCCTGATACAAAAACCTGGAAGAGACACAACAAAGAAAGAAAACTTCAGGCTAATATTCTTGATGAACATTGATGCAAAAAGTCTTCAACAAAATACTGGCAAACCAAATTCAGCAGCACATCAAAAAAAAAAAAAGGTTATCCATCATGATCAAGTAGGTGTTAGCCGAGGATGCAAGTTGGTTCAGCATATGCAAATCAATAAATGTGATTGATCACATAAATAGAACTAAAGACAAAAACCGCATGATTATCTCAGTAGATGCAGAAAAGACTTTAGATAAAAAACATCCCTTCATGTTAAAAACTTTCAATAAACTAAATATTGAAGGAACAATCCTCAAAATAATAAGAGCCATCTATTAAAAACCTACAGCCAATATTATAATAAATGGACAAAAGCTGGACTCATCCCCCTTGAAAACTGACACAAGACAAGGATGCTCTCTCTCAACACTCCTATTCAATATGGTATTGGAAGTCCTGGCCAGAGAAATCAGGCAAGAGAAAGAAAGGCATCCAAATAGAAGGAGAGGAAGTCAAACTATCCCTGTTTGCAGACATGATTCTATCTAAAAATCCTCATAGTCTTGCCCAAAACTCCTTAACCTGATAAATAACTTCAGCAAAGTCTCAGGATACAAAGTCAACATACAAAAATTGCTAGCATTTTCATACATCAACAACAGTTAAGCTAAGAGCAAAATCAGAAATTCAGTCTCACTCAGAATTGCCACAAAAAATAATAAAATCCCTAGGAATACAGCTAACCAGGGAGGTGAAAGATGTCTACAATAAGAACTACAAAACATTGCTCAAAGAAATCAGAGATGATGCAAACAAACGGAAAAACATTCTAGGCTCATGGATAGAAAGAATCAACATCATTAAAATGCCCAAAACAATTTATAGATTCAAGGCTACTCCTATCAAACTGCCATTGATATTCTTCACAGAACTAGAAAACAATATTTTAGAATTTATATGGAACCAAAAAAGAGCCTGAATAGAGAAGGCAATCCTAAACTAAAAGAACAAACTTGGAGGCTTATGCTACCCAACTTCAAACTATACTTCAGAGCTACAGTAACCAAAGTACATGGTACTGGTACAAAAACAGACACACAGATCAATGGAACAGCATAGACAGCCCAGAAATAAGGCCATATACCTACAACCATCTGATTTTTGACAAACCTGACAAAAATAAGCAATGAGGTAAGAACTCCCTATTCAATAAATGGTGCTGGGATAACTGGCTGGCCATATATATAAGGTTGAAACTGGACTCCCTCCTTACACCATATACAAAAATCAGCTCAAGATGGGTTAAAGACTAAAATGTAAAACCCAAAACAATGAAAACCCTGGAAGACAAACTCTGGAAGGCAATACCATTCTAGAGTAGGAATAGGAAAATATTTTATGATGAAGATGCCACAAGGAATTGCAGCAAAAGCAAACATTGACAGTTGGGATCTAATAAATGTGATAGTTTCTTTTACTGAACTTCTGCACAGTAAAAGAAACTATCAACATGGTAAACAGACAATCTACAAGATGGAAGAAAAGTTTTGCAAAGTATGCATCTGACAAAGGTCTAACATCTAGCATCTATAAGGAACTTAAACAAATTTACAAGAAAAAAAACAATCCCATTAAAAAGTGAATGAAGGACATGAACAGACACTTTTCAAAAGAGGACACACATTTAGCCAACAAGTGTATAAAAAATGCTCTGATCACTGATCATTAGAGAAATGCAAAGCAAAATCACAAAGAGATACCATTTCACACTAGTCAGAATGGCTATTACTAAAAAGTCAAAAAATAACAGATGCTGGAGAGGTTGTGGTAAAACAGAAACACTTATGCACTGTTGGTGGGAGTATAAATTGGTTCAGCCACTATGGATGAACAGTGAACTGTTGGTGAAATGGGAACACTTATACACTGTTGGTGGGAGCATAAATTGGTTCAGCCACTGTAGTTCAGCCATTTGTGGCAATTCCTCAGAGAGCTAAAAACAGAACTACCATTTGACCTAGCAATCCCATTCCTGGGTACCTACCCCAAGGAATAGAAATCATTCTATCATAAAGACACATGCACGCATATGTTTATTGCAGCACACGATTCCATGTCTTTGCTGTTCACAAAGCAGTATTCACAATAGCAAAGATATGGAATTAACATAAATGCTCATTAATGGTAGACTGGATTAAATAAAATATGGTGCATATACACTACAGAATACTAAGCAGCTGTAAAAGAACAATATCATGCTCTTTGCAGGAACATGAATGGAACTGGAGACCATTATCCTTAGCAATCCAATGCAGGGACAGAAAACCAAATACTACATGTTTTCACTTATAAGTGGGAGGTAAATGATAGAACACATGGACACATAGTGGGGAACAACAGACACTGGGGGCTATCTGAAGGTAGCAGGAGGGGAGGAGGAAGTGGATCAAGAAAAATGGATACTAGGTTTCATACCTGGGTGATGAAATAATCTGTACAATAAATGCCATGACACGAGTTTACCAATATAACAAACCTGCGTATGTACCCTAAACTTAAAAGTTTAAATAAATAAATAAAAATAAGTGGGACTGTTGATTATGGCAGTTGTCTTATTCTCCAACACATGGAGACTGCAAGTAATAAGTAATAATATTAATACGAGAAAACATTGCTTTTGTAAACCTGGGAATTACAAGTTTTTTAGGGATGCTATAAACCAGGAACCATAAAGAAAGAGTGTCAAATTATGACTACAAACTATTATTTAAATGGCAGACAAACAGCAAAAACAGTGTTGATAGGCAAATGACAAACTTGGAAAATATTCATAAGATGTGTTTAGCATGGTTTAACATTTAGTGTTCAGGATTCAGTTACGGATTATGGAACCCACTCTGGTTCTTTAAGCAGGAAAGGATTTAATGTACAGATTATTAAATCATTTTGAGGGCGAAAGGAGAACATTTTCAAACTTGCCTGCCAAGCCAACTGCTGCTCTTGTTCACCCAGGAGGCTGCTGAGGAGGCTGTGCTGTCTTCTGCTGGTTATTGGGTTACAGGGCCACAGCTGTAAGCTAAGGATCAGGAAGCTGTCGCAGCTGTAAGCTAAGGATCAGGAAGCTGTGGTCGGAACTGTTGGATCATGGGCCACACCAAGCCCTCTGATTCCACAGCAGCAAAAGTGAATAACATATGTGCCTCATGAACTGACTTCTCAAGACTCCTGCCATCATGTCCAAGTGGTGGAATGACATTACATTTGAAATGTTAGCTGCAAGGGAGTCTGGAAAGTGTGGGTTTTACCTCTCATGGGATAAGAGGTTAGGGCAGGTGCTGAAGGAGATAATTTACTTCCCATAATTATGCACACTAGCATGTACATAGGGGGAGCTATGAAAAGTGAATCAGGAAAATATGAACACACTAATATAAAAGCAGGCAAAGGAAAAGACAGATAACTCAAAGAAAATCAACATGTCAGTAAAAAAGAAAGGCTGTGCAAACTTATTATGGCAAGAACCTGCAACTGAAATCAGCAATGACAAATCTGGTATTGTCCAAGATGTAGGAGATGAGCCACTTTCATACCACTGTAAAGTCAGACAACCTTTGTGAACCTTTATAAAGGGCAGTGAAAACCATATGACTTAATAACCCCACTATAGGGAGTGTCTGCTAAGGAAGGAGATAACCCCATGAGGTTGAGAGGAAGTATATGGAAGCATGTCTATGAGCATGTTGATTGTAGTTGCAAAGTTTTGCAAACAATCTAATTGCTCATCAAAAAGGGACTGAGTAAATGAATTATAGTACATTTACACCACAACATATACTGCCTTTGAAGAAGAGTAGCATTGCTTAGAGATGGTATCATGTGTCAATTAAGTACATAAACTTTGGAATCAGAATGCAGTGGATTCTACCACTTAGTAGCTGTGTGATCTTGGGAATTAATCTTTTAATGCATCACTTTTGCTATTTGTAAACCAGAGATAGTAACAGTAAAATAGGCATAATAATAACAGGTAGTAACTTACTTGGCTAGAGTATTATAAGAATTAAATGAAATGATACAGTATCTTCTTTTTAACTTTCAATGAATATTAGTTTTTATTATGTTTGTTGCTAAAGATTAATGACCGTAGCAATTTTGAGTAATACAGTTTCAAAAGATCAAATGCAGTATGATCCCATTTTATATAGAAAGCAACGCATGTATGAGCACACACACACACATAAATAAGTGTGTTCAAAATCCCAACAGAGGTCCTCTTTGAATGGAATTTAGGGTGACTGTACTTTTTTTGCACTGTCCTGTATGTGTGTTTATGATGTGTCAAGGAGCATTTCTAAAAAACTATTTTAAAAGTTATTTAAAAAACAAAAGGCCAGGGTTGGAATTCTCTCTTTTATTATTTTCACTAAAGTAAGACAAAGCCTCTGCTGGCAGACAGGCCTCTCAGGTCCCTGAAGAGAAGCTGAGAGTGTCAGCCAAGCCTGGAAACTCACTGCACTGCAGCAGGGAGCCTGGGCTCTCCTAGCAGGACTCAGGCACCCACTCAGATTGCCATGGCAACCACATGGAAAGTTAAGTAAGAAGTTTTGAGGAAAGAAAGTGCCTCTCTTTATCATTAATCACATAAAAATAAGAAGCTTTTAATTTTAATTTTATATTTTTTTGACAGCAGCCCTCTTAACTCCATCCCGAGTCCCAGAGCAAGAATTCCAATCCTTTGAGTGCAGGTCCAAACAACAAATGGATGATTTGGCACATGAGATCCTTTTATAAACAGTCCTCTTTGGCAGACTTTTCTTGTTCTGATGACCTGTGGGCTCTATGGAGATTATTGTTTAATAAGCATGTTGGAAATGAGGAATCTAAATGAGCGCTCCCCTGTTCAAAACAGAATTAGGAAAACTTTGAGTAATTTGAAAGTTGACTTGGAGCCTGGATGAGGGGGGACCCCCAATTCTGCATCTCTCATAGGTGATGGTTTAGTGTCTGACTACTCTCCTGACAGGTGTCTATCCTCATCCAGAAGACAAACGAAGCGTCCTTCAGACAGAAGCTAAAGAGAGATAACAAATGCTTTCTAATGATTATAACTATATAAAAAGCAGGCTACATAGTTATAATCATTAAAAAGCATTTGTTTGAACCCAAATATGTTTTTGTATAACTTTCATCAACTAATTCTGATTCCAGATCAGAATCAACTTTGAGAAGGTCTAATTCTTATCCTACTCCAAAGTCCTTCAATAGATAAAGGCCACTGCCCAAGACTATTTGGGGAGAGATATCTATTCTCTCTGACAGGGAATTTTAGGGGCTCTTAGGCACTAGAGCTGTAAAAATAAATCAGATACCTCAATTTATAGTCTTGTTTGAAGAACTAATGTAGTTTCTCCTCACCTCTCCCCTGACATTGTCCTTTTGATATAATTTGTCTTCAAAAGTCAGGATAAATGTCATGCCCCCTGTTTCCGGTTCTCTGAAGAGAGCTGCTTGCTCTGTTGCTGCTCCTTCCTGCTATGGTGTGAGAATTTGTTTCCAGATCCATCTCCTTCTTGAAACCAACAGTCACTCAAGGGGGGGATGGGCGCACCATCCACCTCTGATTCTCCAGTGCCTTGTCTGCTCTGGGATGTTGAATGTATGGTGCTGCTGGTACAAAGGGCAGGGAGACAAGGCCTTCATATCTGGCAACTCTGCCAGTGCAGCCCAAGATGACATTCATTTCTTGACCTGCTAGTGTTTTAGTCCGTTTGGGCTGCTATTAACAAAATGCCATATACAAGGTGGCTTAAACAAGAGATCTTTATTTCTTACAGCACTGGAGACCAGGAAGTCATCTATTGAGGCACTGGCAGCTCCTGTGTCTGGTGTGGGCTCTCTCAGTGGCTTGTAGACCACTGCTTTCTCACTGCATCCTCACAAGCTGTCCAGGAGGTGCATCTGTCTGCCTTATAGGTCTCCCCCAAAAAGAGTTGCCTACTAGGAGAGGGGTCCCTGAGGTCTCCTCTGGGGGTGCTGAGGAGGTAGGGAAAACACAAACCCAGCAGGTTTATGTCAGGGGAGCTGTGCAGCAAGGAGGCTCTGCAGACCCCTCTCCCTCTGAGAATCCACTAATGTGTTCCCAAGAGCCCATTTGAATCACTGACACATTAAGTGGTCTGATATCCAGGCAGGGTAGACAAAGAAATAGGGACGACCAACAGAATAGAGCTGGCAGCTTGACCAGAGGCAGCTCGACAGTTGACATCCAGGCCAACTCTCTCCATCCGCCTGCCCCAGCACCACAGCAGTGGGAACCTGGGGGAGTGGGGGGCAAGTCCCTCTGTCCCAAGTCTAGTCTGCCTGTGGGGAGGGATTTGAATCAAATATGAGTTTGAAAAGCTATAATAAAGACAGATCTGTAAGAACTGAAATTACACTGTTTTAATAATTAAAAGTGACCAAGCAGTGATGGAACTGGGTTGAAATATTACTGAAATCCCCTTTCTTCCAGTAGGGAGGTGTTTGCAGAGCAGACTCTTTGTGGCAGGAAAGTTACTGGGCAAAGTAAGACCATTTTATTGTTACACCAATGAGTGAGACCACCAGAGAATCAGCTTCTTTGGGTATTGTATTAGGCCATTCTTGTGCTGCTATAAGGAAATACCTGAGGTTGGGTAATTTATACAGAAAAGAGATTTAATTGGCTCACGGTTCTGCAGGACTTACAGGAAGTATTTTGCTGGCATTTGCTCCTATTGAGGCTTCAGGAAGCTTCCATTCATGGTCGAAGGTGATGGGGGAGGCAACGTGTCACATGGCGAGAGGTGGAGCAAGAGGGGGTGGGCAGAGGTGCCAGGGTCTTTTAAATAACCAGGTCTCACATGAACACAGAGCAAGGACTCATTACCATGAGGGTGGTGGCAAGCCATGACCCTAACACTTCCTACTAAGCCCCACCTCCAACATTGGGGATCACATTTCAACATGAGATTTGGAGGGGGCAAACATCCAAACCATATCAAGTATGTCTGTAAACAATCCAGGAGTCCATAGAACTGTGCCCTCATGGAAGGCTGCTGGGAGGCTGGTCATCTCCCCATTTTTAGAAAGTTCCCTGGGAGTCACCAGTCTGGTGAATGAGGTTGAGAAGTGACAGCTCCCTCATTACTGCAGGTATGAGGCATAGCAATGGTGTGGAAGAGGCAGGATCTGACTAAGGGAAGGAGATTCATCAAGAGTGTTCGATGGAGTTACCCAGCCAAGCAGCTAAAATGAGACATGTCCCTGAAACAATAACCATTTGGATGAACTTAGGATTACAGGAAAGTCAGAAAGCCTGTTCATTCATGCATCCATCCACCCATGGGCCTCCCACCCTGTGTTTCTCTTTTGTGGCATTTATCACACATGCATAAATATTTGTGTAACTCTGGTTTACTGTCTGCCTCCTGCACTAGACCATATGGTCCCGAGAACACAGCCATGTCTGTTGGGCTTCTCAATAGATCTCCATCCCCAGCCCAGTGATGGGTGTGTGGCAGGCAATCAGTATTTATTAAATGAATGGATAAATGAACACTTCATTGTGGTCATTAAAATAATGTTCTTTAAATTGCTAGCTTTATTGTAAGCTAAATGTCCTAGTCTCAGTAGGCTATGATCCAAAATAAGATCACGTTTCTAAGTATTCACATTGTAAGTTCTGCACAGTCTTAACTGTAGAATTCCAGTCCCCAGGGTAATTCTGAGAGTTGTCTGAAGGGCTGTCTCTCAATTGTGCTCAAGACTGGTTCTCTCCATTGTTCTCCAGCCTGTCTGTGACATGCCCACACTGATGCCCCACTTCCTGGTGGTCCTCAGAAGGTGCCTCTCCAGGAGCAAAGCTGCCCTGTGCTCATGTTCCTTTCTAGTACCCCCATTCTGGCTTTAGGGGAGCGTGAGTGCTTTCTCCCCCTTTGCCCTTTTATATCTAGCCTGGACCAATTTCATCCTCTAATTCCTGGTGACACTTTACAGACCCCCCCAAAAAACAGAGAACAACTTAAAGCCTCCACTAGTCACTATACATAAACTCCCAAGCTTAGGACTATCTCATGCAGTCTCTTAGGGCCACTTCCCTGCCTACCTTCTGACCAGACACCATGAGTGAAGGACAGCTCGTTGTCTAGCACTGGGAAGGCCCCAAGCACCTTCCTTCCTTAGGCTCAGGACATACTTCCCTTAGCACCAAGAGAGAAGCGAGAGATTGTGGGCGTTTTGTTGTTCTTATTTTTTTTCCCCTTACCTTAACTTAGAGCCTGTAGCTCTGCTGAAAGAAACCCCCGATGTGCATTATTAAAAGAAACAGTCTGGAACATCAGCATTCCGGTTCCTCCACACAGTTCTTCCCCTGAGGTAACACGTGGAGTTGTTTTCCTAAACCAAAATATGGTCTTCCTTGAAAATAAATTCAAACCTCCTCCCTTAGAAGGCACAAATCATTTGCAGCATCAAAAATGTTGAATCCATTTTCAGCAAGAGCCATCCCATTACCTTATTATTACAATCCTTGTCTTGTAGGACATTCACTTGGATGTCAAATTATAACACCCTTGTTAGAAATCCAGTCACTATTTTGTAGTTTTTTCTCGTATTTGTTTATTTATTTAACGAATACTTACTGAATGTTTCTGAAAACCCTGTTTTCATGGAATTTACATTTGAGAGCAGGAATCAATTGGCAAACTTTTTCTGTAAATACCCGAGAGTAAATATTTTAGACTTTACGGGCCATACAATCTCTGTTGCAGCTACTGCACTCTGCTATTATAGCCCTAATGCAGCCAGAGATAATCTGCAAATGAGTGGTATAAGAAAAAAATCTTGCACTGCACGCTTGTTAGAAATGGCAAGACAGATTTTGCTCAAGCTACTGTAGTAAGTGAGAGGGACTTCAGTATAGAACTGTTCAGTTTTAAATATAGCAGAATGAGAGGGTTAGGTGGTGGGAAATTACTGAGAGAAACTTGATTAGACATTGGGGGAAGAAGGATTCTTGCTAAACAAACCCAGCAGAATTCTTAGGACTTAGATGTCAAAGGTGAAGGGTGAGGAATTTGATCAGGTATCAAGGATGGGCAGATTTTTGTTAAACTGACTTAGCAGGATTCTTGCTAAAACTGGGCTCTGGGACTGAGGGCAAGGGAAGAAGGCTAAAGTCAAGCCGTGGTTGAGAAGTGGGCTCAGAAGAAACTGAAGTTTGGCCAAGGAGACAGTCTTGTTAAGGGGCATGCATGTCTCCCAATAGAATTTTATTTATAAAACAGGTGGTAAGCCTGGGGCTGCAGTGTGCTGACTCCTGTTCTGGACTATGCAACAGAGATATAATATGGCAGATATGACTAAGTGCTAAGAATGAAAAAGACAATGATGAATAACAAGGGCCAGATCACATAGGAATATATGCTGAGTAAGATAAGAAATCCTTGGACAGTTTGAACAGGGAAATGGTTTGATTTGACTCACAGAAGATGTGGCTGCTGTGTGGAGCACACTGCAGAAGGTATGGATACTTGGAGACCAGCTGGGAGGTGACTGCAATGATCCAGTTGCCAAGAGATGGTGGTTGGTACCAAGATGGCAGTGATGAATGAGGTGGTAAAAAGTGGTTGGATTCTAGATACAATTTAGAAGGTAAGAACCAGCAGGCTTTGCTGATGGTTGAGATATAAGGTATATGAGAAAGAGCTAAATTCAAGGAGGACTTTAAGATTTTAGCCTGAACAATTGGAAGAACGGCTTTTCCATCTGCTGAGATAAACAAGAGCAAGGAGGAGCAAGCTTTGGGCAGCAACCAAGCGTTCTGTTTAGGACATGTGACGTCTAAGGGATATTTGAAGTCTAAGATGCCTATCAGACACTCAAATAATATGTTGAATCGGCAGCTGGATATCCTAATTTGAGATTAAGGTGAGGGGTCTGTCTAATGTTACAAATTTGAGTGCTATCAGCCTATGGATGGTTCTTGGAAGTATGGATGAAATTTGATATAGAAGAGAGCCCCAAGGATTGAGCCCTGGGATGTTCTGGTGTTTAGAGGTCAGGAAGAGGAGATAGAGAGGTGGTCACCATGGTAGGAGAGAGGCATGGGAAAAGAAATCGAGGGGAAGAGCTTATTGGGGCATCTAATGGTGCCAGTGGGGTGGCCAGAATGAGGGCTGAGAATGTGTACTTCTTAGATCTTGCACTGGGCTTTCTGTGATTGGATGCTAGAGCTCAGCAGGAGAGCTCTGAAGGTTTCCTCCAGGAATGTGCATTTCATTTCCCTCTGCAGTTTCCAGCCACCACTTTCAGAGATCTCCCAAGCCATCACTTTCCAGATGCCTTGTCACTAGACAAGTTGCATTTCCTTCGTGACTTGGCAACTTGGCAGGGAAATTATACCTCCCCAATTGCTCGTAATCTTTGGCTAAGCTTCTCCCTTTGTACTGAAACAGGAAGCCAGCAGAGTCACAGAATGATTTTTGGAATGAACAGGAACATTTACTGACAAAAACGTGGGCACATCATAAACCTGCACACCTCTTTGCCCTATTCCCTGGGGTAGGAAGGATGAAATCTTGAAGTCTTTTTGCCAATATGGCATTTTTCCTCTCACAGGGTAAAAACACAGCCACCCCTGAGAGGTGTAGGAAGCATCTTGGCTTTCATATGGAGGTAAAAGTTACAGGACTGGTCTTCCATGAATGGGTGAGTGTGTGTGTTTATCGGCAAATGTGGGGTGAGAGGAGAGTGGGCAGAGGCGAGAGAGAATGACCTGGCCAAGGAAAGACCAAAGCAGAAGACAGTGGAGATGGAGGCAGCAGGCTTTTGTGCATAACCTTGAGTGCTTTTGATCCAGAATTGGCCAAATGTTTAAGGTTATGGATCTAGGAAATTCATCCCCCTCCTTCCTCTCTTCTCTTTTGCCACAGCATCTGCTGATGCCCATGTTCTATTTTTTCCTGCCCTATTCAATTTGACTGTTGGCATGAGAGATGAAGGTTTGAAAGTGACATTCCAGCTGTTCCCTCCATGCCACTTCTGCTGAATTATCTTGAAATCCCCACCGTTTGGCATGGCTTTCTCCAGTTCCCGTCAAGGACAGTCTTCGGCAGGCCCCTGTTTTGACATGGACTCATGCTCTTGGCACCTCCTGTCAACAGTCTTCTTTGATTGTTGAACATCTGTCTGTCTTCTAGACCTCAAATCTTGTGGTTGGTGGATGACTGTCTGTCCCTGAGTACAGCTGAGAGCCACAGAATTTATGGAGCCTCTAGATGATTTGGGTCCCAAGCCAAAGAATATTCAGGTCTGCCCTGTGTGTGTTCAACACAGCTCAGTCCAGCAAAGTGTTTAGATTAGGGAGATGCTCATAAAGATGGATTGTTTTTTAAGTTATTTAATGATTATTTTTGTTACTGAGGTTTATTAAATCAGAGTATAGCATTTATTCATTGTCCTGGATGCTAGATGATTTCTGTCACAAAAAAGTAGGTAGGGAAGAGTTATGTAGGTGGTAGAATGATGTATTATTTTCATATGTGCTACCGGAAGTATTTCTAGAAGGGAACTATTTTTGGAAAGTATCTTGACAAGTCATTTGGGGATATGACAGGGAGCATTGAGGGCTTACAGGAGTTAAGACAACCAAAGGAATTTTGCAATTGTTATGCATTAGATATTGAGGCTTAGGAACAAGGAGAAAAGAGAGAGGAGCTAGTGTGGTGGCCAGAGGCCAGTGAAGTGCTCATGTTAGTGGAAAGGAGGACTAAGGAATGTGCCGGGAGATGACAAATGCTCAATTTGAAGGGGCTGCATTTTAGTCATGTAACTCTTCCACCTCTCCTGGTTTTCTGAAATTCTCAGTCAAGTATGTTGCTGCACAGCTTCTGTAATTGATGTGCATGTGTATGTGTGCAGGGATGTGTGTGAGTGTAAGCATGTGTGTGTACATGTGGTGAATATGTATATGTGTGTGTATGTGTGTGTGAGAGAGAGGGAAACAGGCAGAAAGAGACAGACAGAGACAGAAATAGAGAATGGTTTGTGTAGATGGAAAGACCTGAGCTTCTCCTTAGGAGGGTTGCTGCAGTGCAGAACAGGGAATGGATGATGAGATAATACAGAGAGACAGTGAATTTTTCAGAAGCCGGAATCTGTATCAGAGGTGGTAGAAAGGCATGAATACACAGAAATCTTGTGGGGGGGGGTTGAGACGAAATGGGAGTTAGAGCCAATCTTTTCTAAATCTTAAAGGGCATGGTGGTGCCGGTTACACATTCTGCAAGCTCCATTAACTCTTGGTAAAACATACATGCCGGAGGCTAATAAATTTATATCCAACCCTAGCTGTCCTCCACTCTCAACAAAGCAAATAATCCAGATTGTTCCTTTGCCTTTATTCCTCTCTAGTTGCCATTTTATGACAACTTTTCATCTCTTCCTTTATCAGAGACCCTTTAACCTAATTTTAGTAGGCAAAATGGTCAGAGGTTAAGTGTGTGATTTCATGCAATGGCTTGGGATATGTGGCCCTTTAAATAGGATTTTCATTTAGGGCATTAAAAGTGTAATTTAATAAAGCAACTTAGTTTACATAGAAGTACTAGGACACTAGTTATATAAGATATATTCTATTTTCATGTAACTTTCTGAATTGCCAAACAACAAACCACCAGTGCGGTGTTTTCCTGAGTCTTAAAAGGTTTTGCAGAAGTGAATTAATCTTATCACACCCCATGTTCTCTTTGGAGGGGGATCCACACTGCCCCTTCCCTAGTCCACTGCGGTAGCTATCATCATTAGTATGTATCAGTTGCTGAGACTGAGTCATCAACTACAAATCAAGTAAGAAGTATATTAGGGAGGAATCATATAAATTGTATTTCCAGAGTAAAAATAAATGCAATGCAAATTTAAAAATTCACAGAGCAGCTATCATATCTATTTAGAATGCACTAAAAGTCCATTTTAATAAGTATCACATAGTTTACCTGTGGCCCATTAAATGCATTTTAGAGATAGGCAAAGTGAAAAGTATAATCTGGTTTTAAGCATTTTCCACTAATATAAATTACTCAAATGAAGTATTTGGGCATGCTTGCACTGCGAAATGAGGCAGAAAACTTCACCAAACTTTTATGTTACTGATACTCCTTATGGGCTTGGCTGTGTTAGGAATGAGTCATATCATATAAGTGAAAATTCCTCCATGGGCTTTGAAGGCTGAACAGGCCCTCAGCTCTGTTTCTTGTTAGCTCTCTGATCTTGGGCAAATTGCTTAACTTCTCTGGGCTGCAGATTGCTTGTGTGTAAAAGTAGGTAGGTTAATTAATCCTGTGAGTATTATTGTTTGGGTTAAATGAGATAATGCATGCAACGTGCTTAGCTCAAGCCTGGTATCTAGTACGTTCTCAAGAAAGGATAGCTATTTCATAAACTTGTAATCTTCTGGTTTCACCTGGACATCCATGACCTGTGGGAGCAGGACTTTGCATGTACAGAGGAGCTGCAAGGGCCTAAGTTCAAGTTCAGGTTTCAAGTTACCAGTGTTGGCTTAATCTCATGAAATTTCCACGTGGTTATAAAATGGCCATATTGTAAGACTATAGTGAAGAGTTAATTATATGATGTACATAAGAGTGGTGGCAAGTAGTCTTGCTTATACAGAGCGTATAATAACCCATATCCAGCTATTGATCTTTCCTGGTTTATGTCTTTGCCTGTCAAATCAAGGACTTGGAATAAATTATCTCCAAATTCTCTTTTCTCTTTAAAATATCATGGCACGCCTTTAGCAAAGAGAATTTAATATTCCCTTTAGCTTCCATTTTTCCTCCTTTAGCAAAAATGAGTTATTGCAGCACATGCATATAGATTAAGAAACCAAGTAACTGTGTTTGAAAATTTCCAGTGGGAGCAAAAGGGTTAAAGGAAGCCAGAAGTGGGTCACATGAGGATGAGTGACTTGATGCGAGTGCTCGCTCTCCTGCTCTTTTCTGGAAAGATTCATTTCATTATCCAAGGCCTCTGTGTTTTATTTTCTCTAGACCAGTGGGCCTCAAGCTTTACTGCAAATTGCAATCACTTGGAGAGCTTTAAGACTACTTCAAAGTCCCAGAAACACCTTCTACCAATTAAATCTGGGTGGATCCCAGACTTCAGTATTTTAAAAGCTCTCCAGGTGATTCCAGTGTGCACCCCAAAATTAAAATCCATGCCTCCAGTGAATAAAGGACTCAGAATTATGAATCCCATGTGTCAACTCCCCACTGAGTGGACAGAGGCAATCCTTCTCTCCAAGACTTTTTAGATAGCATTGAGGACCTGATACCAACAGAGGAGGGTATAGTAATGGAAACCTTCCAACTGTATTTTGTTTGTAACCCCGGCATAGTACTTGTTTTGTTCATAGGGTGATCGACTCACATATAATATATCTTAATGTGCTTTGCTCATAGAGTGATTAACTCATATACAATATATTTTAATATGCTTTTGGGCAATTGAGCAGAGGGAGAAACTGAGGTCAGAGAAAAGAAATGACTCTTTCAGTCCTCTCAGCTGAGAAAGAAGCCAGATTCTTTGCTTTGTCCTTCATTTCCTCTGTCCCACTTGCTGGTGAAGGACTAAAGTAAAATGTCCCTGTCCAAATAAAAGTGTGTTTGTCACACAGCGGTGTTCATAATCGTCTCAGGAACAACAAAAAGAAAAAATAAAAGGAAGTATGTTTGTTTGAGGTCTCGTCCCTCATAGATACATGATGGATCTAAAAAAAGGAAGCAGGCTATTGCTGGTCTGATGGCATTTCTTTCCAGGGGGGACACATTTTCTCTTGTGACAATCTTCTCGTTTTTAGACAAAAGCAGAAAAACAGAAATTCTCTTCCAGCTCACTGAGTGTGACTGACACATTTTAAAATATCTTTCTACTGAAACAGGAGGGAGAATGTGAAAAATACTCTGATCTAAGCTAAGAGAAATCCATAGAGGTATTCTAAAAATTAGTCTCCTAAAGAAAAATAGATGTCAGACATAAATCTTAAAACTTCAAATTCTTTCCTGACAATTTCCAGAAGACAGAAGACCCTCAGTTCTAAGAGAGGTCCACTAGATGGCAGCATGACTACAGTTAAAGTATCTGGTGTTTCCAGGCACAGAAGAGAGGATTTATTATACTGAATGGAGGTTGGAACTCAAAAGGTTTTATGGATACAAATCTATTATTAAAGTATTATAAACGATATAATATATATATCTTTATATATAGGTGTATATAACACTAATATAGAATTCAGAATACCATTGTGTATAGTATCATATTGGCATTCTTACTGTAATTCTGTTACTTAAATCATATGTGATTTAAGCAGGTTTAATGTACAGCTAAAAGTCCTTTGTTGCCTACCATCATCTTTTCGTGGTCTATCTCAGAGTTTTCCTGGCTAAACTAAAACTACATTCTTCAAAGGGCAGTGTATATTTACTTTTTAAATGGCTCTAGACTAAATCATGAGCCACACCACTGTGATCCTACTAATTACTCTTCTATCAGGATTTTCACTCAGTTGTAGGAAGTAGGCAATTTCTTCTTCTATAGTTTAATATTAATGACAACTCCCGATTTTTGATACATCGTGGGTGCAATATGTTAAATAATTATAGTTTTTACTGAGTGCAGACCATGTGTGAGCTGTTGGGAATGCAGAACAAGACTTTCATGGAGGTTGCACTCTAGTGGAATATATCATGACTCATATATGAAGTGCATACCCTAGTACAAAGTAAATTATTTCTTAACAAGTCCTTTTAAGGTTGAGATATCTATTCTGTTGATTGTGGAAAGTTCTTTTTAAAATAACTGAGTGATCTACAAACAGCCAAAAAGTTTGGACTAGAGAGCAATAGTGTTGGCTTTCCAAGTTTAAGGATTATTCGGAGAAGACTGACACCAGCCATGTTCGTGGGGAAACCAGGTCCCCCAGTGCAGCTGTCTGCTATTGTCACCATCTGTCATTTTTAGGGCACAGCCACAGAGCCAAGATAGAGTAAGTTAGAAATTGTAGACAGTCAATCTGGCTAATTTATTAGTTAGATAATTGAATATACACACAGACTGGTCAACCGACAGCACAAGTCACTGTCCTAGATTTGGCAAGGTAATTCTTTCCTTTTTATAGTACTTGGTTAATAAAGCATGTTCAGATATAGTACATGTGAATTTCACAACCCTATGTTCAAAAAAGAGGCAATCTGCTCCAGCTTACATAGCTAGCCAGTAAAAGAGAATCCAGAGGTAGAATGATAAAAGGCATATATCAATTGCACATCAGCGGTCCAGTAAATTGCTATTTTACTGTGGCTACTGTTTACTAGAAGCCTGGTTTGGTACCCAGGCAGTAGTCTTATATTATGCTCTTTCCAGTTCAGTCATTTATGACTCGAGGTCTTCAGCTGCTTCTATAAGCTCCTGCTTGGACTGTATGTGCTTGATTTTCAAATTCTGCTCCTGGAGCCTTTGTGCACTTTGTGTATCTGCTCAACTTGTGTTTTAGCGAGTCAAGGAAGGAGGGGGGTGTGCCTTGTCGATCTGTGGTTGGCAAGATCATAAAGGAAATCAGCATTGTTACTGGGCTGAGTGTAAATTAAGCAACAGGCATGTCCAAGGATAAAATGTGAAAAGACTATACCTCATGCTATTCGCCTGGAAAAGGCCTTTCTTGCTGCCACGAGTGGGATTGGAGTGTGATGCTTGTTTATAACCTGGGCAGTGGGTGCTCTCACTGGTGCAGTGACTGTGAAAGAACACTGAAATGTTAAACGGAAAAGCTGTTGCCCACAACCTTATAAAATGGGCTTTCTGTTTCCAACAACAAAAATAGACAAACAGAAGGAAAAAACCATAAAAGAGTAAAAACACCACAATGATGTAAAAGTGTGAGTCACCGTGGAGGGAAGGTGCCAGCATTTCTAGGGCCTGAATTTTCCACCAAGAAACAAATATATTTAGAAAGAGGCAGCACCTTTGGACATTTGCTAAGTGACTTTGATGATTGACTTTTCAATTGAGTTTCTATAGTGAGCAAAAGAGGGGTGTGAAGAAAAAGCAATTTTCCCAATAGGAGTATAAAATCCTTCAGACTAATGAAATGCTTTTTCTGGTTTAGAGATAACAACCCACTTTTGAGTTTTATGCCTAATATTGATTCTTTGTGTATTTTTTATAGAAACCTTCACGAAATTCAGTTAATTGTATTTTATTAGACTGAGAGAGGTTGTCTTTTTTCATATTCTCCAAACCTCCTCACTCATGGCTCTCCATCCCTTCTCCCTTCTCCCTATCAATAGTTTAACATTGATGGATGGTTTGTGGTAGTTTTAATAAAAAACAAAAACAAAAACAAAAAACTTGCTCTACCTTTTCGATCTCTTTCTAGTTCGAACGATTGCAAAAATGCTGAAAAAGCCAAGTTCCTTTAAGGAATGAGACACTGAAACATGATCATTAAATCGTGATGGGTTTTTTTATTCTGCATCCCATAATTTTAAGGAGAACCACTTTCCAAGATGGTTGGATAAATGCAACAAATATAATGAGACAGAAGTGAGGTCCCAAGGCAGCTTTGCAATTTACAGGGTACTCAGTTTATTTATTTACAAACACTGTAAGCTATTAGGGTCTGCCTCACTAAGCAAAGATAACCCAGGAACAAAACACAGTAGACCTGGGGGGAGTCAGCAGTTTGGTGGCTGCTGGTGGGGGCTGCTGTGTCTTCTGTCTTCAAATGTCCTTGGTGTTTTATTTAGGGAAGGCATTATCTTGACAGAACTGCTTTGCTGTTAGGCAGTAAGATGAGTTACTTCTTGGGATAAAGGTTCTCATAAAAGAATTTGGACAAGAAGACTTTGTGGTTTATAGAAACTGTATTCTTTACTGAATGACTGGGGTGGGCATGGCAAGAGGAATTAAATTTATAATTGCTTAAAGGATAAAAAGGTTCAGCTTGATTTAAACCCAGAACAAGAAAGAATCATGACCATGAAAGGAAAGGGAGAGACGAGGTATTATAGTGAAGAGTACCGCCCTGGGATTTAGAAGACTTGGGTTTTAGTTGTGGTTGTGCTTAATAGTCATATGTCCTTGGGCAAATCACTTAACTTCTCTGAACTTCAGTTTTTCTATTTATAAAATAGGGTCTTATGCAGGCATATCATGGGCTAGGCTAAGCACTTCACATGTGCCTTTTTTTTTTTTTTTTTTTCAGACAGGGTCTCGCTCTGTCACTCAGACTGGAGTGTACTGGCACAATCTTGGCTCACTGCAACCTCTGTCTGCCAGGTTCAAGTGATTCTCCTGCCACAGCCTCCCAAGTACCTGGGATTACAGGTGTGCATAACCACACCTGACTAAATTTTGTACTTTTAGTGGAGATGGGGTTTCACCATGTTGGTCAGGCTCGTCTCGAACTTCCGACCTCAGGTGATCCACCCGCCTTGGCCTCCCAAAGTGTTGGGATTACAGGCGTGAGCCACTGTGCCTGGCCAATGATATGTAATTTAATCCTCTCAATTATGAGGTAGGTTAAATTATGAGGTAGGTACTATTATTATTACTCCTATTACACAAATGAAGAAACTGAAGCATGTAGAAAGTAACTTTCCTGAGTCACTGATGGGAGTAGAATTTTGGACATAGATAGTCTAAGGCTGGTGTGTGAAACCATTTTATACATACCACAGTACTACCATAGAACTACTCTGGAGAGATGATCCTTGGCTTGCATACATGATTGTGGTATTATTAACAAAAGTTAGTATTTGTGAAAAGTGTCCCATAAAATAAAAACTCACATGGATGTAAGAGAATGTAGTTTTTAATTTATTACTAAAAACCTCCTGCTGTGGTTTGAATGATGGCATCTCTTTATAAACTCATATTGATAATTAATCTCCATTGTGGTGGTATTAAAAGGTGGGGCTTTCAGGGACATGATTAAATTAAATCCTTCATAAATGGTTTGATGTCTTATAAAAGAGCTGGCGGGAAGTAGCGTACACCCTTTTTGCCCTTCCATCTCTTTGCCATGTGAGGGCACAGTGTTCAAGGTACCATCTTGGAGACAGAGACCAGTCCCTCAACAGTCACTAAATCTACAACTTCTTGATCTTGGACTTCCCAGCCTCGAGGACTGTGAGAAATACATTTCTATTACTTATAAATTACTCAGTCTCAGGTATTTTGTTACAGTAGCACAAACGGACTAAGACACCTTAATATTAGATGTGGAGAGTGTCTGTCCAAGATTGTAGACAAACGGACTAAGACACCTTAATATTAGATATGGAGAGTGTCTGTCCAAGATTGTAGACTCAAGTAGCTATGAGGCTACTTCACAGAGTGAGTATATTAGTTCACTAGGGTTTTTGCAACAAACCACCACAAACTGGGTGACTTAGAACAACTGAATTTTATTGTCTGTGTTCTGGAGGCCAGAAATTTGAAATCAAGGAGTTGGCGGGGCCATGCTCCTTCTGAAGGCTGAGGATATAATCAGACGTCTTTCCTAACTTTCTGGGAGCCTCAGGCTTTCCTTGGCTGTAGATGACCATCTTCTCCCTGTGTCTCTTCACAATGTCTTCTCTTTGTGCCAGTCTGTGTCTAAATTTCTCCCTTTGATGATGACACCAATCACGCTGGATTAAGATGTACCTCATCTTATCTTGATCATCTGTAAAGAATCTATTTCCAAATAAGATCACATTTACAGATATTGGGGATTAAGTCATCAATAATTTGGGAGGAGATGGAGGCACAATTCAACCCAAAACAGTGGGTAAACATGGGATGCAATTTGGAGTCAGACACACCAGTGTTCAAATCCACCTTCCACCATTTACTAATGCAAGGTGACTATTAGTTTCCTATTGCAACTGTAACAAATTATACACATGTAGTGGCTTAAAACATCAAGAAATTTAGTGTCTTCCAGTTCTAGATGTTCTACTGGGCTAAAATCAAGGTGTCAGAAGAGATGTGTTCCTTATGGAAGTTCTAGGGGGGAGAATCTATTTCCTTGCCTTTTCCAGCTTTTTGAGGCCACCTGCATCTCTTGGCTCACGGCCCCTTTCTCTGTCTTCAGAGCCAGCAGTGTAATATCTTCAAATCTCTCCCTGAATTTAACTGTGACCTTAACTCTTTTGTCCCTCTTCCATCTTTTAAGGATCCTTATGATTACATTGGGACTACCTATATAATACAGTGTTATATTCCCATGTCAAGATCCTAAATGTAATCACATCTGCAAAGTCTCTTTGCCATGTAAGATAACATATTCATAGGTTCCAGGGATTAGGACTTAGACATCTTTGGGGAAAATTATTCTTCCTACCTAAGCTCCCTCTGTAAATTGGAAACCTTATTGTTTTTATTTCAAAGTGTTGTTAAGAAGCCGGGGTGCAGTGGCTCACGCCTGTAATCCCAGCATTTTGGGAAGCCTAGGCAGGCAGATCACCTGAGGTCAGGAGTTTGAGACCAGCCTGGCTAACATGGTGAAACCTTGTCTCTCCTAAAAATACAAAAATTAGCCGGGCATGGTGGTGTGTGCCTGTGGTCCCAGCTTCTCAAAAGGCTGAGGCAGGAGAATTGCTTGAACCCAGGAGGTGGAGTTTGCAGTGAGCCTAGATTGTACCACTGCACTCCAACTTGGGTGACAGAGTGAGACTCTGTCTCAAAAAAAAAAATAAAATAAAATATTAACATAAGTCATTCTTGTGGAGTATTCAACCCAGTGCCTGGCACAAAACAACATTTCATTATATGTTAGCTGTTAATAGTATGACTGGTTTCATCCCTGTTATTACATTCTAATGGAAAAGTTTCTTTTTAAATACTTGCAAGTGGTAGGGAAACTTATGCAAGCATTCCTGGTGTTTGTATGATTCTAAAGCAAAGCACAGATGTTCTGTTTTCTGAGCAACTGGTAGAGCTACATGTACCTAATGGGGGTGGCGGGAGGTAGGGGGAGGGTTTGAACATCATTGTATTGTGTACAATTCAGTCGGTTTGGTTCCCCATTCAATCAAGTGGCAATTACTAGAGATCATGCTTAGGAAAACAGTCAATTTAACTTGGCGTTCTTAATTCAGTTAAATATTCCATTTTTAGGTACCTTAGTGTTTAAGACATTTTAATGGTCTCTGTAACACTTACTCTGTCACCTCTCAATCCCCAGCCTCAATTTAAATCTTTTTAGAGTGTTTAATGTATCTTATATAAGCAGCTGAAAGCCATACCAATAGAATGGAATAATAAAAATCATGTTTTTTTTTATAACTACAATAACAATATAAATAATTGAAGAATACTTTATAGTTTTACAAAAGGCTTTTTCATAGCCTATCAAATAAATGACTGATTTAATGGTTGCACAGGCATTCTGGTGTGTGGACAGAGATTCTGACACTGGCCCCCTAGAATTGGACTGACCTACTTTCTAATTCTACTATTGCCTCTTGTGAAATCTGTGACCGAAGCCTATTGAAGAACTTCCCTGAGCCTCAGTTTCCTCCTGTGTTAAATGAAGTAAACATCACAGTTTCCTCACAGGGTTGGAGTGAGGCTTCAATAAGAAAATGCCCATAAACCACTCAGTACAGTGCCCGATGAGTCTCAGTGACAGATACATACCGGCTGCCACTATGCCATTGCTACCGTTATGGTAAGGAGATATTAACGCGAAGGTCTTTCAGTCCATTTCAGCTGTGCACTCAAGTTAACAGAGCCTACAGTCCAAAGTGAGGTGCAAAACCACAGAGACTTTAAAGGAGCTGAGCAAAAACTGGGTATTTCCCCACACCCGAGCACTGACTTCCAGCCTCTAATGGGTTAGAAAGATGGACAAAGGGTGAGAGTTGCATGGCAAATTTCTCCTGTAAGTTGAAGGGTGGGTTCTTTCACCTTAGGTCCATGTTGAGGGGTGCGACGAAATTACCCAGAGAACTTAGTACGCGTCTCTGGCTGTTTGGTGGGCTCCACAGACCAGCACTTGTCTCAGCTCCAGAAAGCCAGAGTGTAAGAGGCTGTCTGGTTGCTAAGAGAAAGGCGTGAAGAAGAGATGTTGCTGCCTTGGGGTGGGGCTACACTCCCAGCGTTCTCCAAGCAAAGCGAGTGGGTCCCACGGAGAGGTTGGAGGCCATCCGAGCCAGCGCTGGACGTCCTCGATCCTGAGCAAGATGGCAGCCTCCTTAGTGGAGGGGGCGGGGTTCCAGGTTTCCAGAACTGAAGAAGGATCCCGAAGTGTCAGGCAGAAGAGAAGCGTTTGCCCAAGTCAGTGGAACTACAGGAAAAAAATAAAATACAACAAACAAACAAAACAGCGACGGGGCGAGGGAGCACGTCTCAGAGACTCAGGGAGCAGCGGGGAAAGAACCTGAGGACGCATGCCCCATCATCCTGACAGGAGACCCCTTGTCTTCTCTCCTGTCTATACTTTCTGATCCAGAAGGGTCATAAACCACGATTAACAAGTTTGAGGAGAAGGGATGAATGTGCAAGGTGGAGAAAAAGAGGGCAACACCACTTTCTCCTGGGCAGGCAGCCAGCCTGCCTGGGCCAGCGGTGAACATGGAGAGGCTGTGAGAACGGAGAAACGGAAAGTTTCATTTATTCCATTGGACAGAAGATACGACTTTCCAAATCAAGCCTTCTTTGATTATTTGAAAGTATCCAGAAGAATTATAAAACTTGCTCTAAATCGGATCCAGGGTCAAGAAAAAGCCAGTCCCGTGGAATGAACTGAAGGGTCCGTGGGGGAGAGAGCAGAAGCAGCTCCTTCGTCCTGTTCCACAAGCTCTGCTGTGCGTCCTAGTGGTTACCTCATTATTCTCACAACCACCCCAGGAGGTTGGGAGGTAAATATTATCCTGAGGAGTAATAATAACGCTTCCACAGATGAGGTCATCAAAGCTCGGAAGGGTAAAGGGTTTGTGCCAAATCCCAGCCTGCAAATAAGGGGAAGCAGAATCTGAGCCCTGCTTTCCTGACTCTACTTGCTCCACGGGAGCACGGAGCGCCATCATGTGGTCGGAAGGGGTAAGGGTACCAAAATCCACCAGGAACCCAAAGCATATTGGCAGAAGTCCTGGATTTCTCATCAGGAGCCTTGTGTCTGGCTTGAAGAGTGTTACGCTTTATCCTGGGCCCAGATGTGTTTAAAGAGGCGATTTTGTCATAAAATACAGGGCCATAGTATGCCCTTTTCTCTTTAGCACAAATATGTTTTAGGGGACTTTGCGGGGTGGGGTCTTTCTGTTGTGCTGTGGGCTATCTTTCCTAGGAAAGGGTGTGCCATTAGTCATTTATTATTTTATAATAACTATCTTGACTTTATTGCTTTGGCAGTCAGGCCATTCTAAGTGGAATTCACTAGAGGAGAACCAAGATGGTGAAGATGGAAACGGTTACAGTAAATCATAGGTCAGATTCCTTTGGGAGGCCTGAAGGCCCCACTGAGGGTCAATAACAATGAATGAGCTTTCCTTTTTCTTGGGAACAAGTTGATTTAACTGAGTATGACCGTTGTCTGTGTGCTTAGGGCACTCATGATGAGGTTTGTGTGCCTTTTCCCACAGGATGATCATGGCAGTTCCATATTAAGTAGCACTTATTTGCCCGGGTACTGTGCTTGCTTACTTCTGTGGAGTTTGTGAAGATCTGCCCCTTAAGCCATTTATGCCTGAAGTTGCAATTTTTTGAAATTTTGCAATCAGGCCTTGGCTATGACCTTGAGCAGTAGGATATAAATAACTCCCACATGCTTAGCATTCAGAATACTAGACGTAAATGTTAATGACTTAGATGAGGTAGGAACATTTCTGCCCCAGGGGAGGAAATAAAAGTTACCTCCTCCTAACACTGAATCTGTTTCCGGGTCATGCCCACCAAATTGACTGTGGGGTGTGAGTCACCCCTCTGTGTCATCCCCTAAGTGTAATTGATCAGTGTCAGTTTGGGAGGCCATGACTCCCCCTTCATTCAACAAATCACTCCTTTGGCAAGGGCTGAAAGCAGACACTGGAAGAGCTAAATATTATATCGCACTATCTTGAATAGTATAAATAAAGGAAAATTAAACCCAAAACAAGATCTCTGACTAGTCTCACTCTCACTCTCTCCATGTCCTGAGGCTTTCATCTTACTGAGATGACAAAACTAAAATCAGTTAGGGAGTCATCTCTGATTTTGGCATATCCTAAAACAAACCTTGTCACATCAAGGGCGATTGAAGAAGAGGAATACGTTTAGCTCAGAAACAAACATAAACTTGGGAAGACATAAAAGGCCTGTTGGATGAAAGGAGAGTACACTTGTTCTCTGTGACCACAGAGGACAGATCCAAGGAAGGGAGTTGAGGTCACATGTAAACACACTTGGCACAATAAAATTGGACAACATTTTAGCCCAAGGTATCTCATATCTACAAGATACTGTTTCTTTGCACAACACCACAAAATTTAACCAAATGGTTCTCTCCTTTTTGCCTCTGGATTTTTCTCCATGTCTCTCCATAAAATAGGTTGTTATGTGACTTCAAAAGGGGTCATAGAGATTGTGCCTGGATGGAATGAAATGTTTTGGAGGATACTTTTGTGGGGGGATAAAGTTTGGGCATTCTTCTCTCAGTGGGATGCTGAAAAGCATAGGTTTTGGAATTGGACTGCCATTAGTTTTAGCCCTGTCTCTGCTGCTTATAAACTGGGTGACCTTAGGCCAATTATTTAAAAGTTCTAAGCCTTAATTTTTTTATTTGTAAAATACAAAAATAAAATTTACCAATCTCACAGTGTAGTTGTGAAAGTTAAATGCTTATCATGGCCTGGCATCTGACAATAACACAGACACATACATAAGAGGCAACCTCAAAAGACACTCTATATTTGTTTCAAGTTTACTACCCTTAGAAATATAAATATAACTAAATGGTATGTTTTACAAAACAACAACATTACAATTACAAATCCAAATCCTAGTGTTTCTGAAGAAGGTGTTTGATCTTAGGCATTGACAATTTTGAATTTTTCTGTTAATGTTGTCACTTCTTTCTAGTTCATTTCTATGGCCACTAGCCTATGCTGGCAAACAAATGATCGTTGACCCTCCCAAATGCAAGAAAAACCACTAGGTCTACAAATTTGATATATTTTTATATGTTAAACTCAATGTCATTATTTTTGGACTCAAATTGGGTTTGAAACCCCATTTGGCTACTTAGCTTTATGGCTTTGGACAAATTATTCAGCCTCTTTAAACCTGTCTGCTCACCTATCACAAGAGGATTGTTGTGAGGATTAAATTTAATGAGATGATACATGGAAAAGCATGATGGTATTATGGTCTCAAAAACTAATAGCTGCTATATTTTTTCCTACAATAAGTGTATTCATGATTCAGTTTTAGCTATTGAATATCTAGGTTACGAGGCATAAGCATTTCTAAGGTGCAAAGTTGGAGGATCACTGTGTCAGCGGTAATCACAATGAAGTTTTGATGTGTGTTAATTTCCTCTTGCTGCAGTAATTCGTTACCACAAACGTAGCGACTTAGTGCCGTTTTATTCTCTTGATGCCCTGAGGCTAGAAGTTTAAAACTGATCTCACTGGGCTAAATTCAAGTTGTCAACAGGGATCATTCCTTCTGGAGACTCTAGTCTCCTGGCCTTTGCCAGCTTCTGGAGCCTGCACGCCTTGGCTTGTGACCACATTCTCTCATTACACCAGTCTGTTGCTTCCATCATCATGTCTCTTATTTCTATAGTTAAATGTCCGTCTTCCTCTCTGTTATAAGAACACTTGTTGATATGGTTTTGCTCGGTGCCCCACCCAAATCTCGTCTTGAATTATAGTTCCCATAATCCCCACATGTCATGGGAGGGACCAGGCAGAGATAATTGAATCATTGAGGTGGTTTCCCCCATCCTGTTCTCATGATAGTGAGTTAGTTCTCATGAGATCTGATGGTTTTATAAGGGGCTTTCCCTTCACTGGGCATTCATTTCTCTCTCCAGCCACCATGTGAAGAAGGTGTTTGCTTCCCTTTCCACCATGATTGTAAGTTTCCTGAGTCCTCCCCAGCCTGTGGAACTGTGAGTCAATTAAACCTCTTTTTTAAATGAATTACCCAGTCTCGGGTATGTTCTTATATCAGCATGAGAATGGACGAATACACTTGTAATCACATTTAGGCTTACTTGAATAATCCAGGCTAGTCTCTGTCTCTCAAAATTCTTAATTGGATTTACAAAGTGCCTTTTGCCATATGAGGCAACATTCATAGGTTCTGGAGATTAGGACATGGACTTTAGGAGGGGCCATTATTCAGCCTACCACATGGCCCGAGTTGTTCAAGCGAAGGCTGGGACCTTGGGTTGGGCATGGTAGAGGGTGATTGCTGTATTGGCTGTATGCTTAATAGCAAAAACCTGTAGACATTTAGAATCCATGATGGTAAATTGGAGACAATAGAAATATTGTACCAGCTCAAAATGAAAATGCTATACTTTCCCTTCTCTGTGCTCTGCACTGTTATATTTCATTTCAACTAGGCAAATCTTTTTGTCTAGAAATGCTTTTTTTTTTTTTTTTGAGACAGAGTGTCACTCTGTCACCTAAGCTGGAGTGTGGTTGTGCGATTTTGGCTCCCTGCAACCCCCACCTCCCAGGTTCAAACAATTCTCCTTCCTCAGCCTCCCAAGTAGCGGAGACTACAGCTACCATGCCTGGCTATAAATGCATTTTCTTAGGATTATGTTTCATCTACTTTGTACTAGTCCAGAGGCTAATTGAGCCCCTCTCTCAGTGCAATTATTTTGACACTCCCTCTTCTGGCAGCCCCTCTTTTGCAATCTCTTGCCCCAACCTGGCAAAGTCGTCACATTTATATAATATTTTCTTGCCAGAACTGTTCTAAACAGTGTGTGTGTATATATGCATATATATCCATTTAATATTCAAATATTCTAGTATGAATGTATCTTCATTTTGCAGATGAGGAAGCTGAGGCACTGAGAGGAGAAGTAATAATCTCAAGGGTACACTCAACTGAGTGTTCAAAGTATGTCTGTCTCCAGAGCCCATGCTTGTAATTACTGCACTATACTGTATCTCTTCAAGAAGTCCTTAATAGGTAGTATTAATTATTATTTTTATAAAGCTCAGAAATAAATGTTTTAGAGCCCACCTACTGAACTTCTGCTCCTTTTTCCCCATCATGTCTCTAAAACAAGAAAAAAAGTATAGGAAGGAAAGAAAGGGCAAAGAAAGCAAGAGAAGTTCATGTTGACTTGGTACAGAAGTCACATACCATGGGTGAGCAACACATGTGAATGATTCCACAAGTAAGCAATTAGCAGATTTTGTAGTCTAGCATTTAAGCCAGTGCCAAGCAGATGTCGATAGAGATATTTCAGAGAAACATCATAAAATGATGATTAAACTAAAAAGAATTTGAATGGTAAAAAGTTAGAGTCTTAAATTTATAGATTTATGACTACTCTGTGCATTTATGTAAAAATTCAGTCTTAAATCCATAGCTTTGCTGCAAATTTGTAAAGGCAGGGAGAGGATAGAGTGGCAAGAGGCGATTATGCCTGGGTAGTTAGAGGCAATGACCTTTCCATTGGCAGAACCTCTGCTCTGGTTAGAGAGTGTTGGAAATACAAGGTGGTAGGCTACATGGTAGTTATGAGTCCAGGTTCTTTGGCAAGACAGTCTGTGTTCAAATTCTGATGCCACAACTTACTGGCTCTATGATCTTGGCCTATTTTACTTAACCTTTTTTGTGCCTTAGTTTTCTCAGGAGATAATGGGCATAATGATGGTATCTACTTATTAGGGTTGTGTTAAATGGGGTTAATACCCTTAAGATCATTATGCCTCTAATGTAAGTACTTAGTATATGTTAATAGTTATAATTATTATCTTATCTCTAATATGCTTAGGAGACTACCACACATTTGAGAAGGAGTTTTTCTTCATATAGATATTATAGAGGATGTACTTATTGTTTGAGGGGAGAAAAAGAGGCAGATAATAATCTGCTTAAATCAGCTCAGGCTATTATAATAAAATACCAAAGACTGTGTGGCTTAAAAAACAGACATTCATTTCTCAAAGTTCTGGAGCCTGGAAATTCCAACATCAAAGTACCAGCAGATTTGGCTCCTGGTGAGGGCTCTCTTTCAGGCTTGTCGACAGCTACCTGCTTGCTATGGCTTCACATGGCAGGTGGAGAGAGAAAAGCTCTGGTCTTTCTTCCTGTACTCTTTATAAGGGCACTAATCCCATCATAAGGGCCCCACTGTCATGACCTCATAGAACCCTAATTACCTCTTAAGGGCTCTACCTCAAAATACCATCACATTGGTGGTTAGGGCTTCAACATACGATTTGAGGGAGATGCAAACATTCCGTTCGTAACATTAGCAAACAGAAAAATGGAGAAAAATTTTCAGATTGTGATAATGCTATTAAGAGAGTGTTTCATAAGAATGAGCTTGTGTGCGCCTGGGATTAAGGTGGGGCATACAAATCTATTCCAATTTGGTGGTCAGGTTGGACCTCTCTGGGCTGGGATCTCAGTGAGAGCAAAGATCAGGGAGGAGTGTTTGAGCGAGTGGGAGCAGGGAGGGCAAAGACCTGGAGATGGGAAAGAACTTGAGGTGTTGGAGAAATAACAGTATAAAAAGCCCAGTGAAGTTAGAGGAAATACAGGAAGAAGTGAGTGGTAGGAGAAGTGGGCAGGGGCCAGGGTGAGAATGACCCTGAGGGGAGGAGAGTGCATATTGTGGCTGGAATGTTGTATATGGGGCCATTTTGAAAGGGCTGCATCCAAAAGGACCTTCTAGAAAAATCAGGTTCTCTATAGAATGGATCCTGGCCTGGGGTGGGGAGAAGATTTGAAGTCAAGTCAAATGTGATTATTTGCTGGAACTGGTCCTTTACATTTCTGAGTTCAGACTGCATTTCAGATGTGACTGGAGGACTTTTTATTATCTGAGGCCCTTGTGTTGTGAGCCATGCTTCAGACAGGACTTCCACCGAGTGCAAAGCAAAAATTTCTCCCAATGAATCAATTTTAAAGGGAAGCATTGAATTTTGATTATAAATTCTGACCACTCTTGTTTCAACATTGCTACTTATATATAGTATTTTATTTAATCCTTTATGAACTGGGTATATCTTAACCTCATTGTACGGATGAAGAAGCTAAGGCTTAGAGAGTTGCCATTGATCAGCATGAGGTCACATGATTTGTAGGGAGTAGAACAAGATTTAGACTGAGAACTTCTCCTAGCCACAGTGTCATGCAGCTGAGGAAGCAGTGAAGGACCCCACCATTGGTCAGGCGGATGGTGGAAATAGCTCGTGGATGGTAGATTTTGATTTTTGTAAAAAAAGAAGGATGTCAGTCAATGTGTCAAGCCTAATTCCTAATCTCTCAATATAGAACAAATTGAAAATATCCCCAGAATAAAGTTGAACTTCAGCTTTGTGGTTCGTAGCATTGTCTCTGTCTTCAGGAGGGGGGAGCTGGGTCTTCATGGAGACAGGGCACCCATAGGTGCTGATCTCTTTCTCCTTTCCTGTGACTGTCTTTCCCCCACTGGTGGAGGTAGCTTCAGAGAAGACCCAGAATTGTCAGTTCAGATCAGTCCTGTGGGCTGTGATTTTTCTCCAGGGCCTTCATCTTATGTCCATTTGCTGAACCTTGTAGGGCTGGGGCAGTTCTTAAAGCTGCAGAGCTTTACTAGAGAGGTGAAGAATTATATTTTCAGAGGACCTCTAGGTACCCCTGAAAAACAGCCTCTCAATCTCTCCTCCCTCCTGCTGTGGTACCTTTCTTGGGGAGCATCCTGAAACCAGCTTCCATCTCAGTCTAAAGCCATTGTTAAACACCCATTGTTAGGATCACGACTATTAGACAAATAAAATACTGCTATATATTCAAGCATGGCCTTTATAGCATTATATTAAAACAATAAATCAAGTATCACAGACTCAGCGTTTGAGCCAGCTTTTATTGCATTATTCCATTCTCTCCACGATCCAGCTTTAAAATCCCTGCTCCTGCATTTATGATTTTGAAACATTACATCAGTTATGTCCCCATAGCACTTTAATCTAATTCAACACTTTAAGGGGTAGGTAAGTGTTTAGGACACTGGGCCAGGCTCTGATCGTTTTATGAAACCGTTATTTTATAGAAGAACATTACCTTTATTACCAGATTCTATGGTGTGTTTGGTGGGGGGACAATCTGGTTACAATTACAAACAGGGTTTTTTAAGAGCTGCAGTAGAAAGCTCAGCCATTTGAAGATGAGGTACGGCTTCCTCAATTGGTCGTAACATATTGGTACAAGATGTCAAGAGGAGGCACATCTATGCCTCAGCCTGGTGCTTCCCCTTCAGAATTTTATGTTAACTATTGGTGCAGGTGGTCCCAGTGGAAAAACTTGACGTGACTCTGCTCTGAAGTGATATTGCTCATCCATCGCATAACTATCAGCTATATCAAAAAAGAGCCTTTACGTACTGGCTAATGCAGTGTGTTAATTCACCCCAAATGAACTCGATGCCATTAAACCTTTAGAGCAGTGGGACTCTTCTTACAAGATGGAACGTCAGACTTCTGAAGGAGCAGTTCCCTTCTGCAGTGCTGCTTCTCTGTCTCACAAGGAAGAAATGGGTTTGTCTCTATCAATCCTCAAGCACTTGCCAAAATCCAGGTGTGTAGTTCCTCCATACCATTTATTTTATTTGACTTGTATTGGGGGGAATAGCGCATGGCTAAAACTATTTTTAAACAATAACTCAAACTATGTCAATAGGATACTGTTTAAAATTCAGGTGACCTGTCTTTCATATCCCGTAAGCCTCTGGGAAGCCACTAAATGTCAAAGAAATATCAAATTATTTATTGGGTCCATCGTGCATTTCTGAGGAAGCCTGTGGGATTTGCTTATTGCATTCTTTGAAGGCATCACACAAGTAGGTGCCATAAATATATCAAACGAATTTCAGCATTCACCCCTGCATAATCAACTGTCCAGCATTTGAGAGTGTGCAAGAAACTTCTCTCTTGGGATTTCCTTTGCCAGATGATACTTTTAGCTGTGATTTCAGAAGTAGATGGGGGAAGTGTGTCTATCCCGATGATCAGCAGAGGCTCAAGTATGTATGGTCTTTAACGTTCTTAGCCTTCTTGCTGGAAGTCTTTTAGTATTACATGGTACTGAGTTGCTAGGGCTCTTTAGCAATCCCCTGTGGAGTGAAGGAGGATCAGTTACAGTAAAGAGGTGGCTGTCCTGAAAGAAAACTGTGAAGAACTGGTCCTTGGTCTCAGCATTAACAGAAATCTCCAAGACCCCTCTGTCCCCTGCTGGGGAGAACATGTGCATTTTTCTCTCTGCTCCTTGTACGGAAAGCCCCCTGAGGTGCCCAGGCCTTTCTGAGTTATCTTGGCTCTGGCTAAGCTGAGCAGAGATGAATTCATGGGCATGTAGTTTGAATAGCCATTTTTCTCCTCTTTATTATAACCGGAAGCGCATGTGTTAAACTGCCTATGAAAAAGCTGTGTCTATATGGAAAATAATTTATTTTCTTTTGATATCTAGTCCTATAGTCATTGTTTCAAACTATCTCAATTCTAGAGCCAAACTGCTTTCTTCTTCTCGTATTTAGAAGCCAGCATTTACAGAGTACCTATTACGTGATGAGCACTGTGCTCAGTGACTTACGTTAACATTATTTCTAGTTATGTCTTTGAGGCATGTGGAATAAATTATTGCTATTTTACAACTGAGGAAATTGAGGCTCCAATTGGCTTAAGAAACCTCATCTGGGCCAGGCATGGTAGCTCACAACTGTAATCCCAGCATTTTGGGAGGCCGAGGCAGGCGGATCACCTGAGGTCAGGAGTTCAAGACCAGCCTGGCCAACATTGTGAATCCCTGTCTCTACTAAAAAATAATAATAATACAAAAATTAGCCAGGTGTGGTGATGTGCACCTGTAATCTCAGCTACTCGGGAGGCGGAGGCAGGAGAATCTTGACCTGGGAGGTGGAGGCATCAGTGAGCAGAGATTGCGTCACTGCACTCCAGCCTGGGCAACAGAGTGAGACCTCATCTCAAAAAAAAAAAAAAAAAAAAAAAGAAACGTCCTCTGCTAAGTGCCAAAGCAAGTGCTGGAAACCAAGCTTTCCAGGCCTCTAAACCCACTTACTAAGGCTTATTAAGTTTTCTGCTCCTCACCTCAGAGGGACCCAGGAAAGACTTGCTCCTGAATTTGGGGGCCTTTCTGAACAAATAAAAATGTCTGGTCCATATGTTCAAAGGTGTTCAACTTTGATTCCCGTGTAGAGATAGAATCACTGCAGAGGGTTTCAAGCCACACCCTCCATTTTTTCAGATCCTTCTCTTAGAACATGGAATCCCAGGCTCTCGGCTAACACAAGTTATGGGGAGGATGCAAGGTGAATTATCAAATAATGTGACTCCAGGCAAAAAGGATGAAGAACAGGTATGCTGAAATTGAGATGTGTGTGATCACCTACAAAGATTATGTTACATGCTATTTATCTGGAGATTCATTATTTATTTATTTTTGAGACAGAGCCTCTGTCACCCAGGCTGGAGTGCAGTGGTGTGATCTTGACTCACTGCAGCCTTGACTTCCAGGGCTCACGTGATCCTCCCACCTCAGCCTCCCACCTCAGACCACAGGCACGTACCACCATGCCCAGCTAATTTTTGCAGTTTGTAGAGAAAGGGTTTCACTATGTTGCCCAGTCTTGTCTCGAACTCCTGGGCTGAAGTGATCCACTCACCTTGACCTCCCAAAGTTCTGGGATTACAGGTGTGAGCCACTGTGCCCGGCTAGTTTGAAGCTTTTTTAAAAACAAAATCTTAAATGGAAGATGAGTGGCTGTCAAAGAGAAGCAGTAAGCATGGTGACACGGTAAAGTAAGACCGGACAGGTCCTATATGTAAAATGCACTAGAAGATTTCAAAAAATTTTTCATTTGACTATCTCTCTGATGATAAAAAAGAGAGACCTCAAAACTATACATGAACAAAGTCATGTTTGTGGAAGAACTTTGGAATTTTAGTAATGAATTGGAAGGAGACTCCATCAATCTAGTTTTATTGTTGGAATAACTCCTCACTCCCCAGTTGATAAACTCCCTAATGTATCCTGTCTCTCTGGAGCCCATCAGGAAACAGTATTGCACTTGAATCGACCTGCAAATTGTTCCTCAGCTTGGCCTCGGAGTCCAATCCAGCAGGCATTTATTCAGGGCCTTTGCTAGGCATTCGCTTATATGTTCTTCTGAAATATTCCTCCTTTCCAGGCTTCTATTGACCACAGTAAAAGCAGCATCTCTCACTGTGGAAGACAAGGGATATTTTCTAACCTATTCTCTGGAATTACATTGATGGAAAGTATTATGTCTTAAAAAGTTAAAAAAAAAAAAATCCCAAAGCCTTGTGAAATTGTTAGATAAATGCTGCCGTTCTAAATGTAACTACTTAGAAGAACCATAATAATTTGGCCATTGTTAATAGAGAATCTACTCCAAGCCAGACATAGGCTTGATAAATTGCATTCATTAATAACAAAGACTAGACTACATGAGCCAGGCTTGTCCTCCCCCAGTAACACATTATTTAAAAAAATCATTTGGTGTCTATTTCCATATCAATAATCAATGTGTTATATACTGATCATTTAAATCTGATTATTAAAGCAGATTCAGAAAGAAGGACATTGGCTTGCTAATATGCAGCGATTCTGTTTTAGCTAAAATGTGTAGCAGTACTTAATAATTAGTATATCTTTGAATATCTAATAACTCAGGATTCTAAAAAAATGACTGATTGTGGGCAGAATTAATTTAGTTAATGAGATTTTTCTGTATTTTATTGTTGACAGCTTTCTTTTCAAATGCTTGAATTTTACATTCAGGAATTTTATTCTGAGGAATAAAGACAGATTAAACAGGGGCTTTTGAAAATATTAACAAATGGCAATGATATGAGAGTTTAGTAAGGAGAGGTGAAGTTGCTTGGAGGCTTATTTCTTAACCTTGGCTGGCATCACAGGTGTGATGATTAATTTTATGTGTTCCACTTGGGTGGGCCATAGTGCCCAGCTATCTGTTTTAACATTATTCCGGGTGTTCCTATGAGGGTGTTGTTTTGGATGAGATTAACGTTTAAATTGGTGGACTTTGAGTAACACAGATTACCCTCCATAATGTGAGTGGACTGCATCATCCCATCAGTTGGAGGCTTTGACAGAATGAAGACTGAAGTCTGACCTCCCCTGTGCAGGAAGGAATTCTGCCAGCAGACTGGTTTTGGACTCAAACTGTAACTCTTCCTGGGTCTCCAGCCTGCTAGCCTATCCTGCAGATTTGAACTTGTACCCCTGCAGTTGTGTGAGTCAATTCCTTAAAACAAATCTCTCTCTCCTTCCGTATATCCTGTTGGTTCTATTTGTCTGAGAACTCTGACGAATATGACAGGCTTCTCAGAATATTAACTGTTTGAGAAAGTACCTAGCACCATGCTTGGCACATTTTAGAAAATGATTGTTTAAAGTTTTGTAAGTGCAGTGAGTTGGCCAGCTTTTAGGTCTGATGCAGAATGATATTTAGTGTAGTTTATTTGTCTCTATTTTCAATGTGGTGTTTTTATAGAATTTAACACAATGGTAATGGTTAGTACACATATGCAAAAATTTTGTAGAACACCTGGACAAAAGAAGGCAAAATAGTCCAATAGCATAAAATCAGACAGAAAATAAACTTTTATTTTTGCCAGGGTTCCATTCACAGAAATGGTTTTAGGCAGTTTCTAAATGTTAGGCTTAAACCAGAACATACGAAAAGTGGAAGAGAATACCCTATTGAATTTAAACAGGAGGAAATGTTAATTTCTTACAAGTTTAAGGGAACTTTGAAGTGTTTAAACAAGCACAATTGGCCTCCACTGTATAGTTCAGATAATAAGGGAAATGCTGGTTTCTGCAAAAAACAAAAAACAAAAAAATGAAACAAAAAACCTGATAAAATGTGTGATATTCATTCTATGAAATAATAATTTCATCCTGCAAAAAAGTGATGTATATATAGGAAGACAGACAATTTGAAAAAATGAGATCAGGAATCACTTTTAAAAGATGATTATTATCAACATTTGGAGTATTTTCTTTCAGTGTTTCATTCTGTACCTTTTCTTAGCATTTCAGTTTTACGTAATTGTATTATGTTGTAATACACAAAGTAATTTGTAATAATTCTTTTTTCTCTTTATGTAAAGTGAGTATTAAAAATGTATGAAGTGTGACCAAATTGTCAAAGGAGAGGAGCTTTCTTGGAAATTAGAGAAATACTGTAAAAATTTAAAAAGAAAATCTGTTATTACTGTTAGAACATTCTTTCCTTCCTGATTGGATGTTTGTGTCTCCGTGAGTGTGTCTGGACTATGAAATTATCACAGTGCTTCAAAAGTGGGCAGTCCAGGCTAATGGTCACATTCTGGAGCCAGACAGCCTGGTTCAAATCCTCTGCTTTCTGCTCGCCCACGGAGTAACATGGGCAAGTTTCCTTATCTGTAAAGTGGGATTTATAAGCCGCCTTCTCTCTTCGAACTATTGTAAGGATAACCCAGAAATGGAAAAAAACACTCAGAACAGTGCTTAGCACATCATAAGCCCTAAATCAATGATAGCAATTACTGGAGGACATGAGATTGCTTCTAAAATGACATCATTAATATAACTTGTAATGACAATAATGAGCCCCTAGCTATGTATTAAGTGCTTTATATACATTTTTCATTAGTAGATCTTTCTTACAATAGTTCTGTGCTACTGCCACCCCCATTTTGTAGATGAGAAAACTGGGGCTTGGGAAAGTTACATCACTTCCCGAAGTCTCCCAGTGGGTAAGTGGGAAGGTAAGTCCCTAGTTGTTCAGGACCTTCTTGTGTCCTTTAAACCAAGTACAAACCGCGTGCCTCCTGCCTCAGCCATGTAGGTTGTGGGAGCTGCTGCAATTGGAGAAGGACATGGATACGAAGAGGAAAAGGGGGGATTTTAAAGAAGTTTGCCGTAGTCAACAGGGGTTCTGGAAATGCACACGAAAAATGGGACATATTTTGAAATCTCTTTCAGCGGCTGCACTTATCCTTTCAGCTGCTCTACACTGAGACGACACTGTGAGCTACAGATTTTTGATCATTGTGTTCAACAGCTTTATCGTTAAAAATAAAAAAACAACAACAACAAAAGGAGAAAGTCTGTTCTCCATGAGGAATTGCAGTAAAGGATGACACATATTTTCCCTCTTCAATTTTCCCCAGGAAATAAGTCATTGTATCTGAGAATGGTAGCTCGAGAACACAAGTCTATTTTTATGTATGATTATGTCATCTGCAAACAGCTTTTGAAAGAAACACCCCAGGGTAATTTATCAAGGAAACAGCTTTTGACTCTATCCTTTCCTCTGGGGTTTGTGAAACTTCAGCAGGTAGCATTTTGGTATTTAGCATGACAAGCTTGTGAAATTGCAACAGCTAGCAAATGGAGGAATAAGTTGATTTTGCTTCTTCATGGATGAAGAAACTATTTCTTAGGGTTTTCTGAATGTCCCAGGTCCTGGGCTAGGTGCTTT
This sequence comes from Ateles fusciceps, assembly GCA_036589455.1. Taxonomy (NCBI): domain Eukaryota; kingdom Metazoa; phylum Chordata; class Mammalia; order Primates; family Atelidae; genus Ateles; species Ateles fusciceps. Next base: position 3,244,636 of record JAZHEH010000564.1, on the reverse strand, counting down.
AACTTACATCTAATTTCACACACATCTAATTTAATTGTCATAGCATTCATTTATTCATATATTCATTCAGCTAATATTTATAGTACGCCTCCGATCAGCAGATACTTAGGTAAAGTGCTGGGGTTTCACGGTGAGCACACAGAGCTGGTGAGGAAAATAGGCACATGGGTATCTACTTAAATGTGCCGTCTTGTAAATGTATACGGTGTTGTAACAGTAAATAGTAGGAGCCCCTCACCTTGTGGGAATGAGTGCTCCCTTAAGATTTTACAGTTGAGAAAACTGGGGCATAGTGTCATTAAAATGATTGTGCTAACTAGTAATGAGTAATGAGCTGGGATCCCCTGCAATTTGTGTGATTTCACATCATCTTTCAGAGGGTCCCCGAGGAATCATTTAAAATGCTGTGTTTTCTCTCTTCCTTGTGCTCACAAACATTGTGCTCGTCTCCCCCCGTTTCTGAAATGTGATCATGTCTCTTTTTTATCTTGTGCATTTTCCTTTCTAGTTCTGCGATCCTACTTCTCTCTTCTCCTAATTTCATCTTTGGGTCTGAAGATACAGTAATAATAATCGAAGTAGCATAAATAACCCTAAACATAGAACAAAGAGAGAAGAACCACTCTTTATTGATCTTCAGTTACTCTTACCTGCCTGTAAGCTCCAGCAGTGGGAAAACTTGGCTTCTAGACCTCCTTCCATTGGGTTTTATAGTAGAAGCCATAGTGGTTCACCGTTAACAATATTTCCTACTCATTTAAGTGGTGTGATAATGGGATGCAGAGCAGGGAGTCTTCAGACTTTTTCTGTAATGAGCCAGTAACAAATAATATTAGGCTTTATGGATCTTATGGTCTCCATCATAACTATTCTGTGATTGCACCTCAAAAGTCATCATAGACAATTCCTGAACAGAGGGATGTGGCTGTGTGCCAATAAAACTTTATTTATGGATGTTAAAATATGAATTTCATATAATTTTCACAAGTTATGAATTTTTTTTTTTTTTTACCTTTTCAACCATTGTTAAAATAGAAAAGCCATTCTTAGCTCATGGGCCATAAAAGCCCAGTTGGTGGGCTGAATCTGGTCTGTGGACCATAGTTTCCCAACTGATACGGTTTGGCTGTGTCCCCACCAAATCTCATCTTGAATTGTAGCTCTCATAATTCCCATGTGTCACGGGAGGGACCCGGTGGGGAGGTAATTGAATCATGGTGTGGGTGTTTCTGGTACCATTCTCATGATAGTGAATACGTCTCATGAGATCTGATGGTTTTATAAATGGGAGTTCCCCTGCACAAGCTCTCTTGCCTGCCACCATGTAAGATGTGCCTTTGCTTCTCCTTTGTGTTCTGCAATGACTGTGATGCCTCCCCAGCCATGTGAAATTGTGAGTCCATTAAACCTCTTTCCTTTATAAATTACCCAGTCTCTGATATGTCTTTATTAACAGCATGAGGACAGACTAATATACCAACCCTTGCTGAAGAGCACTGTGTGTATTACCCCAGGGTCAGGACCTACCGCAGTGGATGACTCTTCTTCACACCTTGAATTACTCTCTCTTCTGCTACAGACTAAGAAGATTCTCTGGCCCACTTGGATAATGATTGGGTTAGGCCCACTGAGGTATCACCCTTTCATTAACCCAGAGTCAACTCCTGGTAACCTTAATTGCATCTGCAAGAATGCCTTTTGCCATAGAATGCAACTTAGTCACAAGGAGTGATATCATATTCACAGGTTCCACCTACACTCAGGGGGAGAAGATTACACAAGAATGAGTCATCTTAGAACTCTGCCTACCACAAGGGGATAGATGTTTTTAGCAGTCCCTTTAATGAGAACCAGTATCTTTGCCTGGTTTTAGTTCTGGTTGTCCCCTGGTTTTCTGCTTGATCCTGGAACTTTTCTATATTTTCTATTAAATCTCTGCAGCAGATAGGTTTGGTGACCATACACATTGTACTATTCAGAGTTGCTGCTGCAGAGAAACTCAATGACTAAAGCCTTCTCTCTGAATCTCACCACCTTCATACAAAGCCTTGCTTTTCATGGACTGTTCTAGCCAATGACTGACCTTAGACAATGACTAATGCTGGGCTACTTTGGCTTGAGACTCCCTGTTGACCTGGTTGAAGCTTTTCAGAGCTGCACTGTAGTCTGATCTGAGACTTTCCTCTTAAGCCCCATTCTTTCCGTCTCTCCTTCACAGGGCAGATCAAACCTGCCCTTCAGTCTGATCACTTTCGCTGCCTTCTCTGGCTACCCCCACCCCCCATTTTCCTCACAGTCATTTTTTCCCAATAAATCTCTTGCACATCTAATCCTGTCTTGAAATCTGCTTGTTGGCAATCTGAACTGACACAAGTGGCACCAGGAGTGAGCTGAAGAAACAGGCAGTAATATGGGGTTCGGGGACTATCTCCCTGCCTGATGAGCAAACGGGATGTCATTCTGAGTGGATTGTAGGGTATGGCTAGTCCCCGGCACAAGGAGGTGGCCCAGTTGCTAAAAGCTTCACTAAAGTGATCTGAGAAGACCACCTATTGGAGAGGAATTCCCTTGCATGTGTGATGGCTCAGGTAGTTGAAGACATAGGGGATAATGCCTACAAAGACAGAAGTCTTAGCTGCTAAGTTGCATTGATGCCCTGCAAGGGGATGAGAAATTGAAAGCCATTAACAAGGAGTTAAACATTAAGTGTGAGTGCTAGAATGCTTCCTTCCTACATTACAAAAGAGTTCTTTACCTCCTGTGTGGGAGAAGTGGACACAGCTGAGCATCAGACTGAAGCTCTGAAAGAGTCAGACATGCAGAGCTCCAGAGGTGTTTGAATGCCTGATAAAGGTAGGTCTTTTCTTGCTAAGGTCAGATCCTTGATGGGAAAACCTGAGACCCTGAAATGTGGGATGAGATCATCTCAGTGCATGCTCTTGAGAATGTTGGCTCTGCACATATCCCTCCTGAACTCTCACAACTCTCAGAGGTGATCCTTTCTCTGTGATGACAGTCCCTGCTGAGGTCCTTCCATCACAAGGCAACCAGCCTCCCCCTCTCAAAGGCTGCCTCTATACTTTGGCTGTCAGACTGATAACTAAAGCTAAGTTTAATCATAATCTGGCTGGGGACATGCTGAGCCTAATGAGAGAGCAAAGACATTATATCCCAAAAAAGTAGTAAGAATTAGCTAGGAGTCAGAAATATTCCTGGGGTTTTGTTTTGAGAATATTTGATCAAAGGGGACAGAATATAAGAGTAACTGAGCAGAAATTCATTGACTTTCTTGGGGGCACAGACAAGACTCTGGTTAGAACACCAGGAGCAAATTCATGGTTAATATAGCTTATAGAATATTACAGAAAATAATTATCAGTGTTGAGCAAAGTCAAATGTCTGAGCTGTCCTGGTAGTAGGTTGGGGAAGGAATAAAGAGGCCGAAGGAGGTGGGTTTGCCAGAATGTGTATAGGTATATGTTATGTAAGGTCAGACAACTTACCAAATGACTTGTTCCTTGGGAGAATAAAGAGGTCACACCTTTCACCAAAGTCATCAGGGATGTGCCAGCAAGATAAGTGCCAACATCACTAAGAAGCTGGGTGATGGTTCCTATGCAGGCCAAGAGAGATGGCCACAGAGATGGGCTTGCTAGTCTCCACAGGCTTAATGGAACCCTGAAGTTCAGGGTACAGTGCTTAATCCTCGGGAGCCAGCAAGCCACAGTGACCATGGCAAGGTCTGAGGGGCAGCCATAGGGGGAGTTGGTAAATAACATGGCATTTCCAGGGCAAGATACATGAGCAACCAGCAAGGATGCTACCAAAGATTCTCATCAACAACAACATGGCAGAAATGCAGATGTAGGAGGCGGAGTGTGTTCACCCTCGAGATGTCCCAGTCCCTTTCGAAGTTTCCAGATTGGAGTCAATTTTAAGATCCAGAACCATTTGACCATGGTAAATATTCACCATGATGATTTCTCTAGCTCTTTCCTAATGGATCCTGGGGTCATATGCTTGAATGACTGTAGAGAGGGGAAAATGGTAGAGCTAGACATTTTGAGGACAATTAGACATACAGTCTGAGTTGACACTGCTACTCAGAGACCCTGGTCCCTTGTTAGACAGGGGGCATAAGGGGGCCAGTTAATAAATGATGTCCCAGATAAACTCTGGCTCACAGTGGCCCACAGGCTCCAGAGACTGCCTTAGTCATCATTTCTCCATGCTTTCTCTGTGGTGTTCTCATCCAATAGTCAAGCACAGCAGGGAGACAGATACAGTCCTATTTCTGCAAGGTGTAGAACTCTGGTGGGCAACTTTGGCTCAAGGACTTTCTAACAGCCCGATGGAAACTTCCATAGACTGCATGGCAGTTGAGGACATTTTACCCAAATTTTCTTCCTTTGAATGTGTCGGACCTGCATTGTTATAACAGCTTTCTCAGCCTTCACCTACTTCCTTTCCATTTTTCCTCACGGACATTTTTCCCAATAAATCTCTTTTATGTCCAGCCCCATTTGGGCATCTACTTAAAGAACTTCAACTAATATAACAGGAGGTATATGCAGAGCCTTGTGTATGCACATGACTGAACATGCTGTTTCGTTGGAGTCTTGCTTTAATAGCAATAGGTCAAATCCCTTGTTCCTTCTGTTAATATAAAGCAGCAGAGTGAAATGTGTTCATTGGCTAGGAGGGTTGTGGTCATGCCAGGAGGTGATAAAATGCCACATTTGCTTTATATCCTCTCAAATATTTGCTTGATGGCAGCTTGCTCACGCATTCAATCTTGCTCTTCAGCTGTGTGAGTTTTGCCTAAGAAGACTTTCAATACCCAGGGATAACAACTCTTCACATGGACATTTCTTTTTGTGAAGATGCAACAAATCAAATACTGTTCCCAGGGACTCAGCATTGACCTGTTTCCTTCTGAGGCAATTTGAAGTCTTCCTCTCTCCTCCTGACAGTGTAATACCAAGTGCAGAGTTCATAAACTAGTTTATAAAGAGACCAGCTTCATCCCTTGCCCAAAATTATTTCTCCAGTGTCAGAACACAGAGCTGTTATTATTACCAGGGCCACTAGCTTGCTCTTACTACCAAGTACTCTGTCTTGTAGCAGCTATCGCACTGGTGTTTGGAGGTTTTCTTTTCAGTGTTTAAAAGGATTCACAAGGAAAGAATTGGAAGAGGACTTTGAGTTAGAGTGGCATTCTGCTACTTTGAAAAGACACAGGATCTGATGCTTGTTCAGTATTGACTAACCATGTACCTTCGTGTGAGTTCTATCATTTTGACCATTCTATCATTTCGATGGGCCTTAGTTTTCTTATCTGGAAAAGGGAATGATAATGTTGCACATTTGGGGAAAACAAGTTTTGTAGACACTCCATTTATGAAGGAACACTGAAGTATTAGAGGCTAGGAGCAGGGCTTAACCATTTGAAACCAGGAGACCACAATGATGATGATGGCTGACAAGGCCCAAGGGGCAGTCAAAGAAGCTTGACCCACAGGGAGTCAGTAGCAGTTGTTAAATACTAGCTTCTACTAAAAAATTAAAAAACTAGGAAGAGCTAATATTTAAACTCTGCATGAGTATTATGAGTCATAAATTTAGGATTGTATTATAAACTTCTAAAAGGGCAGGGCATTTCAGACCCACTATGCCAAGGCCAGGCCTTGCTTCTAGTAAGTGCTCAATCCAACTGAAGCAGAGAATTAATAGCAAATAGGTGGAGATGAAATCTACCTTGTGACCCTGAAAGAGTTGGAGGCTACCAGTGCAAGATTATAGCTCAACCATTCTCCCTCTCCCTAGAGGAAACCATGTGGATGCTCGATTACTCATTCATTTGGCAAGTGTTCATTGAGCATCATCTAAGTACCAGTCTCTAGGATTGGTGGACAGATGTAAAGTGGACAAAGGCCGAATCCATGACTTCAGGGAGCTGTGAGTCCGATAATGCAAAGAGCTTATTAAGGTCACTGTGGAACCCTCCCCAGAGTCAGGGAGGGGCTGGCACAGAAGTGTCCTGAGAGGAAATGCTACTTGGATGTATTCTGTGAATTAGTGAAAAGACAGGTAAACAGGGAGTATCATCCTTTTATAGACTAATTCCCTATCAAAAGCTGGTGGTTGAGGGGATCAGGGAATTACTCATAAGTTAGGCATTGGCAAAAGTGCAGAAAGCAAGGTGTCCCCCAAAGGAAGGAGAGAAATGCTGCAGGGAATGTAGCTTGGACATGAGTATCGTTACATTGACCAACAAAGTCTTAGGTAAGTGCTTAGCTTGGGGATATGTCACACAGAGTAGCAGTTTGTACACCCATCTGTCCAAAGCAATAATGAGCCCTTGGCAGAGGGGAAGCAGTGTCTTTAAAGTGACTTTTAGGGACACTGTTTATCTCTAGAGAATTTCTTCCAGGCTAGTAGAAATATACAGAAGCACATGCAAAAGAAAAGCAAGCCCTCAACGCTCCAAGCCATTGACAGGCAGCTGGGCTCCAGGGGAGCTATTTCTCCACCCAGTTGTGGGTTACATTCCCCAGTTCCATAGCAGGAAAATAGCCTTTTAGCTTCTCTGATGGTCGGCTTCACGGGTTTTTCTAACCCTCCATAGATTCTTTCTTGTGAAGGCATTCATTTCTTCCTGTGCTGGGCCATGCCAGAACTCTAATTTCTGCATTTCCTGAAAATGTGTGCATGAGTGGGCTCATTTTATTTCCTGCCTTGCCTGCCATTGTATTAAGAAACCATGAGGGCGTTTTCACATTGTGTTCAGAGCCAGCTATCCCATCTCCTTCCTGGTCAGCTGCCTGCCCTTTCTCCACCCCCTTCTGTGTACTCTCTTGGGTTGAAACATCTTCCTTCCTTAATACATCCTCATCTTTACTTCCCTGAGTCATTTTTATTTACCCTATAATCATTTTCTCCACCAGTTAATAAACTGTTTATTTCTTTCCCTATTCAGTGGGTAATGTGGTTTCAATGTGCTTCCTGTCATCCGCCTAAAAGCTGTTATTAAGTTGTGTATTAACAGTGTCACTTTTCTGAGGGTGCTCCTTCATCCCCCTGAGAAGGCTCCAACCAGGTTGCAAAGGGCCTTGCCATTATCCGCTCAGTCCCCCACTTGTTCACACAGAGAATAAGTGGAGCAATTCAAGCTCTCTTAAAGTCAGACAAACACAAGCCTCCCCTTGCTGCCTTCATGCATGACTGGACCTGCTGTGTCTCCTGTTCTTATGTCTATCTGATTCGTCAGCAATAACTTGAAGACAGTCAAGACCGCTGAGCTTGGAATGCTGCAAACTTTATTTTCCAGGCCATCTTCAGTGAGCCTTGGATAAAATGGCCAAGCCAACCGAATGATAATCAAAATGCATTTTTTTTTTTTTTGCTGCTGCACTTTTTTCTTGGAGTTGTGCTTGGGTGACAGTCATACATCAACCCGTGGACCCCCAGGATCATATGGTGAGTCCCATTGATATGGCTTTTAGACTTGTTTCATCTATTATTTTCCCTGGAGAGTTTGATTTTTTTTTTGACATTTTTTAATATCCAAAGCAATATATGAGTCATACACAAATTACAAAATGCAGAAAGTTAAAAAGAAAATAAAATGCACCCCCAATCCCACCATCCAGACATAAATACTCTGTTGATTTGTTGTGTCTACAATTAGAGATAGACACCCAAGGACATATAGTAGTGAGGTATGTGATGTGTGCGTGTGTGTGTTTTATATACTTTTTTATTATAAAATTAGAATCATATCATATATAAAATTTTGTAATATGCTTAATATGTCATGAACATCTTTTCATGCCAATGAACATTTGTCTGTTTCAGTTTTAACAGCTAAATCGTACCTTATTATGTCAATTTAGTGGAATTTTCTTTAACTGCTTTCCAGTTCTTGGTTGTTTGGGTTGCTTCAAACTTTTCATTATCTATTCAAAAATAAAGCTAACTCGTCATGCACAGCCTTATATTTTCCCTAACATAAATTCTTCCAAGTAGAATTATGGAGTTGAAAAAGACATTTTTGAGGTTTTAGAATCATCCTGCCCAGTTACCCACTCTCCTGCCCTCACTGCCTCCTACAGTTTTTCCCAGTTATACTCGTGGAGTGTGCTCATTTCTACTCACCCGGAGATTTTTGAGTCAGTAGGAATTTTGTGGTCCAGAGACAGATCTGGAAAGATTCGTGGGCAGACAGATAGCAGGTGTCTGGGATCCAGAAGTCTAAGACTAACTCTGTGTGACAGTAGATAGATCACAAATCTACAGTATGGTATTCAGGGGCCCTCAAATATTGCCTGGCATCCCACCAGCGGAACACTACCTATTCTTCTGAGCCTGCCCAGACTTTGCCTGGCCCATGATGCCTTCCCTGTTCCCCCTCCTTCTTTTTTGACCATCTTTGTTTTAATGGCACATAGACGTTGTGTGATGTTCCAGTGTTGGATTCTTCACCCATCCCTTTCTTTCTTTTTTTTTTTTGACTGTCCTAAATTGTTTATTAGGTATGAATTTTACAAACTTTACTTATATTAGTGGTAATGGTGGAGCTGGAGAGTATTGTGCCTTCTCCAAGCTGCCCGACGAGAACCACCAATAGTGTGGTGGAACTTATGGCCCTTTCCAAGGCCACGGCTCTTTTGGCCTGCAGATGTCAGCCCACGCATCTCCCTGTGCTTGTGGATTGGTTTGGTGACCAACTGCGTGTCAGGATTTCTTCTGATATCTTTATGGAATGGATCAATGAGAATAACCTCAAAAAGTTTGTGTGTGGAATCTTCACCAACCCAGTAAGAATTCAGGACTCATAGAGCCCCACAGTGGTATCCAGCTTGCTCCTCTGCAATGGACTGAAGGCTTTGAGCAAACTTTAGCTGGTTAATACCATGGACAGGCTTGCTGAAAGTCGCACCCTTAGGAAATGGGCGTTTTTCAGCCACCACGGCAAACAGGAATCCTGTATATAATGGAGACTTGCTTGGCCTTGTAGCCCACTCAGCGCACTTTATCAGGCTGGGGTGGGGTGGAGAGCCCTGTGGAGAGCAGAGAGCTGGTGGTACTGCCAGCAGTGGACCCTCAGAAGAAAGCGCATGACATCAGACTGCTTCTTTCTCCATAGCTCCTGGATGTCCTTGTATGCACCCATCTTGGCTTACCTGATAGCTACTGCCAGACGGAAAGGCCCATCTCTTTCATTCTCTGTATTTATGTGTATAGATGCTGCTTCTCAACCCTTACCTACCTTCTTTAGGAAGAGAATGTTTCAGATTCTTCTGTAAATTCAACCTTGCCTGGTACCTGACAATGCATACTGCAGGTGATAGACACTTGCTTACCCAACTAACTTTCAGACTAGACCACAGCCTTTTCCTTTAGGTATTGCTTAGTGGGCATTTCCAAGAAGTTGCGTAAGTTCATGAAAAATTGCATGGATGGGAAGGGTGTTTTCTTCACAATTTCTAGAATGTAGAGGCAAGTGCTGTGTTGGGGGAGCCTTTTTCTAAACCTTCAGAGAAATGCACTGCATTGTTTATTATCCCTTCAAGGAGTCATACAGCTTGCTATTTTCAAGCTGTGTTACATGGACAATCGAAGCTTAAATCAAGTTTGCTTCTTGTTTTTGCTCAGTTCCAGTCTCTTGATTTTATTTCCTGAGTTGGAATTAGTAGGCGGAAGGAAAATGCATAAACTGAGTGAAGACAACAGGATAGACTGTTTACCAGGGTAACTGATGCGTAAGGAGGACTTGACTTCTTTTCAGACTCCTCTTCCCATCCTTAAGATTATTCTTCCCACAGCTCTTGGCCAATCTACAGCAGAGATAGTCTCCCCTAAGTTGAATGCTCATCCCCAGGTTGCTTGGCATTATGTTCAAATAGTTTCCTTAACCTTCTCTAATGGCGCATACCTTTCAGTTTCCTTGAGTCTTGACATTATTTGGTTGGGTTAAGAGGAGAGAGTTGTGGTGATATTAAAAGACATTGTCAAGGTGGGGGTGGTGGCTACAATTTGATAGTAATTTGATGTAGTGATAGTACTGTGAGTCATAGATGTGCGTAGCTATAGAAATAGATGTGGATATTGAAGTGAGATCTCATACCCACCCATACTTCTCTACAGTGACAATTGTCTGAGGGGCCTAGGACTGTGTGGAAATGAGGGGAAGACTAAAGAAAGGGAGTGCAGCTATCTCTCAGGTCAGGCTTTGGGATCGACTGATTGATCAAGGTTTGTGATTTATTAGTTGGAAACAGCCACACTCAAGCGCTTAGCATTGATGGATATTTTTTTCATTACATTTCAAACATAGAAAATGGTCCTTTCTGAATGAGGAATCTAGGGGCATTTTAGTCATTAGTCATTTGAAACTTTCTTTTTCTCCTGGCGTTACAGAGAGAAAAAAATGACAAGAACTACAATGCATTCCTTGCTCCGAATTGCTTGTATATGGAACAAAATGAAATGCTCAAATTCAGTAACTTTATTGGCCCTAGGGTTTGCTTCTTTTCCTGTTTTCTATTTCTGTTTTAGTAGCTTTGTTGTATTCAAATCTTTAATTTTGTGGGAACTAAGAATAATTGAATGCATGATGTGCTGGGTACGTATGTACACAGGTTAACTCTCCACTGGGCCCTTGTGGCACCTATAATAAAACTTAATCCCCCTATCATGGTTCAATGGAGGTGCTCAATTAGTGTTTGATTATTGAACTGAATGAGATAAGGAAATAAAAGCTCAATTCCACATGAATGGAGGCAGGTATTCCAAAAACTTTGAGGAATTTCAAAGGGTTGATTTATCTTTAGATATGCTGGTCTAAGACAGATACACTTAAGATTTATTCTGCTGGCCATCCATGGTGACTCATGCCCATAATCCCAGCACTTTGGGAGGCCAAGGTGGGCAGATCACGAGGTCAGGAGATCGAGACCATCCTGGCCAACATGGTGAAACTCTATCTCTACTAAAAATACAGAAATTACAGGTGCATGCCTGTAATCCCAGCTACTCTGGAGGTTGAGGCAGGAGAATTGCTTGAACCCGAGAGGTGGAGATTGCAGTGAGCTGAGATCACACTGCTGCACTCCAGCCTGGAGACAGAGCGAGACTCTGTCTTAAAAGAAAAAAAAAGATTCATTCTGCTATGTGACTTGGTTGCAATCTTGGCCTAATCTGAGGCTACTCACAGAAACCATGTACCTACAGTTGGGTGATTTGAAGAGTTATTGACCTCCTGCTTTGATGGGGTACACTGGATTACAGCTCTCTCATGAATTTCCAGTCATTGTCCTCCTGCTCTGATGGGGTACACTGGATTACAGATCTCTTGTGAATTTCCAGTTGACGTGTATAATTTCCATTTGCACTGACTGTCAGAGAGTTGGCTGCTCCTGCAAATGAGCTCAAGCTTAAAGTTCTCAGGGCTAATTTAGTTGAGCATTTCGTAAGTTTCCTTATGGATTCTGTTATGACAGTTACAGTATTGGAGGTAGTGGTAGTAGTCATGGTAGCTGTGATAGTCCGTGAAAGTGGTAGGTGCAGCAACAGCACCTACAGAGTGGAGTTTACACAAGCTTTCTCCGCCTTATCTCATTTTGTCTTCTAAAAACCATAGGGGATAGGAGTTATTTTTCTCACTTCAGATAAGGCACTTGAGACACAGAGAGGTTAAGGGACACATCTAAGTCTACTCGGGACAGTATGTTTTAAAGTTTGAACTTGAATTTTGGCCTTGATATGGTTTGGATGATTGCCTTCTCCAAATTTCATGTTGAAATGTGATCCTCAGTGTTGGTGGTGGGGCCTAGTGGGAGGGGTTTGGGTCATAGGGTTAGATCCCTCTTGAAGGACTTGGTGCCCTCCCCACAGTAATGAGGAAGCTCTTGCTTTATTAGTTCACATCAGAGCTGGGTGTTTAAAAGAGCCTGGCAGCTCTCTTGCTCCCTCTTTTGACAGCCATGTGACATGCCTGCTCCCCCTTAGCCTTCCACCAAGAGTAAAAGCTTCTTGAGGCCTCACCAGAAGCCAGGCAGATGCTGGTGTTATGTTGTAAAGCCTGCAGAACTGTGAGCCAAATAAGCCTCTTTTGTTTATAAATTACCCAGTCTCAGGTGCTCCTTTATAGCAATTCAAAATGGACTAACGCAGGCCTCATATACCAGTACTTTATTTATTCTGGGACAACATAGGAAGTTGGCAAATGGCATTCTTCAGGGAGTAGGTCTATTTACCAAGAACTGGTGGGCAAATGCAGTGGTTTTTCGAGAGATGTTATGTCCGTGGGTTAAATTACAGCTTGTCTGAGGTACAAACTGCTCCCTGCAAAAAAGACTTGGAATCATTAATATCTCAGAGAATACAAATAAAAAATAAAATGCCTTTAAAATACACATGTGTATGTGCGTGCACACGTGCACGCGCGCACACACACACACACACAAACAGACCTACCTCATTACCTTTTAAAGGCACAACAAACTTATTTAAGCATCAAAACTTATTTTAAACATTTTAATAGCGATGTTTCAAAAATGAGTTGGAACTTACCCTGCTTTCTGAAACAGAATGTATGAAACTAGTCTTCAATTTTGTGAGGGCAGGAATAGTGTCTGTTTTATTCCTGTTACATCTTTGGTACCTAGCTCTGTGTCTATTACACAGTACGTGTTCTATAAATGTTTGTTGAATGAATCAATGAATAAACTGGAGATCACATCTAAATAGAACATCATAAAGTGTAAAGCAGTTGTGTTTTTGGTGATTTCATCTCAAGTCAGTGGAGAGCTTTAAGTGTCTGTGGTCCATCTCCATCTTCACTTTGTCTTTTTTTAAAAACTCATCACTCTTCCCTGGATCTTTTTGGAAGCACTTATTTAGCCATAAATCCACAGTTGCTAAACTCAGCTAAATCCAAGTTAAGATGCATCTAAACTCCATCTCTGATTTGTGTGGCCTTCTGCACCTTGGGTTATTTTTCTAAGTAAAATGAAATCAATTTCATGGTGACAATCCACTAATTTAAATATACTTTCATGTATGGATTTCCCATAAGCTCAGTAACCAACCCAGCCTATTTGTTTGGCTTTTAATTTTGAAATTTATTAGCTCTTTCAAGCCATTTGCAGATACAAGCTCATTCTTAATTGTTTCATTTTTATGTTTACCCCAAACATAGTAAATCTTAATGGCTGTGCTTCCAACAATAAGAGGGAAGGTGGTAGCTGTAGGAAAAGTATTCCAAACACATTAAATTAGCAACAATATAATAACATTTCCAAGCTGTTCATAAGAATTTATATTGACTTTCAAAGAGTAATTGTAAGGAGACATTTATTGAAGGGACCCTCCAGATGGATACATTCTCCCCACCTCAAGTTATTGTCATAACATGTTTTCCTCGTCCATCTCTGAGGCATTCAGAACTGTGAAAATTCTGTTTTACCACTTTAATTACAGAACTGGTTGAGAATGTATTCTTTTGTTTGGCAGTATTACCAGTGCACTCTATTTGTTTATGGCTCTTTGAGAAAGCCATTTTAATAAGGTCAGATTTGCAATTTAAATGAACTTTAATATTTCTTGCAAAGTCTGTGGCTGCTTATTTATGCGAGGGGTGAACACGTGGAAATTTATGGCTTAAAAATACATTCTCCTGTTTTCTTTTCCAAATGGTGCATCTTAGGTGATAAACGCTTTCAACTACATTTATAATTTTTTTTTTTTCTCCAGGAAAGGGCAGAAAATCCTAATCAGGGAAATAAATCATGACTCTAAATGGGGTTTTTAATACTGTATTTTTCTTCTTCTCCCATTAAAATCTCTATACCAAACCCCTACTGTATTCATGAATAAATATCACTCAGTCACTATCAAATGCGGTGAACTCTTTGTTCTGTTTCTGTCCTTATGACACATGAACAAACAAGCAAAACCAAATGAAAACGATTCCCTGAACTTTAATGAGTGACCATTTGTTGAATTTCATTAATCATACTTGATACAAAGGGTTTTAGGCAGAGAATTGAGCCCTGTACATTACCTATCGAAAGAATCTGTAACTGACAGTGTCAGGCAGGCCACTTTATATTGAATCCCTTCAACGCAATTTTCTCTAGGAGGAGTGGATGTTAGATAAATTCTTTCGTTAATTTGCTGAGATGTTGTGTTTTGGTTGGAGTGCTATCCTTTCCCTGGCTTGAACTCTGCTGTATCCACTTAATAACAACTTTAAAGATGCTTGTTGGAAACACGATGAAGGATAAACAAGGGTTAGAAGATCGGAAGGAAACTAAGTAGTAGAGGTTTTCAGCCACCCATGTTGCAATATTTGACCACCTTGGAATAGGATGACTCTCATGTATTTTTCTAAAGCAAGGTAAGACTAACATTAGAGATGACTTATGCAACTTTTCTATTATCTTAAAAGATGCAAATTTGTCTGCAGAGACATAGTCTACCAGGAGCTAAATCTCAATGAAATGATAATCACTTTTTCCCCTCCCTCCCTCCCCCCTCCTCCTCCCCTTCCCCCTCCCTCCCTTCCTACTTCCCCCTTCCCTTCCTTCCTTCTCCTTCCTTCCTTCTCTCCTTTCTTCGTTTCCTCCCTCCTTCTTCTCTTTCTTCTCCTCCCTCCCTTCCTTCCTCCCTCCCTCCCTCTCTCCCTCCTTCCTTCCTTTCTTTTCTTTCTTTCTTTCTTCTTTCTCTTTCCTTCTTTCTTTCCTCCTTCCTCTCTCCCTTCTCTTCCTCCTTTCCTTTCAACAAATTACTATATTCAGTTTTACCTATGTAAAAACTTCTTGTTCTTTTGAGCTAGGTAACCCTCAGGCTACCATCTTGTCTCTCTCCTTCCTTGTACAGCCAGGTCTCATACAAGAATATCCTCAATTTCTGTTTATATTTCCTTACCTCATACTTATTCTTCAATCCAAACAACCCCCATGTCCACTTACGATATTTTGCTGAAAGTCTTCCTGCCAGGTTTGGCCAAACCCTCATAGTTGAAATCCAATGGACACACTCTCTTCTTGGTTTGTGTGACTTCTCTTGGCAATAGGCCTTATTTTCCGCTTCCCCTTCCTTATACTTGTTCTCCCCCGCCTATTATGGTTTTGGTCTTACTCAGGAATCTGGCTATTTCTCTTAGTTTCTTTCAAGAAGAATGAAACCTTAAATATTGAGACCTTAAATCTTGGTGTTCCCAAGGTGCTCCAGTATCCTCTGCCCCTCTCACTCCATATGCTTTCCTTGGTGACCTCATTCATGCTCATGGCTTTCGCTACCACTTACATGCCGCAGGAGAAGTAGCAACATGTAGAATCTGAGCTGTGGTGAGACAGGATTCCCACTGATTCCCATGGTGTCTGCTTTTATGAAAGAGCCACAGATCCATTCACCCAGATCAGAAACCTGATTTCTATTCCCTTTCCCTCACTCACCCCATATCCAATTAATAAGTTGCCATTTTTTGGCTCCTTACAGTCTTTGAAATACAACCCCTCTTCACCATTCATCCTGTGCTTTTCTTAGGCCTGATGACTTCTCACCTACATTCCTCCCTACTTCCAATGAGGTCTCTATTTGCAGAGCCATCCTCTACCATATCTAGTGAGAACTTCTTCAAAACGTGAAATCTGGACACTCTCTTGCTCCAAACTTCAATACTCCCCACTCCCCCAAAGAAAACACTTTTAACATAAAGTCCAAATACCTTTAACTCTCTCTCTCTCTTTCTTTTTTTTGTTATGGAGTCTTGCTCTGTCATCCAGGCTGGAGTGCAGTGGCATGATCTTGGCTCACTGCAACCTCTGCTTCCCAGGTTCAAGAGATTCTCCTGCCTCAGCCTCCCATGTAGTGGGATTACAGATGCCTATGACCAGGCCTGGCTAATTTTTGTATTTTAGTAGAGACGGGGTTTCACCATGTCAAGCTGGTCTAGAAATCCTGACCTCAAGCAATACACCCACCTCGACCTCCCAGAGTGCTGGGATTACAGGCATGAGCCATCATGCCCAGTCTAACTCTCTTTTTATTGCTGTCTTGTTAAATATAATTGTCAAAAAATATGCAAAGAACTTGGTCTGTATGATACTGAGTCTATGGAATTTGTCAAGATCCCATTTTGTGGACTTGTACAGGATAATTTTAAAAATTAGATCAATGTACGCTTGAAAAGAATAATTTCCTGTAATTGTTTTTATTAATAAAGATTAGAAGTCACTTTAATTTTTCAATCTAAGAACTTAAATTTTTCTTCAATCCTAGGAAATTCAATGTTGCCTTTCCTGTCTATGTTCTCCTGTAAGTTAGAGTTATTAGATATAAATTAGATGGTTTCATTCAATTCTCTACATTTTTGACCCTCTTGTTTATATTGCCCATCTCTTTATATGCCTATGCATATCCTACAGTTACTTAGCAATGACTTCTAGTTAATTAATCTGTTGTTTAATTTGTCCATTGCATCTTTCATTTCATTGCCTGTCTGCATTTTTGCAGTCTTATTAGATTCTACTAGAAATCCATTTTTTTTAAAAAAACTAATGTCCTATTCTAACTGTTGTGATTTATTTTTTTCTATTGTTCTCTTTAATGATTTTAAGCACACCAAATTATAGTTATTTAGGTATTATAGGCACTTACAGTTCTTGGAGTGCCAGTTCTACTACTTATGGCAACTGCTGATTCTGCTTAGGATGGTATATGTCTTGGCATTTTAAAGTTTTGATTATGAACTCTTTCCAGTTGGGGTTGTTTCTCTGTTTGAGTCCTGTATTTAATATTGTGACTATCACCTCCAGTTTTTTCTAGGGGACTCAGAAGTTTCACTGTTCCATGACTGATTTTGGTGTTAATTCTCAGTTTGATATTTCTGAACCATGTACCTAAAGTGAATTTGGATTCCACGCTTGTCACAGCACAAGCTGGGTGGTATGATTTCTCGTAGAAGATATTGTCCCCCACCCAGAACTGGTGTGGCAGTGACAAGGAGGCAGAAATCCAAATTATTTAGCCTAGTGAACAAGACACTTCCTCTCCTGGCTACTGTCCCCTCTGTAGTCCCAGCCTTTGTTTCTCCTACACACAAGCCCTTCCCTACTTCCACATTAAACTTCAAGGACAATGCTTCAACACACCTCTGGGCCTGCTTATACTGCTCCCAATGTTGGGAATGCCATTTTCCTTCTTCTTCTCTACCTGGTGGCTACATATTCTTTAGCGTGAAGATAGAATGTCATCCTTCTTGGAAATCTTCAGTTGACTCTCTAGAAAACTGATGTTGATACACCCAGACTAGGGTGGAGAGAGAGTATGGATTCCACAGATGTTTGAATAGCAGTATCAGTAGCATATGGGGTTAAGGGAGAAGTAGCGTTCAGAATATTTCCCATATCTTTAGTGTGAATGCTGTAGTGTGCAGTGATATTGCTAATTAAGACAGGGAATCACACAGAGAACAGGGTCAGGCAGGGGTAGATTTTGGAAGGGGACGAAATGACCTTGGTTTTGAACATATTGCTTTTGAAGTGTCTACTGGTGGCTGTAGTTAGGAGTCACTGGAAAATGTCTGTCAGAGGTCAGAGGAGAGGTTGATGCCAGACAGCAGTTTTTGCCATGTAAGTGGTGGTTGAAGCTGTGGAAATAGAAGAGCTTCTTCAAAGGGACCATGAAGTATAAAAGGAGAAGGGACAAGGGACGAGTTCTGGAGTGGACTAAGGTATAAAGGCAGCAGAAGGACAAAAGAAGAAAGGAGACAGGGAAGAGTATTCAAGGACACCAGAGGAGAGCCAGAGGAGAGTGTCCTGCTAGAAGGCAAGGGAGAAGAGGATGTCAGTAAGCAATACAGGTTCAACTGGGTTAAATTCTACATGTGCTGATCCCAGCCCTCACTGGCCGACTCTGAGTAAGGCTGAAGGCAGAATTTATATGATTTGTCTTTGTATAAGTTCCCTCGTGGCACCTTTCACTAATGTGCTATAAAATTATGCATTCGTGAATGAATTCATAAAGGGCATAAAGAGCAAAATATTACACAGGATTTCGAAAACATTGTTCAACAGGTCAATTCTAAAGACATACTAAATTATACACCTCCTCAAAGGCATTTATGCCTGTTGAATGAAACTCAAGCTCAGCCTGACCTTCGAGGCCTTTCAGATCCCTGCCCTACTCGTTCCCCTTAATGGCACTCATTCAAATTCAGGCCACTTCATCCGCCTTCTCACTGTTCTCTGAGTGGATCCAGAGTCGACATGACCAACAGCCCTCTAGCTGCAAAACTTTCCTCCCCCACCTCAACTTCCAGATTGTTCCTTTAAATATCACCTCCCTCATGAAGCCTAGAGGGATTTCCCAAAACCAGCTGTGATCTCTCCATCCTCTGAATTCTCACAATTTTGTGTCTGCAATACTCATTGCACCATATTTGGCAGTGTGTGTGTGTGTGTGTTTACGTGTATTTGTGACATATGAGGTTTCTGACTTTCACTCTCACTCCTGGAGGGTAGACACAAAAACATGTTAATCTTTGGGAGCACAAAGGGTACTCATATTCTACTCATCTCAGAGTTTCCCAAGGATGAGTTGAAGCCCCCGCAGCTCTGCATCATGGATTAGAGAGAAGCCAATGTGAGAGTTCATTTTATGTGTCAATTTGACTGGGTCACAGGGTGCCCAGATTAAACATTATTTCTGGGTGTGCCTGCAAGGGTGTTTCCAGGTGAGATCAGCATTTGAATCAGTAGACTCAGTAAAGTACATGACTCTCCCCAGTGTGGGCAGGCATCATCCAATCCATTAAGGGGTTGAATGGAACAAAAAGCAGAGGAAGGGAGGATTTGTCCCCTT
Source organism: Ateles fusciceps (assembly GCA_036589455.1). Taxonomy (NCBI): domain Eukaryota; kingdom Metazoa; phylum Chordata; class Mammalia; order Primates; family Atelidae; genus Ateles; species Ateles fusciceps. Next base: position 3,225,763 of record JAZHEH010000564.1, on the reverse strand, counting down.
CCTGTCTGCCTTGTTGAGCTGGAACAATGGTGTTCTCCTGCTCTGGGATTAGGACTTCCACTATCAGCTTCTCTGGTTCTCAGGCCTTCAGACTCAACTGAAATGGTACCATTGACACTCTGGGGCCTCCAGCTCACAGACGGCAGACTGTCAGATTTTTCAGCCTCCATAATTATATGAGCCATTTTCTCATAACAAATTAGAGAGAGAAAGAGAATCAGAGAAATAGAGGCAATTAGATTATATTAGTCTGTTCTCATGCTGCTAATAAAGACATAGCCAAGACTGGGTAATTTATAAGGGAAAGTGGTTTAATGGACTCACAGTTCCATGTGGCTGAGGAGGCCTGACAATCATAGCGGAAGGCAAAAGAGAAGCAAAGGTATGTATTACATGGTGGCAGGCAAGAGAGCATGTGCAGGGGAACTCCCATTTATGTAACCATGAGATCTCATGAGACTTACTACCACAAGAATAGTGTGGGGAAACCACCCATGATTCAGTTATCTCCACCTGGCCCCACCCTTGACACTTGGGGATTATTACAGTTCAAGGTGAGATTTTGGTGGGAATGTAGCCAAACAATATCAAGGATATTGGAACCCTGAATAATATACCAAGCTAACTCAAAAAAGCATTTAGGGCAGCTCTTACCAACTGCCTGCTGCAGTTTGATCTTTGCAGGTGTATATGGGAAAACCTGTACCTGTGTCCACAAGTGGTTGAATCAACTACCTAGGAGATGTAACTTGGATCATCTCAGAGTGTTTTTTTGGAAATCATTGAAGCCCTACCAAAATCCAGTTTGAGTTTGGTGTAATTCATGACAAGCTGTTCCTTCTCACAAGAGTGTCCAACCAATGGCTGCTGCTTTTTATCTCTCTTCATTTGCAAGCTTTTCCCACTCTTATTTTCCACTTTTTTGTTTTGAGACAAAGGAGACATTTGGATAGAAGTTGTTCATCTTCATACTTAGGTCTTATTCTCCATCAAATACCCTGTCAATGGCAGTGAAGGTGAGGAGTCACAGGTAAGGACAAATGAGCAAGGAGTGCAAAAAACCATGAAGCTATATGGGCTCAGGATACATTATGATTTTTAAGCAGCAGGTTTCTAGTCCTGATCACCTGCATTTGGATTCATTTGTGACCCTAAAGCAGCATTTAGGGTCACTAGCTGGTAGTGAGGTACATTGGCTAGAGTATTTCACAATGTACACTATCTGCACCTGGGGCTGAATTAATGAGGAAATTCCAAGATAGAGGTATAGATGGGCCTGAAGGAGCACCCTAAAACATGATGTTTTATCCATAAGGAGCAAGGTTGGTGGAGGCACCCAACTACCTTGTAAAAGCTGCCAGTCAAGGAGAAAAGGAATTGCTTTTTAAATTACTTCATGTATTTGTAGGGATCACAGAAGTTCGTGCTAACAACAAATGCATTCACCTGTCTTTTCAAAAGAGGAATGATCTCTGGGATTACCTCTAGTAAGTTTAAGTGTATGGAAGAAAATAGCCCAGAACATCTAAGAAGTAATGGAATCATGAGTGAATAAGCTGCTTGGTGTTGCCACAGATAAATCATCCAGGAGTAACCTGAAAGCTATTTAACATTCATAGTGGAGGGGGAACAAAGTCCCTGAAATACATCTTGATTTTGGTAATGCCTTTGATACCACATCACAAAATTTTACTTATGAAATTAGTTGACACTGGCTTGGATGTGAACACTGTCATAGGGATTGATAATTTTCAGGAGGTCTGTAAACAAGGCATGGTGATGAATAGTGTGACATCCGGCTAGGGGTAGTTGATTAGTAGGGGTGCCAAGAGATCGGTGTTAAGCCTGATCATATGCAACAATGTTATTAATGGTTTCCAGGAGAAAAGCAAAGAGCATGTTAATGAAATTTGCAAATTATACAAACTGGGGTGGTGCTGGAATAAATCCAATAAGAATGATGGATAGAATTTATTCCAAGAGATACAGACAGGCTCAATATATGGGTAATAAACAGCAAAATGAGATTCTTTTTCAAAAAAATGCAAACTAGGAGAGATCAGGTGGCAAAATAAAAAGAAAAAAAAAAGATTCCTATAAGGGCACTAACAACTGATTTAATTTGCAAGATGCTCCAGGGTCCTTTTTAGTTGGTACCAATGTAGCTCTCCACCTCTTTTTTTCCATCATCCTTTCCTCTTTGTCACCATCCACCTCACATCCTTTTCTGTAACCTCCTTTACTGGTCCATGCCCTTTCTCAATTCCATGCTTTTGCAAATACCAGTCCTTTTCCTTTTATTACCATTTGTAAAATCTAGTGCATTCTCCAATACCCTGCACACTGTTCATCTTCTTTGTTATATGGTTCTCTCTTCCCCTAGAAAGCCACTTTCTCCACTGTAAGGCTATCTTGCTTGGTACGTGCTTTTACTGGGGCTCTTTAATTGCATTATGACCCTGGAGAGGAAGTAAGGGCAGTGGCTAAGTACATGGTCTTCAGGGTCAGACAGAGTCAGGAACCAGGATAAATCTCACGTCAACCACTTATGGATTGCATGACCTTAGGGGAAGTTCTTTAGATCTTGCCAAGCCTTGGTTGTTCTGGCTATAATATGGGTACTGTTTCAGGGATCCAGTGACATACTGTAAAAAGCTTGGCCAGTTGACAAGCCAGTTTTCACTGTCTGTTACTGTTCTCAGCAGTAGCCTTTGCTTAAAACTTTTCACTTTTTAAAATCCATGAACCCTTCAAGGTCAGGGAATTTGGTGGTTTTAAAAATATTCCTCCTAGTGCCAGGCACAGTGTCTGATGCATAGCAGGCTTTTTTAGGGAGCCAGTGGGTAATACATTAGTATGGGTTTTTTCTGATGCTGTAAGAGACTTTTCTTTGGCTGTATGGATTTTGGGCTCAGTAGAAACATGGAGGAGCTAGATAATTTACATATATTTTCCATTTCTTTTACAGGTGTTTCAGAGGGAAAGCTTGTGGCATTTCACTGAGTTATGCGTTGTTTCAAACATCCAGTGGACAGTTTCTGGTATCTCTCTGGAACTCTGGTGAGCTCATGTCTGAAGCAGTGTGGTGAAGTATGAGCCAGATGGAGCCAGATTGAGCCAGATGGGTTGGGAGCTACAGAGAGGGCAGGCAAAAGCGATGTGAAGAATGCTCAAAGGGCTAGCCAGTATGATTTATAAAGAGAAGCATTGAAGGTATAAAGAGGTGTATACAAATATCTGCAGTTATCCAACACATAGGGACCCTGAGGAGAAAGCAGGATCTTGGCACTTTGTAACATTTGGAATTAACAATTTGGACAACAAAGAAAAAGAAAACCATGAATACAGTATTTCTGGTGCCAGCAAAATCTCCTTGGCTTTGGAATAGTCATTTTTGGTGAAGTGCAGGGTTCTCACATGCACAAACTTGCTGAAAACAGAGCGACGAAGCACCAGGAAGCTTACTTACAGCCAGTTGTTTTCTGAGACAATGATATGTGTTACCTGATGTGCTAGAAATCACCCCAGCCTGCCTGCATTTGTTCACCAGCCCCAGCCTCTGACTCCCACACATTTGCCAGAAACCTAGTATTAGTCAGTTTTTGCTGAGAAACAAACATGTCAGCTGATGCTGTGTGACAAACATGGGCCAGCAGGTCAGCCACAGTTTGGCTGATCTAGGCTGAATATGGTGGGGCCAGGCTGGACTCCAGTTGGGTTCACGTTGACTCGTGGATCCTTGGGACATGCTGTCCTCATGGGAGATCATAGGGCCGTAGGCCATCAAGCCAAATCACACAAATACATTTAAAGCCTCTGCTTGTATAGCATCTGCTAATAGTCCATTGGGCCAAAGCAAATCACATGGCCAAGCTCAACAACAAAGAGGCAGGGAGGTAGAGTCTGCCTGCATTGTAATTATTGGGAGATAGTGTAAATGGCAATGCTTAAGATACCCTCCTTCTATCCAATATGGTGACTTCAAGGAAAGGTGATTTTCAAGCTTTATCTTGAAAATATCAAGCATGGCAGTGCTTAAAATACTCCTCCTTCTGTCCAATATGGCAATGCCTGGCAATGCTTAAGACACCTGGCAATGTTTAAGATAACCCTCCTTTTCTCCAATATGGTGATTTCAAGGAACTGTGATAGTCAAGCTTTATCTTGGCATTAGCACCGGGTGTAGGCTGCAGAAGAATCGGTATCTCTGACAGATGGAATGTTATATGGAAACACACAGAAGTTTCAGGAGGTTTCCTAGGTTTTAACTTACATTAAGTACATCTGTTTAGCCTACACTAGTTGAGGGGAGGAGTCAAAAAACAGGGGCCAGCACTCAGTTGGTGGGAAGAAAAATCTTTCTGTTTGATTTAGGATCTAGGTAGATCAATGGCCCCTGAGAACATCTCCAAACTCATTTTGCTCTTCCACAGCCTCATCCACTGGTCCTGCCCCACTGACCTCCTTTCTGTCTCTTGCCACATAGAGCTTTTTCTTTTCTCAGGACCTTTGCACATGCAGTCACCACTGTCTCAAATGCCCTTCCCTGACTTCTCTTGGTTGGTTCCTTCCCAAATTTTTGTCCTTCACTTACAGGTCTGCTTTTCAGAAGAGCCTTTCTTGACTGCCTGTGTTGGATATTTTGTAAATGCACTTCAGATCCACTTTTCACCCTGTCCTGTGTTCAGAGAGGCATTGACAGGTCTTCATGACCCAAGCTTCTTCTTGAGGGCAGAAGGTCAGAGGCTGAAGTCAGGGGTGTTTATCCCCTGGGCTCCCTCTCTGAGAGTCATGTTGGTGGCCTCTGTACCTCTGTTGAAAGCTTTTATCAAGAGGATGCTCTCTGCCATCCCAGCTTCCTCCTGTCATCCTTTGAGGTTGGAAAAGACTCTCAGCAATTGCTAGCTTATCTCTTGCAATGCTCCAGGGAACCTCTACACACGTTTTCAGTGAACAGTCTTTCTCTAAGTTACAGTTTGAGTTTGCCAGCTCTTCCTGCCAGGGCCCTAATTAACACACCACCCTATCTAAATATGTCTCTTCATTACTCTCCTTCACTGCACCTTATTTTTTTCTTCATGCACTTAGAGTTACATAATTGTAAATTTTATTTATTTGATTATTTTCTGCATGTGTACCTTGGTGATTGTGAGTTCCATGAAGATAGGGACAAGGCTTGTTTCATTTACTGCTACATGCTCTTCACATGGGACTTGTATGTGGCTCAAAAAATATTTGTTATATGAACATAAAAACAAATGAATGCATAACAAGATACCAATCAGGTTCCCAGAGAAGAAACATCTTTAGTTGAGCAATTGCTATTTTCCAGGTACTATGTCCATGCATTACTTCATTTATAATACCCTATAGGTAGATATAATTAATGTCTCTGTGATATAAACAGACTTTGAGGAGACTGAAATTTTCAGAGCTTAAATAGCTTTCTAGAAGACATACAGCCAGCAGGTAGCTGCTCAAGGATTTAAATCCAGTTCTGGCTGTCTCCAGTTGCCCTGCATTTAGTCACTGCATTGACTTAAATGGCTGGGCATTGGAAAGTAATATAGGGCCTGGTAGCCATTCCCAATCTCCCATTTGGCTACAATGAAGAATGTGACTAATAGTTGGATCAAGACTCCTGGTTCTTCCAGGACTACCAGGTGGATGGATCAATCAGATTCAGACTGTGCAGCTGATAACATACCCCCATTATTTATTTTTCTGTTATTAATAAATGATAGAGCTTGACTTAAGACTGAGGCAGGGTAGTTCCCACCTAGTGGATTCTGCCTCTTTGTTGTCTGCGTGTACCAAGGATATATTTAATGATTTGCTCTTATGTATGTATACGATGTAAAAAGAGGTTAATTCCATACCGAGCAGAACACCTGTCAGAAAATTAGGGCCTTAGTTTTACAAATCCCCAGCCTCCCTTTGATTATTGCTGTAACTCACACAGACAGAAGATAATCTCTAAATTATACAGGACTTCATGATTAAAATATTTTGGTCCTTTTTATAGTTTGGGAAGAAGGAAGATGTGGCGTTAGAGGCTTGGTGTCAAATTAAGCGATAACAGAGCCATAGAGGAACATAATAAATATGCATAAAGGGACTAAAGAAAGCATTTCTAATAGGTCCATACCATAGGAATTTGCTATGTGTGAAACTGAAAGACTTCCTAGGGAAAAACCTTGGCCCATTTGCTTTTAAATTCACTTTTTATGCTCTTTTGTTTTAAAAAAAATATTTTAAGCTCCGTTATCCCCTTGCAAAGGAATCTGATCAAAGGAATAGTCTTAGAACTCTGGAGCTCCCAAAATGCTGGCCTGGAGAATACCTTTGCTGAGGACAGGTGCCTTCCGAACCCCCTGCCAGCCCAGTGTTAGGGGGAGAGCAGCCTTGTTCTGATCTTTTTCTCCAAAGACCAAGGCTATAGCTGCCCCTAGGCATAATCAATCAATGAAAAGAACTCAGAAATATTTATTAAGACTATCTAGGCTAGGCTTAGCAGGTGAGAGAATGAAAGCAACAGGCCTGAGAAAGCTTGTGACTCAGCTGGGGAGACTGGGCACACCTGTGCTGTAATGGGCAGTACTGCAGATTGGTTCAAAGTGTAAAATGTGGGGAGTTCTGAACACAAGAGTAGATTGCACATGGGGGTGACTTTTAGGGTATATGGGAATTACATCCAGTTGTAATCTGATGATCCAGAGTGGCAGAAAGGAAGTCAAAGGATCTTCAAGTGGAAGAATGTCACTAGCAAAGGTTTGGAATTTGGTCTGCAGTGACAAAAGCTTCTAGCTGGAGTGAAGGCAGTAGAGAGGCTAGAAAGTGTTCTCCGAGTAGATTTAAATTCTGATGCTGTCTTTGCTGCTTATAAGACTCACATCCTTGGTTTTTCCTTCAACTCTCAATTTTCATTTTCCCAAAATACTAAGAGTAGAAAAGAATTCTTGGAAGAAACAATGGAGAATGAAAAAGAAACCTTTTATTTTTCAGAACAGTCTATCTAAATCTGTGCAAGAAAGCTTGCAAATTTGCATGTGGTTCAACCTCTTTGCCCAAGATTTATAAGAATAGTGGAACTACTCCCTTGGAGAAGCAAAGCTTCCAGAATTTTTCTGCATATTCTATAGGTGTTTTGATAACTTTGTATCATTTCAATAGCTTTAAAAACTTAGGAGGTTTTGTGGATTTAATGTTCCTCCATCTTACTCTAAACATTACAGTTTTGGAAAGGTGCTTTAGATTATTCAGACATCTCCAAAAAGTACATATAGATACTAAGAAGGGAACAACAGATACCAGGACCTACTTGAGGGGAGAGGGAGGGAGGAAAGTGAGAACAGGCAAACTGCCCATCAGATACTGTGCTTATTACCTGGGTGTCGAAATAATCTTATGCCAAAACCCTAGAGACACAATTTACTTATGTAACAAAGTAAATTTTCACGTCTTCACCTGAGCCTAAAATAAAAGTTAAGGAAGATTTTCAAAACGACATTTAAGGGTCATTTGAGTTTTGTTGAAGTCTGAGAATTTGAGTGATGTAAAGGACAACTCAGCAAACAGACTTGATTCTCAAGATAAATACGTGTTTATTTTGTTTGAGATCTTTCATGAAGCAGGTTGATTTTTGGCTCTTGTGAATCAGATCACATTTATATAGCAACAGAGAAAACAAATGAGCTAATATAACCCCTATATTTTTCATCTCACAGACCGTGAGCTGAATTTTTACCACTAATGTGTTGCTGAAGTTTGCCTGTTTTATTTTTTTCTAGAGGCAAGGGAGTGAGAAAATAATGATTTATTGAGCTCCCCTCTCCATGCTCTGTGCTAGGGGGTTTACAAGTGTTTTCTCATTTAGTTCTCAGTATGACAATCAAGGCAGACGTCACTTTCATCATCTATAAAATGGGATAATAATAATGACTCTGCCGTTGAGAAGCTATTAGGATACAACAAGATAATGTGTATATAGTACTTAATGTCTTTCTTATAGCTATAACCATTATCATTATTATGACCATTTTAATTTTATTTACCTCACTAAGGTTATCCAATCAGTAGAAGCTAGGATTAAAGCATTCTTACAAAAAGGCCCCAAATGACCCATGTCTGTAAATAAGATGGGAAATAAGTTGACCTATTTATTACCACTTATGTGTAAGAAGTAAGCTTATATTCAAACACTCCTTAAAAATTTTGTTGGATTTGAATAAATCTGAATTTATTTAGAGCATACCTAGTGCCCGAATCTTAGTTTCTAGTGCTATTTTCCAGTAAAAAGAACCAGGGCTCTTTGGATAAATGGCTTATTCTAGGATGGGAGAGGAGATACAGAGAATGACATGGGTCACCTTGTAGTGTTAGAAAGCAAGGGAGTGACTAAAAAACAAAGCAAAAGAAAAAGCCCAGACCGTTATGATGAGAATGTGTCAAAGGGACACAGCCAACTGAATGAACTCCCAATGGCCAAAGCTGGAACAATATGAACAAAAAATAAATGACTACTGGATCATAATGCAAAGCTTAAAATAAATATTTGTGGGCCCATACTGACATAAATAAATGATTGAATAGTTAAATAAATGGGGAAGAAGAGATAAATTGCCCAAAGAGAATCATTCAAAATTATTTATGTAGATTCTCTGTCCTGAAGGAGGTAGATGGAATATGGAACTTCTCATTCCCTCAGTGTGGGCCACGCAGTGACTTCTATCCAAAGAACGTTATGGAAATGTGGGTAAAGGGGATTTTACAGTGGAGAAACCTGACAAACATTGCCCCAGCCAGGTGATCAAGGCCAACATCAACAGTGACAAGTCATGCTAACAGCAATAACGTGAGAAAAATGGCACTTGACTTTTGTGGCCTTCCTTCAAAACCTGTAACACCAGTCTAACCATCAGCAAAACATCAAACAAATTCCAGTTGAGCTGCATTCTACAAAATACCTGACCAGGATTCTGCAGAATCACTAAGGTCATAAAAAACAAAGGGAGTCTGAAAAGTTGTCACAGCCAAGAGGAAGCTAAGAAAACATACATGGTCCAGTGTGATATCCTAGAAGAGATCCTGAAACAGAAAAAGCATAGTAGATAAGAGCTAAGGAAACCCGAATAAAGCATGGGCCTTAGTCATAGTTTACCAATGTCGTCCCTTAATTTTAACAAATGCACAATGTAAGATGTTAATTATCGAGGAAACTGGGTGTGGTGTATATGGAAACTCCATATTATCTTTCTAATTTTTCTATAAATCTAAAACTGTTCTAAAAATATGAATTATTTGCACATAAACTTTCTGCAGTCCATTGCAAGTTTTTCGAAATTAATTGAAGGTGAAGCAGCAAGAGAAACATGGGGCATGAAAGCAGTAGTTATTTTTCTTTTTAGGTCACGCTTTGTAAATAAAGAGTATCATGTATAGTTAAAGCTAAGTAACTTGTAAAAGAAAAGCTTATTATTCCCTCCACATTGTTGATGGGGGCTATGCTGAGAAGAACAAGAAACTTTGAGAGGCCTCAGCTTGAGACCCTATTTGAATCCCTTATCCTCTCAGGGTTGTTAGTTGAGTGAATGAAGTCATGGCTGTGAGAGTGATTTGCAGGCTGCAGCTTGCTTAACACAAATCATAGAACTCCTGTATTCAGGACAGGAGTCTAGGAGTTCCAAACAGAGAGGAGCTGGGCCAGATTGTTACAGCTGTCAGCTCCCTGAGTAAGAATGCTGAACTTTGTTTCATGGACAGATGGGATTTGCGGTTCAGCTTTTTGAGCAGGTGGATGTCATGGTCAAGATATGCTTCTGTACAAGTTTGCTTAGGAATGGGAAGAGGGCAGAGACAGTGGAGGAAAGGGAGCTCTTGGCCATTGATATAGTTTGGGTATTCATCCCCTCCAAATCTCATGTTAAAATGTGATCCCATGTTGGAGGTGGGGATCTGGTGGGGAGGTATTTGGGTCATGGGGATGGATCACTCAGGAACGTCTTGGTGCCATCCCCCACACTAATGAGTGAGTTCTCACTCTATTAGTTACTGTGAGGTCTGATGATTATAAACAGCCTGGCACCTCCTCTTCTCTCTCTTGCTCCCTCTGACACCATGAGACATGCCTGCTCCCATTTTGCCTTTGCCATGAGTAGATGCTGGTGGCGTGCTTCTTGTACAGCCTGTATAACTGTGAGCCAAGTAAACCTCTTTTCTTTATGAGTGACCCAGCTGCAAGTACTCCTTTATAGTAATGCAAAACGGACTAATACAGCCAGTGTTCTAGCCTTGAAGAGAGAGAAAGGAAGGATACCTGTGTGGGAGACCTCACTAAAGAAAAGTTGTAAGGGATCAGATGGGGACTGTAGATAAAAGAAGAGGAAAAATCATAGATAACTTTAAGGAGGGTAAATGAAAAAAACATTAAAAAGAAATAGCAATCCAGAGAGGAGTGTATTGTGGGAGAGAGTGAGTTCAGTTGTAGGCAAGTTGAAAATTGAGGTACTGTTGGGACATTCAAGTAAGAGAGTCCTATGGACATATGGCTGCAGGGCTGTAACTAGGGAGGAGACTGGAAATGTGGCTAAGGAGTGGTGACACAGAGTTGTGCAGAAGTTATGACTCAGGTTGTATAAGTAGGGAGTGCTCTCAGAAAGAGAGAAAAGACAGCAAAAGTCAAGGCAGTACCCACTGAGAGACCCTCACACTGGGAAGACAGAAGTGAAGCTTCATGAAACAGTTCATTTCATGGCTCTATAGCTCTTTCCACGTCAGAAACCTAGCACGGTCACCACACATTTCTTGCTGTTGCCTTACTGAGACTGTTTGGATAGAGCTGGCCATGAATAGCTGGAAAGTATAGCCATCCAGGGGGTCTTGTCCAAAGTGAGCCCCCAATTCCCTAAGGATGATCATTGTTTTGCTTCAGAGCCTAATGCCCACAAAGATTCCATTAGAGGGTGACAAATCATAGGGCTACCATATATTTTATCCGAATCAGGACACCTTGAGAGTGAAATGCAGCTCTATTTAGAATTACAAAGGGAGTGCACGAGTAAACTAGGGCTCTCCAGACAACCCAGCATGCAGATGTCGGCTACAGATCAGGACCTTCATAGGGCTAAGGAAAGTTTAGACCAAACCATCTCTTTTCTCTCAGGATCTTTGGGTTGAGCTAATGGCCTGTTCAACCATCCTTTCTGTTTTCATATACCTTGATCCCTGCCTATATTTACCTGACAATTATTTTTCATAATCTTGCATTTACCCAGTGTTGAATACACTTACGTTGAATCTGAAAACAAAATGGGCATCTCTAACTATTGATTATTTTTCTATTTCATAAAGAAGTTTCAGAGTATAAGTACTTGGAGGATGAAGAAAGTAGTTTAATGTGTGGGGGATGGAAGACATCTAGAATATTTAACGGGAAGAAGGTAATGAGCACAGGGGAGGATGCTGGTTTTCTGTTTTCCCATGTCAAAGTCTCAGACACTTTCAGCTTGTAAAGCACGGGTATAATTATTTTCTGATGATTCACAAAGTTCCCACTCAATGCTTCCTTTATGAAGCCACATATATGACACTCAGCCATGTTTCATGGGCTGCAATTGGTATAGTCATTACCATAACACATGCCAACCCTGAAGGGAGCTGACTGTCAAAAATACGTGGAATAAGCGGAGCTGACAGCGTGCTGACAAACCACAGGGACATGTGGAATGGATAACGGCTTTGCGAATTGCCCTCTTCTGCAGTGAGGCATACATCCAGTTGCTGAACAATGACTTTAATGCAGAATCTCCTTTCATTCCTCATAAATGGCACTATATTAGAGGAAAGAGAGTGAAGCACGACCTTAAAAAGTGAAGTGCCTCCAAGCACTGCCCTTGCATGAGAGCTTGACCCACAGGTTGGGTACCTTTGATGCATCCTGATGGGGTCAGAATCAGGAATTTACAGTTACTGGCAGGCAGGATGGTTGCACTTGGAACTTTGTGTAATTTGCTAGCATAATCCATGGATGTTTCTGGGATCAGGGGGTGACTCTATTTCCTATGCTGCATCTAATACACATGTTGAGACCCTGAATGGGACTTGTTTTCAACAATGTGGGCTATTAAGTGGTTAATAGCTCTCATTTTTAAGATGGTATGCTGGTCAATTTTATGCATAAACTTGACTGAGCCACAGGGTGTCCAGACATTTGGTCAAATGCTATTCCAGTGTGTCTGTGAAGGTGTGTCTGGATGAGACAGCATTTGAATATATGGAAAAGCAGATTACCCTTCCTGATGTGGGTGGGACTCACTCGATCAGGTGAAGGCCTGTATAGAATCCAAAGGGTAAGAGGAAGCCCCTCTTGCCTGTCTTTTAGCTGGGACATGACTTTGTTTCTGCCTTTGGACTCTAAGTGAAACAGACTCTTCCTCTGGATCTTCAACTTGCTGACTATAGCTCATCCTATTATTTTAGTTTTTCTGGAGAACCCTGATTAATACAGATGGCATTAGTTTGCTAGGGCTGCTAGAAGAAAGCTTAAATGACAGGAACTTATGTTTTTACAATTCTGGTGGCTGAAGTTCAAGATCAAGCTGTTGGCAGGGCTGGTTCTTCCAGGCTTCTCTCCCCTCGCTTGTAGATGATCACTTTCTCCCTGCATTCCCACATCGTCTTCAATTCTGTACATGTCTGTGCCCTAATGTCCTCTTATAAGGATACCAGTCATACTGGATTAGGGCTCACCCCAGTGACCTCATTTTAACTTAATTATATACCTCTTTAAAGATGCTAGCTCCACATATAGTCACATTCTGAGATACTGGGGGTTGACTTCAACATAGAAATTTAGGGGTGGGAGTAGGGACACAATTCGGCCCATAGCTAAGACACTTTGCCTGGAGTCCCGAGTCTTTCAGAGTCAGGCCTTGGATGCTTTAAAAGTCAATGCTGGAAATGGTCTACATCAGGGTGATTACAAGGCCAAACACCCTTCTCTTTAAAAGTATCTGCTATTTCCCCCTGATGGAAACAGTTGAAAGGATAAGGGTTGTTGAATGACTCTAGGGATACATAGAATGTGAGGAGGGGATATAAAAAAAAGATTGCCTTTAGATTTCTAAATTGTAAGAGGGGGAAATGGCAGCAGATTGCTCAAGGGCATCTCAACTGTAAAGTAAAGGCTTTTAAGTATGCAGTTTTTCTGTGAACTTCCTGTCATAAGGTTCTTCTTAAATGGGACACATACATTAACTTCTTGTAATAGGACTCCTTGATTAAAGGTGACAGAAAGCAAAATCTTTTTACTTAAGGACAAAGGGGGAATTTATTGGCAGGAATCTGGTTATTCTGTGGCAGATATGAATGGTCAAGTGACAGGAAAGATGGGGGCAGCTAGGCTCAGAAATGATGAGCAGCAGGAATTCAGAGGTCATCAGGGCTTTCTCTTCATCTTCAGTCTTTGCTTCTTGCTGCCTTTGGCTTCATTCTTTACTGTTTCCCTCTCGTTTTCTCTCCTTCCCCTCTCTATCTTTCTCCATTAGGTCAGAACACAGTCACAAACAACTCCAAAGCTTTATACTTTAGAGCTTTCAGTTACCCAGAGAATCAAGGACTCTCTTGAAGACTCGATCGATAAATTTTTGGGCAGACTTTTGTTTGCTCTGATTGGTCCAAGCTGTGTTGAGTATCTGCTTCTAGACCAATCAGTTGTGGCCATTGGAGAGGCCTTAATTTAACAAAATGGCTGCTTTCACAGTAGGAGTTGGGAGGAGAAGTTTGTTGTAAAAGAGGGAAGCAGCAGACAAGCCTATTGATGTCCTCTAAACCTTGTGTTAGCAGTTTTTATGTCTTTTAGAAAAATGACTAAATTAACTATGGCTGAAGATGTAACTAGATTATCTACGTAACTTCATTTGGAACTGATAGACTTTTGGATAAAGAGTTCAAACAATAAACAATTTGATTTCCACAAACTAGGGAATGTTCTGGAATAGTTTTGATGGATAATCAAGACGCCTGGAAAGTTCCACATTAAAAAAAAACAAACTAACTAAAAGAACCCAAATCAGCTGCAGTAGAGGCTTGTAACTTTATCACCTAGTACTCAGCACTGACGTGGACAGACGCAGATGGGGAATGAGTTTTCCTTCGCACTGTATAGACGGCAAAGGTCCTTTTAGTAAAAAAGACTGACGGGTTTTCTACTTTCTTCTCTAAGTGTCCAGAATCATGAGTATAATTCAATGTGCTTTCAGAAAGCAAAACTGCATTAAATGTTTTCAGAATAAACATCTGATGTCTGTTACGGTGACATACCAGTAGGGTGAACATACATTTTATTACCCAATCCAGGATAGGTTTGGAAGTGAAAGGGAACATTATTAACAATTTTTTATGAAGATCAATTGTCCATGTATAGTCACTCTGCATTTCGAGACATTCACAGGGCCAAGAGAAAGTTTTTGCTCAAACAGTCCCATTTCGTTTAGCTTTCAGTGAGGAACGATTCTGCAAGAGGACTTTAGTGGTTATCCCAGTACGAAGACCCCAGTTTGGATATTGAAGGCAACTAGGAGGCCTGGCATAACTTAGAGAAAACACATCAGTCTCATTTGGAGAATCACAGGATATTTTATTGTTGCTTGCCATATCACAGAAGCAAGTATATATCTCTAGGCTTGATTACAGGGCATATACATAGAAGAAGGCTCCCAATCCCTTTCATAGCACTTTGCCATTAGTGTTCCCCAATCACTCTAATAGGTTATGGTTCTTGATAAACTTGACACTGGCCAGAAGTGATGGAGGAATGACCTCCTCCTTCCAAATTTGGCCTTGTAAGTCCCATTGTATCATCTTTCTATGAGCCCTAATCAACTTGTGTTCTACCCATAAATACTGACATGTGCAGGCTATATTTGCTGTCATGAGATTGCTTTTGACTTTCCCACATCCAACATCAAATCAGACAAATACAAAATTATGTGTTTTACATCTTGGGAAAGATGATGAATAGAAAAAAAGGCCACAGGGAAGTAGTCTGTTACACTCTTTAATAGATTAATCGATACAGAATCATAAGGACTTGTATTAGTCCTGAATGCCAGAGAGTAAAAGACTATGACTATCATCCAGTCTGGCCTTGGTTTTGTATCACTGTCACTAAAGTACCTGTAGCCCTTCTGTTCTGTTCTGGATCCCTCCATTGGATTGACCTCATCAGGTTCATACCACATTGTTCCTCAGGCCCTCACTGCTTTTGGTGAACTGTCTTCCAGGATAGCCAGCTGGGTAAGACGCTACCTGGAACTGACATTTGGGAATCTACATATACATAGGGGCGGGGTGCATTTTTTAATGTAAAAAGTTGAAAGAAAAAAATATTTCCATAAGAATACTAATTATCTAGATTGGATTCCACCATCCAAACATTCTCTACCCATTCACACTTCAAAATACCTTAAACAATATTGAAATTACATTGGATAAGCCATAAAGAAATAATGATGGACTTGTGGAATCATGCTCCCTTTATAAACATCAAGTCTAGGCTTGGTAGAAGAATTAAGGGGACACAATAGGGCCGAAAGTCAATGGCCTTAATGGAGAGGGAGCTGGGTATAGGGTTGGCTATGGATATAGGTATCATGGTCATCTAACTCCATCACCTGGTACCCAGCACTGATGTGAACACATGTTGATGGAGGGTGAGGAGTTGCATCTTACATCATATATCAGGCAAAAGTGAAAAAGACTAAGGAGTTCTCCACTTTCCGCTGTGTCTGAGTGTCCAGATCATGTGATTATTTTCTTGGTGCTCACTTTGTAAACTACTGCTTTGTAAACTATTCCTGACATAAGTGGTAGATACAGTTTGTATAAAAGTGCTGCCTGTTCAAATTAAGTGGGAACCTGTGTGTAAAGGGTTGGTGTGTCCTATGAAACCCCTCTGTCTGCATTATATGATGCGAGTGATGTCAGTCACTCACAGAAGCCCCATTGCTGAGGTATGTCAGTGTCATGGACCATGCCTTTTGAAGACGCAGTTGGGTCTAGGAACTGAGAGCACAGTCTTTGAAGATTGACAGATGCAGTTTCAAATCTTACTTTAGCAATATACTAGACCTGTGGTCTTGGCAACTTAAGAATTTCTGGCTGTCTCTTTCCTCAGCTACATAATGGAGAAACGTGATTTTTACCCGTGTAGGGTGTATGGCATGATGCCTGGCACGTAGAAAGTGTTCAAAAAATGGTAATCATCACCACTTTGTTGCCATTACTATCTTTCCTATTGCTTACTTCCTTCTACCTTAAGTTTGATATGAGAAATTGTTTTTTTAATTTTTAATTTTTAAAATTTTTAAATTTTTGAGACAGCCACCACTCTGTCACCCAGCCAAGAGTGCTGTGGTGTGATCTTGGCTCACTGCAACCTCTGCCTTCCAGGTTCAAGAGATTCTCCTGCCTCAGCCTCCCAAGTAGCTGGGATTACAAGTGCCTGCCATCACGCCCAGCTAATTTTTGCATTTTTTAGTAGAGATGGGGTTTTACCATGTTGGCTAGGCTGGTCTCAAACTCCTGACCTCGTGATACACCCACCTTGTCCTACTAAAGTGCTGAGATTACAGGTGTGAGCCACCGTACCAGAAACTGCCTTTAAAACTCAGTTTTACAAAATGCTTTATCCCACCCCTCTTTAGAACTGGTCCTCAGAATTATGTAAGTGGCCTGCTCTTCTATTTTCCTTAGCATCTAAGAAATTAAGTTAAATTGGAAATTGGGACCATTAGGCTGATCTACATGGCTCCCTCATTATGCTGTATTGTTCCATGACTTCTACTTTATATTTTCCTGATTAAAAATTTACTACTTATAGATGATCATTTTTTTGTTATATAAAATTTGAAATGTCATTTTCTATGCTGTCTCCTGTTACCAATGATTTGGGTCTCTTACACTAAAAGATACAACAAAACAAGTGGAAGTTCAACAGCAATAACATATGAGGGAAGTGAGTAGCTACTACTGTAGTGTTTACTCATGTATCAGAAGGTTCTAGTCTCCCTTTTCTTCCAAAGACTTCCTTGGTAATCTAGTTGGCAAAAAGAGGGCTGCTGTATATTGACCTCTTATAGGTCTACCACATGGCTTGTTCCTCTGCTCCTCCTAATTCTTAACTGGCTCGTTTTGCTCTGACTTTGATTCTGCTCACTCTGCTGCCATTCACTTCCCAGAACTTTAAGACCATCTATGCCTTTACAACCACACTGATCTTGGAGAAAGAAACCATGTAAGAAACACCACACTATCCTTTTGACCTGGACCAAAGCATGGTCTTATCATGTCATTTCCCAACAAAAAGTTGACACAAGGATGTAAGAAAGTTAAGGGACTGTTTGCACAAATAGATTTGCATAAGGCAGGGGAACATTTTGTGAGCCACCTATTTCAACAACTTAATTTTTCATTTATCAATGTAAAAGTCGATAAATAAGGACAACCTAAGATTTAAGAAAAAAAGATCCCCCAAAAAGAAGACAGAAATGAACAAACAAAATAGCTGACTCAGAAGAAACAAAGTAATTTAGGAAACAGAAACCAACTTTTAAAATACTCTAAGATGTCGGATCCATAAAACATGAACAAGCTGTCTAAAAGAGGAACACTCAGAAAATAAAATGATTTGTTGAAACTTAAAATTGTCAGTGTAAAATATAGAAGATCAGTCTGGAATTCCACTACTCAGGGAATAGAAAGGACTTACAGAAGGAACAAATGGAGAAAACAAAGAGGAAGAGATGATAATGATGAAAATAGTGATGAAAATAGTTAATAATAGTAGCAGTAGTAATATTAGTAGTAGTAGCAGAAGACGATGTTAATAATAATAGCAGTAGTGGTAGTAATAGTAATTTCAGTTGTAGCGATAATAATGAATCAATAATATTTTCCTGAATTGAAGAAGAATATATGTTTTCAGATTGAATGTTCTCAGCACTGAACCGGGTATATAAAAAAATGTCCATTAATACATATGTACTATTAAAATTTTAAAGCTTCAAGAATAATGAGAAAAATGTGAAATCATCTATAAAGACTTAACACATTAGCTATAAAGGAACACAATTTTGATTGACATAAGACTATCTACCTGGACCATCTGTGGCCAGAATAAAATAGAACAACTCTTTAAATTCAATGGGAAAATTATTTTGAATCTAGAATTCTTACAACATTAACCACTTCATTCCATCCTTTTCTTGCTTGCATGGTTTCTTATGAGAAGCCTGCTATTAATTTTTGTCCTTGTTTGTCTATAGTTACCATGTTTTTGTATTTGGTTTCTTTCAAGATTTTCCCTTTGTCTTTGGTTTTCTGCAGTTTGAATATGCTATGTCTATCTCTACATTTTTGGGGTATTTATCTTGATTTATGTCTTCTGAGTTTCCCAGAATATGGTTTGATATCTGTTATTAATTTTAGAATGTGACCAGCAATTATTTCTTCAAATATATCTTCTGCTCTTTTTTTCTTCTTCTGCTATTCAAGTTACATATATATTACACTTATTGAAAATGTCCTACCGTTCTTGGATGTTCTGTTTTTTCTTCTTTTTTTTTTTCTCTCTGTATTTTAATTTGGGAACTTTCTATTGACCTTTTATTAAGCTTACTGGTTCTTTTCTTGACTGCGTACAATCTACTGATAAGTACGTGAAGGATATTATCCACTTATGTTATGATATGTAGTGAGTTAAACAGTGTTCCCCCCAATAATATATGTCCAAGTTTTAACCCCCCAGTATCTATTTGGAAATACAGCTGCCCCTCCATATTTATGGTTTCTGCACTGGTGGATTCAACCAACTGTGGATCAAAAAATATTTCGAATAAAACAATTTCAAAAAGTTCCTGAAAACAAAACTTGAATTTTCTACACACAGTACTACATTGAATCCACATGAATGAAGTGATATGTAGGCATTGTATTAGGTATCATAAGTAATCTAGAGATAATTTAAAATATACTGGAGGATATGCATGGTTAAATACAAATATTATTACATTTTCTAGAAGAGACTTGAGCATCTATGGATTTTAGTATCCATAGGAGTCCTGCACCAATTCCCTATGGATAACCAGGAACAACTGTGGCAGATGTCTTTGTAGATGTAATTAAATCTTGAGATAAATGCAGTGATTTGTACTTTTAGAAGAAGAAGAGAAAATACAGAGAGACACAGAGGAGACCACCATAAGAAGACGGAGGTAAAAACTGGAGAGACACATCTAAAGCTAAGGACTATTGGCAACTACCAGATGGAGATAGGTAAGAAAGAGATTCTCAGACCGTCCAGAAAAACAAAAACCTGAAAAGAACATGATTTTAGACTTCTGGCCTCTGGATTGTGAAAGAATAAATTCTGTTCTTTAATGCCACAAAATTTTTCATTATTATGGTAGCCCTAGCAAATGTTTTGGTTTCTAGTATTTAAAAAATTCTTTCTTACCATTTCTATCTCTGCTTACATTACTCATTTCTTCTTGAAAGTTGTCTGTTTTTTTCCCATTAGAGCTCTTAATATATTAATTGCAGTGATTTAAAAATATGTGTTTGATAATTCCAATACCCATGTCATGTCTGAGTCTGGTTCTGATGTTTGCTTTGTCTCTTCAAACTGTGTTTCCTCTTCCCTTTTGGACTTATAATTTTTTGTTGAAAGCTCCGCATGTTGGATTTAGGAAATAAGGTACATAGGCCTTTCATGGGAAATTTTATGCTAATTTGGCAATGAGTTGGATTGTGTTTAATGTTTGCTGTAGCTGCAGGTGCCAGACTTCGAATGCCTTTAGCGACCTTGTTTTGTCTCCTCTGTTGGCTCTGGGCTTACCTAAGTACTCCTCAGGAGGAGGCTGCATCTTGCTGCTCTTTCAGCTGTAATCCACTCTTTGTACAGAAGCCCTTTTGCTCTGTTCACAAAATGTGGGGACGGGAAGCATTCTGTAATCTTATGATTAAATCTCTTTATTTAGTAGAACTGTGTCTAGGGCTGTGACCTTCACAGGTGTTTCTTAGTTTTTCTAACCTCCCTGACTTAGATGAGATAAAATACCTAGAGCGGACTGGAGTGGGAAAAAATGCCCTTCCTCCAAGTGGAATAACACTCTGGTAAAATCCTCTGGCCTTTGTTATGAAAAAAGCTGACAATGGTTCCTTTTCCCTTCTCCCCCACCAGAATAACTAGAGGATCTTTCTTGGCATTTCACCATGAAAACTAGTCGAACTCCAGGAGGTAAAGCTTAGGAACATGGCCCTTAGGAGGCTCTCATTCTCCTGCTAGTATATTCAGCATTGAACAACATGTCAAAATTACCATTTAAGTGTTCCTACTTGTTTATGACTCCAGTGACTTGTCTTCCAAGCAAACAGATCTCTGCTGGGACGTGGATTTATTCATCTCTCCAGGATTCAAGGTAATAATTTGCCCTGAGATCTCAGTTCTCTGGTGAGTGCAAGACAAGTCACTGATTTCAGTTTTTTCAGCCTTTTCTTATTTTAAAGATGGGAGTGACAATTTCCAAGTTCTTTACAGTTAAAGCTGAAACTAGAGGTCATTCTACCTCAAAGTCTTTTTTATTCTTATGACAAACCATGTTTCTAGTGAGGGCAAAGTAGAAACCTTTTCTTGAACATGTAAGGACTCAGATATTTTACCTCCAAGAGTTACTGCCTAAAAATAATATATGTACTCCAGAAAAATTAAAAAAGAATTTCAGACTTTCATTTCTCAGGAGACAGAGTGATATACTTTTTCCTATTTCCTCCACTAAGTACAACAAAAAACCTCGGACATTATATATCAAACAAACTTAAGAAGATTCTGGAAGATTGAGAAAATTAGACCAGCTAAGAACCTCAAGAATTTTTTTTACTTGGAAGTGAAGAAGCTGGCAACCCAGTAACATATACAGAACAGACAAAATAGGCCCTGACCAAAGCCTGCTCTGTCTAGTCAAAGGACTGGACAGGCAACCAAATGTGATGGGAAACTTTTAGACAATAACTGCTCTACCTGAGCCAAACACCACGGGAATAAACACGGAGGCCCCACCTCCACCCATGCCAGCAAAGAGGGAGGGGAGATTCCTTTGTCGAGCTGTAATGAGGTAACCTGATACTCCACCAGGATGGTGTCAGAGAAGAGCAAGTAGGGAGCAGAACTTTCACCAATAATGAGACTACATTTGTTCCCCCACCCTACCCATGTGTTAAGGAAGCCATGTGGTGAACAGCAGTAAGGCACTCCTATTCTTCCTGAACAGGACAGTATCCCTGGAAACCTAGTGGGGGAGATAGAGTTCCCACTCAGCCCAGCAATAATGAGGAACAACCTTTCTCGGGTGTCACTGGAAGCCATGTAGGAAATTTGGACTTTACCCTCACTTGGCAGTAATAAAATTTGGTGCTCCCCAGTCCCATGCCAGAGTGATGGTGGAAGAAGCCAACTAAAATGGAATGTTTATATAAGAACTAGAGTCTTATAATACTATAACCAAAATATCCAGATTTTAAGTGAAAAACATGTATACCAAGAACCAAGACATTCTCAAACTGAATGAAAAATGACTATCAATAGATGCCAACAAAATGACACAGATATTGGACTTACCTAAGATTTGAAAGGGGCCGCTATAAAAGTGCTTCAGTGAGCATTAGCAAACATGCTTAAAGCAAATGAAAAGATAAAAAGTCTCAGCAAAGAAATAGAACATCTAAAGAAGAGTCAAATGGATATTTTAGAAGTAAAATATATAATAAAAGAAATAAAAAGTTCAGTGGGCAGACTCAGTGTCAGGATAGAAGGGACAGGAAAAAGTGAATGAAAATATCTCTATCTCCTTTATCAAGTGGGTAATTTCTATTGTTAAGATAGGATGATACAAAATGACCTTGTCTGAAAAACAGAGAAACAGACTAAAAATACAAATAAATGAAACTTTAGGGACCTGTGAGACTCTAACAAAACATCTAATTTTTGTGCCATTGGATATCTAAAAAGAGAAAAAAGGGAGCAGGGCAGGGCTGAAAAAGTATTCAAAGAAATATGGTTGAAATTTTTCCAAATTTGGCAGAAGACATAAATCTATAGCTTCATACAGCTTAGCAAATTCAAATAGAATAAACATAGTGAGATTCACAGAAGGAAGAATTAGCATCATTACTACACAGTCTCTTCCAGGAAATATAAGAAGAGTTCACACTTCTCAATTTATTTTATGAAGTTATTTTTCAATGATACTAAAATCAGACAAAAACAATACAAAAAAAGAAAATTGAAGACTGATATTTATAATAAATATATATGCAGAAATTCTTAACAGATTATTAGCTAATACATTCAGCAATACATATCAAAATGACCACATAGGATATACTCCAGGGATGCAAGGATGACTCAATATTTAAAAGTCAATCAACATCATCAATCATTATTAGCAAGCTAATGAAGAAAAAAATCATGATCATGTCAATTGATACAGAAAAAGCACTTGATAAAATTCAACACATCTTCATGATAAAACTTTCAGAAAAGGCCGGGCACGCTGCTTTACGCCTGTAATCCAAGCACTTCAGGAGGCCAAGGCAGGCGGATCACAAGGTCAGGAAATCGAGACATCCTGGCCAGCATGGTGAAACCCCACCTCTACTAAAAATACAAAAATTAGCTGGGTATGGTGGTGTGCACCTGTAATCCTGGCTACTTGGGAGGCTGAGGCAGGAGAATCACTTGAACCCAGGAGTTGGAGGTTGCAGTGAGCTGATTGCGCCACTGCACTCCAGCCTGGCAACAGAGCATGACTCCCTCTCAAAAAGAAAAAAAAAAAACATCTCAGAAAACATAAATAGAAGGGAACTTAACCTGATAAAGACCATCTACACAAAACCTACAGCTAATGTTATAAATAATGACAGAAGACTGATACATAGATACCATGAAACACTATTCAACAACAAAAATGATCAAATCAAACTGTGGATATATACTTAGAAAAGTATGCTGACTGTAAAAAAATCAAATTCCAAAAGGTTATATACTATATGACTCCATTTGTATAACATACTTAAAATGACCAAATTACAGAAATGGAGAACAGCTTACTAGCTGCCACAGGTTAAGGTGGGAGAGAAGAGTGTGGCCATAAAAGGGCAACATGAAGGATCTTTGTGATGATGGAAAATGTGGTGAACCTTAACTGTGTTAATGTCAATATGCTGGTTTTGGTATTGCATTCTAGTTTTGTAATATGTTACCATTGGGTTAAACTTGGTACAGGGCTCCTGGGATCTCTCTGTATTATTTCTTATAACTGCATATAAATCTATAATTAGCTTAACATCAAACATTTAATGAAAAAATCCAGGAAAATCACAGACATGGATATAAGAAAAAGTGGACACAACCCAGGAATACAATAAAAAGAAATCCCAGGATGAAAAAAATGCAGTAGGTATTGAAATAAGTTAGTCCACAATAAAACGTGGAGTAGAAAGACCCCAGGAAAATACGTCCAAGAAGAAAATGATATCCTTCAACCAACAGAGAGACGAAGACACTGAGTGATCTGAGTAATACAGTGAAAGTATATGGTTTAATTATTATGTATATATATTTAAAATATGCTGCTGCTGTATTTCTACTCCTCCAAGGTTTTGATAATTACTTTCTCCTTTGAGCAGAACAGGTTTAGTGATTTAGTATTACAGTGTTTTCTCTGCTGGTCCAATTATATACTTCACGGCCTGCAGTGAATAGTATATACATAATCATGTGTTGTTAATGCTAGCTATTGACTTACAGTTTAGAATCACCTTATAAGCAAAGCATGAAGCCTTAGTATGGTTTTAACATCAATATAAATGTTATAAACCTTGACATTGAGCATATAAAGTTAATGACATGTTGGAATGAGGGGCAGATGGGAGGCAGGAGCTAGAAGGCTATGAAGAGATATTAAGGCAAATGTAGGGACACTAATTTCCTCATCCTAACATATTGTCTAAAGTTAATGGGTCAAAACACTGTGTAAAGTCAATGGTTTCAGACTAAAAATTCATAATTTAGACATGTGAATGTAACTTACAGAATTAAAAAAAAGTGTCTGGCAGAAATATAAAAGAGTATGAGAGGTGGTATAAATGAATTGAATTCCTCATTTTTCAAAGCATACAGTTAGTATCTAATGCTTCAAGTTATGAAATTAGAGAAATAAAGTATGCATACATTTTAATATTATGGAGTAAGTCAGTAAGAGCTATGAAAAAGAAGCATTTATGTGTGGTTACTTCTGAGCAGTGGGACTCTTAGTTGCAGAGAGGGAAAGATTTAATTTTCATTTTGGGCCATTTAATACTACTTAAATTTGTGCTACTATACAAATAATTTTTTTACACTTATAATCAATGTCATTAAAATAGAAGTGAAAACATTTCCATAAAGATTTCCAAGATCTTGAAAAAAATTTATGTCTAAGAGCCCAAAGTCAAAGTATTTGACAGGCAGAGTTGTGGAAAAAAGTGTATCATAAGTTCATAGGTTTAGCCCTGAAACAATGGCAGCAGGATGGATATTCCGACTTTAGAGTTAATTAACCCAAGGATTTGAAAATTCTTCCCTTCTTTACCATGATATACATCAACATATGGAGAAGCTAATCAGAAATTCATCTAGACCTCCAAAGAAATCAATCCTTTGAAGATTCATGCTTTAACGCTGAAAAATCAAAATGAATTTGCTGCTAAAAATTGAGACAGGTAGAAGGAAGATCTCTGGCTGCACTCAATCCTAATTCCAGAGAAAGGAAAGGCCTGTCTTTTCTAATGTGGTCAGCTTCAGAAGGCTAAGGTATTGCACAGCATCACTGCCTGAAGAGGAGAATCTACATACAGTTAAGGTTCAGGCAGGCCCCAGGGAATGAGAGAGATGGAGGGAGACTGCTGCAGACTCTACCAAGTGGGCGGCAGTGCTCGCTCCTAAACTGCCAAGCAGACTGTGACTCTTCCTCTACCGGGCAGACTGGGTAAAAGGATAGTAAAAAGGACAATCACTTTCTCCCAAGTTCTTTCAAAGGAAAGACATTCCTGTTTTAAAAGCCTAGGCAGGAATCTAGGGAAAGAGATTGGTTCTCTCTCGGTATGCTGTGTCTTAAAGCTCACCTGGGCTATTGTCCATAGTCACCATATATAAATCAGCTAAATTAATTGGCAGAAAACATTCATTCCTTTCCCCAGAAAAAAAAATCTTAAGAAAAGCTGAATGTTTTTTAAAAAAGGAGAATAGCTATGCTAGAAATGGATTTTAAAATGCCATATTTTTTTCTCTTAGGCTTGAATCAATCAAACTTTGAGTCAGTTAAAAGAAGATACTCCCCCAACCTTTATTTTTATATTTTAATATAAAAATATTAAATGGTTATTTTTATATTTTAATCTAGTAAAGGAAATGTAATTAGATAGTATTTACTTAACACCTCTACATTTGGAAGGTCAGTTCCCAAAATGTATAATTCAAGTCCATTACCTAAATGGAGAGGTGATGAAAAAAAGATTTCTGTTGGCTTGTGTATAACATTAAAGCCTTTTATATGCTTTTAAATGTTAATCACTTGGGTTGATGATATAGATAAATATAAAATATATGTTAACATTTAGGACAGGAAAAACATTAATTTTTGAACAGCAATGGTAAATAAGTTTGTCTTACATGTCAACTTCAATCAAGTGTTAGCAGCTTAATGGAACACTGTTGAGAAGGAATCTGAGGCTACATCTGGGATCGATTACTTATGCCTATCAGGGCTGGGAAAGGCGAGCACAAATGTCATGTTATTTATTATCTGTGCTTTGGAAGAACCACATGAAATGATTGCATAAACTTTTCTTCTGACATTTCAGATCAGTTTCCTTATTTGTAAGATGAGAGTTAGACTATACAAGGGGTTTTCAAACTGTGGTATGAGAAGCTTCAGTTGATGAGGGGGAACTGGGGAAGCCCAGGAGCAGGTTCTTGGCTTCCTGTCCTTTTTTCAGCCAGAGAAGTTTCCCTTTGTATGTCTTACCGACTGGCTTCCATATCAGCTTTTGGTTGATCAGGGGTTTTTTAGCTAAAAAAAGTTTGTAAAAAGTGGTTCTTTAAGATTCCATTAATTATTCTATGGTCTCCTTTGTTCACCCTGCTCTCCTGCATAGTACTGGCTAAGCAGAAAAAAATTCTCAGAGGTGTAACATTTTAAGTATTAGAATTTTAAATACTAATATATGGCATTAACCACACACACACACATACACACACACACACACACACACACACACACACACACACCCCTCACGGAGAACTCCTACTCATCCTTCAAGGCCCAACTAAAATGGGCCTTGGGCCGTGAAGGATGAGTAGGAGTTCTCTGTGAGGGGTGCGTGTCTGTGGTTAATGCTGTATATTAGTATTTCTAAATGATTTATAAACAAGAGATGGAGGCATTTGGTCTCTTGTTTATAAATTCAGAGAGCCCTGTTACTGGCTACCCATCCACTAAGGATGGACCTCAATGGATCACCACAGTTTGGTAGATTTGCAAAAGCTTAGAGTTATTCTTAGAGAAAAGCTGTTCTAACATCAGATGTATAAACCAAAATCCAAGGTTATTCATTTGCAGATAATATACCTACCAATTTCCAGATTATTTGAAACTCTTCTCCAAATCCATGAAGCTAAATTGGTAATCAGAAGACTATTTGGTGAGCATAGAACAGATGCTTTGATAAAGCATTAGAAGGTCATTGGAAGGGATCTCCCTGGACCAGGAGAGAGAGCACATACCTCTCTCATCTGCTAGGCAGTGTCTCTCTGCCCTGGCCAGGCCTAGCTAAACCTTCACAGCTTATCACCTTGGACTCTCCTTTCTAGATACACAGAGGCTGTCTACTTTAGCATCATCCTGTTTTCGGCAGTTGCCTAGATTTCCACTTTCCTTAGGTGCATCTGAGGCCCGAGGAAGCTCCCCTGTCTCTCTGATTACTTTTGAGTATTTCCAGAGCCCCTGCAGCTGGATCCCGGCTTGGGTGGGGCTGCTGCTATCCATCCTGTCTGACTTCACCCAGTCCCCCTCTGAGAAGGTGGCTTTATTCTTGTGTTCAAGAGGCACCTTATTGTTTCTCTATATTTGGCTCTTAATCTTTCATGTTGCCCTCTTCTCCTTTTCCTGTAAGAAAATAAAAAGTCTGCTGTGATCAGCTGACATGTTCGCTTTCCTCTTTCAGAAGCCCACACACACGGGGGCCTCACCTTTGGTTCCAGCTGAGCCGAGACTGAATATGACGGTGGCTGGAGGGCACTCCTGCCCTGATTGTTCTTGGAATTCCTGAACACTCTCCTCTCTCCCAGGAATAGAAAACCTACTCTAATTCGAGCGGTTAAGCCCATTTAAAATCAGAGATGCAAACTCTGCCTTATAAATTTTGATGGAGCTACCTTCTCAGGGAGCTTTGTGTGCCATACATTATAAGGTATAATTATACAATTCTGGAGTTGAGGGTGAAAACTTTGACTACAATTTAAAAGTGAATTAGAGATGGCCTGTGTTTGGCAAAAGTTTCCCCTGACTGGGAGAGAGCGGATCTGGTTGTCCACTTTGAATGAGGGCTGCTTCCACTTGGAATCATACTTGGCCCCCAGTTCCTGTGGGATGTTGACAGGTGCGTTCACTGAACATTCATTTGTTACATATTCATGGTATATCAGGCACTGTGCTGGTGCTGTGGATATACAGATGAACAAAATGGGGTTTCTGCCCTCCTGTCATTCAAAGTCTAATGAAGAAGGTAGTTAGAATAGAATAATAATGACAATTATAATCAGCATGTTGAACTAACATACATTGTGGGAGGTAGTCAGAAAACGACTCTCTTCCTTCCCGCGAATACCGATTTATACCTACTCTGTAGAACTAGATGAATCCAGGAAAAAAATCTTGAATGAAATCCAGGAAAAAAATCTCATGCCTTTTTGTGATCATAAAAAGACCTTCCAAGATCTTCCACACTGTGTCAGTGTGACATCAGCATATACCTTGATGAGTGATTCCCTACCGGATTCCCCCTTGATGTGTGTGAGTGCCTCATGGTTCTAACTGGCCACTTCCTCAGCCCTTAGGCATTTCCAAGTTATTTTCCTGAGGTCTTCATTGACAGTGACATAAGTGGCTCCTCTTGCTGGCTCCTTCTTGCATTTGGCCTAGATGTGGCCAATAGGAAACACTCAGGCCTTTTTTTTATACCAACAAACCCATGAGACCCAAACCAATAAGGTGCTGTGTTTCCTCTCCACCAGCAGAGGGGGAAGAGTTTGTGGTTTTAGTATTTCTTGGGGCTGAATCAGACACCAGGCCCATCCAAGTAGTCCTTATGAAGCCCCTTTCCCCAACTGGAGGTGAGGGGCACCCTTACCTTTTGGTCTACAAAAGCACACCCACAGCCTCTTAAAAGAAACCTTTTCCTCCAGGAATGGGGTACTCATTATTTTCTTCCCTCGGGATGAGTGAGCACTAGGAGTCGCAAAGTGTCCATTTACACCTTCTTGGCCAGTCCTGCTCGGTGGCCTCCATGTTCACTTTGGAATGTGCAAATAGTTGTCCTTTTAATGTTCTAGCACACAATAGTAACAACACCAAAAAATACTGGTCATCCTTACAGGATGCTTTGTATGACCCGAATACTGTGGTAAGAACATCATAAGAATTACCTCAGTACAGCAGTATAGCCTTACAGACAGGTACCAGTATGATCTTGCTGCAGTTAGGGATGAGAAGGTGTCCAGAGGTTAAGTAATTTGCCAAAGGCCATGCAGCCAGTAAGTGATGAAGCCAGACCAGTGTGCAGAGAAATCATGTCCAAGCTGCTTCCCTTGTGGGCAGGAAATGCTTGTTTTTCCCCCTCGCATCCCCAACCCTCTCTGTCCTTCAAAGCCTCATCTAAGTACATCCTTTTAAGAAACTTCCCTGATGACTGACAACTGCTGCATTTTCTCTTCTGAGCTTCTGTCTCTACCTGTCATGGACAGTTTGCTAATTGCTTTATGTGGATTAGTCTGCCTCCTGACTTAGAATCAAAGTGCAAGTGAGAATAGAGTAGTCCCACTTAGCCACGTTTTCATTTTCTGTGGTTTTAGTTACCTGCCATCAACTGCAGTCTGAAAGTATTAAATGGAAAATTCCAGAGATAAACAATTCCAAAGTTTTAAATGGCGCACCATTCTGAGTAGGTCGATGTGATATGGAGCCTTCCCACGGGGAAGTGAGTTCTTCCTTTGTCCAGTGTCCTCATGCTGTTGACGCTCCCTGCCTGTTAGACACTTAGCCATCTCGGTGATGAGATCAACTGCTGCAGTATAGCGGTGTTTGTGTTCAAGTCACCCTTGTTTTACTTAATAATAGCTCCAAAGTGCAAGAGTAGGAATGGTGGCAGCTTCAACTGCCAACGAGTGCTTCCTTTAAGTGAAGAGGTGAAAGTTCTAGACTTCAGGAAAGAAAAAAAGTCATATGCTGAAGTTGGGAAGATATATGCTAAGAATGAATCTTCTGTCTGTGAAATTGTGAAGAATAGAAATTTATGCTTAGTACATATAGGATTTGGTAGTATCCAGGATTTCTGGCATCCACTGGGGGTTTTGGAATGTATCCTCTGTGGATAAGGGGGACCATTGCACAGATGTCTCCTGAAGAACAAGTGATAGCTCACAGCCCCCATGACATCTGTATCCAAACAGACCAAAGCAATGTTTCTCCCCCGGCCAAAGCCACCTAGTGAAGAATTGTTCTGGCTCAAATGCACACAACAGTTTACATCACCAGGCAGAACATGTAGCTGGGCCTCTAAAATGTCTGTTCCAATTTGTGTGGCTTTATTGTTTTTTTTTTAAAGTATTTTTATTTTTTAAATTTACAGATAACATTATGTTTTTATTATGTGTATAATGTGATGTAGCGTGTGTATATGTACACACACGTTGTGGAATATGTAGTACATATATACATAGTATATACATATATACATTGTGTGTATATATACATTGTGATATATACACATCGTGGAATGGTTAAATATAGCTGATTAGCAAATGCCTTACCTCACATAGTTATTTTGTGGCAAGAGCACATAACATCCTCTCTTTACATTTTTCAAAAATACAATATATGAGTATTAACTATAGTCACCTTGCTGTACAATAAATCTGTTGAAATATATTCTTCCTCTCTAAGTGTAATAATGTATCCTTTGACCAACAAGTCCTCATTTCTCCCTCTACAATGACTTTACAGTTTTCCTCAAAAAAAAAAAACTCCTCATGGTTTTCTTCAAAGAGAGAAATGGTTTGCCTCAAAGAGGTATTCACATCTTCAAATCTGCTAAGGCAGACTACTGCCTGGAGACTGGAAATGAAGCCCTCTTGCCTCGACGTCTGTTCACACCAAGGGCCTCCTGTGATATGGGTACAAATCACTTCATAAAAACCAAGAGAACCTTGGGAAAGAATGCAGCCCAGACACCTGTGCTGAGACTGGGTAATTTATAAAGAAAAAGTGGTTTAATGGATTGTGGCTGGGGAGGCCTCACAATCATGGCAGAAGGCAGAAGGCAAAAGGCATATCCTTATATGGTGGCAGACGAGAGAATGAGAGCCAAGTGAAAGGAGAAAACTCCTTATAAAACCATCAGATCTCATCAGACTTATTTACTACTATGAGAACAGTATGGGGGGGGACCACCCCCATGATTCAATTATCTCCTACTGGGTCCCTCCCACAACACGTGGGAATTATGGGAGCTACAATTCATTATGAGATTTGAGTGAGGACACAGCCAAACCGTATCACCTGGTGTCTGCAGAACTAACTTCTTGCTGAAATCTTTCAGAATCCTTCTTTCACTCTCTGCAAACCTCTGCTCCCTCTTCCTGCTGCCCCCTCACTCCCAGCAGGAAACAAAGCATCAGAAGACACCTTCCTCCCATGCAACTCACTGCCTCCATCTCTCCCACCTCTGTTCCTGTTACAACAGAGGAATGTCTCTCCTCTTGCCTTGGGCTGATTCCACCACCTGAAAACTGAATTTCATTCCCTCCTTCCTTCTCTAGAACCTGATGCCGTTGATGATCGCTTTCCCTCTCATTTAATCAAATTGCTCCCTCAAATACATTCTCTCACTGGCTTATGAAAACTTTTTTTCTGGCATTAGAAAACAAAAATAAGCCAAAGCAACAACATACTTGGAAACAAACACACCAACAGACTCTCCTCAACCCCACATCCTTGCAGCACCACACTCTATCTTCCCTCCCCATGGAGCCCACTCCAATCCGGCTTCTGCCCTCGTTAACCACGTCCCCTGAGGAGCTCAGCTGCAGTACCTTCAGGCCACTAAACCCGATGACGTCCAGTCCCCACTTTCCTTGCCTTCTCAGCTCCATTCACTCACCACATGCTTCCTGTCTATACACTTCTCTGGACTGCGGTGACCCCACATTCTCCTGGTTGTCTTCCCCGCTGCTGTTCCTTCTCTCTCTCCTTTGTAGTTAGATCCTTCTTTACCCAGTCAGATGATGCTTCTCTAGCCTTGGTTTGGGGCTCGTCTCTTTTATTTCACTGTCTTCTTTCCGTTTGTGGTCTCGTCCACACCCAAGACTTCAGTTACCAGATTGATGTCTTCATTTCAGAATCCTCTTGTCCAACCTCTCTCTTGATATCTTTATTTGGATGCTTCATGGTCACTGTGAATTCAGTAAGTCCTAGAAGAGGCTGAAACTCATCAACCCTCCCCTCCCAATCCAAAGAAACAGGTTTTCTTCCAGAGTTCTACATCCCAGTTAACTTATCATTATTCAGCGGTACAACCCAAATGATCCAGCAGTTTTCTGTCTTAGTTCATTTGGGCTGCTATAACAGAATACCATAGACTAGGTAGCTTTTAAACAACATAAATTTGTTTTTCATAGTTCTTGAGGCTGGGAAGTCCAAGATCAGGGTTCTGGCAGATGTGTTGTTTTGGGAGGGCCTGCTTACTGTTCATAGACAGGTTTCTTCTTGCTGTGTTCTCACATGGTGGCTGGGGCAAGGCAGTTCACTAGGGCCTCTTTTTATAAGGGCACTAATCTTATTCTGGAGGGATGCATCCTCATGACCTAATGACCCCCCAAAGACCCCACAACTTTTTTTTTCTGAGACAGGGTCTCACTCTTGCTCAGGCTGGAGTGCGGTAGGACAGTCACAGGTCACAGCAACCTCCACCTTTCGGCTCCAATGATCCTCCCACCTTAGTCTCTTGAGTAGCTGGGACTACGAGCATGTGTTACCACACCAGGCTAATTTTTGTATGTATTTTTTGGTAGAAACAGAGTTTTGTCATGTTGCCCAGGCTGGCCTAAAACTCCTGTGCTCAAGCGATCCACTCACTTTGGCCTCCCAAAGTACTGGGATTACAGGCATGAGTCACCACACTGGGCTGGCCCCACCTCTTAATACCATCATCCTTGGGGTTAGGATGTTAATGTATGAATTTTGGGAGACATAAATATTCAGCGTCTAACATTATCCTTGACAACTCTTTTGCCATTACTTCCCACGGCCAATTCTGCAACAAGTATGAGGATTTTACTTTTGATGTCTCTTTGTCTCTGCAATTCTTTTCATTTCTTTCCCACTGCTCCCACCACTCACCACACCACAGCCACCATTTTCCTGGTCTTCCCTGATAGCCTGCAACTTCCGTCTTCTTACACACCCCTGCTTTGCCCTTGCAGGGCAAAGTACAGCCATAGTACAGCCAGAACATTTCTTAAATAGACATCCGATCATGTCATTACTCTTGTCTGTGCTCCCCCACCCTGGCTCAACACTCAGACTAATTTGTTCTTATAATAAAGGCTGAACATCTTCATAGGGCTCATGGGGCTCTGCATGGTTGGTTTGCCTTCCCAGCCTCATTTTATACCAACATCTTCCTCACTCTCTGTGAGCAGCTAATTTACCTTCTCTCAGTTCCTTGGAGATACAGTTTTCTTTCTCTCTGTAACACTTCTATCCTCTTAGCCTGGAAAATTCTCTTCCTACTTCTCTCCCCCCCTCTGCCTAATTAATTCTCCTTCTCTTTAGATCACGATCCCACTATTGCTTCCTGAGAAAACTCTCTGCCTTCATCAGATCTCCCACCTGTCCCATCTTAAAACTATGCAGCTTCATATCATTTAAATGAGTCATGACATCACAATTATTTAGTAATTATTTTATTAGTATTTCTGTTCTCCACTATACTTTGAACTTCTTGAAGGCAAAGATTGTGCCTGTGTCTAGTGTTGGTGCATGATGGGTGTTATATTATTTTGACTAATACATGCTAACCCTCTATTATGTACTCTGTAAATTATTACTGCTATTGGATATACTATGAAAGATGGGGTGAATCCAAGATTTCAAGGCCTTAAACATCTACAATTTTGGGAGCCCTCTACGAAAAATAATAACAGATTATGGATATAAAATGACTGCAGCCCCCTGGAGACAGTCCCTGCTATTCAGGGCCCTGAAGCTTAAGCCTCATTAGCTTTTTGACACATATGCTTCTGCACAGAAATAGACCATTTTTGCAAAAGCAACTCCTGGCTGAGTTGGGCTAGGTTTAGCTGCTGAGAGAAAAGGGTTTGGCATTAGAGCCAGAATAAGTCTGGAGAAAGCAGAATCAGGGTGGAAAAATGCAGACTGGTTATTTCAAAGTTACTTTCCTTTTAAGGTGAAAACAGAGAGGACTTTTAAATTAAACTGACTCAGTTTGACTGGGATCTCCTGGGTTTTTCTTTCTTTCTTTTTTTTTTTGAAAACTGACCAGTTTCAAAGTTCAGTTTAATTATGTGCCGCTTAGCACAAGTGACTCCAATCTCCTTGGGTCTGATGCTGGGGCGTCAGGCAGGTGGTTAATCTAAACTAATTGCCTCCCATAAAATTTGTTGAACACAGGTGTTTTTATAAAGGGACGCAAAAGAGAGACGCAGAGAGAAGCTGAGAAGACTGACACAGAGATTGGAGTGATGCAACCAGGAGCCAAAGAATGCCTGCCACGCTTTAATTTCGAATATCTCACCTCCAGAATTGCAAGAAAATCAGTTTCTGTTGTTTTAAGCTATCAAATTGTGATCATTTGTTATGGTAGCCCTAAGAAACAAATACAGAAAGTACTGAAATGGGAGAGATCCCTGATCCCCCCTTGCAGCACGTGAGACAGGGGTATGGCTCACCTGGTTGGTTGTGCTGCTGCTGCTCAAACCTCTGAGAAGAGAGGGAGCACGAAGACGGGCAGACACAGGAGCTGGGGTAAGTGCTTTGGGCTCTGGCCCCACGGTAGTGTCTAAGGGGGGGTGTCTGCTGCCCCAGTGTCACAATGCTCTTTTAGCTTTGCCGGCGGACCGAGTGTTAACCAGCTGAATGGACCCTCTTCCTTTTTACAAGGTCATTGTGTCAGTGTAACAGCTTTCTGTATTCTGAGGTCTTGCCCAGCATCCTGGAAGACTTAGGTCACACAGGGGCCTGAAAGATGAATGTGGAGATTTTTCTTGAGTAAATGTGGAGGTTTTTCTTGAGTGGTGGAGGTGACTCTAAGTGGGATGGACGAGGAGCCAGAAGGGAGGATAGAGTGGGAAGATGATCTTCCCCTGGAGCCTGGCCCTCCAGTGGCTGAACCCCTCTCCAGCTGCCCCCAGCTGAACTCCTGGCATTCAGATGTTCCTTCTCTCTTTGTCTGCCGCGTGCTTCCGCCGTTGGTCTGCTTGTCTTCCATCTTCTCACCTGCTCGTCTACTTGTGGAGCCTGGAGTTTCACGTTCATATGGGTCCAGGATAGGGGCCATGGTGGGCCAAAAGGCAACATTTTGGGTGCAAAAACAGAAATGCCTGTTCCCACTTAGGGCCGCGGGCCTCCAGGCTGGAGTGTGGCGCCTTTGCCAGGGAACCGCCCTCTTCTACCCACTGATTTCCATCTCCTGTTCGTATCAGTTTCTCAAACTCTAACTTGAATGTAACATTTTCACCTCCCTTTTCCGTCATTGTTGCCAGCTTACACAGTGAATGTGTGTGTATGTTAATGAATACAAAGAATATAAACAATACGTACTTCCTAATTCTCTACTCACAATTATTTTCTCAGCATTCCTGAATCTGAGGGAGAGACATTACAGTATGCTGAGTAGAAAGCAGAAACTGGGAGTTAGGTTTGCTGACTCTCTATAATGAATATGCTGCTATTCAGGAAACACACTAATACATTTTAGTACTTACTATTTGGTAACTATTTGATAAATGTAATTCTTTTCATGTATCGTACCTGGTAATTACTTACATAAACAGCAGTTTAATTATTATCTGATGAGTCTTGTGGAGGTTTTGGCTCAGCTGGACCAGGGATGATAGCTCTCAGGACGTGAGATTGGAAGATACAAGCTGCTTTTTCTGGGGAATGTCTATCGAAGTCAGGACATAAGACAGCAAACCCCTTCCTTTGCCTGTCACCATCTGCATGGAGAGAGTAGTGATAAATCATCGTAATAACAGTGGCAGTGGACTGTCAGCTCGGTGAGAGAATCCAGATGAATTTTCCTTTTCAAGCCATCAGTTTTAAGCAAATGAGAGGCCTAAAGCAAAGAGTAAAAATAACTGCTGTAAACCAAGAGAATGACTCTAGATACAGGAGATATTAACTGACAGAATTTCCTTTTTTCTGCTTGCTCTTCAAGGATGACTGGACACTGTAAAACCTCATTAAATCAAAGGTTTTACATCTGCGATTTCTTTTCAGTTCCAACGCTTGCAGTTTGATTTACCTCTGCGTCCCCAGTGCCTCGCACATGGTGATAATAACGGTAATGACAACAATCATAAACATCTGTGGCACATTTACCTTTTAGTCTGGCTGTATTCTAAGTGCATTGTATGTAATTTATCCTTAGAACAACCTGAGAGGCAGGTGATCTTATTATTTCCATTTGCACATTGAAGAAACAGGTGCAGAGAGTTAAGTCAGTTGCCCAAGCCACACTGTTAACATGAGTGAAGGTGGGATTTGAACCCACGTGGTGAAACTCCAGAGCCCTTGACCTTTCCAGCTTAAGAAAGATCAGAAATACTCAGTAAATAACAACAATGAACTCACTCTTACTGAGCACTTACAACATGCCTGGTACTGTCTGTCTTTTGCATGTGTCTACACATTTAGCATCTGTAAGTACTTATTTGTAGGTACTCTTTTATATCTGATTTACGTATAAGAAAATTGAGGCACAGGGCAATTTAGAAAATTGTCCAGGCTTTATATTAATGGCTATTATGTGGCAGTAGCAGGCTTCCAAGACCGACTATCTCAGCTAGTCTCCATCCTCCTAATTACCAAGCACTACCACCTCTCCTGTGAACACATCATAAGATGTATCTTCATCATAGTGGGGGGGGAAGAGCCCTCCTGAAAATAATAATTTCAGTATTGCAAAGGCAGTTTAGAGGCAACCAGAACGGTTTTGGAAATGCAGAATCTTGGGCCCATCTCAAGACTCATTGAGCCAGAATCTGCATTTAAATAAGTTCTCCAGCTGATTCAGTTCAAATTGAAATCTGAAAAGTACTTCTCTAGGCCAGAGTTCTCCAATTTTGGTTGCATATCAGAATCATGTGAGGAGTAGAGACTTTAATTTATTTGGCCTGGGGGTGTCACCTGAAAACTGGAATTTAAAAAAGCCCTTCCCCCTCAGGTGATGTTAATGCATAACCAAGGTTGAGAACAACAGGTATAGAGACCACAGTTTTGGAGTCCTTTGTCCCTGTAATTATTTATTCAACAAATGAGAGTCTTCAATAATGCAGGCATTGTTGTGGGTACTATGACTATGTAACAGCAACCAGATACAGTCCCTGAACTTGGGGAGTGAGCTGGGCAAGTTACTTATCCTTTCTGAGCCTCAGTTTCCTTATCTGTGAAATGCAGTAGACAGCTTTCTGCTGCATGATGACAATGATGGACCGCATATGTGAGAGTGGTCCCATGAGATCATAATGGAGCTGAAATGTTCCTATTGTTTAGCGATGTCGCCATCATAATGTCCTAGTGGTGGTGACAGGAGGATAGAAAAACCCAGCAACAGCTAAAATAAGAACTAGGCAAATAAACTACAGGATAACAGAAAAAGAGAGAAAAAACAGCCAAAAGCCTGGTCAGAGTGACATGTCCATGATGCTTCCAAGCAAATCCAAATAAGAGAGAAAGTTTGGGTTAGTAATCAGGGGTCCCTGAAATGCCCTTTTATTCCAGAATATCTAATGATTATTTCACCCCCTAATTTAAAAAAAACGCCCATAAAATGGAAATGCTGGGTGGTTTTGGGAGAAGCAGGAAAATATCAAGCAATGGGTTCGCCAACAGCAAGAAAGGAGCTGTTAAAATTAGCTACAAGGACAAAGATGAGCCTGGGCTGATAAGACCCTAGCTAATAGGATGGGGGCTAAGCTGATTGAAACCAGCTAAGACCAACACCGCATTGGATTTGACCCAGGTCCTACCCCAGACCTAATTATATACTCATTACTCTCCTAAATCACTCACTCACCTGTGCCATAACAGATCTGATCATGCCCATATTTAGTATAAAAATGGGTGGCACTCCAAATCTAAGATCGCCACCTTTTTTCTAGAAGCCCTCATGATTCCACCTTTTAATTAGAACAGCTCATTAAATTAGAAACCCAAACTCCATTGTATGCAACTCACTCTTCCAAGTTCACTCTCACTCTTGCTCTTGAGTGAGTACTTTCACTTTGCAATAAAAGCTTCTTGCCTTTCGCTTTACTCTGACTCATCTCTGAATTCTTTCTTGCAACGATGTCAAGAACCTGGAACACTGGCTGGGGCTAGGGTCTCACTGGCATCTGGAGACCCACACAAGTCCTCCAGCAATATTGTAACCGGTAAATACTGTTTCCTATAACTGGGTTTATGACTGAGAGGATACCCATAGTTTGTGAGAGCTTGTTTGCTCCCGAGTAAGCTGACCTTTCTGAAGCTGCCTTTCCCAGGATGCCTTGCAAGAGGATATATGCCTGCAATGTACAGCAGCTGGCTTGGCAGATGCCTGGAGGACAGCGTTTTGGCTTGAACGGGCAGACAATGCACTGTGGCTTACTTGTCTCACTCTTGAGGTTTTCACAGATGAATTCAGCAGCTATTTATATCAGAAAGATTATTGATATTCACTCTAAAACAATATGTCGGTAAATACTTTGTCTATCAGGGTTCTATATAGTATTAGGCATATTTAAATCCCTGTAACTTTGCAAGGGAAATGGCATTCCCCACAGTTCCAATTCTCCTTGGAATATGGTACCAAGGAGGCATCTGCCCAGGTTCACAGCACAAATCCAAGCCTGTCTGATTCCAGAATCTGTGCTCTTTTCGCAACCATATGATATCTTCATATGGCTCACACTGTGAACTCGGGTCTGTTTGATTCTGGAATCCATGCTCTTTTTACAACCATATGATACCTTCCATACTTTTCAGTTTGACTTCTTTAATTTATGCTTTTAACAGCTGATTACCATTTTGCTCCAGAGAATTTCCTAAGGATTCTTTTTTCCTGCTAAGTTTTTAGAAAAGTGAGAATGTACATCATTGTTATGACCTAGAGAGGTTGTCCTCCTTTTTCCTCAGGGATGTATTTACCTGTTACTCTAAAAATTCTCCTAGAAATGGAAATTACCTTAACTTTAAGCCAAAGTAGGATCAATTCTGTGCTTTGTATTTTTTTTTCCTTAGGCTTTTTATTTTTATCTTCACAATAACATCATCTAAAGGCATAGGAGGCAGTCTGTGTGATTTGAAGAATGCTAGAGGCATTTGATGGATTGCCATTATTTTGGACATTTTTATCAAGGTATTCTATACCCCTGTTAATGACAATATATTGAATTGAAGGTGAATCTATTTCATTGTTCGATTGATTTATTGAACAGAGTAGCTAATCACTCAAAAAATGGAATGGTCAGCTGGGTGCAGTGGCTTACGCCTGTAATCCCAGCACTTTGGAAGCCCAAGGCAGGCAGATCACGAGGCCAGGAGTTTGAGACCAGTCTGGCCAACCTGGTGAAATCCTGTCTCTACTAAAAATGCGAAAAGTAGCCAGGCATTGTGGCGGGCACCTGCAATCCCAGCTACTTGGGAGGCTGAGGCAGGAGAATCACTCCAACCCAGGAGGCAGAGGTTGCAATGAGCCAAGATCACACCATAGCACTCAAGCCTGTGTGACAGAGTGAGACTCTGACTCAAAAAAAAAAAAAAAAAAAAAACAAAACAGAATATTAGATAGAGAAGTTACAATTAGAGAGGTGCTGTCCAAAATGGTAGTCATGGTTACATATGGCAACTGAAGACTTGGCATGAGTCCTAGTTTGAATCGAGATGTACTATATGTGGGTGTAAAACACACATTGGATTTCTATAACAACAACCCAAAACATGTGAAATATTTTATTAAATGTTTTTTATATTTATTAGATGTTGAAGTGATATAATTTTTGACATAAATAAACAGTATTTGCATTAGTCTGTTTCCATACTGCTGATAAAGACATACCTGAGACTAGGCAATTTAGAAAAAGAAGTTTAATGGACTTACAGTTCCACATGGCTGGGGAGGCCTCACAATCATGGTGGAAGGTGAAAGGCGTGTCTCACATGGTGGCAGACAAGAGAAGAGGGACTGTGCAGGGAAACTCTCATTTTTAAAACCATCAGATCTAATGAGATCCATTCACTATCATGAGAGCAGCACAGGAAAGGCCTGCCCCCCCTGATTCCATCATCTTCCACTGGATCCTTCCCACAACATATGGGAATTATGGGAGCTACAAGATGAGATTTGGGTGGGGACAAAGAGCCAAACCATATCAGTGTTCAAATGAATTATATCTGTTGTTTTTAGTTTAATTTGGCTAGTAGAAGATCTAAAATTCCATATGCAGCTTGCATTATTTTTCTACTGGACTAGGTTAAACTAGAGCACGTAGGCAAAGCCTTCACATGTGCGCTCTCTCTCTCTCTTCCCTTGCCACCATGGGAGCAAGCCCTTGTAGAGCTAATGAAGGAGTTTGTGGTAGAGCTTAGACAGAATGAAGGGAAGCAAAGAAATGGCAAAAAAAGTGTTAGAAGTGTGTCCTATTACACATTTTTTGCTATTGTATAACTTAGTTTGTCCAAAGGGCAAAAGGTCCTCTTGTAAATACAACCTAGTATTGAGAAATATACTTGTATTATTTTCCATTATTTCTGCTGCAATAGAACTCGGCTATCCCCAGAATTTAACTGACACTCCAGCTGATGATTTACTAGAGACCCCATGGCTCTCTGTTGGCTGCTATTGTGGGTTGGTGCTGAAACTAAAGACTATTGAGAACACAGTCTGTCCTGAGGCCCTAGGAAGGGCTTCTCAAGTAGGACGGGGTGGCTGTTCCATTGTGATTGATGGGCTCTGACCTGAGTCAAGCTCACCAGACACTGACACTTCCAGGTCAGAGCTGGAGGTCACGCTCAGCTCTGGAGAAGGTCCAATCCTGACAGCCCTGCTTGGAATGGGTCTAAATATTGGCTCCAATTTCTTGCGTGTTCTCTAGAGTCTTCAGAACTTTCTCCTAGGGTTGATCTGGACTGAATCAGAGAATCCTACAGCAGCCCTGGAGATAACTTAGGCTCAACAGTTTGGGATATGTGTGGGTGATTTCAGAGAGGTTGCTAGGAGCCTTTTTGGCTTGGTTTTATCACAGTGATGCACTATATATCTTCAGAGGTATAAAGTTGGGTTATTAATATAAGGATATACTCTTCCTC
Source organism: Ateles fusciceps (assembly GCA_036589455.1). Taxonomy (NCBI): domain Eukaryota; kingdom Metazoa; phylum Chordata; class Mammalia; order Primates; family Atelidae; genus Ateles; species Ateles fusciceps. The sequence continues at coordinate 3,184,802 of JAZHEH010000564.1, read as the reverse complement.
AAAGAGATATAATATACTGACATTTGTTCTTATGGTATAAAGATGAGGGAGCGATTATTTGCATTAAGCTGTGATGAATCTTTTCATATTTTAAAATGATAATTGCAGTGTCCAACACTTCAGTTTTGAGTTAAGCAAGGCCTATCTTACTAGCTGTGATGGTTAATTTTCTGTGTCAACTTGACTGTATCAGAAGATGCTCAGATAAAAATTATTCCTAGGTTTTTTGAGAATGTTTCCAGAAGAGATTACTGTTTGACTTGTTTGACTTGGTGGACACAGTAAAGCAGATTACCTTCCCCAAGGAGGGCGAATAGGCCCTGCCTGAATAGAGCAAAAGGCAGAGGAAGGAGGAATCTACCTCCCTCCTTTTTTCCTGCCTCGCTTCTTGAGCTGGTATATCTCATCTCATATCCTGCCTTTTGACTTGGATTCATACCACTGGCTCCCTGGTTCTCAGGACTGTGGGCACAGATGAATTACACCACCAACTCCCCCAAGTCTTCAGCTTGGAAAGGGCAGATCATGGGACTTCTGAGCCTTCATAATTGGTGAGCCAATTCTTCATCATAAATCCCTTCACTGTGTGTGTGTGTGTGTGTGTGTGTGTGTGTGTGTGTGTGTGTATCTGATTGGTTTTGTTTCTCGGAAGATTCTTGAGTAATACACCAGCTTGATGGATATGATTTGGCTCTGTGTCCCCACCCAAATCTCATCTTGAATTATAATCCTCATGTGTCAAGGGAGGAACCTGGTGGGAAGCGATTGGATCATGGGGGCAGTTTCCCCCATGCTGTTCTCGTGATAGTGAGTTCTCGTGAGATCTAATAGTTTTACAAGTGTTCGGCAGTTCCACCTTCACACACTCTCTCTTGCCACTGTGGGAAGACATGCCTTACTTACTCATTGCCTTTTGCCATGATTGCAAGTTTCCTGAGGCCTTCCCAGCCATCTGGAACTGTGAGTCAGTTAAACCTCTTTCATTCATAAATTACCCTGTCTCAGGTATTCTTTATAGCAGTGTAAAAACTGACTAATACAATGATATAAACTTACTTGCCACTTGTTTCAGCTATCTACTGCTGTAGAATAATTTACCCCAAAGCATAGTGGCCATAAACAACAGCCATTTTATTTCTCAGGATTCTATGGACCAGGAATTTCATTAAGCCATGGCAAGGACAGCTTGTTTTTCTCTGCTCTGTGATATCTAGAGTCTCAGCTGAGATAGCTCAAAAGGGGCATGCTGGGGTGGCTTGACTGCAGCCATTTGATTGGCAACTTAGTTTTTGTTTTCAGCTGGGATTCATGGTTTTCTTTGGCATGGTTTATCCATATTGCTAGTGTGAGCTTTTTCCTGGCATGGTGTTCTCAAAATAGTTGTACTTTTTACACTGTGGCTGGCTTATCCCAAGTGAAATTGGAAGTTGTCAGGCCTCTTAAAGTTTATGCTCTTATAAAAGAGAAACAATCTTGACATGGAATGCCAGCTGGGTACTATCAGCTAAATGATGGTATTACTAGGGGCTGTCCTTGTACTCATCACCAGACCATGGATTTTTTTTGAAATTTTTTTTCTAGTAAACATAAACATTCCACTGAAGAATGACATCAGGCAAGGTTATTCTGTGACGAACAAGATGGAACAAAGATCATTCCATAATCATGTCCAAATACAGATAAAAATGAGAACATTATGACTAATATGAATGGCTACTGCCTCTTTACCAATTATAATGTGTCTCATTCCATTCTTTCTGCCTTCCAGACAAAAATTAAGATACCCGGCCAGGCATGGTGGCTTACGCCTGTAATCCCAGCTCTTTGGGAGGCTGAGGCGGGCAGATCACGAGTTCACACGATCGAGACCATCCTGGCCAACATGGTGAAACCCCGTCTCTACTAAAAATACAAAAATTAGCTGGGCATGGTGGCTGGCGCCTGTAGTCCCAGCTACTCGGGAGGCTGAGGCAGGAGAATCACTTGAACCCAGGAGGCAGAGGTTGAATGAGCTGAGATCGCGCCACTGCACTCCAGCCTGGCTACGGAGTGAGACTCCGTCTGAAAAAAAAAAAATTAAGATATCCAATTACAGAATTACCCCCACTGCCTGACAGTATCCATTCCAGAAAAAAGAGCCACTTCCTGAACTCGCAAAACCACCTACTACAAGCCCAAGCGCTGTTAAGTCTAACACCCTCTCACCGAGACACTGCACAGCGCCCACTGGTGCACGTTCCTCCTCACTACAGCTAGTCAATAACCAATGTTGTCTGACTACAGGTATGCCCCTGGTAGTCTTTGTCTAGGGGTCATAGGTACCCATATTGCCACAGTGTCGCTTCCACTGCATTCCATTGGTCAAGGCAAGTCACAAAGCCGCTCAGATTTAAGGGGAGAGGAAAAAGACTCCGCCTTCTGATGCATGGCGCAGCATGAGCTTACAGGGAGGGAAAGGATTGATGGTGGCCGTCTTTGGAAGCAATCCACCACAGTACTGTAGAACATTCACTTACAATTTTCGGAAAGCAGTTGAATTTTAAGTTAAAAATGTATATGAAATGCTGGTACTGGCCACCTAGTTAGGCCATAGCTGTGACTAGGCTTTAGTCAGATAAAAAAAGGATTTAGCTTCTCTTTACATGTTCACGATATGACTTCCCTTCTATGTTTTTGTTTTCAAAAAACAGAGAGGTTTTCTCATATCTTTGCCTTCATCCAACATGCTGCACACAACACCTCTGCTCTTCCCTGGTCATTGATGGCTGCTTTCTGCTCGGCTGTGGGGTCTGTTTGCTGGTCACCTTTTGGAAGTCTGGGAAAAACATCTCTGCTAGTTGTGCTACTGTTCCTACCATTGTTCCCTGGAGGAGAATTGGTGGAACCAAAGCTTTCCTACTTTCACGGCTTTCATCATTCCTCCAAGGCACCACTTACTGCAAGGCTGTTATATACAAGAGACTTTAACCATTGTGAGTTGTCACAGAGAGACTGCAGTGCAGAAAGGAAATCTGACAAAGCAGTGCCTATACTCTCAGTACTGCTCAAGTCCTCTGTATCCTCCAGCCTAGGGAAAGGTCCTTGTTCATCTCTTTCCTGACCTCCCCCAGTGAGAAAATCACATTTGGATAGTACTTGTTAATGTCTCCTTTATCTTGATATATACAGTACCTCCACCCCCCCCCACACACACTAACGATTGCTGCCTCACTTCTTGAGCTGGTGCATCTTTGTATCTCCTGCCCTTAGACTTGGATTTACACCACTGGCCTGGCTCCCCTGGTTCTCAGGCCTTTGTGCACAGATAAATGACACTACCACCTTTCCTACATCTCCAGCTTGGAGAGGGCAGATCGTGGGACTACTCAGCCTTCATAATCCTGTGAGTTAGTTCTTTTTAATAAATCCCCCCACTATAGCTAGATGTGCCTGTGTGTGTACATGTGTGTATGTGTGTGTGTGTGTCCTATTGGTTCAGTTCCTCTGTAGATTCTTGACTAATACACCAACATAATAGAAACTTGCTTGCTACTTTTTCCAGCTATTTATTGCTGTGGAACAACTTACCCCAAAGCAAAGTGCCATAAATTTACATATATATTTTACATATAATTGACCCCTAAGGTTAACCATGGATTCCTATGGATTCCCTACTTGTGTGTAAAATTGTTGGTGTTTTTTTCCTTCTTTTGCCTTATGTGTATTTACTTTTCTACAATGAACATGTATTGTTTCTGTAATACGATAAAAAAGTCTAATTATTATTACAAACAAAAGATGGGGCTTTAAACTGAGTACCCTAATGATTCAGGTCTTTCAAAAGCCTTCTCTCCTGAGTTTTAGATTTCTCATTACTTTCTCTTCAATCTTGACAGCAAATGTTTAGAATGTAGTACGGAACAAGACAACGTGGTTTCCAATGTCAATGCCTTATGACTTTTTCAATACTTTTAAGACATGCAATCAGAGACCAGGTCCTAATAAAGACATGAGGTGGTGCCCAAATCAGTAGAAACATCAATTTAGTTAGTGATCAACTTGAGGAAGGAAAGAGCTGAATTTCTTGGCAGGCAGAAAATGCGTAGATTATACTCTGGAGCCTCAGAAAATGGCATTGTAGGAGTTGACTGTGGAAACAAGATAAAGATGATGTCATCTTATAATAAGATCCTCAAGAGCTCTATAAAGGCCCAACACACACCGAAGTCTACTTGAAGCAAGAGATGTCCTGATTCCAATGTCAAATGCATTTTTCTAACACCTAGTTTTTATACTTTGAAATGACAATAAAGTGGGCATCCTGGCTGCCTCCTCTCAAACACGTTGTTTTTTTAAATTCACTTCCTTACTGATTAGCTTTTTGATGTGTAGGTAAAAAGGTTGAATGAAACCTGTGACGATCAAGGGCAAAGATTTCATAGTTTAGGAACAAACACAGGCACTGTCTATATACCTCATTCTGTGCCATACACTTTCCCACATGTTAGAAAAGACTTATCACTGATTGAGTACCCGCTGTGTCCCAGACGTGTGTTAGATTCATGTGTCAGTCAGTCCTTAAAAAAATAGGCCAATCCTATTGCCTCTTATTTTACAGATGAAGTAACTGATAGAAAGGTTAAGTGATTTGCCTAAGGCCACGTAGCAAATACAAAGCCATTCTAGGATATTAAACACAGTATTAAAGTCTTTTTACCCTCAATCCTGAGATATTGCATTGACTTTATTGTGAAACCTCTTTGATGTTGATTATTAAATGTGTCTTTTGCTCTGCGCAAGTGATTTTTGCTGTTTTTCATTCTGATTTTTTACTTGAGAATCAATCTTGGTGCAAATGTGGTAAAAAGATTACAGTGGAATCTACCTATAATATTCTTGAGTTTTTCTTCATCTGGCATTTATCTATTAAATATCTGGTGTAATGCAAGCATATGTAGTGATTTCCACTATTGAATTTTCTCTTCTTGACCCTTGGGGGCAAAATTATAAAAGATCATTCAGGGCAAGCATTTATAAGAGCAAGACCACTTAAAGATGTGAAGGATCGTGTCAGCCTTCAGTGTTGGCCTGACATGTTTTTCTCCTGGGGTTGGAGGGGAACACATGGGAAAGCAACAAAATGATGAAATGTTTCAAAAACAAGACCCTTGAGGAAGAGGGAAGTGAATTGAACATGTTCAGCCTTGGGTTAAGAAGACTTAGGGGATAAATAACTCTATAAATATGTGTGTAGATGTAATGGACAAGGTAAAAGGCAATTATTCTAATTATAAAGGAAGCAATGGAAATAAAACAGGTTAAATTATAGTAAAGAAAATTTAACTTAAGATATGACATTAATACATACCAAAGTACCTTACTAAAAATTCGATTTCTACCCATTATCCCTGAGGTGGCTACCTGAACAAAGTATTTACCCACTTTGAATCTCAATTTTCTCATTTTTAAAATGAGTAATAAAACTACCTTATTAACTGATTATAGTTTTACAAAATGGGATGGTAAGTGGCTTCCTTACTATGAGCCAGACAATGAGAACACTCTGGCTACATTCTTGCTCTCTTTACAAGAATGTTATGAACCTGGTTGTCTTATCACCTTGTTACAGAGGTGGGAACTGAAGCTCAAAATACTAAATGGCTTGTCACAGTTTTAATCAATGTGTGTAGTCTTCAATAATTCAGTGCTGGTTCTTAACTCATACATAGTCTCCTTCCTATTCCCGCCCACTGCTTTGGGGAAACTTCTCCTCCTGCATTCCTTTCCCTTTGTGAATGAAGTAAAATCAGAAAACCTCTCTGAACCTCCTATTTTTGTATCTTTATATTCAGGATGACGAAGATAATGGCTAAATCACTTGTTCCAGGGGATGCAAAAATAAAAGTTGTTCGACTCCACCCTAAGAATAATTTGAGAGGGGTTTGGCTGTTGGTTTAGGATAGTTGGTTATGGGTGTCAGTATTCCTAGAGATGAGCAGGTTATATTGAGGGTATCTTGTTTCTAAGATACCCCTTCCTGCCTAGAGACAGGGGAACAGAATAGGGGGCCATTCAGACTGAGCATGTAGTCTTGTCTTGGTGGCCCTACAGGTCACCAGAACTTAAGGGAAACTAAGAGGAAAGCAAAAGCTAAATAACTTTCTAGGTAATATGAACAATATGAAGTGGTAACATGTGTTGGACAAAAAAACATCTTAAAAGGGAGAAAATGGGTTTTATTCTTCTAAATAGACTGACTTTAGCAGGTCTCTTTGCAACACACACACACACACACACACACACACACACACGCATGATTTTAGAATTTTCACCAAGTTGAAAATTGTGTTTCTGGATTAATAAAACAGTAGTAATAATAGTTAACATTTATTGAATACTTCTTAGTGCCAGGCATTGTGGTACATGCCTTACATTCCTTTGTTCATTTAATTCTCACTATAAATAATAATTATGAGTATTAATTATAATTAATTAATAAAACATTGTTATTACAATGGAATCCACCTATAATATTGAGTTTTTCTTCTTCTGATATATATCTATTAAATATATATCATAAATTATAGTAATTATTATAAATTATTAATATTTATAATAATTATAAATAAATGATTAAAATAATTATTTTTAATAAATGATACACTACTTAAATCATATAAGTAGGAATTATTTATTATTCATTCCCTCACAGTAAGCTGGGCATTAGTTTCCTCATATGAGAAGTCTGTTTGATAGCCACTACGAATCTGGGAGTATTACAAATATTTGGCAAATGGAGGCCAGGGATGCTCTCTGCCCTGCAATGCACGAGGCAGTTTCCTCAAAGGTGAAGCTGAGCAGCTGGAAATGACAATAGAATCCCTCCTGAGAAATGTTTTAGCTCCAAATAAACCCTAAAGTCTCTGAGAGGCACCTCAGCCACCTCCCATGTGACATATTGTTTCCTGTAAGATAGACCATTTGGATCCCTCCAAAGTGTGTTAGTTGCTATAAATACTGAAGGATCATGTTACACACTTGTAACAGGATCCTTAACGATGGCAGTAACTAGAATGTAAATTTAATGGAAAGTGATTATTGAAGCTGAAGTGGCCCGGGTTTTATCTATAGAGTCCAGTGGTTCTCAGACCTGACTGATGTGAAGAAGAATCTCCTGGAAAGCTTTGAAAAAAACAGATTCCTGGGCATCAGCCCTGGAAATTCTGATTCAATAGGTCTGAGGTAAATACAGATGGCCCAGAAATCTTTGTTGTTATTCTATGAGTGATTCTGATGGTTATCCAGGTCTGAAACCAATACCCAGCCCAACTTCATTTACAGATTGAGGGTGTGAGCGCCAAGATGGTAGAGCTAAGTCTACCACGCTCATCTTCTGCTTCATCATCTCCTGACACGACACTCGGCTCACTGCTCATTGTGAAAAGAAAGAGGAAGAGACAGAGAAAGGAAATAAAGAATATCCTGAATTTTTAAGATCAGTTAATGATCACATGCCATTTTCCCCAGGACCTTTGCCGGGCATTTGCTGTGCATTTAGAACACAGGCTGTTAGGTTTCATGTTGATAATGCAGGCCCAGGATGGATCATGGCAAGGTGGAGTTTGCAACCACCCAGATAATTAGGAAAGCTTGATACATAAAAGGTATAGCTTTAGTACTTAATTTCTAGATGGGCTTGTGACTGTCAAGGAGTGAAAAGAGTTTATTCTTCTTTATGGGGATGAGGTGATGTTGGAAAGAGGAAGAGAGTCAAAGGAGCCACTTGCAGCTGGGGAGCCAAACCCTGTCTCCTTGGAGGAGCCTGGAGGAAGTTGTTTTCATTTTACCCAGCATTTCTGGAGCTCCTGAGTCCCTGAAAAAAAGCCCTGGTTGAATAGGTTGTGTGTGTGTGTGTGTGTGTGTGTGTGTGTGTGTGTGTGTGCGCGCGCGCGCGCGCAGGCATGTGATAACTTTAAAAACTTAGCGTTGGGAGAAAGTTTACCACATTTTAGAAATAAGGAAACAGATGCACGGCAAGACGTTAAGTAATTTGTTAAGGTCAGGAGCAGACCAGGGATTTAACCCATAGTTGTCTGACCTTCAAGGGGTGGCTCTGACCTCAGAAGGGCAGCTCGCTCTTTGTGCTGGGTCAAGCCAGGGCAGCACAGAGAAAGAGCTCATTCAGGGTCAGCAGCCACATGTGAATCTGAAGGTCATCTTTCCAGCCTCGGGCTCAGAACTCCAATATCCCGTTCCCATTTTTCTGGCTTACAGGCTGGCCCAAGTGTCTGTGCCGTTGGATCCTGCCTCTTACCACCTTCCCCGTGCCCCTGCCCCCAGCTTAGCTGGGATCTGGAGGCTGCCCCCAGCTTGCAGCGTGGGACGCATAGCCTTATCTGTAGCTTTCAGTCTGGCTTCAGCCTTCTTGTCAGAATAGTCCCCATCCTATATTAACCTCTGGCTTTCCAGTCATTCTTCAGCCACACAATTTCTGAAATACCCTGTCTTGTGGGGGAAAAGAAGATGAGGCCTGAGCCAGAGGAGACTCGGTGGGAGGTTGTTAGGGACTGACTTGTGCTCTCACCAGGGCTGGTCACAAAGCATCCCTCATGGCCTCTGAAGGGAGCGGCATGATAGAAGACATCACAAAATAGCCACATTTTTGGCTTCTGAGTCTCAAAGACCTTGGGCCTGAGGGAACTCAGCAGCAAAACGGAGATTACCAGCTTCATGGTACCAGAGTGCTGGGTTGAGGTGAAAGGTGGAAGAAAAAGGAAAAGAGTCACACTGGGGCCTGAGGCTTGCTGCAGGGGAGCAGGTGGGGAAGCTTTACATAAACTGCAATTAGGTTTGGAGGATCTGAGAGTGGGAAAAAGCCTGTAGTTTAATGTTTCAGTCTTAGGTAGAGACGTAAGAGATTTTAAATCCCTGTAACAGAGATGGTCTCACCAATATATACTAAGTGGTCCTCAGACAGCCTCACTCAGCCAGCCCACCACGCCCCTGCAGGGCTCAGCACCAACAGAGTCATCCTTTTGTGCCAGAGAATAGGGTGTCAGAGGCAGTGGGTCCTAGCCTCAGTTTCCCCCACCCCCAGCACGATGTGAGAGCAGTAAGATGTCTTATTACTGGAGAGGAAGGCAGGGAAAATGAGAGAGAGGAGGACCCAAAGAGGAGTCTTGCCCTGTTGCCCAGGCTGGAGTGGTGCAGTGGCGCGATCTCGGCTCACGGCAGCCTCTGCTTCCCAGCTTCAAGTGATTCTCCTGCCTCAGCCTCCCGAGTAGCTGGGGTTACAGGCACATGCCACCATGCCTGGCTAATTTTTGTAGTTTTAGTAGAGATGGGATTTCACCATGTTGGCCAGGTTGGTCTCGAACTCTTGACCTCAAGTGATTTACCTGCCTTGTCCTCCCAAAGTGTTGGGATTACAGGGGTAAGCCACTGAGCCCAGCCAAGGTGATTTTTTTTTAAAGTTACTTTATTTTTGCTTTTTGCAAACACAAAATTCCAATTGGAGAAGCTTTGTCCTCTTGCTGTTACAGGACTTCCTTCACCACAGGTCTTATCCCCATGAGCCATCCTCTGACTTCTGGGCCAGGGAAACAGACAGACAGTTTCTCTTGGAGCCTGGATCTGCATCCAACATCCCCCTTTCCTCCCACTTCTCCTCTGAGTGCTTCGGTAGTAGGTGGCTGCCTCTGACATTGCAACATCCTCCTTTTGTGAGCTGCTATGACTTAATCTCTGCAAGATTAGCCTTATTGTTATAGCTCTGGTTTATCTGGTGTGATCACAGCATGCAGGAGCTTGCTGAAAGGTATGGTCTATTAGGAGATGCTTGTTATAACAGTGGGAGGAGAGCAATAACACGTACAGCTGAGCAGCTTAGCATTTGACTGATAGGTAGGTAAACAAGAAAACACTTGGCTGGATTCTCATGCTTCCGAGGAGTCCAGAAGCAAAAAATGCTATGCTGTCAGTGTCATAAATGAAGTCAAATTAATTGATATAAATTAAATCAATCAATTTATTGTTTGGGACTTGTGGAGGACTCACGACGTGCCTGATTTTGGATCAGATGCAAGGGATACAGAAATGGACTCCTTCATCCATACATCCCAGGTGCTCATGTTTTGATGGGAATACAGGCCAGTAGAGCCAGAAAAGTTTAATTAAAAATGTATTAAAAATTACTGAGTAGTTACTATGTGCTAGGCTCTGTGATAAGCATGCAAGGAGAAAGCATATATTTTCTGGACTTAAGAAACTCTCACTTTTTCATTCAAGGTGATAGGTGCTTTGCTAGAAGAATTGACTAGGTTCACCTAATTCAGTTTGTTAAAGCAAACTAAATATGGCCTGAGAAGGACTCTGTACTTCTATATTTGAGTCCTTGTGGATGAACTGCGACCCACCTTAATAGGTAGACAAAATTGAAAACCTAACTTATGAGTAGGCGCCTGTAATAATAGCTGACTCTTGGCCAATCCCAGAAGCTGTACTTAACCACTCATATATTGCTGAGTGTTCAAGCAGTGTTCAAATAAGACAAATGCCAACCTGTAACCAGTCCATCCATTCCTGTACCTAACTTCTGATTTCTGTACATCACTTTAGTTTTTTAGTCTATAAATTTGTTCTGACCACAAGGCACCCCTGGAGCTTCTCTGACTCTGCTGTGATTCTGGCTATCTGATTTGCAAATTGTTTATTGCTCAATTAAATTCCTTTAAATTTAATTCAGCTAAAGTTTTTCTTTTAACAAGTTCAACATTATTCTAGGACACTAAGTCTTGTCTTCTTCTTTTCTTTTTTTTTTCTGAGACAGAGTCTCATTCTGTCACCTGGGTTGGAGTGCCCTGTTACAATCACAGCTCATTGCAGCCTCAGACTCCTGGGCTAAATAGATCCTTCCATTTCTGCCACCTGAGTAGCTGGGACTACAGGCATGCACCACCATGCTCAACTAATTTTCTGTATTTTTCATAGAGATAGGGTTTTGCCATGTTGTTCAGGCTGGTCTCAAAATTCAGAGCTGAAGCTATCCACCTGCCTTGGCCTCCCAAAGTAATCCCACGTCTGGGATTACAGGCATGAACCACTGTTCCTGGTTCTTATCTTGTCTTGTGTGTGTGTGTGTGTGTGTGTGTGTGTGTGTGTAGCATGTATATATATATATGTGTGTGTATATATATATATATATAATATATACATATACATATATAGCTATTTCTGGGGGTTGGGGAGAGGAAGGGAAGAGAGAGAGGAATCAATCAGAGGAAGCTTACTGAACCAGCTCTCTAGTTTATCTCCATATTATTTTTGGATTCTGAATGTTATCTCTTTCTCTTCAGTTTAACCATATATGTCTGTAATAGAAAGATCTAATAATATTCTTCCCCCGGCAGCTTTTAATCTCCTCTTTAAAAGTATTAATGATTGTTATTGTCTATTAACACTTAATATGTGCCAGACTCTGAAGGTGGCACTTTCTACATTGCTTTATATAAACCTCATGAAAAAACTGATAAAATAGAAATTATTAATTTAAGAATATAAGAAAATGATTCTTGGAGAGGTTCACTTGCCCCAGGTAACATAGCTGGGAAGTGACAGAGTCAGGATATGAAATGTGAGCTACTTCGCTCCATGTACTCAGCTATTTTTACATTTATTGATTCCTTACTGTGTGTCAGGCCCTATTCCAAGGCATCCCACCTTTAGTCCTCATTGCAATACTTTGAGTCAGTAACCCATTTTGTAGATGGAGAAACTGAGGCTCAGAGACGGTGAGTAGCTTGCCCAAGGATGCAAAGCAAGTAGAATTTAAACCTTGGTCTTTCTGATTTCAGGAGTCCTCATGCCATACTGTCAACTGTACATTTAGCTAATTGTACCCAAGTGGGAAGAAAGAAACTAATACTTACTGAATTTCTCCTTAGTATCAAGATCTAATTTTTTTTTCCCCCAAAAACAGCACTGTAAGGTAGGCATTATTTTACTATGAGAGAAGGCTCCCTGGGCAGATTGATTTTTTTTCCCCATTGTCATAGAGAAAATTAAATGTAAACTTGATTTTTTTTTTTTTTTTTTTTGAGACAGTTTTGTTCTTGTTGTCCAGGCTGGAGTGCAGTGGCACGATCTTGGCTACTGCCACCTCTGCCTCCTGGGTTCAAGCAATTCTCCTGTCTCAGCCTCCCGAGTAGCTGGGATTACAGGCGCATGCCACCATGCCCAGCTAATTTTTGTATTTTTAGTAGAGATGGGGTTTCATCATATTGGTTAGGCTGGTCTTGAACTCCTGGCCTCAGGTGATCTACCCACCTCGGCCTCCCAAAGTGGTGGGATTACAGGTGTGAGCCACTGTGCTCGGCCTGAACTTGATGTTTTAACTGGTGGATTTATTCCCATGACTTCCCAAAGAAATAAAAATTCATATCCAAAAGTTATTTTATGCATTAAATAGTTTTAATTCCTGGAGCACTAGCAAGGAAAAACACTCATGACCAGTGTACATTTCACCACTGATTTGTTCTTCCCCTTGTGTTTCTAAGCATGTTTCAATTCACACACATGAATGAGTTGTAATACTTAGAATCCTTATTGGGTTTACTTAAAATAAAAAAGTGTTTTTTTTTCTTTTTTTTTTTTTTGAGATTGGAGTTTCCCTCTTGTTACCCAGGCTGGAGTGCAATGGCGCGATCTCGGCTCACTGCAACCTCTGCCTCCTGGGTTCAAGCAATTCTCTTGCCTCAGCCTCCCGAGTAGCTGGGACTACAGGTGTGTGTCACCATGCCCAGCTAATTTTTGTATTTTTAGTAGAGACGGGGTTTCACCATGTTGACCAGGAAGGTCTCGATCTCTTGACCTTGTGATCCACCTGCCTCGGCCTCGGAAAGTTCTGGGATTATAGGCCCATGGTGTGAAGGAGGCATGTAGTTATCTCCTGTGTCCAAGACATATCCGAATGCCCATGATGTGAAAATGTCATATGTAGGTTGATCATGTGCCTGAATAGAGGGTGAAAGTGATTTTACAACAGGAACTTTTTTTTTTATATATATACTTTAAGTTCTGGGTTACATGCACAGATCGTGCAGGTTTGTTACATAGGTATACGTGTGCATGGTGGTGGTTTGCTGCATCCATCACCCCATCATCTACATTAGGTATTTCTCCTAATGCTATCCCTCCCCCAATCCCCCCCACCCACTGCTATTTCTACCCTAGGCCCCCACCCCCCAGGCCCCGGTGTGTGATGTTCCCCTCCCCGTGTCCATGTGTTCTCATGTTCAACACCCACTTACTTGTGAGAACATACAGTGTTTGGTTTTCTGTTCTTGTGTTAGTTTGCTGAGAATGATGGTTTTCAGTTTCATCCATGTTCCTGCAAAGGACATGAACTCATCCTTTTTTATGGCTGCATAGTAGTCCATGGTTTATATGTGCCACATTTCTTTATCCAGTCTATCATTGATGGGCATTTAGGTTGGTTCCAAGTCTTTGCTATTGTGAACAGTGCCTCAATAAACATACGTGTGCATGTGTCTTTATAACAGAATGATTTATAATCCCTTGGGTATATACTCAGTAATGGGATTGCTGGGTCAAATGGTATTTCTATTTCTAGATCCTGAGGAGTCACCACCCTGTCTTCCACAATGGTTGAATTAATTCACACTCCCGCCAACAGTGTAAAAGTGTTCCTATTTCTCCACATCCTCTCCAGCATCTGTTGTCTTCTGATTTTTTTGATGGTCACCATTCTAACTGGTGTGAGGTGATATCTCAATGTGGTTTTGATTTGCATTTCTCTAATGACCAGTGATGATGAGCTTTTTTTTCATATGTTTGTTGACCTCATATATGTCTTCTTTTGTAAAGTGTCTGTTCATATCCTTCACCCACTTTTGAATGAGCTTGTTTGTTTTTTTCTTGTAAATCTGTTTAAGTGCTCCGTAGATTCTGGATAGTAGCCCTTTGTCAGATGGGTAGATTGCAAAAATTTTTTCCCATTCTGTTGGTTGCCAGCCCACTCTATTGATAGTTTCTTTTGCTGTGCGGAAGCTCTTAAGTTTAATTAGGACCCATTTGTCTATTTTGGCTTTTGTTGCCATTGCTTTTGGTGTTTTAGTCATGAAGTCCTTGTCCATGCCTATGTCCTGAAAGGTATTGCCTAGGTTTTCTTCTAAGGTTTTTATGGTGTTAGGCCTCATGTTTAAATCTTTAATTCATCTAGAGTTAATTTTTGTATAAGGTGTAAGGAAGGGATCCAGTTTCAGCTTTCTGCATATGGCTAGCCAGTTTTCCCAACACCATTTATTAAGTAGGGAATCCTTTTCCCATTGCTTATTTTTGTCATGTTTGTCAAAGATCAGATGGTTGTTGCATAGCATTCTTTCTGAGGCCTCTGTTCTGAGGAACATTGTTTTAATCTACCCAGAAAAAAAAATTGGGGGACTGTACCATGTGAGTACAAAAAAAAAGTCATAAATAAAAGTGAAAGAGAATTCAGACAAGGTAATGAGAAAGGATTGAAAGAGCTGAAAATGTGTGGAGGGACTGATACGTACAGGAAAAAACACAGGGGTTGGCAGCCCCAGAACCCACATGCATGAGTACAGCCAACAACTTTCCATAATCCAGCCACAGCATTCATTCCTCCAACTAAAAAATACTATGCAAATTTCATTATTATAGTATTCAGGGCAAGAATGTGTACTTAGAATGTAGGGGACCATGAATAAACCCCTGAGATTTTAAGAGCCCAGAGAAAGTTAGGAAACTTACAACTGTTTTCTGAAACTTCCAAGAGCCTATTAAAAAAATTTATGCTTGTGATTCAGAGAGATTAAAGCCTAATCAAAGCAGGCTGTTTTATTTATTTTCCTTTTTTGTTGTTGTTGTTTTGAAGGAAAAGCCTGTATTTAGTGACTTTAGTCAAACGCATTCTTTTTATTTGCCGTTTCCTTTTATTGGATTCTGGAACAAGCTGATACAGCCTGTGTGTGTGTGTGTGTGTGTGTGTGCGCGTGTGTGTGTGTGCGCGCGTGCTGGTGGGGAGACTATGATATTGCCACAATAAATATTACAGTGCAAAACCCTGCCAGACCATTTCCCCTCGTGAAAGCTGTTTGAGAGTGTACTGAGGCTTGGTTACTGTGAATTCATGCCCCGTGTATGTTATTGTAAAATGAACATTGTGATAATCCATTGTCTTAATATGTCTGGAATTGGCAGTAAGTAAGAGAAGCAGGCTAAGTGAAGGGGCCAGGCTCAGTAGCCGTTAAGGGACTGGGAGCTACAGCCAGTTTGTCAGGAGGCCATCTTGGGGCTTCATACTGTGCTTTTTCTGAGCAAAAGGGGTACCTGTCCTGGGTCTCCATGCTTCAGAGGGTCATTTTCTGCAACTTTTCCAGCTGTGTCAGAGCCCAAAGGGCAAGGGGAGGTGTTCACACACCATCCATTCCCATTTTTTCTATAGAACATCCCCTAGCAACCTGGTAACCAGACTTCCTTGCCAAGCTAGCCTGACTCTACTTCCATAGGCTCTTGTTGGAGTCCATTCTTCTGAGGGGAAGTTACTCTGCAGGTGAGAATCCTAGAGCCCCGAGGCAGCCAAGGGGAGGCTGTTAGTAGAGGTGTGGACAAAACTTAGATGCCGGATGGAGTGGGCTCACGTGAGACTCCTTATGGTGCGACAGGGACCTGAAGGTAGAAACAGAAGTGGGATGGGCTCTAGGCTGAGGACTCAGCCAACTTCATCCACACTGCCACCACATTCCTGCATGAAACGCCAAAGAGTTTGACACTGGTAAATTTGAACTGGCCTTCCAGGTCAGTATGAAGGCATACTTATCAAGGTAGAAAGGTACAACATGTTTTATACTGAATTTGCTAGTTCAGTTTATAACATCTGAAAGTATAGGAATACAGTACATGGGTCTTCCTTTGTATTCATGCCACAGGTCCTGTGAATATTAGATCTGAGACTGACAGGGACTGGCTGCAGTTGTGGGGGATGGATGAGGCTTCGAGAGAGAAATTGGTCTACTGTTAGTTTTGCGATGTCGGATGCCACCAAAGATGACTTATCTGTTCTCTGAGAAGGATAGAATAATGGTAGTCCATGTCAGGGAGAAGTGAAACAGAGTCCAGCTGTCTTTTGGATAGCTCTTGCCTTTCCCTAAGCACAGGGGCTCTCTGTATTTCTTGGAGAAATATTCTGTTTGCTCAGGAACTAGATGTAGTGGAAAGGGTGTTTGGAGTCAGACTGATAAAGAAACATTCGGTGGTACCAATTATTAACCTCAATTTCCCTATTTAAACTGGGGATAATAATATTGGCTCTTGGGATTGTTTTGAGGATAAGATGAATTAATGTAAATGACTTACTTATTCTTAAAGTTCAATAAATTTTCAACCAGGAGCCTCTCTCTCCCCTTTCTGTTTTGATGAAAGAAACACACCTCTGTGTTTTATTTCCTTGGATACTTGCCAAAAGTCTTGTTGACTATTTAATATAATTCTTGCTAATAACATAATATGAACAGTCTCAGAAATCCTTTTGAAAAGAAATGACTGGAAACAGTGTGCCTTAAGGCAATGGAACTACTTTGGGGCAGGAGGGCCCCTTAATTCCTACCCACTGAGTGACCAATACCCAAATCCAAAGGCTTAACTAGCTTCAGATTCCAGTCTCATTGCTCTAGTGTTGCCTTTGACAGGTCAACATTGGCTTCATCTCAGTTATTGGATTTTGATTTATTTCCAGAATTACCTGGACTGAGTTCAATGGCAGAGCAGTACTTGAAATGGTAGACTGTCATATGGACTTCATTTTCTAGAAACGTCACATGTTCTAATGTCCCAATTTTTCTGAGCAGACGATAGCATGATGTTTGGTTGTATGTGTCAACTTGGTTAGGTTCTAGCACTCACTTATTCAATTAGACACTCATATAAGTGTTACTGTGAATATATTTTGCAAATGTGATTAACGCCCACAATCAAGTAACATTCGATAAAGGATAATATCCTTAATAATCTGGGTGGGACTTATCCAATCAGTTGAAAGGATTTAAGAGCAAAACAGTTCTCTCTGAACCAAAAGAAGAAAAAAAAAGAAGAGGAAGAAATTATGCCTTTGGACAGAAGCATCAGCTCATGGCTGATAGTTTGTAGCGTGCTGGCCTGGCCCATGGATTTCAGACTTGCCAGCCCCTACAACAACAATCATATAACTGGTTTTGCTTCTTTAGTAGAACTCTGAGTGACAGAGAATTTGATACCAAGAGTGGTCCTAGAGACACTGAAGAGTATAAATTGGTTCTCAAATCTGATTAGATTTCAAGGCACTAATGACTCTATTTCCAGTGAAAAAGCAGGTACTAGTACTTCACGGCATGGTGTAGGAATAGATATACATAAAATATTGTCATCAGATGCTCCTGATCAAATGCAGATAAAAGGCAAAATTCTGGTTGATCGCGTATTTGATATCTTAGAACGTTTTAGTCAAAGTAAGGAGTATAATGAGATTGACTGGTTTGCTATTAACTGCTGAGGAAAGAGGAACAAAGGATGAACTAGGAGCTTAAATTTCTAGCTCAAGCTTGAAAGAAATGACCTAAAAACTTTTATGTCTTCCCTAAAAGAAACTGTCTTAATTCATATAGGTTGCTATTACAAAATGCCATAAGCTAGTATTTTATAAGCAATAGAAATTTATTTCTCACGGTTATGGAGGCTGAGAAGCGAAGATCAAGGCACCAGCAGATTTAGTGTCCAGGGAGGGCTCACTGTCTGGTCCACAGATGGTCATCTCCTATATCCTCACATGGTGGAAGATGTGAGTGGTCTCTGGGGCTTCTTTTATAAGAGCACTAATCTCATTCGGGAGGGCTCTGAACAAGACCTATCACCTTCCAAAGACCCTCCCTCCTAATACCTGTTACCATCACATCGAGGGGGTAGCATTTAAACATATGCCTTTGGGGGTTTACGTAAACGTTCGTTCTACAGCAGAAACTCTTACCTCCTATAGTCCCAGGGCTGAAATTTCTGAAAGCCAAACCCTGAGTCTTATCTGGGAGTGGCTTTAATACAAGAACAATTGAATTATCAACCTCACAAAGTTTCTTCTGTTAAAGTGAGAGCACTGGCTGGGGAGAAATGGGATTCAGAAAACTGTGATGGAGATGTATAGAAAGATCCCAATAAACTCGAGAATACTGAACCCTTTAATTCACCAGAACTTTTTTTGCCAGTAAGGAAGTCCTGGTGAATGGGAAGCAGCCCTTCCATCCCTGTTGGAGGAAGTTAACTCTACTCTCTCTGAAGAATTTGTAAAGACCTTTCCTGGTGTAGTTGCCTGGCAAGACACCACTGATTTTCTTAAGAACACACCCTCCACCCACTTGGCTTTTAAAAGTATAACTAGACTCAAGTCTCAAAGGGTAAATGTACAAAGTGTTACCCAACAGGAAAGGCACTACACACCAAACTGCATAATTTTAAAATTTATATAGAAAATAATCTGTGCTTGAATGGATATCAAAAGTGTGGGATAACAGAAGAAATCCAAAATTTCATCCTTTCATATTTATTGACATGGGCCCATTAAGCAGAGATTCTAGATTCAGTTTTTCAGCTTGAGAATGTAGAAAGGGCTCTTACAGCATGTTGTTAGCTGAAACGTCGACTGAAAGATTTCCTAAATTAAATGCAGTTGACGTGTCAGAACTGCTGAGTATACTGCAGAGGAAGGTATCTCAAGGTGTAGGGAGACTGGAATGTTAGAGTAGACTTACCATGTAAGACTTGCCCATCCTCCCTGGGAGAATCTAGGGGACTCTCCTTTCACCTTCCGCCACCCACAACGATGAAAAATAAGTTTGTGAGGACAGCCCCCGGCCCTTGAAGAGCTCTGTGGTCACTCTTCTTTGGAGGTCAGTGATTAGAGTGGGAACTGCTGTTACCAAAGCAATAATCAGAGTAGTCTGACTCACAGTGATCTCTAGTATTGTCTAGTTGATCACGGTGTCCCTGGAAAAGAAATAGAAGGACTTTCTACCAAATTCTTACTTGATCTGTATAAGTGGAGGGAGCTCTAGGTCAAGGGGACTGAAGTCTACCTTGAATTACCAAAATAGAGTATTACGGAGTAAATTGTGTCCCCACCCCCTGCAAAATTTATATGTTGAAGCCTGATATGATTAGGGCTTTGTGTCCCCGCCCAAATCTCATCTTAAATTACAATCCCTAGGTATTAAGGGGGAGACCTGGTAGGAGGTGACTGAATCATGGGGAAGATCCCCCAATGCTGTTCTCATGATAGTGAGTTCTCAGGAGATCTGATGGTTTTATAAGTGTTTAGTAATTCCTCTCTTACTCACTTTGTCTCTCTCCTGCCACCTTGTGAAGAAGGTGCCTGCTTCCCCTCCCACCACGACTGTAAATTTCCTGAGGCCTCCTCAGCCATGTAGAACTGTGAGTCAATTAAATCTCCTTTTAAAATAAACTACCCAGTCTTGGGTAGTATCTTTATAGTAGTGTGAAAATGGATTAATACAAAGCTCTAACACCCCACATGGCTGTATTTGGAGACAGGCCACTTAACGAGGTAATTAAAGTTAAATGAACTCTTATGCTTTGAGGCCTAATCTGATATGACTAACATGTCCTTGTAGGAAGAGGAAGAAACACCAGAGATGGGTGAGCACATGGAAAAGGCTTTGTGGAGACAAACCATGAAAAGAGGCCTCACAAGAAACCAGACCTCCCAACACTTTGATCTTAAACTTCCAGCCTTTAGAACTGTGAGAAAATAAATTTCTGTCGTTTAAGTGATAAGTATGTGGTATTTTGTTATGGCAGCTCCAGTGAACTAAAACAGAGTCATGGATCCTTAATTAATTCCCAGGCTTGAACAAGTTTACAAGCCCAGAGCCCCTTGAGTAAAGGGCAGGGGTGCTGCTGCCCTTGAGAAAGGATCTTGCTTTTCTGCCATAGATTTATATTGCTAATCTTGATTCCAGCCTTCCTCAAAGGGACCTATGGACTTTACCAGGGTGACTGTGCACTAAGGAACAGGAAGTAACTTTCTGAGGATTACTGTACACTGGTTTTGGACTTACACTAATACTAGAAGACCCAAAACATCACTGTCTACAAGTCAGAGCAGGGTGTTATGGAGGTCAGGTGATAATGAAGTTTGAGCTCAGATTCATATCACTGTGAATCCCACTGAACCCATCATGTAGTTATTTCCTCAGTTCTGGTAGAACAGGCAAACTCCATAAATGGCAAAATCCATACATTGGTTCCTTGACCTGTGAAGTGAGGGTATTATGGTAGGAAAATTCAGGTAGAAACTGCTAGAACTGCCTCTAACTAGGAAATCGATGAACCCAAAACAGTGAAGCATTCTTAGAGGGATTTCAGAGATTAGTGACACCCTCTAGGACTCGAAACATGCAGAGGTGGTGATTCCCTTCATATCCCCTTTTATCTCTTTTATTTGGCTGTGCAAAAGACAGATGAATCTGGGAGAATGACAGTGGACTATTGTAAACTTAACCATATGGTAACTCCAATTACAGCTGCTGTTCCAGATGTGCTTTCATTGCTTGAATAAATCAACAAATCTCCTGGTACCTTATATGCATCCTATGGAACTGGGGAATACTTTAAAAAAATACTTGCTGGTAAAGACTCTCAGAAGCCTTTTGATTTCAGCTGGTAGGGTCAGCAATACACTTTTACTCTAGGAGTATATCAGTTCTCTGTCCCTAAGTCATAATTTAGTCCACAGAGACCTTGATTGTCTTTCCCTTCCGTAAGCCCATTACACTGACAATACTATGCTGATTAGACAGTGAAGATCCCTGTGGCTTTGAAGCAAAACACTGCCATCCTCTGTAGATAACAACTCTCCTTTTGATAAACAGCTTTTCGCTTGCTGCTGGGCCTTAGTAGAGAAAACTTAACCAAGGGCCACCAATTTCTATGTGACCTAAACTATGAATCATGAACTTGCTGTTTTCTGACCCATCCAGCCAAGTTGGATGTATACACTGTCATTCCATTGTGAAATGGAAGTGTTGTATGTAATATTGAACTTGAACAGGCCCTGAGCATACACAATAAATTACTTGAGAAAGTCCCTTCTCTTGCTGTATCATTTTCTCTTTCCAAACCTACACCTCTGGCTTCATGGAGGAGTTTCCTATGACCAGTTGGGCTAAGGAAGAAGAAACTCAGCATTGGTTTACAGATTGTTCTACATGCTACAGTGGACAGCTACAGTGGTACGGTCATTTTCTGGGACACCCTAAAGGACAGTAGTAAAGGAAAATCCTCTCAGTAGTTGCTCATTTTGCTTGGAAAGAGGTCTGAGTCTATACTGATTCATGGGCTGTGGCCAGTGGCTTAACTGGACGGTGAGAGGCTTGGAAAGAATATCATTGGAAAATTGGTAACAAGGAAGTCTGGGGAAGAGGTATGTGGATGAACTCCAAATGGGCAAAATCATAAAGGTATTTGTATCCTATATGAATGGCCACTAGGAGTAATCACAGCAGAGGGGGATATTAATAACTGAGTGAACAGATCTGTTCTGTGGATTCCAGTCCATTTCCTTCCCCAGCCATCCCTGTTATTACCGAGAGGGCTTATGAACACAGTGGCCATAGTGGCAGGGATGGAGGTTATGCATGGGCTCAGCAGCGTGAACCTTTACTCACCAAGGCCAACTTGGCTGTGGCTACTGCTGAGTACCCAACATGCTAAAAGCTAACACTAAGTTCCTGATACAGCACTATTCCAAGTCGATAAGCCAGCTACTTAGTGGCAGATTGATTATGCTGGACCAGTTTCATTATGGAAGGGGCAGTGCTTTGTTCTTAGTGGAACAGATATTTACTTCAGTTATGAATTTGTCTTCCCTACATGCAACGTTTCTGCCAAAACTATCATCTGTGGACTTACAGGATGCCTTATCTCCCATAAAAATATTCCACATAGCATTGCTTCTGATCAAGGGACTCACTTAATAATAGAAAAGTGTGGCAATGGGCCCATGCTCATGAATTCATAAGCCTTACCATGTTCCCCATCATCCTGAAGCAGCTGATGAAACATGCAATAGTCTTTTGAAGACTCATTTACAATGCCAGCCAGGGAGTAACAGCTTGTGGTGTTGGCGTGAAGTCATTCAGCAGACTGTATTTGCTTTAAATAAGCATTTAATATGTGGTTCTGTTTCTTCCATAGCCAGGATGCATAAGCCCAGCAAACAAGGAGTGGAAATGGACATGGCACATTTTACTATTACTTCTGATGATTCATTAACAAAGTGTTTGCTTCCTGTCCCCAGTCCTTATTCTCTGTTGTTCCAGAAGTCTTAGTTCCAAAGAGATAAATGCTACCACCAAGAGACACAGCAATGATTCCAATAAACTGGAAGTTAATACCGCCATGTAGTCACTTTGGGCTCCTCATGCCTCTGAATCAATAGGCAAAGAAGGGAGTCTCAATTCTGAAGCTGTCTAGGAGCCCCACTAGGAGTCATCTCATGAGCATTAGCATAGACTCAGGTGTGTTCCAAAGGGGTTCATTATGAATAACAAAGCCACTCCTATTACTTAGGAAATCCTAAGGGTTTTAGGAACTCTGTGCCAGGAACTTGAGACCAAGATCAAGTATATATATTTTATTCTACCACTAAGAGCTGTTGCTGTGTTTTGTGCTTCTAGCCTTGGGTCCCTTTGTAGCTCCCTGGTTCTCTACTCACTCCCAAGCCTGATTCTTCACCTTCTCCCCTGATTGTTAACAGCAGCACCTTCCCCCCAACATCTTTCCAAAGAAATCCTCCTTGGGTTAAATTAGTTGGAATTGGATTTTATTGCTTGCCATTAAGACCCTGGCTGACACGAGTGTCAAGAACTGATGTGAAAGAACCAGTAGAATGGGGTCTGTATTGCTGTATCATTTTCTCTTTCCAAACCTACACCTCTGACTTCATGGAGGAGTTTCCTATGACCAGTTGGGCTAAGGAAGAAGAAACTAGTATTGGTTAAGAGTTTGCATATTTCATTAGGTTTGGTGAGTTTGCAATAGTTGATGTGGGTGTAAAATTCCAATTTACTTCTCTAATGAGCTCTTCAACAATGGACCTGCTCCATTTAGCTGTGCATGATTATAGCTAAATGTTGGTGGTTACCAAAAGACCTTGTTGTGACCCCATATGAAAACAATATTCAAAATCAACCAGAGGAAAGCAGAACATGTGGCCTAAAGTCAGGAAGAAAAATCAGCGTGTAGGTTTCGGAGCTGGCTGTGTCCTTGCCATCATCTCTTTTCCACTGCCCTAACATTTCTCATACATTTGGCCACTGTTTAACATGATCAGACAAATGCTATTTTAAAAGGACACGTTTTGAGTTAAAAATTACTCTCCTTCTTGGGTGTGTTTTGTGGTTTCTGCAGCTGGAGGTTACAATAGGCTATTTGATTAATGAGCTGTTTTATTGGGATGCAAATAATGCATAATGTCCTAAGATCCATATGTTGTACATTAGAGGCATAAAACTTACCTTGGCACAAAATGAAAAATTTAAAGCATCTCTCTTGAAAACATATATTATGCTGAACAAAAAGCATGTGGGTATTTTGGTATTTATGAAGCTGATGAATGCTGTGCCAGATTTGTTTTAATGCTACCTCTGATCGTGTGTTTGTGTGTGTGTGTTCGGTGTTCATCAGAAATACCTCTATGCTTCTATTCCTATTCAGTGTCTTCAGAACAGTTAAAAAGAGCCAAACAGCTGGTTCTGATAACACACAGTAGCTATAACTTGCATGGTTTAGAGCTAAAATGCTGGATACTGGAAAGAGAATGTAGTTGTTATAAAAACAGTACTGGGAGATTAAAGATTGGTTGTTCATGTATCACTAGAGAGGAGGGGCATGAGAGTGCTGTGTAAATACCGTTAGTTGAACAAAAATCTCAGAGCAACATAGCCCTTTGGAGTATGGAGACGAACAGTGCACTGGGTACGGGTTGTGGTGGAGAAGCAAAGCTTTGGTCAGTGTGGGAGATTTTATATCCAATGAAAACACTTGTGAGGCAAGCCAGGCTGACCAACCATCTTCCCACAACCTACACTCTAGTAACTGCTCAAATATCAGCTCCTGCTCAAATACTGTTTCTCAAAGAACTCTTCTCTTAGCCATCCCTCCACCCCCAATAAGGTAATGTGAATGAGAACATTTCCTCTCATTCACGTTACCTCATTGTATTTTCCTTATGGAATTTTTTACCACCTGAAATGATCCTGTTTACCTATTGGTTTACTTATTTACTGTATATTTCACATGACAAAATAGGCTTCATATCAGACTTATTTACAGCTGTAAACTCAGATCCACACCTGGAACATATTAGAAACTCAATAAATTATATACAGATGTTGAATTTGAAAAGTGGAGATGATAGTCATCCTTGTATCCTTCAAAAGAGTCTGTGAGGCTTAACTGAGCATCAGACTTGTAAGCTTGACATGAAAATGCCTGGCACAGACTAAGGATTGGGGAGCTGTTGGCTGTTATTATTTTTTAATTATTTATATTAGTTAGTGAGATTATGATAATGATGATGATACTATATTTTCCACAAAAGAAGTATAATTGATGCCCATAGAAAGTGATTTGAATTGGCTATGTTAATCCATAACTTCATTAAAAAAATTTTGAAAATATATTTTCTTGGACCTAGCACAAGACTTAATTGCACAGATTACTAAAATAGTCTGTTTGCTATGGAAGTAGTAATACGCGCACTGAATGAAAATTATGACTTCATCAAGAACTGGGATGTCATAACCTAGACTTAGCGATAAAATTCTATGGGAAGCAACATAACCTTAGTTGAGCCAGAAAGCTCCTGGGGATCGTGGGGGTGTCTCTTGGTCATCATCAGACACATTACGAGCTTGATGTAAGAGCTTTCTTAGACATTTCTGGCTCAACAGAATTGTGTGTATCTTTGCTCATTCAGCATGTTAGTCGGCATCTTTAATAAAGGCAGTCTTTAGGAAAAAGATACAACACATTTCTTTTATTTACAAAGCACGTGTGTGGGCTTTACTCTTAAGCTTCCTGCAGACAGAGTGATGAGATACACACTTCTTCCTGATTTAAGCCCCACTAGCTACACAAAGTTGTGAATTTATAGCTATTTATTTTCTCCTTGATAGGACTGGGATGCAAATAATGCATACTTCTATGAAAACAATGAACCCTTTCCCACCAGGTCTGTCTGGAGCATGGGGCAGTCCCAGCTGGTAAGGGGTTATTACTGTCATGAAACATTCCCTCACCGGTGCACTGCATGCCAGAACTCCCATTCATAGATATTGATTTTTGCATGTTAAAATTCTGATGGCTTCCTTAAAAGGGCCACTTTTTTCAGATTAACAGCTACTCTATTAATGTCAGAATCTCTGTGTAGTTAAAAAAAGGTCTTCATTTAGACATCAAAAAGTATGTCTCAAACAACAGGCTCCTCAAATTCAAAATAAAAGGGGTGTAATAAAAGAAAAATTACATTTTAAATGAACTATCTGGTTTCAGTGTAACACACTTTAGGTAATAAAACCCCAGAGATATGAAAACAGTTGATGTTCTTGCTATTGATGTGGTATGGTATTTATTTGTGCTTTTTTTTTTTTTTTCCTGAGATGGAGTCTTGCTCTGTCACCCAGGCTGGAGTGCAGTGGTGTGATCTTGGCTCACTGCAACTTCCGCCTCCTAGGTTCAAGCAATTCTCCTGCCTCAGCCTCCTGAGTAGCTGGGACTACAGATACCCGCCACCGCACCTGGCTAATTTTTGTATTTTTAGTAGAGACAGGGTTTCACCATGTTGGCCAGGCTGGTCTCAAACTCCCGACCTTCTGATCCGCCCACCTCAGCCTCCCAAAATGCTGGGATTAAGGCCTGAGCCACCACACTCAGCCTTATTTTGTGCTGTTTTTATATGAGCAATAAAAATCCAATGTTTAGTGTTCTTGTAAGTTTTATTTATTTGTTAGTGAACCAAGCTATAATTTTTTTTTCTTGTTGGAGTAGCAAAGAGCACTGGTCATCATTTGCATATTATTAGTCTGTGTCCAGCAAGAGTCACGATGGAGAATGATTCTGAGCGGAACCAGATATCAGAGCTGAACAGAGACTACCTATTTATCAAATAACTATCCACTTCTCCTCAAGCAAACAGTGGAGGGGGCTTTTGGGCCTGTAGGTTCCATCAGGTTTATCATTTTTAAATGAAGAGAAGAGGTGAAATGTACTCCAAGCAAGAAGAAAAAAGACCCACCTAGATTAGGGAAGAGCTGGACGACATGGGCCACCAACCTGGGCTACCTGTGGTTCTGGGCTGATGGGCTTGTGTGTAATGTGTGACGCAGCATCAGTCCCCACAAACCTGATTAGACTCCAACAGTTGAAGATTCCAAGGGTAACATTTCAGTTCCCAGGTAGCTAGCTACCTGCCACCTCCCTCTCCAACCTCCTCCCCATAGCCCATTCTTAATTTCTAAAATTTAATTTTTATCAAAGTAATACAATAGTCTAAGAGTCAAATATTAAAGGGCTTGTCATGAAAAGCAGCTGCAGACACAAATGCAGCTTGAAAACATGGAGTTACTAGGGAAGAAATACGGATCTCTCTCTACTCTTACTTTGTGATCTTGTATCATTGCCTCCTGTTGGCTCATCCCTACCAGAAACAGGGGCCTTTGGATTCCACAGGGTGGTGAATGAATGCTTAGAATAAAGGACGCTGGGAAATGAAGAACAACCAGTTCAGGAGCTAATACCTATTTACAAGGGCTATTGTGAGAATTAAGTGAGATAAATATAAGAAGAACTCAGGCAAAGTACTTGGCTTATAATGGGCCCTCAGAATATGTTTTTTCCCCTGCTTCTCACCTCTTCCCCTTCCTCATTTATCAAAATCTGCTCTCCAAAAGTTGTGATTCCTTTATTGCATTAGCTGTAAATATATAAACAGCGTTTTAGCAAGAGATAAGGCTCTTTCAAAGCCTTTTGGATATTCTAGATGTCAGTAACTCAGTGAACGGTGTTTTGGTGGTGGGTGGTTTAAAAACATCCTTTCATCAGTTTATGCTCAGTGGAGCTTATCTGAGCAATTAAAAACAAAACAAAGCAAAGCAAACCAAAGCAAAAATGAAACGAAAACAATTCATGAATCAGGTAGCTGTCAGAACCAAAACAGGTTTAGAGAACTGCAGCTAACAGCATGATCTAACAAGGTTTATAGAAAACCAAAGTGAGGTATAGAGACAACTTAGTTACAGCTTAATTGGTTTACTGGTTACAGAGCCTTCTGAAATCCACTAAATCTCAGCTACTATGAGTAAGCTCTCCATTGGTTTGGTCTGTTGGGCCCAGTGCAGGAGCCCATTCCAAAGCATTGGCCTCCTATACATTTTATTTAGCATTAGGTGGGAAAGGGCCCTTCTCCATTTCTCAGAGTTCATGACAAGGGGCAGTTGCCAATTTTGATTGCTTCTCTTTAGGGGTTAAGGTCCTTCCTGCACTGCTCAGGGGCGCCATTCACTTTGCAGTAGGACTCAGTGTGGTTGTTCCCACAGGAAGGTACTGAGATCAGCAAACAGTGCATCAATCTCTCTGGAAGCTGGGAAGTCTGATGGTCCCAAACTGCTCTCCCACCAGAATGCAAATTGTCCCACTGCAAAGTACAAGCCTTTGCCCTCACTGGTGTGTCTGCAGCAGCCTCATGCCACTCTGTCAGTGCCAAAGACATGACTCTCCCTTTCAAATGTTCTTGTCTCCCACCAGTACTATCACTGTGCTGTGGGTTCTCATAGGCCTCCAGTTCCCTTCCCTTGCATTTTTTTATTTTTTTTTTTTTTTTTTTTTTTTTGAGACAGAGTCTTGCTCTGTCACCAGGCGCCAGGCCAGAGTGCAGTGGTGCAATCTCGGCTCACTGCAATCTCCGCCTCCTGGGTTCAAGCAATTCCTCTCTTAGCCTCCCAAGTAGCTGGGACTACAGGCGTGCACCACCACGCCCAGCTAATTTTTGTATTTTTTAGTAGAGACGGGGTTTCACCGTGTTGGCCAGGATGGTCTCAATCTCTTGACCTCATGATCTGCCCGCCTCAGCTGCCTATTAACCCTTCAGTGGATAAAAGCAAAGTCCCAGGGATTCTTTGGAGCAATTGCCTGAATCAAGGAGTCGTGATGTTTCTCTAACAGAGGGAGAAGCTTTGCTCTAGTACAGCACCTGCCTTCATGTCTGGAGGCTGAGGTCAGGGATTTCCACCCTTCTGAGACTTTCCTGGCCTCTCTTAAGTGGCTGACCTGCAAAGAGTGTACCTGAGATCCGGGGCTGGGCTTACTATTGGAATCTAGGCCAGAGGGAGACAAGGTGGGGAGGTGTGTGCAGCCCTTAGACAGCCCCTAGCCACACGAGTCCCATGGACTATAGTTTTCTCTCAGGGGCTCTCCTCCACCTGTCCATAATTCACTCTCAGGTTCCTCGTTAAAGTAAAAATCATCAGCATTCTTTTAATGTGGCTTTGTGTGTTTCATTTCCTTTGTTGGTTAAAAAAAAGTTTCCACTGAAACATTTTATAAGATTTCTATACAGTGCATACATTTTAAACATTTTGTTCCTATTAACATAAAATATTATTCTCATTTCCTCTTATGTTGGGAAGAAAGCAGGAAAAAAAAGCATTATAAAAATTAAAAAATAATTCTTTATTATGAAGGAGGTATGAATGATTTATGAGCATAATAAAAACAAGTCTCTTCGGTCAACATTATGAATTTAAAAATAAGACTTCTTTTCAGAGTTTTGAAATGACTTGGATGACAGTAGGCACTAAAATAACAAAGAAGGCCAGGTTGGAATGGACATTTTTTCCCCCTTTATTTTTCTTCCCAAAGAGAGATGGTTTGCTTACTTACCCTAGGGAAACAAAGTAGAGTCATCCCAGGTCAGGATCCGGGGGAGCTCACATCAAATAGTTTGTTTCAAGATATGTCTGTGGGCCATCTGCGCCCCTGGCAGAGATGCATTTAAAAATTTCCTCTGTCATTTTGATGTCTCCTTAAAGATCATAGCTCGTTAAATCTTACTGGGGGAGAGGAAGCAGGGGAGTTCTCATCCCCACCCCACTCACCCCTACTAGGATCTTCTTCCCAATGACACGGGAGGCCTGGCTCCTCCTGCAGGCCCATGCTCAGCGGGACTGTGATTCTGCTCTTGGGCTGTGTGTGTGCTCCCGGTAATTCCCCTCCAACTCCACCAGGTCCTGCCTATTAAATCCCACTCTGTATTTGGTTTTTGGTTCTGGGTCTCATGGTTCCTACCCCAGGGCTCTAGTTCTACACACACTAGGTCCATTGGTCCTCCCTTATCCTCAGGGGATATGTTTCAAGACCCCAGCGGATGCCTGAAGCCTCAGATAGTACCGAACCCAATTGCCATCAATAGGAACACGTTTCTGTTCACGTCTTGCCCCCCACAAACTTTGTGCCTCTTCATCTGAACTAAGCACTTATCATACATTGTGGCTGTAACTTTTGCAGTTTGTGGTGTAACTTCAAAACTAGTACAGATTTTCTTTTCCTTCTTTATAATTTCACCAATAGAAGACTTGTTCTTTCCATATGTCTTAGCAACCGCAACATTGATTGTTTTCTTCCTTACTTACTAAGTTGAGAATGTTCACGTCTTATTTTAAAGGAAGCACTTCATGGCCTCTCTTTGGTGTATTCCAACGGCCAACATCACTACTTTAGTGCTTTGGGGCCATTAAAAAGTAAAATAAGGGTGACTTGAACAGCAGCACTGCCATACCTCAACAGTTGATCTGGTAACAGAGATGGCTACTGAGTGACTAAGGGGTGGGGAGCACAGATAGCGTGACGCACTGAACAAAGGAAAGACTCATAACCTGGTCAGGAGGGTGGCAGCTTTCATCAAGCTACTCAGAAAGGCAAGCAATTCAAAATCGATAAATTGTGTGTCTCTAGAATTTTCCATCTAATATTTTAGGACTGCAGTTACCACAGGTAACTGAAACTGAGAAAAGTGAAACTGCAGATAAGGGGGGCTACTGTGTTATGATTGAGGTTTGCGTGAAGGGCATGTTAAGCTGTGGGTATCACCAGAGGAGGCTAGCAGGCTGCAAGGGGCCTCTGGAGTGACATTTCCTAGGTGAATTCACCCTCATTTGAGGTCAGACATCCACAGCAGTGTAGGCTCAGAAACCAGATTCTGTTAGCATGCTAAGAACGTGCTAGGGAATGGCCTCATGTCAATGTCAACCAGCTCGTGAGCCTGAGGCAGACTCTATTGCTTTACTACTTTTAATTTGCAAGAGAAACTCCACCCTCAAAACACTGAGGATGATCTAGCGTGGTGGCTCATGCCTGTAATACTAGCACTTTGGCTGGCCGAGGTGGGAGGGTTGCTTGAGGCCAAGAATTCGAGACTGGTCTGGGCAAGAAAGTGAGACCACTGTCTCTACAAAAAAATAAAATATTAGCCAGGCATGGTGCCACATGCCTGTGGTCCTAGCTGCGTAGGAGTCGGAGACGGGATGATCGCTTGAGCCCAGGAGTTCGAGGCTGCAGTGAGTTATGATGGTGCTACTGCACTCTATCCTTGGTTAAAAAAAAAAATTGGGGCTGTGGGACAAAAGAAACTTGGGTTGTGGGGTAGCTCATTGCCTGCTTGGCTGGTGTATGATACTCACTAGGAGGCTAGCAGCGAGAAGTTCAAGTTTTCAACAATTTATTGAGGATCTACTTCAGGACAGGCCCTGTTCTAGGCAATGGGGACACAGCAGTGAACAAAGCAGACAAAAATTCCAGCCCACAAGGACTTATATTCCATGGACTTTTTGAACCCAGGGGTTGGGTCTTTCACCCCTAGGGTGCAGCTAATGTTTGATTTCTATTTTCTCTGCTCAGAGCTCTGGAAAGTCACCCCAGAAGTGAAAACATACTGCTGTAATTCTTGGAGGAATAACATAAAGAGCAACGTGGTGATTCAACCCAGATCGTAAGCCCCAAAATCTCATGCATTGGAATAAAGACAGGACTTATGATCTTGTTATGGTTTCTGCTCTTCCTTCATTCTGCTAACTTAGTGAATATAACTGCAACACTTAGTGAATATAAGATTGAAGGAATATGTGGAGAGGGACAGGCTACAGAAGTAGAGAAAAAGGGAGGGACTGGAGAACAAGAACCGGGTGGGTGGTGCAGAGAATGGAGGGTTTGACTTCTGAGATCCATTGTGAGGAGCAAGAGAAGTGAAGACAAGAGGAAGGATTTGAAAAATGGCTGGGATGGCTTATGAACTGAATTTCCTTTCATGCTTTTTGAATGGAGTTATTTTTGAATTACTTCTGATTATTAGTCTGCAAAGATTAAGCCATAAAAGACTCTAGGATATATTCAAGTTCATGACTTTTGGCTTAGGCTTCCACCTCAATATTCTTGAGCTTTCAGTGTTTTCTCCTCATTTCTCTCCCTGTAATTTACAGTTAAATAACATGAGCCCCATTTCCACAGAGCTTCAGGAAGTTCACTACTTGCTCCAATGTTTATAAGATTCCAAAGGTGCTTCAGTTCCCAGGTAGCTGCCTGTCACCTCTCACTTCAATCTCCTTCTAGCCCAGTTCTATGCTTCTTAAATTCAATTTTTAATAAAGTAACGCATATACTAGTTTAAAACTCAAATATCAAATAACTTATAATAAAAAACAAATGTCCAGTAAGCATTCCCTGCTTTACAGTCCAACTCCCCCACAGGCGATGACTTTCAGCTCTTTCAGCCCTTGCTGCTTTTACCTTCCTCCGTATTTCTAAATAAATGGCCACATGGCTATTTGTTAGTATATCAACTTTGACATTGTGTATTGACATTCTGTTATGATAGATGAAGATTTAGCTCTTTCATTCTTCTTCTACCTTCACCCCACCTACCTTCTCTTTCTAAACTCTTGTTAAAATTACATAAAAAATTTTGGTTCAATCAACAGTTAGAACTGACACTACAATGACTATGAAATAGAATTCCTAGCCAAGAACTCTATTATTATTGTTTTGTCTCTTGTATATCATTTCATTTTTCTTCTAGAGTTAATATTTTCCTCTGCTTACTTTTCTTATATGTTTACATATAATTTTTTGTGTGCTAAATTCATCAGTACTATTTTCCTAATGCTCAAATAATCTATACATTGATTACTTTTTTCCATGAGTTATTCTCTCCCTACTTATGCTTCCTTCTGCACAGTTGCTCTCATCTGTCCTCCTATCTGTGGATTTTCTTTTTATGTTCTTGTGTTGGATCCACTAGAAACCTGGTGATGTGGTTTCGCTCTGTGCCCCCACCCAAATCTCACTTTGAATTGTAATAACTTAGTCCTGCCCCGTGTGTCAAGGGCAGGACTAAGTGGAGGCAATTGGGTCATGGGGGCTGTTTCCCCCATGCTGTCCTCATGATGATGAGTGGAGTCTCACAAGATCTGATGGTTTGATAAGGGGCTCCCCGCTTCCCTGGGCACTCATTCTCTCTGCTGCTGCCCTGTGAAGAGGTGCTTTCCACCATTATTGTAAGTATCCCGAGGCCTCCCCCAGCATACTGAATTGCGAGTCAATTGAAACTATTTTCTTTATAAATTACCCAGTATGGGGTATTTCTTCATAGCACTGTGAGAATGGAATAATATACCTGGGAAACTCTTTTTCGTCTCTCACTTTGCTGGAGGACATGTCCTTAGAGTCCTAAAAAGTTGTTCATGGTGATAATTATTTGTTTGAAATCTTACCTTTTGGAAAGTGGTTTTAATCTATCTTTATACTTGTTGGATAATATGGCTCAGTATATAATGCTGGGCTGCAAATCACTTTGCCTTCAAATTTTAAAGTTATTTTTCCATTGCTTTCTAACATTCAGGTTTGTTGTTGAGAAGTCTGATTTTATTTCATTCCATATCCTTTGTGAGGGATGTTTCCTCCCATCCCTAGGAAAACGATAGGATTTCTTCTTTTACTTCCCACTGCTCCAAAGGTTTATAAAGAAGACCCCTTACATTTGCCTTTTTTCATTCACTGGGCTGGACACTGTGGGCTATCCCTTTACTTTGAGGATTCTAATATCCTATTGGTTTGTAGAAATATTCTATTATAAATTTTAAAATTACTTCTTTTCCATTTTTTTTCTATTCCATTAATCTATTGTTGGGTTTTCTAGTTCAATACCTGAAGTTTGTAAAATCATTTTTTCTCTGAATTTTATCTTTTTATTTCTTCTACTTTCTGAGATGTCTTTTCATTTTTGTCTATCAACTTGTGTTTTACATTTTAAAATTTTGACTAACAGGCTGGGCATGGTGGCTCACGCCTATAATTCCAGTACTTTGGAAGGCCAAGGTGGGCAGATCACCTGAGGTCAGGAGTTTGA
The DNA here is from genome assembly GCA_036589455.1 of Ateles fusciceps. Taxonomy (NCBI): domain Eukaryota; kingdom Metazoa; phylum Chordata; class Mammalia; order Primates; family Atelidae; genus Ateles; species Ateles fusciceps. The sequence continues at coordinate 3,151,288 of JAZHEH010000564.1, read as the reverse complement.
GACCAGACTGGCTAACATGGTGAAACCCCATCTCTACTAAAAATACAAAAGTTAGCTGGGTGTTGTGGAGGCTACCTGTAATCCCAACTACTCAGGAGGCTGAGGTAGGAGAATTGCTTGAACCTGGGAGGCAGAGGTTGCAGTGAGCCAAGATTGTGCCACTGCATTCCAGCTTGGGCAACAGAGCAAGACTCCATCTCAGTAAATAAATAAATAAATAAATAAATATTGACTAATAATATTTGAGTTTTCTTCTAATTGTTTCTTTTCCAATCTTAACTATGAAATATCCTGTCTTTAAAAAATATATATCCAGTGTTTTTTCTTATCTCTCCAGTTTTATTATTCTCTTGTATTCATGAAAGCTCATAGTTTCCTTTTCTTCTTTTTATTTTTTCAGTTGCTTTACTGTGGGCTCTTCCCGAATGTTGAGAGCTTTTGCTGTGTTTTGGGTTCTTCTCATGGTGGGGTGGGATGAGACTCAATGGGAAGCCCCATTTCTCATATCTGGCTGTCCATTAACTGGTAACAGCGAGGGTTACAAAGCTCATGAGAAGCACTGAAGGTGTAGATGGCACCCAATAATAGGTAATATCCAAGCTACTGGGATTAGCTATCTCTACATCTAATATCAGTGTCTGGAGGCCTTTTGTTTGGGCTTCTTAGGTTTCTCAAAAGAGGACTTCTATAATCTGCTGGCTGGAACAGCTATTTTTAGAGAGAGAAATTTCACATAAACTCCTGTTTTCAACTTCTGATCTCTCTGTTGATAAATGTCTTGAGCTTTCTTTATATGACTCCTTCTGAGAATACACCACTGGGTCTCCTGTGTGTGTGCGTGCGGGTGTGCACACATAGGTAGGTGGATGAGGAGGTTCTTCCTTAGGTTGCTCTCATTTGGGTGCTCTGTCTCTGCCCTGGAGGAAGTCATTGTTTGCTATATCTGCCATTCCTCTATTGTTCAGAGCAAGGGTCAACAAAATTTTTCTATAAAGTGTCACAGAATAGCTACTTTAGGCTTTGCAGTCCATTTTGCCTCTTCAACAATAATTCAACTGCATCCTGCAGAGTAAAAACAGCCACGGGCAACATAAAAACGAATGGACAAGGCCAGATTGGGCCTGCATGCTGACCCCTGCTGAAACCTGTTCTTTACCTCTTAGATGGCATTTCCCTGTTACTAGTTAATAATTCTTTATTTTCAGTTTTCCCTGTCCAAATTACCAATGTGATTTCTGTCTCCTGATTGGACTCTCACTGATAAATGATACATCATACTGACATTCTAGGTAAGGGCTTGACTCGGATGCCTTGGACCAGTGGAGATGATCTGGATCTGACGATTCTGGCCAGCAGTTATGAGGGAGAGAGGGAGAGGCAGAGGGAGAGGGGGGAGGAAGAGGGAGGGTGGGAGGGAGAAGGGAGGGAGAGAGAGAATAAACAAATTAATGACAGCCCTAAATAATCAAACTAATATGTTAAGCAAGACTTTCTTCACTGAGAAGGAAATTGTGACAGCAGTAAAAAAATATTCTTTTTCTTGTCAATTGTAAACCAAAAGTTTCACAGAATTTTTGTCTAATTATCTGCTCTATAATATATTCACATTTATTTTAATTTCCCCGAGACCTTCAGGTAAAATCAAGGAAGATGTGGAGTATTTTTCCTGGGGCTCTTATCTTCAGCTCAGGATGGTAATTCTCAGAGGGTAACCTCTTTTCCAGAATTTTTGTCTCTCCATATATTGCCAATACTAAGAGCATGCTGTTTGATTAAAAAAAAAGCAACAGAGAATGCTTAGCCCAAGACTATCCCAAAGACGTGGCTCTGAGATCTCCTAAATTCAGAACTTTGCTTGAGATGTTTTTGCCAGGCTCTCTATGGCTTTTAATTCATGTGATGAGTTAGGGAGAGACACGAAAGGAAGAAACATGCTCCCAGGCAAGCCTGATGTAAAAGCAATAGCAGTTGGCAAAACCTTTGCCCTAACTGCCCATCAATTCTTCTCTTTATTACGATACAAGCAGCGAAGGTTCTAAGATCAAGTGTTTTAAGTGATGAATTAAGACACAATGATAAGCAGAAGGTGCCTTATTGCTGGTATCAGATTTAAACCACTGAAGACAAAAAGGGTTTAGGGGGAACATTATCTTTCCCTTGCTCAGTTAAGTTGTGGAGTTGAGAGTTGGAAGGGACCTGGATCACCAGCTGAGTGTTTTCTACAGCCCCCCTCCCAGTCTAGACTAACAAATCCTCTTTTGTAGATAGAATGGAGGGACCAAAAACGCCCCACAAGAATTTGAAATAGGTAAGATTGTTTTCTGAGAGCAAAGCTATAAAACTGACTTAGATTGGTGTGAAAAACTACAAAGCCACCTTAGAAATAAAATGCTTTCTAGTCTAAGACACAAAGATGAATGGATTGTAGATTTTGAAACAGGCAAAGAAAGAAAATACTTGTAAGAAGAAGTTGAAGGGATGCAATGCCTGGCTAGGTCCCTTTATTCTGTGGGAGAGACCTCCACCTGCGAAGCCCTCCCTCCATCCCTCTCCCCAGCAAAGTGGGGCTGGGAGCGTCAATCTTCAGCATCTTTGCACTCATCTCGTGCTTTTCTTCGATCCTTATCAAGTCAGTGTCTGCTTATAACCTTGTTTCCTGTGTGGATTTGCCTGCAGAGAGTGGCTTGATTCTCAAACATCCCTATCATATCTGCTTGATGGCTATTTAATCACTGGAAATAAACAAATTAGCAAAGTGGTATCTGTGAACTTTGTTGATTGATGTATGAAAATGGAGGTGCTAACAAGTCAGTTGTCTAGCTTATGAGATTAAGGAACCCCCATGGTGACCAGCTGGACTCTTATGACACTTTTATGTAATGCTTACACATTTCTGAACCTTTTTCAGATTATGACATATGTTCATTACTTTTATTGCCTAGAAACTTAATTTTAGGGGAAGAAGTTGATTAAACTAGATCCATTAGGAGAAGAAGAATACTATAATAATTAGGAGCATAAACTTCGTGTTTAGACGACATGAATTGAAGCCCTGGTTCTCTCACCTTTCTTCATAATGTCCAGACACCTCCCCTTCCTTTTGCTCCTTGTGATGTGCTTGTTCCTTCACCTTTACCTTCTGCAATGATTGTAAGCCTCCTGAGGCCTCCACAGAAGCCACAGGTCTCTTTGTGTTCAAGTTGTTTCATCTGTAAAGTGAGGATAATACAAGTACTTACGTAATAGAGTTGTTGTGAGGATTAAATGAGATTTGCTCATAAAATACTTATCACAATGCCTGGCACTTGGTAAGGGCTCAAAAAATTTTAGCTGTCTTCATAATACTTATCATTATCAACCAGTTTTTCTCCTTTTTAAACATTATAGTCATATGTTACTATCATCAGAGTTTAGATCAGTCCAAGAGAATCAGTGTTAATAAATGAGTTGAAAATATCTCTGACCAAAAATAATAAAGTTCTACAAATTTTTATTGAGTACCTACTATATACTAGGCATTGTTCTAGTATGAATTAAAAGTAACAAAAGAGTGAAAAGAAAATAAGCTAATTGAAATATATAATTTAATTTTGAATAGTAATAAGTGAAATGAAAAGAGGATAATAATTGTGAGATAAAGACTGTGGTGGTCAATGTTAATCAATAGAATCCCTCCAAAGTCTTATCTGAGACAAGGCAAGTTCCTTCTGCCTATGAGCCTATAAAATCAAAAGCAAGTTAGTTATTACTTCCTAAATACAATGGAGGCATAGGCATGGGTAAATGTTTCCACTCCAAATGGGAGAAATTGGCTGAAACAAAGGAGCTACAGGACCCGTGAAAGTCTGCAATGCAGCAGAGCACTCATTAAATCTTAAAGCTTGGAAATTATCTCCTTTGACTCCATGTCTCACATCTGGGGCATCCTGATGCAAGGGGTGGGTTCTGATGGCCTTGGGCAGCTTCTTCATGGGCTGTCATTGAGTGCTTGTGGCTTTTCCAGTTGCATGTTGCAAGCTGTTGGTGGATCTGCCATTCTGAAGTCTGGAGGACAGTGGCCCTCTTCTTACAGGTTCACTAGACAGCGTTGCAGTGGGACACTTCTGGGGGCTCCAAATCTACATTTCCCTTCTGCATTGCCCTAGCACAGGTTCTCTATGAGGGCTCACCCCTGCAGCAGACTTCTGCCTAGACATTCAGGCATTAATATACATCATCTGTAATCTTGGTGGAAGTTCTCAAACTCACTTCTTGACTTCTGTGCACCCACGGGCCCAACACCACATGGAAGTTAGCAAGGCTTGGGGTTTGCACCATTTGAAGCAATGGTCCGAGCTGTACTTTGACCCCTTTTAGCCATGGCTGGACCTAGAGTGGCTGGGATGAAGGATGCCAAGTCACAAGGCTGCACAAAGTGATGGGGCTCTTACCATTTTTCCCTCCTAGCCTTTGGGCCTGTGATAGGAGGGGCTGCTGTGAAGATCTCTGATGTGCCCTGGGAGCATATTTCCCATTATCTTGGCTATTAACATTCAGCTCCTTATTTTACTTATGCAAGTTTCTGCAGCCAGCTTGAATTTCTCCCCAGAAAATGGGGTTTTGTTTTCTACCACATGGTCTGCTATAAATTTTCCAAATTTTTATGCTCTGCTTTCTCTTTAAACAGAAGTTCCAGTTTCAGATCATCTCTTTCATGTTCAAAGTTCCACCAGTCTCTAGAGCAAGGGCAAAATACTGGTAGTCTCTTTGCTAAAGCATAGGAAGAGTGACCTTTGCTTCAGTTTCCAGTAAGTTCCTTATCTCCCTCTGAGACCACCTCAGCCTGGAATTCACTGTCCATATCGCTATTAGCATTTTGGCCAAAACAATTCAACAAGTTTCTAGGAAGTTCTAAACTTTTCCACATTTTCCTGTGTTCTTCCAAGCCCTCAAAACTGTTCCAACCTCTGCCCATTACCCAGTTTCAAGTTTGCTTCCATATTTTCAGGTTATCTTTATAGCAGTGCCCTACTCCTGGTACCAATTTGCTGTATTAGTCCATTCTCACACTGCTATAAAGAACTGCTTAGGACTGGGTAATTTATAAATAAAAGAGGTTTAATTGACTCACACAGTTCTGCATGGCTAGGGAGACCCCAGAAAACTTACAATCATGGCATAAGGGGGAAGTAGGCACATTGTACATGGCAACAGGCAAGAGAGGGAGTGGGTGAGTGAAGGAGGAACTGTCAAGCATTACAAAACGATCAGATCTCATGAGAATGCACTCACTATCATGAAGACACTATGAGGAAACCATCCTCATGATCCAATCACCTCCCTTTCTCAACACATGGAGATTACAGGTTCCTCCCTCAATACATGGGGCTTAAAATTTGAGATGAGATTTGGGTGGGGACACAGAGCCAAACCGTATCAGTGGGCCAGGCCCAGAGCCCTGCTGCCCTGCACAACCTCCGGACACTACTTCCCACATCCAAGCTGCTTGGGTTCTAGGCTCCAGTCAAAGGGGCCCAGGTGCAGCTGAGCCACAGCTTTAAAGGGTGCAAGCCAAAAGCCTTAGCAACTTCTACAAGGTTTTAAGTGTGTAGGTGCACAGAGTGCAAGAGCTGAGGCTTGGGAGCCCTGCCTAGATTTCAGAGGATGTATGGAAAATTTTGCCTCAGTGCTGCATGGGCAGAGCCCTCACAGAGAACCTCTACTAGGGAATGAGGAGGGGAAGTGTGGGGTTAGAGCCCCAGTGTAGGGTCCCCATTAAGGTACTGCCTAGTGGAGCTCTGAGAAGATGGTCACCATCCTCCAGACTTGAGAATCGTAGATCCAATAGTAGCTTGCAGTCTATACCTGAAAAAGACACAGGCACCCAACTCCAGTCTGTGAGAGCACCTCAGGGACTGCACCCTGCAAAGCCACAGGGGTGGAGTTGCCTAAGTCTTTGGGAACTTACTCTTTGCACCAGTATGCCCTGGATGTAGGGCATGGAGTAAAAAGAGCTTATATTGGAGCTTTAAAACTTAGTAATGGCCCTGCTAGGTTTTGGACTTGCATGGGGCCTGTAACTCCTTTCATTTGGCAACTTTATTTCTTTTGAAATGGGAATATTTACTAAATGCTTGTATCTCCATTGCATCTTGGAAGTAACTAACTTGTTGTGGACTTTACAGGCTCATAGGTGAAGGAATTTGCCCTTTCTCAAATGAGACTTTGGACTTTGGGTTTTTGAGTTAATGCTGAAATGAGTGAAGAATTTGGGGGATTATTGGGAAGACATGATTGTATTTTGAAATGTGAGAAGAGCATGAGATTTGGGAGACATCAGGGTTAGAATGATACAGTTTGGATGTGTGTCTCACCCAAATCTCATATTGGAATGTAATTCCCAATGTTGGAGGTGGGGCCTGGTGGGAGGATCCTGATTGGATCATGGGTCTAGCACCATCTCCCTTGGTACTGTTCTCATGATAGTGAGTGAGCTCTTGTGAGATCTGGTCATTTAACAGCATGTAACACTTCTCCCCTCTCTCTTGCTCCTGCTCTGGTCATGATTGTAAGTTTCTCGAGGACTCCACAGAAGCTGAGCAGATGCCAGCATCATACTTCTTGTACAGCCTGCAGCACTGTGAGCCAATTAAACTGCTTTTCTTTATAAATTACCCAGTCTCAGGTATTTCTTTATAACAATAAGAGAAGAGCTAATACATAAGAAAATGGAAGGAGGTGGGGGTTGGGACAGGAAGAATTGTGGGGCAGAAAACAAGATTTTATGCTAAGGGCAAAAATAACTATTGCACGGTTAGAGGTAATGGAGTCGCAGGTTGAAGGATCTGTAGGATGGATTGCCATGGTTTAAACCATTGCTGTGGAAATAGGGGAGACTGTGTGGAGGTTAATGAATTAGGCCAGGTGACAGAGCATAGTGGTTTAGATGGGGTTAGAAACAATGGGAAAGGAGAAAAATAACTGAATCTGTGATGTATTTGGAAATAAAGCCAATAGGACTTCCTGATGGATTGGAAGTGAAGTATAAGGGTCAGAGGAAACCAAAGATGCATGCTAAATTTTGGGCTCGAACAACTACTTGAGTGATCGATCATTCCGCTGAATGAGGGTAAGTGGACCAGGATAAAGTAGATTCAGGGGGGAAATTAGGAATTTTATTTGAAGTATGCTTAGAATATTTTATGTCAATTGAAAATGTCATGGTTTAGGTATTTAGGTAGCTTTTGCAGGCAAACTTTGTGTTTTCTATAGAGTTTTAAAAGCCTAAAGAATATTTTGAGGCATTCTACCGTTCTAGAATTCTTATGCTGGAAACTGCAACTTTTGTTCAGTCCTTTGTTACTTACAAATACGAGTTCCTCAGTGAGTTGGTGATGGAGCTGGCCCTAGAGCTTAAGCCTATTTAGTTATATCTGAAGAGCTATAATCCTCATTTGACCTTCTCTCTAGTCCCAAAATTTTCTCCATAATTAGAAAACTCTTAGGAAACTTTAAGCCCTAAGAATGCCTTTTGGATAACAGGAGGAGTTTTCACACAAATTAAAGAAAGAATGCAAAAAAGAATGAGGGGTGAAAATGGATAAAGTGCCAAGCTGTGGAAGCCAAATAGATTTTCCTAAACTCCAACAGCTTCTTAAGGGATTGTTTGCCCATCTGTGTTTATTGGGATTGCCAGGGAAAAACAGATCATGTGATCATGTCCAAAGAGCAGACCTTACCAGATATGAAATAATTATTTAATTGTGTATTATTGGGATCCTGTCTGAATCCATATTTTGCGGCCTGAAGGGTGAGGAGTGACCAGGGAAGCCGTTAATGATTACTCGGAAACCAATACTACAAATCCTGAACAAAACTATTCCATAAAAATCTCATTACTTACCCATGTTTTCTCTGATTCAGCCTTCTGGGCGCTACTGTAGATATCGTGTAAATTACACACTTGTAAATTATCCATTTATAACATCTGTCAGTGGCAGCTATAGAAGCAGATAATTTTTCTCCCTTTTGCCTCAGCTCTGTAGCAGCTAGCTTTTAGATCTTGTTTTGAGTTTTCTGAGCACTCTTGAAGACCTGAGACATATTATTGACTGGTTTGAAAGTATCTGATACTCTGTTGCAATTAATCCAGACTGCCTGTTTGACCCAATTGTGGGAGACATTGGAAATCAACCGTGTGCTGGGAATTGTGCTAGGCCTTGGAAATGGAGAAGTGAAAGAGACAATCCTTGACAAAGGTGCCTGCAGAGAGCTAAGAACATCAGTGTAGACAGTACAACAATATAGGAACTATCATAAGGCTATGCACAGGGTATTGGTGATAATGGAAAACGTATCTAACTCAGCTTAGGTAACATGTAAGGAAGCAGAGGTCAATAAATGTTTTACAGTGGGTGCGGTGGCTCCTGCCTGTAATTCCAGCACTTTGGGGGAGGCCAAGGTGGGTGGATCACTTGAGATCAGGAGTTTGAGACCAGCCTGGCCAATGTGACAAAAACCTTTCTCTACTAAAAATATAAAAATCAGCTGGGCATGGTGACGGATGCCTGTTATCCCACTACTTTGGAGGGTGAGGCACGAGAATCTCTTGAACCTGGGAGGTTGAAGTTGCAGTGAGCCGAGATTGTTCCATTGCACTCCAGGTTGGGTGACAGAGTGAGACCCCATCTCAAAAAAAAGCTTCAAAGGTGACATCTGAGCACTCTTATATGCCCCTGGTTGGAACAGAATGATGCAGCCACGTTGGAAAATACTCTGTCGGTTCCCTAAATGATTAAACATAGAGTTACCATATGACATAGCAATTCCAATCCTTCGTATATATCTGAGAGACATGAAAACATAGGCCCACACAAAAACTTGTACACAGATGTCTATAGCAACGTGATTCATAGTTGTCCCAGAGTAGAAACAACCCCAATGTCCATCAAGTGATGCATGAATAAACAAAATGTGGTATCCATATAATGGAATATTATTTAAACCTAAACAGAAATGAAGTACTGATCCATGCCACAATGTGGATGAATTTTGAAAAAATTCTGCTAAGTGAGAGGAGCCAGACACAATAGGTCACCTATTATATGATTCCATTATTATAAAATGGCCAGAATGGGCAATCTATAGAGACAGAAAGTAACCTATTGTTTGCCTCGTGCTGAGGAAATGGGAGGATTGAGGAAATGCAGTTAATGGTGCAGGACTTTTTTTTCAGATTGTGTTCTAAAATGGATTGTGCTGATGGATGCACAACTCTGGATATATTAAAAGCTCTTGAATTATACAGTTAGCTGGGTGAATTGCACAGTATGTGAATTACATCTCAATGAAATTGTTTTTTAAAAAACGATTACCCCTTAGAATGAGTAGGAGAGAGGACATTACGGGGAGTGACAATAATGAGTGAATTTACCGCATCGCCAGTTATCTGGGCTTTATTTCCAAAATGCATCTTGGGGCCAGGTGTGGTGGCTTGTACCCATGTCCCACCTACTTGGGAGGCTGAGGCAGGAGGACGGTTTGAGCTCACGAGTTCAAGACTGCAGTGAGCTATGACTGCACCATCACACACCCCAGCTTGTGTGACAGAGCGATATCCTGTCTCTAAACAACGAAACAAGCAAAACCAAAATGCATCTCAGCTCTCTCTACCCTCTCTAATTCCATTGCCACTCTCCTCTTCCAAGCCAGCATTTCTCATCTTGACCACTGTGGTAGCCTTCTAGCTATTTCCCCCTCCTGTCTCCCGTGCTGGAGAGTCTAGTGGCAACACAGGACTGCTTCTGCCTCTCTGAAGGGGCTGAGTGTGGGAACCTGATTGTTCAGAATTCCTGCTGAGGGGCTCTGGTTGGCTTAGTGGGAGGCTGCAGGGAGGTGGTGCCGAACCTGCTCCCGTGTCCCTGGCACATGGAAGCAGGGAGGTTCTGCGAGAGGCTCTCCATCATTCTTCTGTGAATCAAACTTCTAGGTGGCATCCCAGGCTACTAGGACCCCTGGGGATGGTCTTCAGGGTTTCCTGCGCTTACTGATTTCCTGAAAACTGATGAAGTTTCTCTGACCTCAAACCCTAGACCTTCCAACAGTACTTTCACTTCTCATTTCACTTCCATTTCTGCTTGAGGTACACGGTATGGTTGCAGTCTTGCTGATTCATGCTGCTACCCTCTATTCTCCATACAGTAACCAGTGTCACGTTTTGAAAATGTCAGTCAAGACATTGTAATCCCCCTTGCTCAAAATTCTCTAACAGTTCCCATGAACTTAGAATCAAATCCACGTTCCATGCACGACTCTGTGATCTGAACTCTGCCTCTCCTTCCTCCTCATCTACTAGCTTATACCTGTCCATATCAGCCCTTTTCCTTTACCTCCCATGTGTCTGGCTCATCCCCACTTGGCACGTGCTGTCCCTTCTGCCTAGGTCCCTCTGCCCAGTTTTTTGCAGGTCAGTTCCTTCTCTTGCTAGGTCTCAGCTCAGGTGTCTGTCCTCAAGGAATGTTTTCCAGGCCACCATGCTCAGTACCACTGCTGTCCTCCATCCCATCCTCTCATGACTCTGAGTTATTTTGTTCATGAATTTCCTTCTTGTTTATTTTCTGTCCCTTTCCTAGAGTGTAAGCTCCGTACAAGAGAGGCCTTTGATCCATCATGGCATGCCAGGCCCTAGCACAGTCCCTGGCACCCAGAAACCACACACTCTCATGCAGGACAAGGAGGCATGACAGAAGGTAGAGCGCTGAGAGCACATCATAGTTCATGATTGGAATTCCACAGGGTAAATGTGGTGGCAATGGCAGAAGGAACGGTGAGGTTACAGAGGAAGACAGGTCACATGGGGCCTTGTTATTTCTTAGCTGCATAATCTTAGAAAAGCCATTTAATCTCTCCAAACCTCCAGTTCTCCACTTCTAAAGTGGAATTTCTAAAACCTAACTTATGGGGTTTATATGGGTGGATTAACAGTACTCACAGACATGAAATCTTATGGAAACTACAAAGTGACTTATTCATATATTTAGCATTTAATATTACCATGAATCTACAGAGGCTAGGTCCAGAAACGTCAGAGATTGAAGAAGGTGTGGTCTCTGCCCTTGAGGAGCCCACTGTCTGGTAAGGAGAGACCCACAGAAAGTCATAAAACATGTCATATGTGTTGATGACCTCAAGCCCTCTCAGCCCTGGGGTGTGATCCTAGCTGTTTCTTATTATACAGTGCCAGTTTGCTTTGTGTCTTTATCAGTGCTGGGATCTCCCCCAGGACAGCGAGGTGTCTTCATGCCTTTTCTGCAGGGTCCATGGGGTCTCATCTGGATCCATATCCTCAGGAGGCCCTTCAAGCTCAACTTCAAAACTGTGGGATTCAAGCACCCTGGGCTTCCAGACCTTGGGACTTGAGTTTCCTTCTACGATGGGTGGGTTCTTTATTCTTACATCCTCTCCCCTGATGCTTAATCAATCAATGGCCATTTTGATATCACTCAGCTTTTTTTTTGTATTTTTAAAATTGCTATATCAAAGTTGGACCTATTTTGGAAGGTACATGTGATATTCTGATACACATATACAATGTTTGTAAAAACTGAATATAGGCAGAGCAAAATTTGACAAACAGAAGAGAGTTTGGAAGAGGAGACATAAATGCATTGGTGAAAAAGGAACATAGACTGCATATAAATCTTCGATTACCCTGATTTGATCAGTACAAACTACTGTGACCCTCCATGACTGGGAACTCTGTTTTAGACCGCTTTAGGTTCCCAGAGCCTACTCATGCCCACGGATATTTCCTCTATCATCCCTCCAGAATTGTATCCCTACCTGGTAATTGTTTTGGGCCCAGTGAATGGCAGCAGGCCTGTTTCTAAGCTTGTTTTGCCACTGGATCCAATACTTTTTTAGGGCTGGGACTTTGTCTTGGTCACCTTCTACCCTTCATCACTGTGCACATGCCTGGCGCACAGTGAGAAATCATTGTTTATGGGATGGCTGCTGTGCGGATGGACTGTGGGGATGAGAGGAACTACAGACCCATCCTCTGCCCTGCACTGGATTGAAGTAGAAAGGTCAAGTAAACAGTCTCTTTCTCTGTCTGTCTAAAACCAGCCAGGATAATACAGCTGCCTTCAGGACCCGTGGGTAAAGAGGAGGAGATGCTTCACTGTCAGGTTTACAGCTTCAGGATTGCTCAGTGGCTTTGTTTCTCTGTTTTTATTGGGGAGTTGAGAGTCTAAGTGGGGTTGATTATCTTCCCTGCTTCTGACTCAGCCCAGGATTGGAACAGCAGCTGTGTCTGAGTGAGAGGAAACGATGCTGGTGGGGATGAAAGGAGAACAAGGGGATGGGTTTTGATTAGAAATAAAGAAAAAATCCCATGGAAGTGTTTTCTTCAAAGATTTATAAGATGTTCACTCAATAAACCTTTATTTACTGCCCAAAGCTGATTTCTTTTGAAAAATTACTTTGGCATATAGTCTATAAGTAAAGGCAACGGAACAGATAGGATAATTTTAAATAAAGAAGAACTTAGAAAGTAGCTGTCTCCTACCCACTCTGTGTGCTTTTTTTTTTTTTTTTAAGTGGGGGGTTGGGTGATGCCTGGGAGAACGAATCCTTTTGAAAGCCAACAGGAATGTGACTGTGCTGACTTGGATCTGAGGCTGCTGTTGTAAAATCGTCGTCTTTTACCTAACGAGGCTTGCTTCTGATTGGCTCTTCTTTGGAAAGAATTTTTTGCCCCCTTCTAAGTACACATCTGACTGTGCATTTGTCAAAGTGTTGATCAAGAGCTCTTTCTTCTTTTAATAAACATGGCATATCCATTCCAGAGCATTCTTCTGATAATTAATAACAATAAAATCTGGTTACCTGTGGAGAGCTGACACATTGAAAAAGACCCAGGGAAAATACAAGACGGTACCAGCAGGCTAACCACAGAGCTCTGTGCCTTCTCCTCTTCTGCCCAGACTGCACCTGCTACCCAGAGACCTCACCTGCCTTTAGGGGCTGCTTTTCCTCTCAGGGTTCCTCTTGATGCTGTATTTCGATAGGAGAAAAAGTTGGATTGCAGTAAGATGATGCATCTCATTTAGGAGGGGGAAGAAATCATTTTGTTTAGCTTCCTCTTTCGAACCAAAAATGATTCCCTGTTTGGTGACAGATTGTTGTTGTTTTCACTATTTGTCCAATATGTCAACAGACACCACTTGCCTATGGCGCTGTGTCCAGAGGCTGGCTCAAAGGGACTCTTCTTTCTAGATGTGAACTAGAAAGTGGTACATAATAGGTGTTCATGGCTGCTACATAATAGGTGTTCAATAAACAGTGAAAAAGATGAATCCATTCATCTTTGTCTGGAGGGGAAATTCTTGTGTGTTCATTGTGATGTGTCAGTTGAGGGGAAGTTCTTTTGGCAAATAGTGTCGGTAGAATCATCATTTGAATGTGGCAAGTTAGTCTAGCTTCCTTGAAGTCTCAAGTTTTTTGTTTTTGTTTTTGTTTGAGAAGGAGTGTTACTCTGTTCCCCAGGCTGGAGTGCAGTGGTGCTATCTCGGCTCACTGCAACCTCTGCCTCCCGGGTTCAAGCGATTCTCCTGCCTCAGCCTGCCGAATTGCTGGGATTACAAGTGCCCACCACCATGCCCTCCAGAGTTTTGTATTTTTTAGTAGAGATGGGGTTTCGCCATATTGGCCAGGCTGGTCGTGTGAACTCCTGACCTCAGGTGGCCCACCTACCTAGGCCTCCCAAAGTGCTGGGATTACAGGCGTGAGCCACCACGCCTGGCCTCAAGTTTTCTTCGTAAACGTCAGTATGTGTCATGCATTATGGATTGATGTATAGACTCTGATAACTGGTTTATGTTTATGCAGACAGAATGTGTCTGGAAGAATACCTGAGGCATTGGTAACAAATGGTAGTTTCTGCTGGGGAAATAAATTGGGAAACTGTAAAGATGGGAAGAAGACCACATTTCACTGTATAATTATCTTGCATTATTGAGATATTTTTCCATGTGTCTCTAGTGCCTATACAAAAATATTACTAAACACAGAGATGTATAAAAGAAAGATTCTAGTGGAAACGTCTATCCACAGACACCCGAATTCATTCTTTCTTTTCTCTCTTCTTGGACTTTCCTGTATTATTCCCCCACGTGAAGTAGAAAGTGACACTCAGTGGGTTTACCTGAAAACTTGAGACATGAGGAAGGCTCAGAGAAGGTAGCCCAGGATATAGACCTGCTTTTGGACAGTCCCACAAAATGAGGAAGAAACCTGGAAGTTACAGTCTGCCTGGCTCCAGACAGCCTGAGAGGACACAAGTTCCAGTGTTAAGACTTATGAAGATTATCGGTAAAACTACACCATCAGCTCTCCCTGTTCTCAGCTGTCAGACTCCAGCTGGAACTGTATAATGCCCCACTGGTTCTCCTGGTTGTCTAACCTACTGAATGCAGGTCTTGGGACTTGTCAGTCTTCATAACCATGTGAGCCAGTTCTTTATAATGAATCCCTTTTATATGACCCTCTATGAGACCAGACCTTGAAGAACAAAGACTTATTGATGTTGTCTCCAAGAAAATGGGAAATAAATTTGTTCATTTGTTTGTTGTTTGGTTTGCTTTTTGTCTCAGATAAGAAAAGCGATTGCCTTTTTCTAGAAAGAGTCTAGTTTTCAAGAAGCAAGACCCTTGGGCCAAGAAGGAAAAATGTTTCTTTTACTCTGCTTAGAAAAATCCATGAGAGTAGGAAAAATAATCCTACTTGTTCTATGCTTACCCAGACACTCACATTGTTTGTCTTTAATTCTCACAGTAACTCTGGGGAAGGGATTAATGTTGCAATCATTTTCTTTTCAGATGAGGAAACTGAGGCTGTAGGGAAGTTAGGTAACTTCCCCAAACTAGGTCCTACAGTTAGTACTCGATATGATCATGATTTATACCCAGGCAGGCTGGCTCCAAACCCATGGGCTGGACTTATGGGGATATTGTTTTGCATTTATCTCAATGGGCAAGGGTGGACTGCCATGAGCTTCTGCGACAGTTTTGGGTGACACATGTGCCTTTGCACTTTCTAAGTGCATCACTTTGAATGAGTTGTGTAACCTCACCCGTCCCCCTTCCCGCTGCCTCCCGAGCGTGCCGGCTTGCTTTCTGCCTCTTCTGCTTTCATCTCAGCCACTTTGCACTTTCTCCTCCTTCTGCATGAAAAGCCCTTCTTCACCTTCCTTTCATGGCTGGCCTCTCATTATTGAGCACTCTGCTTAAATGTCACCATCTCTGTCCCACAGCATTCTGGCTGAAGCAGTAATAAGTCACCCCCTTCTTAGTGCTTATCCATACTTACAATGACCTTCTTTATTTGTTTAAATGTTTATTTTTGATTTCTCCTACTCGAATGTCAATTCCTTGTGGTGATGGACTATGCCATTTATATTCACCACTGTTTTACTTGGCATATATGACCATGCCTGGTTCATAATAGATGCTCAGTAAACATCTATAAACTGCCTGACTTCCTGGCCCTCAATTTATTTACAGTTATAATGTCAAGATGATATTACTAACTTCCAACATTGTGATTAGAAATTGTGGGAATCCATACATCTAGCTCAGAGCTCAGTACTTCATCAACAGTGGCTGCTCTGCTGGTCACTGGCTGCTTTTCTTCCCACTACCCAAGATCTTGAAAAACTTTTTCACCACATGCAATCTTAGCAGCAAATGGGGTCCCAAAGCATTGCCTTGCCTGTCCTCAGTCTTGGGGAAAATAAGTCACGTTTTCTATTTAAGGGTGATGTAACATCACCAAAAAAGAAACTTGGTCTGTGTAGACCTATCCGTCACTACTCTGTTCACCCCCTCCTTGCATCTCCCTCCCGGGAAAGGTGCTCGCGTTTACCATGTGTATTATAATCTCCGCTGTATTTCTGTCTGCCATGATGATTGATCTTCAGCTAACAAATCAGCTTGATGGCAGCTCTGCTGCTGTCTCACTCTGCCTTTGATCCAATGTGCGGCTCTCTATAAATCAACACAGGGAGATGATGCAGGCTGAGCGCTGCTTGGGCACAGCTTCAGGAGGCTTCTGTTTCCGCAAAGCTGTGCTCTGTGGAGGAGGTGGCAGCCGCTGCACTACCACTCTCTTCTCCAAGGGAGGTGGAGGCATTTTCCTTTGCCCTAGGATTAGGGCCAGAGTGGATTTGTGCTGCAATGTCTGATTACTCTGCCTCCTTGAACTCTCATAAATCAGAACCCAGCACAGCACACAGGTCAGGAAGGGAGGGCTTCCTGGGGTCTCAGATTGGCCTTACTGTGACTAATTGTAATAATAAAAGGCTTGAAAAAGGTCTTTGAACATATTTTTGTAGTTAAAATAGTGACACTTTGTTATGGACTTCCTCCTTCCTCCCCACCATTCATGCGGTAATAACGAATCTGCGGGGTCAGGGTCATTTGTATGATCTTTGGTCGCGCCATAGATGGAACCAGCAACCTCTCATAATAATGATGACGGTGATGAGCCCTAACAGTTATAAAACCTTACAGGTGCCCTGTACCATTAATCATTTTACATATACTGATGTATTTAATCTTCTAGGAATGATGAGGGAAGGAAATAGGTTAGATACCCATCTGGTGGGAAAGTATGAGACTGTAGAAACAGAATTCTGATTTTAAAATTCAGAAAGGGCAGGGACCAGCATTTATCTAGTACCTACACAAGATTCAGCATTTTTTCTAGAAGATATTCTGCCCACCCACCCTGCAACTTAGGACACCTCTTATCTAAATGTTCGCACTTAAAAATGGAATCCCAAGAAGATTTAGTAGCATGTCCAAGGTTATACACTGTTGCTAAGTGGTAGAGCTGGGATTTAAATCACGTTTGTCTGAGTCTACACTTCAGTTATGGATAGAAATGGTCTAAACAGGGTCAACCTTGCATGTAGACGATAGGATAAGAAGTCCACCTACCAGACAAGTTTCTCCTCTGAGCCTTAAAGTTTTCTTATTAATAAAGAGGAAAATGAATCTCCCACACATCCAAGTCTAAGAGTAAAATTAGACAAGCTTTGGCAAAGCTCCATGAAGCTGAAAAGATTGAACTATTCAAAGCTTTCACTTTGTCATTATTTCAGCTCCTAAGCTTGTCATCTTTATAGTATATTGAATTAATAAAAGAAGTGAATACTCGTTGACACTGACATAGCGGTACATTGCATATGATATAAACTGTTCTATGCAACCCCATCTGCTTGCTATAGAGACACAAATTCATACTTTTTGCTATCCTAACCCATAATCGTAACCTAACATCCATTCAAATTAAAGCACTGTAACTCTTTTTAGGAGTAGGGGAAAAAAATCCCTGCTGCTTTTTACTGGCTGATTTATTGTTACATGACAATATTGGGTATATTAAATTTTAATATTGGTGCTGTCTTTTTCACCATAAGTCTTGTGCTGAGGAGCTGAGAAGTTATTTCATTTTAAAACAGACATTTATTGCACTGTGTAGGCAGGTATGTAATTCCTTCCTCTAAGAGATCTGTAGAATATTTTCCTTCTGAGGTGTAAGAACTTTTGATTTGCACTTGTTGTGTCATTTGGGTGTAAAAGAAGGGTGATTTACTGTTTCCACTGCTATACATAATATTCTGTTTGTTTCTGAATCATTTTCTAACACCCACTATTGACAGTGCCTCACAGTTTACTAGGCAGACAATTCAACATTTTACTGTAAATGTCAGGGAGAGGGAATGGAAAAAGAGCTTTGAATTTCAGCCTAATGTTCAAATGGGTCCCCAGTCACACTGGAAAGAGAGAATCCAGTTATGGTGGGACAGTGCTACGAAGCTGCTGTTCTTTCGAGCTCGTTCTTGGAATCACTAAAACTCTTTGGGGGAAGATGGCAACCTTCTGATACTTACAATGAGATAATTCCCAGGATAATGTATGCTTTCCACAAACACCAGGCATCCTCTGCCATTGCTACTTCCCACCTACCTATTTTCTCCTTTCTTCTCTACTCTGACCTTTGCTCATCAATCTAAAAAAGTATAGTCAGTGTTTGCAAATATACTGTGGAGGTTTAGACATACACTTTCTGGAGAACTCTGTAACACAGATACGAGAGAAACTATTGGTTGCTGACCCAATGTTAATTTCATTTTTCTTCTTCCTTAGTTACTAGTTTATTTTACTAAGAGTGGCAATATGCTTGCCTGAGATATGTATTTCCTAGACTCCATTACAACTTGATTTGGCCATTCTGGCTAATGAGATGGTGTAAGGGAAATGGCTGCACTTTCACCAGGAGTAGGCCAGGCCGGCCTTCCGGCACAGCATGAGTCCATGGGTTTGGAGCACAGGTTCACAACCCTGCGCATTATTTAACCACGCCATATGAGGTGCAATAGGTGATGACCCATGTGAGCTCCTGCTTGGCTCAAAGCCACTATTGTCTGTAAAAGGTATAACTACCCTGCTAATGCTGTATATAAGCTTGCTCATGCCCAGAGGGAGAGGGAGGGAGAGAGAGAGAGAGAGGGGATAAAGCCATGTTGCAACTACTATTCCTCAAATGTTTTTCCAGCTACCTGCCACTTGCCCACCAATTCCCCTCGGACCTCAGTTAGAACCTGAAAGGTGGAAATAGAAATTATTGGGTAGATCCTCTGGAAAACAGCTGTGAGGCTGACCATTGGTGAGGGCCGTATTTGCCTTTCCTCTCTAACTTCTATTTTACACTGGATTGTGGACAGATGGCTGGATCTCTCAGTAGCTACGTTGAACAAGGAAGCAACCTTTAGCTATTTTAATAAGGGTAGTAGAACAGAATTACAGAAGAAATCAGCGTCTGATGAATTAGTGAAGCTACTATTCCAGTCCTGAACCATCTACCTGAGGACTTTTATTAAATAAAAGTACACTCTTCTAATTTATTTAAACAAGTATAGTCGTGTCCTATTACTGGCATCTGGGGAAGCTGATCATCGTGTTGTGAGGACGTTCAAGTAGCCCTGAATGAGGTCTACATGGTGAGGAAATGCGATTACTTACCAACAGCTGCCATTGACTTGCCACTTTGGAAGTGAAGTCTATCATCTCAGTCATGACTTCAGTGACTGAAAGTCTGTCTGGTAGCTTGTCTACAACCTCATGA
Organism: Ateles fusciceps; assembly: GCA_036589455.1. Taxonomy (NCBI): domain Eukaryota; kingdom Metazoa; phylum Chordata; class Mammalia; order Primates; family Atelidae; genus Ateles; species Ateles fusciceps. The sequence continues at coordinate 3,132,118 of JAZHEH010000564.1, read as the reverse complement.
GAGACCCAAGCCAGCTAAGCTGCTCCTGAATTTCTGACCCTTAGAAACTGCAAGAGAAGAGGTTTTTATTCTTACTTTAAGCCTCTATAGCAATATATAAACAATAGAGACTTGAATATTAGGTATGCATTCTTATGCATGTATTTAAAAACTGATAAATCATGTGAGTAATGCAAAAACCTTGACATTCAGAAATGCTATACGTGAAAATATTCACCATGACATTTAAAGTCTCCCCTTTTAAAGGCATCATAGATAAATATGATTATAGACTTAATAGCTTTTTAGCTACTCTTCCAAATACAGCTGATAATAATCCTCAGGAATTTCACATTCCACTAAATAGGCATTTCAAATCAGACTAAAAACGCATATTCTCTTCTCCATTACTATTATGCTCACTTCTCAGCTCCGGAAGGCTGGTGCCCAACTGGACACCAGATCATAGAGGACGAAAGAGTACTTCTCTCTCCTTAATGACAGTTGGTGCTTTGCTGGGAAAGCCAGCCTTTGGAAAGGAGCAGGCCTTCCTAATATCAAATTCAATTTAATTTGAGGGAACGAACCTGCCTTCCCAATTTAAAGTGAAGCCTGCATGGTTAGCCGCCTGAATTCCTGCAAAGTGCAAACAGTCATCACTTCTCCAGAGGCCTAGACATTTTCCCGTTTTTCATAAACACTTAAGTTTCCAGACACCTGACTTAGCTTCACGATGGCCAGCAACTTCCTCATAGATCATGAAACTCAACTTGAGCTCACTGTCTTCTGAAGCTTCTGTAATCTTCCATTCACTACACTCCATCTTGACCCCTGTGCATTGTAAAAAGGTGCCAGCCCCGCTGGAGAAAATGACACGTGGATCTCTAGGTTCCTTGAGTTGCAGCATCTTTCAGGTTGGGTGTTCAGTTTCGAGACATGGGTTTTATTGGTCATTTGATTGACTAATGGCCCGTTGTTTGCCCCACTGACAATCTGTCTGTCTGATACATAAAGTGAAACTGCAGGAAAAGAGCTATTCAATTTTCACCAAGGCAAGAAAGCCATGCTAGTGGCAGGGTGAAGGGGACAGCAGAATATTTCTGGGACAGTCCCACCCTTGTTGTAAGACCTGAGGCTGCCCAAGACTGTTATATCCACAGGGCGGTTCATTAACACACATTTAAAACCTGTCTATTTACTCCAAGAATCCAATTCTGACTACATTCAGTTGGTAAATATCAGAGCCTTCAGCAGAGTATGGCAAATCATCCAGCTGAATTTACTCAAATTCCCCTGATTAATCCATCTGATTGCCCAACCAAAGCTATCATTACGACGTACACAGTGCCTTTTAATTTGGATTTTGTCATCCTCCTCCTTCTCTTTCCTTTTATAAGTACATGCTTGCAGGTTAAAAGTTGAGGCTTCTGACCCAATCTTTGTTTGATTGGATTAGCCTTTTTCTTTCTTTTTTTTTTTAAATTAAAAAAGGGGGTGTTTAATTATGCAATATGCAAACTTCTGAAGAGAGAGAGGGAATTATCATTAGTTTAACTCTGGGCTAGAGATGTTCAGCGGCTGTGTAGATCTTCCTGTTCTTCTCTCTTTCAAAGCTACCTGGTCATATGCATTGATAATAGTACTTAGTAACTATGTCATGGGGCAGACACAGTTGGATGAGAAATTAGGAGTTGGGGTTGAGCAATCAGAGCTCCATCTGCTGGATGGAGGGAGCAGGCCACTTCTGGCCAGGTTTGTCTGCTGCCATCCTCAAAGTTGAGCAATCTGGTGGCAAGTCTGATTGGAAAGTCTTTTTCTTCCCCGCTCCCCCTTTTGCTGAGAGTGGGATAGGTGTAGTGGACTAAGGAAATCCTTGCTTTGTTAAGATGCTGCTCTGCTCTTTGCAAACAGATAACATGTCGGGGCCAGGCCTGCCCCCACGTTGGTTGGGCGCCATATGTCGGGGCCAGGCCCCAGGTGCGGTGGCAGCATTAATGCCGGGGAACTCTCGGCCAGCAAGAGGGTCCCAATACCTGGAAGAGAGAGTGCACAGAAAAGATAGGAGACAGAGAAGTAGGGTCTGGAGGGCTCAAAGGCAATGCCTAAACGGCAATGCCTAAACAGCAAATTTATTTGTGCATATGGTCCCAATATATACCGTCAGCTTTCAGACACTGACGTCAGTCCACATTGTTTCAGTTAAAACATTAAAGGGAACAGAAGGTTACAAAATCTGGCAAAGTAGATAAGATACAAGTTAAAAGAGAACAGTACTGAAGTCTTTAACAAAAAGATGCAAAACAAGCAGATGCTCTTCTTCTTATCTATTGTGAAAGAGTTTTATATTTATCAAAGTAACATTCTTTAAAGGTCAGGCCCACCATAAATTCCAGGAAGAGTAATCTTAAAGAATCACATGAATAATAACAGGGTTCAAGCAGTACTTGATAAACAGAGTCACAAAACTAGTCCAAAGCCGGAACCGAGACAAAACACAATGTCTTAGTAAAACCACACAGCCATCACCAGGCCACTGTGTAAGTACCTAGAAGTTCAAAATAGCCCTTTTACATGATTCCTCATCCTTAGTTCCTGCTTTCCCATAGCTCGACTGCCTCCAGGAGGGGGAAAATGCTTCTGGGGTCAAACTCCATTATGGCGGAGATACTCTTGGGGGTCTCTACGCTGGAGCGACTCCCACGATAACATAAAGAGAATAATGTATAAGATACTCTGTTCATTGACGTTAAAGGACAGCTGCTTATTTTTCTTTTATAAACAGGAATCTTATTTCTTGCTCTCATCCTATGTTCAAGGCAGCAATCTCAAAGCAACATGAAGTAAATGCTTGGGCAATTCAGATGCAATTTATTCTCAAACTCAGTTTATGTGCCTGTATCAACTTCACCAAAGCCACTATCAAAAAATATATAAACACACATATACACACAGTGACACATACAAATTAACATATAAATGCATATGTTTTTTAATTCTTCTATCTCATTTCACCCACGCCTTCCACTCACTGTTAAGGGAAGTGAACTCTAACACACTGATGTCTTTTGACTGAGATGACATTGAGTTAGGACTAGTACCTAACTCATAACTCGTGAAAGGTTTAAATGCGATCATTTATCAATTAAACGAAAAAAGAAAGTTGCCAATTGGATGCCGAGCTCTAGGCACAGGGGATAGAGAGGTTGGTGAACAAGTTTTGCCACCAATTATGGAGATGACTGACTGGAGTTGGATGCAGGTCACATATGAAGGAATCAGTCAATAAGATGATTTTAAGACTATAAGAAGTGCCATGCAGAAAATGAAACTCATGGATATATAGACAATAAGAGGGAGGAGGTAGAGAGAAGGAATGATATGTCAGGCTTCTCCAAGGAGGTGATAACTTGAGCTAAAAAGTATAAATTGTGTAGCCCAGTGCCTGGTAGCTGTAAGAGATCCAGTAATACAGTTATACTCAGAACTATAAGTATAATCATCATTTCTTCTACAGTCAGTAGAGTTCACAACCTGAAAGTGATCATAATTACACCCCTGGCCACTTTTCTGTGGCTTCAAAGCAGTGGAGCAAACAGCAAAGCAAAGTGTCCAGAGAAATTGCCTTTGTCATTCTTTACCTACAAATAAGACATTGGTATTGCTAGAAACCAGAGAACTGGACAGCCCATGTATTGAACGTAAACACCCCAAATTATCTTAGACAGGAGGCTTCTGATGAAGATATTTCCTCCCAAGATCCTGTGATATGCTGCAATTCCCGGGATACTAATAGAGTTGAAATTGACTCATTTCTGGGTAATAGCGAAACGGGACCTTCATTGTGGCCACAAATGCACTATCATCCCCAGTTGTGAGGAGGGATCATTCTGGAGAGCTCAGAAAGAGAAATGTCCAGGGAGTCAGGTAGATGGACTCTGCCTGTGGCCTTGTTTTGGTGAAGGACCCCACCATTTAGCTAACAATAGACCCCTTGCTCTACCTCACACCCCACAGCTGGGGCAGTCACCAACTCCTACAACTGTTCTTTCTTATCATCTTTGCCATTCTGTTTGCTTTCTCTCCATCCCCCACTGCCATGGTTTCTACTAGTCTTCCATTGACCTTCTCTCTTTAGTCTTCCCTGACTGCAGTCATTTAAAAAATAAGATCTGTAAAGGCACAAACCAGACTGTTTCCCCTTTTGTATACCCTGTAGTAGTGATTTATGAATTACAGACTGAGGACTCCTGGGGCAATGGCTAAGGAAATATTGCAAGAGAACCCTGGATTTATTGTCTGTGGAATGAATAAATAATTTTATTAAGGCATGTATATATTTTCAAATATATGTAAATGTTGTTTAGATTATAAGGTGCAAATTTATTTTAAAGTGTTAAACTCATAATTGATTTTTTAAATGTATATTAAATAAATAAATGTTAAAATAGATCTTTTTTAAAGTCCCACAGGGATTCATAATATTTCTATGTATAAGTGGGCCTTCAAACTTAAAAAAGGAGCTTGGAACGCCATCATGAGGCACAAGAGCCATGAATCCATTAGCACCTGGCACAGATGCCACAGGGCTCAATAAGTGCACAAGCCAGTTTAGACAAGGGCCTTGTTTGCAGATTTTTAGCCGGACCAGTGATGCTGCCTTTGCTAAACAGTACTACGATCCTGGAACTAGGTCAAGCAATGTAGAAGCAAGCTACCTGGGCTTCTGCTAGGCCTCAGGTGCTGAGGGATAATCTAATCTGTGCCCCATTTAGGTACTGTTTTAGTCTTGGATGTTTGGTAGAGCAAAGTATGCTCAGTTAATGGAGCAAACACAGGGGATTTTAAATGGCTGTTTTACAAATGTGTATTCCTGTGAAGGGTTGTGTCAGAGCTGTTACCATCTCTGCTTGTCCTGTTTATTCAGCATGAATGTCTGGAACATGCAGTTGTTCTGCCGGTTTTTATCAGATATGCCGTCCCAAGGTACCACGGAGAATATCTTCATTATTAACATAATAAGAGGGAAGCTGGCTGCTTAAGGAAACTGCATATTTCTAGAACTTGTGTTGTGTTACATCCTGGCTGCTAATTAGGACCCAGCTAACAGTGGGAGAATATCAAAGAAAGAAATGATCCACATGGATGCCGCAGAATGTTCTGACAGCATCCAGGGTGCCTGCTTTGTTCAGAGTTTGCCTGCAGAAGAAAAAAAGTTCAGAGGAATGGGACTTAACAAGGGGCCTCCTACCTGTGGATTACAGTGGATTTTTGTAGCCTGAGAGCTGAGCAAACATGTGCTTACCTCTGGAGAGAGATCACTCACCTGGGCCTGCTCCTTCCTCCTCCATCTCGTCCTGGCATGGTGTGATCATTTATTGCTCACTTATGCACTTAGCTTTTTAGAGGGCCAGAAAAGGACTGTTATAGAGAATGGGAAGGGATTTTTGCCCCTTCTGGTTTGTCCTTAACATTTTCATTACTGTGATTAAAAAAGTTATATGCAATGTAAAATACATTATGAACATTGAAATAATCCCCAAGTACGTAAATACGAAGTGAAAGTTCCCCTTCATGCTCCTACCTGATCTCACCTTCCCCTCCAGAGATAAGCACACATCATAGCAGTTTGTGGTGCACCTAGAATTCGTTTAGCCACATTCTAATGATTAGTATTCTTTTTTCAATATACACAAATGGAGTAACACTGTTCATATTGCTTTTGTTATTTACAGTATCTTAATTTTTCTCTGCCCGTGAAATGTATTGTCAATATACTACAACACAACTCATTTGTTTTAACTCTTCTTAATATTTCAGTTATAGATGTATTATAATTTATTTGATAATTCCTTTATTTACAACTTAAAAAAATCCTTTGATGAAGAGCCCTAAACTTTTAAAAAATACTTTCTCAGCCTTTTAATTTTCTAGTTCCTGGTTTTCCTTGATATGCTAGGCCAAAAATGGGCTCCCAAATATGTCCATGTCCCTAGAACCTGTGAATGTTACCTTGTATGTTACAAGGCACTTTGTAGATGTGATTTAGTTAAAATTCTTGAGGTGGGGAGATTATCCTGGGTTATTTGGGTGAGCTCTATGTAATCACAACAGTCATTGTAAGAGGCAGCAGAAGGAGTCAGAGTGAGAGGTGAAAACACTGTGATGATGAAAGCAGAGATTGGAGTGATGAGGCCCCAAGCCAAGGAATGTTGGCTCTCCTGGAGGTTCCAGAAGGCATCATCTGTGTACATACCTTGACTCCAGTCCCATGAGACTCGTGTTGGTCTTCTTGCTGTTTAAGCCACTAAGTTTGTGGTGATTTGTTATGGCCACATAGAACACTGACACACTTGGCTTAATTGGTTATGTCTTTGAATAACTGGTCATATCTTCTTACCATTGCTAAAAGATGCTTTTGGAAAAATAATCTTGACTGTCATACAGATGTAGACGTGAACACATGCTAGAGATTCTATTCGTGAAGAATCAGGCAGAGATAATTACCGGTTCAAATAAAGAAGGCCAAGCAACACAAATTTACATGGCGTAAGAAATGTTGAAACAAAATTTTATTTTTTTCTTCACAGAGGGAGTGGGAGTAGTGAAACCCCTACCAGAAAGGATAGAATTTGCATATCTATCTCTCACCTACAAGTTACAGAGTTATCAAATATCTCAAAGATAATGAAAGTCGAGAATCAGATAACTGGATGGGTTATCTAGATAATAAATGATTTTCCATTGAAACACATTTTTTTTCTATACCGTTATCATTTTAAATCAGGGATTGGTAAACTCCAGCCTATGGACCTGTGGACCAAGTCTGGCCTGCTGGTTGTTTTGCACAGCAAATAAGCTAAAAATAGTCTTTACTGATGAACATTTGCAATTGATCTGATCATAAGGAACACAAACTTTGAGTCCCAAGTTAAGTGAAAGATTATTTCCAAAACAAAGAATCCCATTTTTCTCATTAGTAGACCTGTATTACAAAAATTTATACTTATCAATTGTTATCATACTTTGAATTTAGTTAATAAAAATCTAATGAAAATGAGTTCTCTCTTATGTATGTATCTATATGGTATTTTGCATTTTGCTTTGTCACCTGAATAGCCTAAACTATTTATTATCTGGTAATTTACCAAAAAAAAAAAAAAAAAAAAATAGCTTGCCAACCTCTGTTCTACATCTTTATTTTGTTAGGTTTTTCCTATTTATCTTATATCACATCTCAGTATATTGGTTTGTTGCTTAATTATGAAGCATATTTACCCAAAATGCTGGATGACTTCTATCTGTTGTCTTCTTTGTCCCATGAATCTCCAAAAAGCTGTCTGATTGATGGTGGGGAGGGGGTGGGGTGGGCAGGGGAATGGTTACAGTGAACCCACAGAACAAGAGTCAGATTCTTAGCTTTTCAAATATGAGGAAAACTGAAGGGTTTGGAAAAGTACATCATGAAGAATGATCAATTCTCATCCCCTGGGTTAAAGTTTTGGGCTTGGAGAAGGAGAAGGGTAAAGAGTTGATACAAAGAACATGATTAAAATGGGGGGGCTGGTGGCTCCATGGGTGGAGGGACTTTGTGGACAGGAGTAAAGCCCCTGGCCAGGAATCCCCTCTGTCTTCCTTCCAAGCCTGTTTCTGGTGCTAGGGGGCCCAGGGAGAAAAGTCATTGCTTGTGGATCACCTGGTTTTCACTGTATTTCATTTCTTGGCCCACGAAGTTGAGAACTGCCTCAGTTATCTTTCTAGTCCATCTCCTCATCCTGTCATCAGCATTCACTCATGAGCCATTAACCATTCAATGTGACTATTCTGTGTGACGATCCCTGCCCCTTTTATTGTTTTTCTTCACAAAGTCCTTCCCCAAAACTGGGGTAGGACTCTTCACATTTTCAGGAGGTTGCGGGAAAGAAAATGTCCATCATTTACATGGGCTTATCTGAATCAACTCGAACTTTTTCCTGACTTCTCAACAGATACAAATCCCACAGGGCTGTCCCTCCACCAAGCCTTTCCTATTTTTACTATCTCTATTAGTCAGGGCTCTCCAGAAAGACAGAACCAAGAAGATATGGATAGAGATAGATAGATAGATAGATAGATAGGTAGACAGACAGATAGATGATAAGAGACTTATTAAGGGAATTAGCTCATGCAATCATGCAATTATGGAGACTGAGAAGCCCTACTGTATTAGTCTGTTTTCATGCTGCTGATAAAGACATACCTGAGACTGGGCAATTTACAAAAGAAAGAGGCTTAATTGGACTCAGAGTTCCACGTGGCTGGAAGGGCCTCACACTCATGGTAGAAGGCAAGGAGGAGCAAGTCACATCTTAAGTGATGGTGGCAGGCAAAGAGAGAGCTTGAGCAGAGAAACTCCTGTTTTTTTTTTTTTTTTTGTTGTTGTTGTTTGGTTTTTGTTTTGAGATGGAGTTTCGCTCTTGTTACCCAGGCTGGAGTGCAGTGGTGTGATCTCGGCTCACCACAGCCTCTGCCTCCTGGATTCAAGTGATTTTCCTACCTCCTAACCTTCCCAGAAGCTGATTTTTCAGGCATGTGCCACCACGCCAAGCTAACTTTTTGTATTTTTAGTAGAGACGAGGTTTCTCCATGTTGGTCAGGCTGTTCTCAAACTCCTGACCTCAGGTGATTTGCCCACCTCGGCCTCGCAAAGTGCTGGGATTACAGGTGTGAGCCACTGCTCTTGGCTGAAACTCTTGTTTTTGAAATAATTAGATCTCATGAGACTCATTCACTCTCATGAGAACAGCTCAGGAAAGACCCACTCCCATAATTCAATCACCTTACATGAGGTTCTTCCCCCAACAGGTGGGAATTGTGGGAGTTACAATTCAAGATAAGATTTGGGTGGGGACACAGCCAAACCATATCACCTGTGATAGGCCATCTGCAAGCTGGAGAGTTTGAAATGCCTGCAGCATGGCTCAGTCTAAGTCTGAAAGCCTCAGAACCAGGGAAGCTGATGATGTAACTCTCAGTCTGAGGCTAAAGGCTTGAGAACATGGGGAGGCCCCTGGTGCAAGTTCTAGAGGCGAAAGGCCAGAGAACCTGCTGTTCTGATGTCCAAGGGAAAGAGAAGAAGGAAGTTCCAGCTCCAGGAGAGAGAAAGAAGGAATTCACCATTCTGCTTCTTTGTTCTAACCAGGCGCCCAGATGATTGGATACCCTGTCCACACTGACGGCAGATCTTCCCCACTCAGTCTACCAACTCACACGCCAATAGATAGATAGATACACAGATGGATGATGGATAGATGATAAGAGACTTATTAAGGGAACTGGCTCAGTCTACCAACTCACATGCCAATCTCCTCTAGAAACATCCTCACAGGAACACTCAGAAATAATGCTTTGCCAGCTGTCTAGGTTTTCCTTAATCCAGTCAG